>CM044987.1:22114949-22714949 GCA_024586325.1 Stellera chamaejasme | reverse complement strand
CTGCTGCTAAAACCCAAGATAACAGAAAACACCGCGGATCTCAACTCCGCCCGTTGCTTGTCAGGACGACCTGAAAGGTGTAAACAAATAAGGGGTGAGTCCTCTGGAGGACCCAGTAAGGGCTGAGATAAGGTATAGCTTGCTTAGGAAGCAACGGCTGAACCTGCAAAACAGAACAGTACAAGCATATACATATATATATATAAACATCAAACATAAAGTAAGCTGAAAATCCATCTCATGCTGTCCAACCGCCAGAATGACCCTTATAACAAATCACAGAATGACAGCCCTCTCCAAGAGGTCAGAATATACAGAAGCACGGTACTGGCTAGGGTCGCGATCCCCAAATTGTCGTAGGGTCACAGAAGTATACCTGCACTCCCGGTGCGTGTATACACAGAGTGTCGGCACCCTCCAGTGCGAACACACGTAATGTAATATCAAACACCCAGTGCGGATAAAAACCAGTAATGTAATCATATAGTAACACATAAGCCAAATATTAGAACATACCGATAAAAGTAAAGCGAGCATGAAACCCGTGGCCTCTAATACCATCTGGGCCTTGAACAGAAAGCAACCGATACCTTACCATGTGACGGGTCTCGGGATCACCGAACCACCGCCCTCACCCGGAACCCGCCCCAACTAAACCCGTTATACATGCAACTACTCCCAGAATGCATAGCGAGAGAAGTTGAGCCCTTACCTCAGAAAAGCTGCCCCGCAGAACAAATCCCGCGAAATCCCGGCTCCCGGCCCGGGAAGTCGCAACTTGCCTTTTACGGTCCCACGGTACTCCACCCACGCAGAATTAAGCTGAACAACCACAATTGAGTCAGAACTCACCAAAACAAACCCCCAGGAACCAACCCCGCATAATCCCGCACTTTCCCGCAAAAATCCACAGAAAGCTCGGTTTCACGACCCGAGCCAGAACATTGTTATTCATACACCCACAAACACATTCCAACATTTAAACCCACATTCCAAACACTTTCACCCTTAATCCCGCATAAAGGTAACTTTTCCATTTATTATCCGAAAATGACGTTTCAAACACCATACCGCACCTAAATCCAACCCCGATACCAAATTACCATCCAAAACAACCATAACACAACTCTAACATGGATAAAGATTCATCTTAAGTTTCGGCCTTCACCCCATTTTCCACCAAGTTTCCAAAACAAACCATTCAAGGTTCCATTTACACACTTTAATCACTAATTACATAACTTAAGCAAGATTACTAACCAATTTCACCTTTAACTACCAAAATCAACCATGAACCCTAATCCACTATTCACTCAAATTGGGGCTTTTCCACTCAATCAATTCCCCTCCAAATTGAAACCATAGCAAGCCTTAGAATCATGCTAGGAACCACATATCAAGAGCATGATTCAAGAACACAACAAAACACCAAGTTTAGAATCAACCCTAATTTTTGCCAAAATATGTTTCCTTCATCCATGATGTTTTTCCAAAATCTAACCATAGATTCTTACTCCTCTCCTTCCCAAGAACAACATACTTAAATTTGGAAGCAAGAGAATCATCCTAGCTAGTAGCTAAGAACAAACTCAAATTCCATTTTCTTCCTCTTTTTCCAAGAAAATCATGCTTCCAATCTTGAAAAGAGATGAAAGTAGAAAGCTTACCACTTATGGAACCAACTTCTTTGATGATTTCAGCCAAAGATTGAAGAACACAAATAGCTTGGAGGAGCTTGAAGATGGCGGATGAAAGGAGAGAAGGAAGAAGAAGAAGAAAAATAATGAAATAACTTATCCCTTCCCTTTATAAATTTCCTTATTTTCCTTTCTTTTTCCATCTTTAATTAAAACTAGCCAAGTGTCCTTTGACCTCCTCTCTTAGCCGACTTCAGCAGCCATTCCTTTCTGATTATTGACTACTTTTGGCCAAATTACACCTTTAATCCTCAAACTCTGCCAAAAGTTACAATTTTGGCCCAATTGCAATTACCGGACTGCAATTGTAACGAATATTGGACACAATCTTCAGAATATCATAACATTCATAAAACATGTTCCAAATGTTTATTTACAATTCCAGAGTGTCCTACCGAGCTCGCTGAACCCAACCGAATCGCGACGTGCCCGCATAACAACCTGAACCACAACCCGTCACGACAAAATTCCACAAAAGATGTGATCACGAGAAGGAGGGTGTGATCACGAGCTCGGATCTAGCTTGGTAGAGGCAGGTTTCCAGAAGGCGGAAACGAAACAGAGGAAGAACACGAAGAAGACAGAGTCGGCCAAGGGAACCTCCTCACTACGAGGTGAGGCAATGCCCTTGAAAATGCCTGGGAAAGGAGATGGGATCTAGCACCTCTTGACTACAAGGTCAAGCAATACTAGATATTATGCTTGGATCCTCTTGCCCGGATCACTAGGGAAATGGAAATGCAAGAATGGAGAACACAAAAGCCGATGACTCCCCGGGAGTGTTTCAGCCGAATTGCTTAAATTCAATAATATGTTCTAGGTTACAATGGTGTTGTTTCTAACTTATATAGTGGAGGGCTGTGAGAAGTAAGTTGGCTTAGTACAGCCGTGCGTGTGTGCAAAAAGCAAACAGTGCTTTCTGACATGCGTGCAGAGTAAAAGTTTCCAAAAAGGTGAAAAGAAAAGCTAGTCTAAAAAGTGTTCGGGTGTCTTTTCCTCAAAAAGGGATGCCTACATTCCCGAGTAGCTGCAGAGAAAGGACGCCCTGCTGTCGGACTTGGTCGGCTATCCGGTTAAGTATGGAGGCTTCGCAGGATGTCTTCGCCAAGTGCCTTCGCGGGAATGCCTTCGCCAAGAGCCTTCGCGAGTATGTTTTTACTTGAGGTCTTCTTAGGGTTCAAGCGTTCGCGCACCAAGGTAGGGTTGCTTCCTTCTTCAAGGATACTTATGCTCAAGACTCCAAAGGGCTTCGCGTATTCTTCATCCAACGCGAGGCCGAGCCGACGAAGCCGTAAGGACTTCGCTCGAGATTCCTCTTGGTCGTCCTGCACCATGAGCCTCATGAAGGCGTGGAGATTGGCTTGAACTCGCTTCAACCGGGACCTGGTCATGGGTCCGCCAATGCCTTGGAGTGGATCAGGGGTCGCGCGTGCTTGAGGTTGCGGTTCATCTGGAACCTGAAGGTCTTTTAAGCCGATGTCCTAATCATACTCTTCCTCTTCGAAAGAATCCGTCCGCGGATTCTCAAAATCTGCTTGTCCTTCAAAGGGAGCCAAATCACAAACGTTAAACGTTGCATGTACATTATAAGAGCCATCGCAAGGTAAGTCAAGTACATAAGCATTTTCTCCAATTTTCTTAGTGATTTGGAATGGGCCATCGCCTCTTGGCGCAAGTTTATTTTTCCTAGCCTGGGGAAATCGGTCCTTTCTTAAATGTAACCATACCCAATCCCCAACTTGAAAACTCCTAAATTTTCTACCCTTATTAACCCTTCTTGCATAGGACTCATTAACTTTCTCAAGTTGCTTGTGAACCTTGGTATGCAAGTCTTTCATGTGTTGGGCTTTCTCTTTTCCTTCTATATCCACTTGCTCGGCAAAGTCTAAGGCTACTAAGTCCAAAGGGGTCAAAGGGTTGAAACCATACACGACTTCAAAGGGGCTGTGGGATGTAGAGGAGTGATAGGCTCGGTTGTAAGCAAATTCTACATGTGGTAAGCATTTTTCCCACTCTTTCAGATTCTTCCTAAGGAGGGTTCGCAAGATAGTGGTGAGGGTCCTATTGGTCACTTCAGTTTGGCCATCTGTTTGAGGATGACTCGATGTTGAGTACATCAAGCTAGTGCCTAATCTAGACCAAAGGGTTCGCCAAAAATGACTTAGGAACCGCGAATCCCTATCACTGACAATGGATCGCGGAAGGCCATGGTATTTCACAATGTCCCTAAAGAATAAGTCAGCCACATGCGAGGCATCTTCAGTTTTATGACAGGGAATGAAGTGTGCCATTTTTGAAAACCTATCCACTACCACAAAAATAGCATCATGACCATGCGACGTCCTAGGCAGACCACTTATAAAATCCATGCTTATATCAACCCAAGGAAGAGAAGGTGCAGGGAGAGAAGTATACTTCCCTTTTGTTTGTAGAGTAGACTTGGCTTGGTGGCATGTGACGCATCTGGCGCAGAACTTGGTGACGTCCCTCTTCATGCCGGGCCAAAAGAAATTTTCCTTCACAGGTCTTCTGAACACCGAAGTGCCCCATGAGGCCGCCACCATGTGCCTCTTTGATGATGACTTCGCGCATTGATCCTCTTGGAATGCACAACCTTTTTAACTTAAACAGAAAGCCATCAAACACATAGTAGCCATTTTGGCTACCTTTAGCACAGTTGACAAATATTTCACCAAAATCCACATCATGCTCATACATGCTTTTCAAACATTCGAAACCAACAACCTTTGTATCGAGAGTCATGAGTAATGTATACCTCCTAGAGAGCGCATCAGCAACAACATTTTCTTTTCCTTTCTTATATTTAATAACATAGGAGAAAGACTCAATGAACTCTACCCACCTAACATGCCTTTTGCTCAAATTTCCTTGTCCTTGAAGATACTTCAAAGACAAGTGATCCGTATGGATTACGAATTCTCTAGGCAGAAGATAATGACTCCACGTTTGTAAGGATCGCACAAGAGCGTATAGCTCTTTATCATATGTGGAGTAATTCAGGGTGGCTCCACTCAACTTTTCGCTAAAGAAGGCGATGGGACGGCCTTCTTGGTGCAAGACAGCGCCGATGCCTATACCACTGGCATCGCACTCTACCTCGAACACTTTGTCGAAGTTTGGCAAAGTGAGTAGAGGGGCATTTGTCAGACGAGATTTTAATTCGTTAAAAGATTTCTCTTGCGATTGACCCCATTCGAAGACGATATTCTTCTTAGCCAGCTCATGCAAAGGGGCAGCAATGGAAGAGAAGTCTTTAACAAACCTCCTGTAAAAACTAGCAAGTCCTAGGAAGGATCTTACCTCAGTTAAGGAGTTAGGAGTAGGCCAGTCCCGAATGGCACTGATCTTACTCTCGTCTACCTTGACTCCCTTCGCACCCACTACATATCCAAGAAAGTTAACTTCCTGGGATGCGAAGACACACTTTTCAAATTTGGCATACAGTTTTTCTAACTTAAGCGTGTCGAGGACCTGCCTCAAGTGCTCGACATGCTCCTCATGGTTCTTAGAATAAACTAGTATGTCATCAAAGTATACCACCACAAATTTCCCAATTAAACGCCTCAAAACATGATTCATTAGACGCATGAAAGTACTTGGTGCGTTAGATAACCCGAAGGGCATAACATTCCACTCATACAAACCAATTTTGGTTTTGAAAGCAGTTTTCCATTCATCACCTTCCTTCATCCGAATTTGGTGATAGCCACTTCTAAGGTCAATTTTTGAAAACACACATGCACCACTCAATTCGTCTAACATGTCATCAAGTCTAGGTATAGGGTGGCGATACTTTACAGTGATAGAGTTGATGGGGCGGCAGTCCATGCACATGCGCCAAGTGCCATCGCTCTTTGGCACGAGTATGACCGGTACTGCGCATGGCGAAAGGCTTTCGCGGATGAACCCCTTGTCCAGCAGCTCTTGCACTTGCGATTGGATTTCTTTGGATTCTTGAGGGTTGGTCCGGTAGGCGGCCTTGTTGGGTAAAGGCGCTCCCGGAAGCAAGTCGATTTGATGCTCTATGCCGCGATAGGGGGGAAGGGTTCGCGGCTCATCGAATACTTCATCGAATTCTTTCAGGACTTCCTGCACATAGAAAGGAAGAGAAGACACATTGTCAAGTGTTAGCATGCAATGAGTGGGAATCAGGAGAAAAAGGAACGCTCTTTTAAAATCCCTCTCTTTGGCCATGGGAGGAAGACACTCTTGTTTTCTCGTGGGCTCTCTCGGGGTGTTTCCCATCAAGGTTCCTTGAACCTTCTCACCATTTTCTCTTCGCTCTCTGCCCTCGCTCTTTCTTTTTCTCTCGGCCTTACTAGCCAGATGAATCTGATCTTGGTGAGCTTGGGTGGGTGTGAGGGGAAGTAGGGTGTAGGGTTTACTGAGATGGGTGAGGGCATATTTGTTGGTTTTGCCATAGTGTATGGCCTCCTTGTCGATCGCTGTGGCCTACCCAAGAGAATGTGGGTGGCCTGCATTCGCACCACATCATAAGTGATGGAATCCTCATACTTGCCGATCTTTATCGGGACTTCGACTTGTTTGACGACCTTCACGAAGGTCCCGTCATCGACCCACCGCAGCTTGGTACGGCTTAGGATGTGCGATGGTGCGAAGACCCAGTTCAGCGACCATATCTTCGCCGGCGGCGTTGACACAGCCTCCCGCTATCGATAATGAGACTACAGAGAGTCCCATTCACCATAGCTCTTGATTGAAATAAATTTTCCCGCTGTGTGCTCTTAGTGATGCTTGGAGAGCTTTGCAGAACCCTCTTGGTGACCAGTATGAGTCCGTCCATAGGCAGCTCTCCCTCTTCTGCTTCACTTTCCTGATCTCGTCGCTCAGTGGTGACCTCTTCCTCTTCCTCACTAGATAACTCCCCATTGGGCCGAATGACCATAGCCCTTCTGTTGGGGCAATCCCTCGCATAGTGTCCCTTGCCCAAACACTTAAAGCATTCGATGCTCCTTGACTGGCGAGGGGCATCATAAGTGTTGGTGCTGAGCTTCGGCTGGGGTTGTGATGGGGTCTTGTGTTGGGGTAAGTTTGGCGAGGGGGTGGCATCGCCGCTGGAGAGGTGTATGGTTTTGGCGGGGGCGGTTTGACGAAGGGGGGGGTCTTGCTGCCTGAGCCCCTGATGGGTGTATGGGCGGGATGATAGGAGTTCCCCTTCTTCAGTTGTTTCTCCACTCGGATGGCCTTATGCACCAGATCTTGGTAATCCCGGTAGTCGCACAGTTCAACCGTCTTGGCGACGTCCTCTCGTAGGCCATATAAAAATCTGGCCAACTTAGCCTCTTCGTCCTCCTTGACGTTGGCCCTCATCAAGGCCTTCTCGAGGTCCTTCTGGTATTCCTCGACGCTGCGATGACCTTGGATAAGGCGCTGCAGCTTCTGGGCACAATCTCGGTCATAGTAGCTAGGCACAAACCGATTCTTCATGGTCCGTTTAAGATCCTCCCAAGTGGTGATGGGACGACAACGGATCCTGGCTCTCTCGTGATGCTCTTGCTCCCACCAGGTAAGAGCATAATCATGGAATTCAATGACCACGAGTTTTAAGGCTATCGCGTCAGTGTATCCCATCATATCAATGATCCGCTCCGTTTTAGCCATGTAAAGTACTCTTCCGGATCACTGGACCCGTAGAAGGGTGGAATCAAGCTTTATATTGGCGAGGGCTTGTTGATCCGGGGCTTGCGCCCTACCTCCTAGGTCTCGTTGAAACCTCGATGGACACGGCCTCGCTCCGCTTCTTCATCTTCTTCGAGGTCTCGTGGAGATAGGCTCGCTTGAGCTCTATCGGGAAAGACCCTTCTCTTTATAGGCTTTGGCGGTGGCTCCGCGTAATACTCCTGGTCATCACTGTCCAGGATGTCAACACCACGATCTATTCTTGTAGAAGTGGTCGGACGGCTGTGAGGGGTGGCCTGTGGCTTCGTTGATGCAGGATCGAAAGTGGTATGGGTGACTCCGTCTTGAGCCCGCGATGCATGGGCATCATCGTGGGCTTGCGAGCTTTCCGGTTGCTTTCCTTGAGCTACCTCCACTCTCGTTAGTCGCTCATTCGTCGTAGCGACTTGAGCTCCCAATTCATCCAACCTCTGTAAGATCTTTGCTAGCGTGCTGTGCACGGTTAGCTGGGATGGATGAGGGGGAGATGAGTCTGTTGAAACCATCGGTAACACAGTACTGTTGAAGTTATGTAGTCAGGAAAGAATCTCACCACTCCCTGAGTGTTTACTCTCGCTCTCGTGTTTCCCTCAACAACTTTGTCACTTCGGCTGTTCACTGACGGCTTTCACAAGCTCTCTAAACTTGATACCGTTTTCAACCTTGGATCAAAGATGAACACGCAAGAAAACACAAACAAAACTCTAGTAAAACCGCAACTTGAAACCCAAGAAAATGACTAGTTACTTGAAACCAGTTTTGTAGGATGTCAGGGTTGAGTTGGGGTCGAAAGAAACAGGTTGGAAGATGAGAAAAGGCTTTTTGCAATCACAAACACTTTTTATTCAAGTTCTTAAACTATTTCGGATCAAAAACACTGTTCACTTGTGTTTTGTTAAGAACACGCAAGAACATTCAAGAACTTTTCTCAGACACAGAAACTTTGTGCAGTGTTTTTCTTTCTTTATAAAACTTTTTTCTGCGCTTTGTACGACAGAACAACTCTTCTTTTGTTTAAACTCGAGACTCTTAGCTTTAACAAACGCACTTTTTAAACAACCTTTCGGTCTCAACTGAGTTCATCAACCGATATTTCTTCAAGCGTAAGAAGGTAACAAAAGGTTTTGCTTGAAGAAAACTTCAACAAGAACACGAGTACCTCCAACAAGCAAGTTGGCTCTGATACCACTTGATGTGATCACAAGAAGGAGGGTGTGATCACGAGCTCGGATCTAGCTTGGTAGAGGCAGGTTTCCAGAAGGCGGAAACGAAACAGAGGAAGAACACGAAGAAGACAGAGTCGGCCAAGGGAACCTCCTCACTACGAGGTGAGGCAATGCCCTTGAAAATGCCTGGGAAAGGAGATGGGATCTAGCACCTCTTGACTACAAGGTCAAGCAATACTAGATATTATGCTTGGATCCTCTTGCCTGGATCACTAGGGAAATGGAAATGCAAGAATGGAGAACACAAAAGCCGATGACTCCCCGGGAGTGTTTCAGCCGAATTGCTTAAATTCAGTAATATGTTCTAGGTTACAATGGTGTTGTTTCTAACTTATATAGTGGAGGACTGTGAGAAGTAAGTGGCTTAGTACAGCCGTGCGTGTGTGCAAAAAGCAAACAGTGCTTTTTTGACATGCGTGCAGAGTAAAAGTTTCCAAAAAGGTGAAAAAGAAAAGCTAGTCTAAAAAGTGTTCGGGTGTCTTTTCCTCGAAAAGGGATGCCTACATTCCCGAGTAGCTGCAGAGAAAGGACGCCCTGCTGTCGGACTTGGTCGGCTATCTGGTTAAGTATGGAGGCTTCGCGGGATGTCTTCGCCAAGTGCCTTCGCGGGAATGCCTTCGCCAAGAGCCTTTGCGAGTATGTTTTTACTTGAGGTCTTCTTAGGGTTCAAGCGTTCGCGCACCAAGGTAGGGCTGCTCCCTTCTTCAAGGATACTTATGCTCAAGACTCCAAAGGGCTTCGCGTATTCTTCATCCAACGCGAGGCCGAGCTGACGAAGCTGTAAGGACTTCGCTCGAGATTCCTCTTGGTCGTCCTGCGCCATGAGCCTCATGAAGGCGTGGAGATTGGCTTGAACTCGCTTCAACCGGGACCTGGTCATGGGTCCGCCAATGCCTTGGAGTGGATCAGGGGTCGCGCGTGCTTGAGGTTGCGGTTCATCTGGAACGCGCGATGCTCATGAGGTTGCGGTTCATCCGGAACCCGAGGGTCGATTTATATGCTTTGGGGCGATGTCCTCATCAACTCGCCACAACTCGCACAAGCCTGTGCTACCGGGGCCACTTCGCTTTCTCCGTAAACCCTGACGAACTCTGCTGAACGGAACCTCTCCCCTATCTAGAGATCGGTGTGGTAAGTACCGACTCTCAACCTCCTCCTGCTCGAGGAGTTGAGCCTTCTGCACAGCCTCATGATAGGAAGTGATGTCCAGAGGCCTTAGAGCCCACTTGCAGTCTGGGCGTAACCTACGAATAAATCTTTTGGCCTTCTCCTGCTCCATACCATAGTACTGTGGTACGTAGCGAACCAGCCGGTCAAACTCCCGCTCATACTCTTCGACAGTCCTGGTGCCCTACTCCAGATCGTCAAACTGTGACTGTCGGAGATCCCTGACTGCATCCCCGATGTACTTCCGATGGAAATAATAAGCAAACTGCTCCCAGGTAAGGTCCGGATCCTGTCCACCTTCCCGTGCTGCCTCGGCTCTGAACTGGCCCTGCAGGCTCCTCCACCAGTGGTCTGCACCATCCTACAGGTTAAACGTCGCCAGTGAGACCTTAACCTCTGATGGAAGGTGTAGTCTCCCAAGGAGCTTGTCAACTCCCGCAAACCATGCCTCAGCCGCCTCAGGTCCTCCACGGCCGTTGAACCTCGGGGGGTTCAAACGCTAAAACCTCTCCAAGAGTCTGACCTCGTCAGACTGACGCCTCTGCTCTTCCCGTCATCGGTGGGGCCGACGAGAAGTGCCATTATCATACCGACCACCCTCCTCATAATCAGTCTCCTGCCGATCCTGAACACTGAGGAGGCTGCTGCCCACCTCCTGAACTGGCTATCTCCGCTGTGGCCTGACCGGGCCTCCCCGTGCTTGCGGCCGCCCCTGAACCTGCTGGGATGGCAGTAAGGTACCCAGCAATCGCTGAACCTGTCCCAACACTGTAGTACATCAGAGCGGGTCCTCAAATTGCTGATCACTCGGGGGTTGTGTCACGAGACCGTGTCTGATGCCAAGATATTGTCCGCTTTGGGGTTACGGCCCACCTGTCACAGCCTCCCCGCCCGGTTGCGGAGGCGGAGCCGGCCGCGACATCGGAAACAGGAATTACAGCGGAAAACGCGGCAATGAGCATCGAGCTCAAACACGTAACAAACGAGTATCGACTAGCAACCTACGTAACTCATACATGGCAAGTATACACGATAACTCGACACAATACCAACCAAGCAGCTTCATGGTATACCAAACATTGCTCATCGCAACAACCACGTAAACACCGAATTCATATCATAACAAATCCAATATAGGCAAGTCGGGGCTCCGCCTCGACACGTAAGGCATCAAAGGGTAATATATTTCCGATCATATACATATCCAAATTCATGATCGACCTACATGCATGCAAGCATACTACAGAGCCATTAAACAAAATCCTATAAATATATACCTAAGTGCGGAATCAAGCCTCTCGCTCAAGAATTCCCGCACGTGGTACCGCCGCAATGTAACCCAAAATGTCAGAAGCACCGCGGATCTCTATTCCGCTGGTTGCTTGTCGATCGCTCGAAAGATGGTAAACAAATAAAAGGGTGAGTCCTCGAAAGGACCCAGAAGGGCTTAAGGTAAAGTGCGCTTTGCCCATGTGGCGACAATCAACTCGCAAAATGTAATATCACAAAGATATGCATGTACATATAAACATAAAGTATAACGTAAATCAGAATCCAACACATATGCGGTCCAACCGCCGTAACGACTCAGAACGACATGCCCTCAACAGAGGTCGAATATACATCGATCGTAATGTAATGTATAGCACGGTACCGGCCGGGGTCGCGAGCCCCAAACTGCCGTAGGTCACGTAACGTAAGTATCGGCACTCCGGTGCGGATACACGCAGTAATGTCGGCACCCTTCAAAGGCGGACACGTAATGTAAGTATCGGCACTCCCGGTGCGGATACGCAGTAATGTAATCAAGGAGCACCCGTGGCCTCTTCGACCATTCGGTCTCGTCACGTAATGTAACAAATAATAATAGTAAGAATACATAAACATAAATGTAAGTAACATTACCTCGATAACCATATACGTAATGTAATAGGAACCCGGCCTCTAAGGTCATCCGGCCTTGAAACGGAACAAACGTACATTTTACCAAATTAAGCCCTTACCTCGTAAACGCCGCCCGCAGCCCAACACTGAAAATCCCGACTTCCGACCCGTAATGCACAACTTGGCTCCAATGGTCCCACGCTACTCCACCAACGCAGTAATCAAGCCGGGTAACCATAGTTGAGTCGAACACATCCTAATAACCCCGAAAGAAATTTCCGACAACCCGCACTTCCCGGAAAATTCCACGTAAAGCTCGGTTTCACAAACCGAGCCTCGAACATTGTTATTCCAACACCCACAAACATATTCCAACCCTTAAACCCGCATTCCCATACACTTTTCCCGGTAAACTCGTATAAAACTAACTTTCTCATTTCTAACCCGAAAATGGTATTTCAAACGTCATAACACACCTACTTTCACCCACATTACCAATTTAGCATCCAATTCAATCAACACACACCACCAAGATTGAAAAAGAATCACTTCAACAATTTGGTCCTTAACCAATTTTCCACCACACTTCCAAATCAAACCATACAAGCTTCTAATTAATCACACTAATCACCAATTCCACTTCCTAACCAATAATACTAACCAATTACACCAAAATCACAAACCTCTTCCTTAATAATTTCGGCCAAGTTAGGGATTTCTCACCCAACTTCCATTTCGATCCAAACAAAGTTCCATTAGCTCTCTTTAATTACCAATTACACTTCTTAACCAAGATTACTAACCAATTTCACCTAAACAACCAAAACCTCTTCACTTAACATTTCGGCCAAAGAGGGGTTTTTAACCCAACTTGTTTTCCTTCAAATTGAAACCATACATAAGCTTAGAATCATACTAGGATTAACATACTTGAAGCATGATTCAAGAAGACAAACACACATTATTTTAGAATTTCACCATAAATTCGGCCAAAGAGGGTTTCTCATCCAAGGAGTTTTTTCCAAAATCCAACACTTGATTATCACTCCCCTCAAGCCCAAGAACAACATACTAAAAGATGGGAGGGAGAGGATCACTCAATCATGTAGTGAAGAACAACCATGAATTCCAAATTTAGCTCTCTTTTCTCCACCAAAACATGTTATCAACTTGAAAAGAGAAGAAGGAAGGAAGCTTACCAATGGTTGGAGCCAACCCCTTGTTGAATTTAGCCAAGAATTGAAGAAGGAGAAGCTTGGTGAACAGCACCCATGGCTGCTCATAGTTTCGGCAGAGAGAGAAGAGAAGGAAGAAAGAAGAAGAAGAAATGAAATGAGTTTCATTTTGTGCAAATAATTAACCTTATATATTTTCTCCTTTTTAACCCATACTCTCCCACTTTAAATAACATAAAAACATGTGTCCTCATCACACACACACACATGCTGCCGAAATTATCATCTGCTGCAGCCCATGCTGACTTTTATTTAATTTGCACCCAATTGCAAATTAACTCCCAATTTTTCCGAAAGTTCCAATTCTTTTTGCCCAAAAATAATTACCGAATTCCAAAATTAATGAAACTCGGACACAATCTTCAGAATATTATAACATGCACAGAACATTTTTCAGAAATTCATTTGCCTTTCCGGAGTGTCCTACCGAGCTCGCTGAACCCGAACCAAAACCCGACGTGCGAGCGTGACAACCTGAACCAAATTCCGTCACTCCAAAATTCTATAAAAATTCCCATAAATTCCATCTTAAATTCAAACACAACTTACCCCAAAGCCGTCAGAAAATTTCCATCCCGAGCCCCGGGATTCCCGTCCCGAGCCCCGGGAGTCGCCCGGAACCGAACGTCCCGTCCCAAATATTAAACTCCACAAACACCTCCGGGACGTCACCACGACTCCAAAACTACAAACGGCATCCCAAACTGAAATCTCGAGAGTGCTACCGAGCCCGCTGTACGTCCCGAGGCGACCCCGACAACCCCCCGGCGCCAGAAAAATATTTTCGGCGGAAACGTCCGGGGGACCCACACGACCTCAAATACGGAGGGGTTCGCCAAAATGATACTCGGATAGGGCTCGGGAGCCGTCTGAACGCCGAAAAACGTGACCCGCAGGCTAAAACCGGAGCCCCGGGTCACCCGGTCGCAACCCGCTCGGGTGACCGTAACATTCTCCCCTTAGAACTCTTGGTCCTCCAAGAGTAGCTCGAACCAACCAGACAGTGTCGCTACCAACCGTAAAATATAAACATTCCTCTAACCTGTAACAATCGGACCACCGTATCGGCGGGAGTGGTAGTTTAGACTACCATACAGAGCCTCACGGCGCCCCACCCTCCGGTGCATCTTATTGCACCCGAGTCAGCTTGCCGGTATTTCTACCAGACAACCCTGCACAAGATCGAACCTAAATCTAACCGATCCACAACAGGCTATCCTGGAAGGTACCACATAAAACAGAAACAGTTGGGGGGGGAAAAACCAACCTAACAACTTACTCTGGAAACTCATAAAAACCGATATAACTCGGGGTAACTCGCCCCGCCTATCAAATCTTACTGTCTCTCTGAACGGTGCTACCTCCAGTCAAATTCTATCAAATTCTATCACCAAACGCCGATTCAAGAGCCCTACGGCGACGGTTCGTACAAACAGTGGTGCAGTCATTCGCGGTTTTAATCCGCGCCTATAACAATCTGATCTTTGCCGTAGACTCCTCAAAAAGCTCGGGTTCCAGCTTAACCCTATCGACGCATCTGTCCAACAAAGATGGTGTCATACACCTCCTCCCGCATAACGCCTCATATGGTGCCATGCCAATCGTAGTCCAAAGCCGTTGTTGTACGAGAACTCTATCAACGCAATCGCTAGTCCCAAACTCCTCCAAAATCCAAAGTACAGATTCGCAACATATCCTCCGATATCGAATCACCCGCCCGACCGCCCGTCCGTCTGTGGGTGATAAGTCGTATTCGATGGAGTCGCGTGCCCAGCGCTTCATGAAAAGCCCTCCGTAACTGCCGTGAAACGCGGATCACGGCCGATACAATGGAGTCTCGGTGCTCCATGTAATCGTACAATCTCACCGATGTAAAGCCGGGCAAGCTTCTCCGCAGGGTCCGTGATCCGAATAGGCGTAAAGTGTGCGCACTTTATCACCGATCCACAAAACCCAGATAACATCATGGCGAGACCGTGTCGTGGGCAAAGGCGGTTAAAGTCCATAGTAACATTACCCCAAGCATCGGAATGGGCAAAGTCTGCAGTGTCCCCGCCGGTTTCGATGCTCAAACCGCTCGAGTGTGCCTCCTCGAAAATCTCATTCCGTAACTCCCGATCCTCGTGTACATAAAGGCGATCTCGAAGTATAGCAATCCTCGCCTATACCGAAACGTCGGTAACACATAAACCCTTATCTTCCCGATAACTTCTTCAATACCAGATTCTACCTTGCGCTTCGCGCATCCTATCAAGCCACTCGTAATGTATGGTAAGTGTAATACCCCGAGTACGCTCCCGTAGCTGCCACCGTGCCAAAGGCACGCGATCACTCTCCTCAGATCGGTCACCAACATTTCCTCTCTTAATTAAGCCGGTATACCTCCTGCTCAGAGCATCGGCAATCGCGTTGCCCTTGCCAGAGATGTACCCGATACTACAATCATAGTCCTTAATGTATTCGAGACATCTGCGCTGCCTCATGCCAAGCTCCTTCTGTGCAAACAGATATTTCAGACTCTTATGGTCGGTAAGAATCTGAAATTTATTACCAAACAGATATTGATTCCAATGTTTCAGCGCATAAACTATTATAGCCAACTCCAGATCATGTATCAGTCAGTTCAGCTCATGCGGTCGCAGCTGCCTCGACCCATAAGCTACCACAAACACTCCTGCGCCAACACACATCCCAAACCAGACGTGGAAGCATCCGTGTAATTCACATACGGTAAGATCGGATCTGAAAGAGTCAGAATCGGAACGCTAGTCAACCGCCGCTTTCAACTCCCGAAAATTCTGCTCACACTTATCGGACCGGATATACAGCTTGACCCTTCTTAGTCAATCGCATAAGCGGAAATGCCGTAATAGAAAATCCCAAAGACAAACCTCCGATAAAAATCCTGCTAACCCTGTGGAGCTCTTGATCTCCCGTGCCGTGGTAAGTTGTTTCCAATCCCGAACCGCCCTCACCTTCTCTCGGATCCACAGCAGCACCATGCTCGATATAATGTGTCCTTAAAGGTGACTTCCCGAATCCGTAACTCACACTTTGAGAATTTAGCATAAAGCTGATATTCCCAAAGTGTCTCGCAGATCTACCCTCGATGCTCCCGATGCGAGTCCTCATCCCGAGAATATATCGAATATCATCAATAAAACCACCCGAAATGAGTCCAAGTACGGTCGGAACACCCGATGCATCGATCCATGAATGCCACCGAACATTGGTCAGCCCGAACGGCATGACCGTAAACTCAAAGTATCCAAACCGGGTGCGAAAAGCAGTCTTAGGTATGTCCTCTACCTTCACCCTAAGCTGAAAATACCTGATCGTAGATCAATCTTTGAGAAAACCCTCAAACCCCGAAGTTGATCAAAAAGATCGTTAATCCTCGGTAACGGATACTTATTCTTCCCAATAAGAGCATTCAACCGTCTCGTAATCAATACAAAGTCGAGTGTCCCATCATTCTTCTTAACAAACAATACCAGAGCACCCCACGCCGAAGTGCTCGGTCGGACGAAACTCTTTTGCTGTAATTCCTCCAGTTACTTCTTCTACTCCTGCATCTCAGAAATAGGCATCCGATAAGGAGGAATAGATATCGGAGCAAGACTGACCGCAGTGGATCTCAAACACAATTTCCCGCGACCAAACCCGGAAACCTTTCTTTTTCAACCTTCTCGACCTCGAATCACAATTCAAGCTGAATTAGCAACTTTACCAACCACACTACCAAACTACACCCCGACCCAAAATCGAAGATCCTACAGACTTCGGTAAAATTCCAGCTTTTCCGCAGAGACATCGAATTCAGAACCGATTCGTAACATGCAAGATTTCACTTCAATAATCACAAATCAATCCACGTAACACATCAAATTCAACAGAAATTCCCAACATAATCACCAAAAATTCGCCAAAAGGTGAGTTCTCACCCGTGTTGTGTTTCCAACGATCCAACGTTATTTCCCTAATCCTTACCTCCCCAACATCAACATGTATGAACCACACAACGATCCAACGGTTCAATTCCATCAAAACTCAGATCTAAGCCAAGAACATCAACTTTCCAATATTGCCAAACACTCAACAGAATCGAACCATACCTCAGACAGACGTAGTACTCGAGTTGCTGATCAACTTCCCAGTTGAACTCTCGGACCAAGAAGCAATCTAGAGCAAGCTTTGGAAGCTTGTAAAACACAACAATGGTGGCTTAGAGAGAGAAAGAATTCGGCAGTGAAGAAGGAAGAAGAATACGTTTGCATTTTTGCAAGACTTGCCAAAACTTAAGTCTTGTAATAATAAGTCATGTGCTTTGCACATGACATCCTTTTTGTCATCATAGTGAATCATAATCACTAGAAATAACAAGAGACCAAGTCCAATACTTTCCACTAATCACATTTCGCCAAGTGTCACATCTTGGCTCGCCCGAGTTCGAAAACCGCCCGAAACCGTATTTTTCGACCGTAACATTTTTCTTCACGTAAAAATGTAAATTATATCCCGACTCCAGATCTTCCTCAAAACCGCAAATCTGAGTCCCGGTCACTCCCGGAGCCGCTTTCTCCGCCTGTAATCCCCGAAAATCGTCCGACGGCAACCCCGCCTCAAAAATATTTTCCGCGGAAATGTCCTAGACATCGCCAGACACTAGAAATCGATATCGGGTCAATCCGAACTCCGGTTCGTAACTGAAGCACCGACCGAGTAGCCGCTATGCCCTGGCCAACCGCCTGAATAGCCTCCTCCGTGAGTTTGTCAATTCCTCGCAAGCCAAGTCTCTACTACCTCCGGCCCTCCTCGGCCGCCGAACCTCGGGGAATTCAAACTCAAACTTCTCCAAAAGTCCAACCTCGCTGACCGGTGTCTCGAAGTCTCAGATCTCCCGTCGTTGATAGGACCGACGAGAAGTCTAGGTGTCGAGTGACCACGCTCCTGAGTCACTCACTTACCAATTCCAAAGTCAGTAGCGAGCAAAGTGGCTAAAGTCTCGCTATCACCACTCGATCAAAATGCCCTTACCGTGGCATAAACAGATTTTCCCCGCCATCGCCGCCTCGAACCAGCCTAGGCTGGCGGTAATACCAAATCGAGAGGGGTCCCTACGACGCCTAAGCCTCGGGGCGGTGAGTGTGGTTGTTCGACACTCGGGTCACGCTGAACCCGTATCCTATTCCACGGAGGTGTGGGATCCCAGCCCCCGCCTCCGTACCAAATCACGCTATCAACGCGTGTTAACCATATCTCAAAAATTTCAGACCAAACAGAATCCGTGCAAAAGTCGGTCACTCCTAATCTCTACGTAAGCTAGCAGCAGCTTTTCTAAGGCTCAGAGTGTAATGCAATGCATGATGCAAGGATTCTTTCGTAATCCCGAAACTAAATAATAATCCTTAACATAGAATCGATCATGCTTATAATCACGGAATCACTTCATATAACACCCACACCTTCCATAATGCTCCAAAGAACCGCCACCGCTCCACACGCATTCCGAAATGGTTCAAATAAGGAGTTGATCAGGCTCCGCATCGAACCACCTGCAATGTGGTGTAAACCAGTAGCTTGCCCTTCGAAGTCATCTTCCGCAGGTACTTAACCATGAACAGACTTATCTTACTCCAAAAGTCCACCCTCGGACTTGTATACTTGCCTTCCACATTTCATATCAAAACCAAACATACTTTACCTTTTGGTCAATCCGACCCAACCTCGCTCGATACCAACTTGTCACAGCCACCCCGCCCGGCCATGGAGGCGGAGCCGGCCGCGACGCCGGAAACAGGAATTACGGCGGAAAACGCGGCAATGAGCATCGAGCTCAAACACGTAACAAACGAGTATCGACTAGCAACCTACGTAACTCATACATGGCAAGTATACACGATAACTCGACACAATACCAACCAAGCGCTTCATGGTATACCAAACATTGCTCATCGCAACAACCACGTAAACACCGAATTCATATCATAACAAATCCCATATAGGCAAGTCGGGGCCCCGCCCTCGACACAGAAAACAACCGAAGCAGAATATATCTCAAGTATATATACACATCCAAAACATGATCTGACCTATATGCATGCAGTTACAGCTACAGAGCCATTAAACAAAATCCTATATATATACCTAGCGCGGAATCAAGCCTCTCGCGACCTCCGCACGTGGTACCGCCGCCGCAATGTAACCCAAAATGTCAGAAGCACCGCGGATCTCTATTCCGCTGGTTGCTTGTCGATCGCCTGAAAGATGGTAAACAAATAAAAGGGTGAGTCCTCGAAAGGACCCAGAAGGGCTTAAGGTAAAGTGCGGTTTGCCCATAGGGCGACAATCAACTCGCAAAATGTAATATCACAAAGATATGCATGTACATATAAACATAAAGTATAACGTAAATCAGAATCCAACACATATGCGGTCCAACCGCCGTAACGACCAGAACGACACCCTCAACAGAGGTCGAATATACAGATCGTAATGCAATGTATAGCACGGTACCGGCCGGGGTCGCGAGCCCCAAACCGCCGTAGGTCACGTAACGTAAGTATCGGCACTCCGGTGCGGATACACGCAGTAATGTCGGCACCCTTCGGCGGACACGTAATGTAAGTATCGGCACTCCCGGTGCGGATACGCAGTAATGTAATCAAGGAGCACCCGTGGCCTCTTCGACCATTCGGGTCTCGTCACGTAATGTAACAAATAATAATAGTAAGAATACATAAACATAAACAGAAGTAACATTACTCGATAACCATATACGTAATGTAATAGGAACCCGGGCCTCTCAGGTCATCCGGGCCTTGAAACAGAACAAACGTACATTTTACCAAATTAAGCCCTTACCTCAGAAACGCTGCCCCGCAGCCCAACACTCGGAAAATCCCGACTCCCGACCCGTAATGCACAACTTGGCTCCAATGGTCCCACGCTACTCCACCAACGCAGAATCAAGCTGGGTAGCCATAGTTGAGTCAGAACACATCCTAATAACTCCGTAAAAGAAATTTCGCGCACAACCCGCACTTCCCTAAAATTCCACGTAAAGCTCGGTTTCACAAACCGAGCCTCGAACATTGTTATTCCAACACCCACAAACATATTCCAACCCTTAAACCCGCATTCCAGACACTTTTCCCGGTAAACTCGTATAAAACTAACTTTCTCATTTCTAACCCGAAAATGGTATTTCAAACGTCATAACACACCTACTTTCACCCACATTACCAATTTAGCATCCAATTCAATCAACACACACCACCAAGATTGAAAAAGAATCACTTCAACAATTTGGTCCTTAACCAATTTTCCACCACACTTCCAAATCAAACCATACAAGCTTCTAATTAATCACACTAATCACCAATTCCACTTCCTAACCAATAATACTAACCAATTACACCAAAATCACAAACCTCTTCCTTAATAATTTCGGCCAAGTTAGGGATTTCTCACCCAACAAAGTTGTTTTCCTTACCAAATTGAAACCATTTACCTAAACAACCAAAACCTCTTCACTTAACTTAGAAGGGGTTTTTCACTTGTTTTCCTTCAAATTGAAAGGAGCTTAGAATCATACTACTAACATACTTGAAGCATGATTCAAGAAGACAAACACACATTATTTTAGAATTTCACCATAAATTCGGCCAAAGAGGGTTTCTCATCCAAGGAGTTTTTCCAAAATCCAACACTTGATTATCACTCCCTCAAGCCCAAGAACAACATACTAAAAGATGGGAGGGAGAGGATCACTCAATCATGTAGTGAAGAACAACCATGAATTCCAAATTTAGCTCTCTTTTCTCCACCAAAACATGTTATCAACTTGAAAAGAGAAGAAGGAAGGAAGCTTACCAATGGTTGGAGCCAACCCCTTGTTGAATTTAGCCAAGAATTGAAGAAGGAGAAGCTTGGTGAACAGCACCCATGGCTGCTCATAGTTTCGGCAGAGAGAGAAGAGAAGGAAGAAAGAAGAAGAAGAAATGAAATGAGTTTCATTTTGTGCAAATAATTAACCTTATATATTTTCTCCTTTTTAACCCATACTCTCCCACTTTAAATAACATAAAAACATGTGTCCTCATCACACACACACACATGCTGCCGAAATTATCATCTGCTGCAGCCCATGCTGACTTTTATTTAATTTGCACCCAATTGCAAATTAACTCCCAATTTTTCCGAAAGTTCCAATTCTTTTTGCCCAAAAATAATTACCGAATTCCAAAATTAATGAAACTCGGACACAATCTTCAGAATATTATAACATGCACAGAACATTTTTCAGAAATTCATTTGCCTTTCCGGAGTGTCCTACCGAGCTCGCTGAACCCGAACCAAAACCCGACGTGCGAGCGTGACAACCTGAACCGAAATTCCGTCACTCCAAAATTCTATAAAAATTCCCATAAATTCCATCTTAAATTCAAACACAACTTACCCCAAAGCCGTCAGAAAATTTCCATCCCGAGCCCCGGGATTCCCGTCCCGAGCCCCGGAGTCGCCCGAACCGAACGTCCCGCCCCAAATATTAAACTCCACAAACACCTCCGGACGTCACCACGACTCCAAAACTACAAACGGCATCCCAAACTGAAATCTCGAGAGTGCTACCGAGCCCGCTGTACGTCCCGAGGCGACCCCGACAACCCCGGCGCGGAAAAATATTTTCGGCGGAAACGTCCGGGGACCCACACGACCTCAAATACGGAGGGGTTCGCCAAAATGATACTCGGATAGGGCTCGGGAGCCGTCTGAACGCCGAAAACGTGACCCGCAGCCAAAACCGAGCCCCGGTCACCTTGGCCGCAACCCGCTCGGGGTGACCGTAACATGATCACTCGGGGGGAGTGAGTGTGGCTGCTCAGGTCCTGGGTTCCTCTGAACCCGCCTCCTAACCCTCGGAGGTGTGGGATCCCGGTCCCGACCCTCCGGTTCTCGCTCACGCTGACGGCGTGTTCTAACCATACCTGAAACCAATCCAACCCAAAACCATATAATCCCACAGTTAACCCTCTCTTTCTCTCTCACTAGCTAGCAGATACTAAGGCTCTGTAGTGTAATGCAATGCATGATGCAAGGATTCTTTCGTAATCACACACCCAAATACTAAACCTTAAACACAGAACCAATTCATGCTCATAATACAGAAACACATCACATAGCACCCAACAAACATAAAGGTACCCTAAACCTTCCAGAGTGCTCCAAAGAACCGCCCGCTGCTCCACGTCCATTCCAAGGTGGTTCAAGTAAAGAGTTGATCAGGCTCCGTACCGAACCGCCCCAAAATGTAACGTAGAACGGTGGCCTGTACCTCGAAGTCACTTCCACAGACACTTACCCATGAACTGGCTTGACTTACTCTAAAGGTCCACCCTCGGACTTGTATACTTGCCTTTCACATTCCAAACCCTAATCAAACATACTTTACCTTTTGGGTCAATCCGACCCGACCTGCTCTGATACCAACTTGTCACAGCCACCCCGCCCGGTTGCGGAGGCGGGGCCGACCGCGACGTTCGGAACCGGAACCTACGGCGGATAGCGCGGTGGCGGAGCATTTTACCTACTAAATAGAATAATCGAAGGTTTAAAGGGGGATTATGGTGTATATAATGTACACCACCCTCCTTCCCTTCAAGAGGCCTTTTAACGGATGTTGGATTGAGGGGGAAAAGGCTGGGCCGTAACCTCAAGACCATCCATTCCGTTAGAAAAAAAACCGTGAGGGGGAAATGGCTGGGCCGTAACCCCAAAGCGGACAATATCTTGGCACTGTACATGGTCTGTAACAATTGGTATCAGAGCCCGGGTAGTACAGTGCACATGTGCCAGCGAGGACGCTGGGCTCCCTGGGGGGGTGGATGTTATATCCCACATGGAAGGTTTAAAGGGGGATTATGGTGTATATAATGTACACCACCCTCCTTCCCTTCAAGAGGCCTTTTAACGGATGTTGGATTGAGGGGGAAAAGGCTGGGTCGTAACCTCAAGACCATCCATTCCGTTAGAAACAAAACCGTGAGGGGGAAAAGGCTGGGCCGTAACCCCAAAGCGGACAATATCTTGGCACTATACACGGTATGTGACACTTAAATCTCACCTATGCGAGGTCTCGCCCTCGCCAGATCATAGGTCTCGCCCTTGCGGTCTCACTCGCCCTCACGGTCTCACTTGCCCTCACGGATCTATTGGGCCTTCGCGGGTCACCCTCGCGGTCTCAGGTCTCGCCTTCGCGAGTCTCGCCCTTGCGGTCTCACTCGCCTTCGCGAGTCTCCTAGGCCTTCGCGGGTCTCGCCCACGCGGTCTCAACTCGCCTTCACGAGGACTCTCAGGCCTATACTGGCCCCGCCAGACAAGGCCCTTGCACTCACGGTTCGTGTGGCCCTTATACCTTTATTGGCTCTGCTTTATCTGGGCCTTCTTCCCTTTGCTGGCCTTCGCCGCTACTTGATAGGCCACTTGGTCATCTGACATTAAGCGACCAATAAGGAGGTCAGCACGAGCCTGAGTGATCTTCACCATATTCACACGCCATTCTCTGACAAGCGAATCACCTAAGGTGGTTTGCTGAGATCTTCATCATCACAGCCGCCTTATCTCCAAAAGTCTGACAGACTTGTCTCACAGCCTGGCCAAGGCTTCAACTAGGGGAGGCTCCTCCTGGCATCACCTTATAAATAGGGTGATGTCCACCTTAAACTGGGTAAGCTACTACACGCCCCCCCACTCCTCTCTTGCTACTTCTGAGTATTCTCTTTATCTTCCACAGATTACTCTCAGGGGCGTTTTGAATAGCGCGGGGACACTGAGAACCAGTCAACCCGAGCGTCCTGCTTCCCCGCCTCAACAAGTAGATCATCCTGACCCTCCTCCTTCGTCTATACTTATCGCGCTTACTAGACGGTTAGAGGAAATGGAAAAAAGGGAAGAGAGGGCCAGTGTTCATAACATCACCAGGATGGGTTTGGACCACCTCTGGACCCAACCTTTCACCCAGCGGGTCTTGGAGACCCCCCTCCCAGATCAGTTTCGCTAGCCCAAGCTGGATGCGTACGACGGGTTGACGGATCCGGATATTCACTTACAACGTTACGTCTCTACGATGGCCATCGCGAGGGAGGATGACAACACCCTTTGTAAGGCTTTCAGCTCCACACTCACTGGGGCCGCGGCGAACTGGTTTACCACCCTCCGTGATAAGCGATTTGACTCCTTTGAGGAGCTCTCTCGAAATTTCTCCAATCATTTCGTGGTGTCCAAGCCTCCCCCCAAAACGGCGGGACACCTCCTCAAGATTCGACAGAAGAAAGATGAGCCCCTCAGGGAGTTCATTCAGCGTTTCCAGGCGGAATCCATCCAAGTCCCTAATCTGGGGGAGGAAGCCCGCCTGCTTGTAGCCATTCAGGGTCTCCGCTGGGAGTCCCTTTTCTTCGTGGATGTGCACACCAACCCCCCCGCCAACATGGAGCAGTTCTTGAGCACGGCATCCCGGTTCATGAACACAGAGGAGGTCACTCGACCACTTGCGCGGGCCACCACAGCAGATGCGAAGGGGCAGCCCTCGCGAGGGGACTCCAGGTCCCAGAGGCAGTACTGTTACCAACACCCGGTACGTAATTAAGTTAATTATGTATTTAAGTTTAATTACCAGATTTTTGATAATTTTTGTTTGGGACTTGCTTTGCTTGTTTGGTAATTGTGGATTTAATTGGGTGATTTTTTGGGCAACCCGGGACGAGTTTAGAATTAATTACGCGGCTGCGCGTAATTTCTGAGAGTTGCAATTCCGAGTGACTCGGGACTTATAATTGGAGAAGAAAAATGTGTTTTATGGGTTTTAAGATGTCCCGAGTATGTGATTAAAGTTTGGTTCCAATCGGAGTAAGTTTGGTAAAAAGTTGCATTTTCGGGCTGAGCGAAAATGCAGTTTGGTAAGTTTGTGAGATAAGTAAAAATTGGACATTTTGGCTAAAAATGAATTGATGGGGCGGATGGGTGATTGATGTGGTTGTCAGAATGCTCTGATACCAATTTATGTGATTCCGGGAGGGTATCCGGGAACACGAGGAGCAGATCTAGCCAACAAAGGAGCAACACGGGGTAGGTTTGATTGATGAGGCGGAAATGTCAACAGGTTGACAGATCCGAAATGCACAAAGCAAAACGATGCGGAAGCTTGTGAAACGAACAGATATGGCCGCCAACTCCTCCTGGATCCTTGCCCAGGCAAAGATGGTGTTATGCCTTTGGCGACTCCTCCTTCTTGATACCGAAAAAGGTCCAAGACAAAGAAAGCCTTCGTTGCCAAAATTGTGGGGGAATGTAGATGGGGCCAACACCTCCTTCTTCCAATGAGAAGGCAATATTGGTCTTAGTAGACTTGTAAAGAAAAACTTAACAAGAATTGAGTGGAAAAAGGTAGATAGGTTGAAAAGAGAATCACTCTCAATTTCAAGGAAAAAGGCGAAATATGTTTGAAGATTGAATTTGTGTCTTGCAAACTAACCTAGACCTCCTTTTATAGGACAAGGAAGCTGGAATTCTAAACCTATTGACAAGTCCCTTCATCTCCATTCTTAATGATGGAAATTAAAGGAGATGTAAATATGGGAATTTAAAATAATTATTTCTAAAAATTATTCTAGGCTAGCTAATGGGTAGACCTAGCCAAAACAACTCAAAACTGAAATAAAATGATAAAAATTCGAGTTGGAAGATGAGGGATGAGTTTTGGCCAATAAATGTGGAGTAAATGATCCTCATTTAAGTGCTCTTGATGGAGGGCTTCAAGGCTTGTAACTCCTTCCTCACCAATGGTTCTGGATGATTTTGGATGACTCTTGAGTCCTCAAGGCTGCTGAAGTTCGTCCTTGAAGAGAAGTGAACGGTTGGAAGCTTTGGGAAAGCATTGAATGCGCCATTCTTTGTCTCAACAGTTGAGATATTCGTGAACCATGCACTTGGGCCAAATTGTCATTTGGTTGAGCCCAAACCGAAATGTTGAAAATTGTTTGCACCATTTGGGAATTGGGTTGGCCCAAATTGAGGAGTGCTTGCACTTTTCCTTCATCTTTGTGGATATCTTCACTTTGCTCCTCACACTTTGCAAAACTGTGCATCAACAAGTTGAAAGCTTCCTTAGCCTTCTTGGTTTGACTCATTGTCATAGGTCCATTAAAGGTGGAAGTGTCAAAAAAGCCAATGACCTCTTCTTTTGGCATGTGAGCTCTTGGATCCTCAAGGTTGCACATGGGTGCATCTAGATCACTTGTCGGTTTCGCGTCATTCCTCCCTCTTGAAAATGATTCGACCTCGAATCATAATGTTCTATGTGAGAAAAATATAGGAGGTTAGATGAAGCAATTCCGAACATGTACATCCATTGCATAAAGAAGTTGAGAACTAAATTACTTCCCTTGGTAGCCCTCTTGAAATTTTCAAGGGGCTTATGTCTTGAAAATTTTTGGAGTAATTTCTCATGAATGTGGACTTCTTTTTGGAAGTTCAAGACTTCAAAGATAAATCCTTTGAACCTGCAAAAGAAATGTAGCCCTTTCTCTTTGGCTAGATTATAAACTTTATGGGCAAAAATAGCAACACATAAAATGTATGAGAACAAGATATGTAATTGCTTGGAAAAGTCAATGATAGCATGGTGATCATTAAACATCATGTCATAGCAAGGTGAATTAAATCCAGAACTTGTATATTGCAGATCACCACCTTTTTCAAAAGACCGAAGTTTTGTAGTAGACAAACAATCACCATTGTTAAGAAAAAGATTAGGAAAGACATCATCCTCATGCTTACTCAACAGGTTGAATGGATGCAAACATACTCCCGGATCAAACACGAATATGGATCTTTCATTCATTTCATTCAACAACAAAATGTATGTATCATCCATCTTAACACATAAGAACAATTCATGAACAAAGTTGAAATCAACACTAATTCTAGAATTGTCCAATTTATTTCGAAATATTCAACATGTTTAACATCGCATGTGACCAATTGAATGGTGCAATTTTTAAATCACAGTCAACACGTTGAGAATTCGTTAGACAAGAATTAGCAACAAATTTGCTTTCAGCAATAGTAAGAATAGATGGGGAAAATAATGCATGCTTAAGAATAATTTTCCAATCAATCTTAGGCAATAACAATGAAGCATACGAGTCAACATATTCAACACGTTGAGAAGACAGAATCAATCCTAAACTAGAGCACAAATCTTTCAATAGAATAATTTCATGCACAGTTTCAGATTTTCCAACATCAAGCAAATTAATACTCAAAGAATCATTTTTAACAAATGATTTATTTGAGTAAAGAGAAAAGTTACCATCCCTCGAAACTGATGTTTCCTCTTGATGTGGTTCTTCATCCTTTCTAGATAATGCTTCAAACAATGAGTTTTCACTTTGACTTTCAACATGTTGGATAATTGTAGACACAATTTTCAAAGGTGGCACAAGTGGTACTTCAACAACAACTTCTTGCTCTTCCTTAAGGTTGATGTTCTTGCCTTCTTGAACATCATCATTCTCCTGCACAAACATCAAAGAAGAACAAACTTGCAATTCATTGGACGTTAGTAAATCATTTGGGATTGTTGGAGGCAAACTGCTCTCTGGTTCAACACGTTGAGCTAGTGGAGGTCTCTCTTGTTTTCTCTCAAACTCAATTTTACCACTCTTTGCTCTAATTATTCTCTCACCATCCCAAAAGACACTTGACTCTTGCAAATCCACTTGGGATTTCATTTTATTTCCAGTATTTCCCATGTGTTTACCCGTCTTACCCTTGGACTCACTTTGAAGGTGGATCTTGTTGTCATGGGTTTGTTGTTGGGCTAAAGGCACCACAGCGAACGTTCTGTCAACAGGTTGAGCTGTGTATTGATTGGTCACACCAACAACACTTGCTCTTGAATGAAGAGGAGTATCTTCTTGAGAAGCTGGAGGATTTGCTTGCACAAGTAGAGCTTTTCTTATTGTCATCAAAGTACCTTCAACTGGAAAGGCATATTCATCTTTTTGTGGTGATGGTCGGGATCTTTGTGGAGCTTTTGGTAAAGTGTTGCATCGTTGAATCTTGCTAGAAGTGTAGCCTCTCTCAAGCTTTCTTTCAATTCTGATGGCTTTTTGCAACAACTCATGAAAACTATCATACTCAGATAATTTCAGGATCTCCACAATCTCAGGTCTAAGTCCTTGAATGAACCTAAATATTTTGGCTTCTCCTTTTTCAACCATACCTGCCTTAAGAATGGCTGTCTCCATATCTTTGTGATAATCCTCAACACGTTTAGTGTTTTGGACTATGGTTTGAAGGCTTTGGAAGCATCCATGCTCCCGAGGCTTTATTGCTTTTTGAATATTCTCGAAACGGATAAGCCTTTCATTTATTGGAGCCATTTGTTCCTGCAACATTCTTTGGAATTGTACCCACAACCTTTCGTTAGTCATTTTCACTCAAAACTCACAGATTCTCTTTATGAACCAAGCAATTTTTTCTGGCTCAAAATTCTTGAAAAAGCGATTCAAAACAAGTTTCTAAAGACACAATAAAATAAAACCTCAAACAAACCTCAACAGGTTGAGGGAAGTGTTGTTACTTTTTGCAAAACGGTTCTTTTGTGGGTTTTGGAAAAGGATATTCCGCAACTTTTGAAAGAACGGGTTTGAAAAGGCTCTGAGGTTGTTCTTTTTCTTGCCCTTTGTTTGAAAATTGTTCCAAGAATTCTTCAAATTGCCTTTTCTGCAATCAGAAACAGTTGAGTCAATAGCGCTTTTTCCTCTTTTTTTTCAATGCAAATAAGATGCGATTGTTGTTGTTTTTTTTTCTATGCAGATTGCACAACACTGGAACAAGAAATTAAAAATGGCAAGAACAACCGAGAAAAACACAATGATAACAAAAATGATATATGTTGCGGAATAAAAAGAAAAGGGTAGAAAAACTTCTCCTTGTTGAGCAAGTGGCTCTGATACCAATTGATGTGGTTGTGATGCTCGATACCAATTGATGTGGTTGTCGAATGCTCGATACCAATTTATGTGATTCCGGAGGGTATCCGGGAACACGAGGAGGAGATCTAGCCAACAAAGGAGCAACACGGGATAGGTTTGATTGATGAGGCGGAAATGTCAACAGTTGACAGATCCGAAATGCACAAAAGCAAAACGATGCGGAAGCTTGTGAAACGAACAGATATGGCCGCCAACTCCTCCTGGATCCTTGCCCATGCAAAGATGGTGTTATGCCTTTGGCGACTCCTCCTTCTTGATACCGAAAAAAGGTCCAAGACAAAGAAAGCCTTCGTTGCCAAAATTGTGGGGGGAATGTAGATGGGGCCAACACCTCCTTCTTCCAATGAGAAGGCAATATTGGTCTTAGTAGACTTGTAAAGAAAAACTTAACAAGAATTGAGTGGAAAAAGGTAGATAGGTTGAAAAGAGAATCACTCTCAATTTCAAGGAAAAAGGCGAAATATGTTTGAAGATTGAATTTGTGTCTTGCAAACTAACCTAGACCTCCTTTTATAGGACAAGGAAGCTTGAATTCTAAACCTATTGACAAGTCCCTTCATCTCCATTCTTAATGATGGAAATTAAAGGAGATGTAAAAATGGGAATTTAAAATAATTATTTCTAAAAATTATTCTAGGCTAGCTAATGGGTAGACCTAGCCAAAACAACTCAAAACTGAAATAAAATGATAAAAATTCGAGTTGGAAGATGAGGGATGAGTTTTGGCCAATAAATGTGGAGTAAATGATCCTCATTTAAGTGCTCTTGATGGAGGGCTTCAAGGCTTGTAACTCCTTCCTCACCAATGGTTCTGGATGATTTTGGATGACTCTTGAGTCCTCAAGGCTCTTGAAGTTCGTCCTTGAAGAGTAGTGAAAGGTTGGAAGCTTTGGGAAAGCATTGAATGCGACAGCTGCTGTCTCAACAGTTTGAGATATTCGTGAACCATGCACTTGGGCCAAATTGTCATTTGGTTGAGCCCAAACCGAAATGTTGAAAATTGTTTGCACCATTTGGGAATTGGGTTGGCCCAAATTGAGGAGTGCTTGCACTTTTCCTTCATCTTTGTGGATATCTTCACTTTGCTCCTCACACTTTGCAAAACTGTGCATCAACAGGTTGAGAGCTTCCTTAGCCTTCTTGGTTTGACTCATTGTCATAGGTCCATTAAAGGTGGAAGTGTCAAAATCCAATGACCTCTTCTTTTGGCATGTGAGCTCTTGGATCCTCAAGGTTGCACATGGGTGCATCTAGATGTGTTACGGTCACCCCGAGCGGGTTGCGACCGGGTGACCCGGGGCTCCGGTTTTGGCCTGCGGGTCACGTTTTTCGGCGTTCAGACGGCTCCCGAGCCCTATCCGAGTATCATTTTGGCGAACCCTTCCGTATTTGAGGTCGTGTGGGTCCCCCGGACGTTTCCGCCGAAAATATTTTTCTGGCGCCGGGGGGTTGTCGGGGTCGTCTCGGGACGTCTGGGCGGGCTCGGTAGCGCTCTCGAGATCTCAGTTTGAGAAGCCGTTTGTAGTTTTGGAGTCGTGGAAACGTCCGGTGGTGGTTGTGGAGTTTAATATTTGGGGCGGGACGTTCGGTTCGGGCGACTCCCGGGCTCGGGACGGGAATCCCGGGGCTCGGGATGGAAATTTTCTGACGGCTTTGGGGTAAGTTATGTTTGAATTTAAGATGGAATTTATGGGAATTTTTATAGAATTTTGGAGTGACGGAATTTCGGTTCAGGTTGTCACGCTCGCACGTCGGGTTTTGGTTCGGGTTCAGCGAGCTCGGTAGGACACTCCGGAAAGGCAAATGAATTTCTGAAAAATGTTCTGTGCATGTTATAATATTCTGAAGATTGTGTCCGAGTTTCATTAATTTTGGAATTCGGTAATTATTTTTGGGCAAAAAGAATTGGAACTTTCGGAAAAATTGGGAGTTAATTTGCAAATGGGTGCAAAATTAATAATAGAGAGTATGGGCTGCAGCAGATTTTCGGCAGCAAGAGGAGAGGTTTTGGGACACTTGTCCATTTGCCATTTAACTAGAAAAAGGAAGATGTATAAAAGCCAAAAAATTACATAATATTACAAGATAAATTCATTTCATCTTTCTTCTTCTTCCTACCTCTCCTTCTCTGCCGCCATGGATGAGCTTCCCAAGCTCCAAGTGCTTCATCTCCTCTTGCTGATTTCTTCAAGGTTTTGAGCTCCAAGCTTGGTAAGTTTCTCACTTCCATCATCTTTCCAAGTTGAGAACATGTTTTGGGCAAGAAAAGAGGATTTTCAAAGTATGAGTTTGTTCTTGTCTACTTGAAAGAGTGATCCTCTCCCTTCCATCTTTTAGTATGTTGTTCTTGGGCTTGAGGGGAGTAGGAATTTGTGGTTGAATGTTGGAAAAACTCCATGGAAGGAGGAAACCTAGGGGTGCCGATTTTGTGTGAGAATTTCCAAAATTGTGTATGTTTGTGTTCTTGATTCATGCTTAAGATATGTTGTTCCTTGCATGATTCTAAGACAATCTATGGTTTCAATTTGAAGGAAAACATGTTGGGTAGAAAACCCCAAGCTGGCGAAATGTTCAAGAGAGGGGTTTGTTGATTTTGATGCAATTGGTTAGTAATCTTGGTTAAGAAGTGTAATTGGTAATTAAAGAGAGCTAATGGAACTTTGTTTGGATTGAAATGGAAGTTGGGTGAGAAATCCCTAACTTGGCGAAATTATTAAGGAAGAGGTTTTGTGATTTTGGTGTAATTGGTTAGTATTATTGGTTAGGAAGTGGAATTGGTGATTAGTGTGATTAATTAGAAGCTTGTATGGTTTGATTTGGAAGTGTGGTGGAAAATTGGTTAAGGACCAAATTGTTGAAGTGATTCTTTTTCAATCTTGGTGGTGTGTGTTGATTGAATTGGATGCTAAATTGGTAATGTGGGTGAAAGTAGGTGTGTTATGACGTTTGAAATACCATTTTCGGGTTAGAAATGAGAAAGTTAGTTTTATACGAGTTTACCGGGAGTAATGTCCGGAATGCGGGTTTAAGGGTTGGAATTTGTTTGTGGGTGTTGGAATAACAATGTTCGGGCTCGGTTTGTAAAACCGATCTTTCTGTGGAATTTTCCGGGAATGTGCGGGTTTGTACAGAAATTTCTTTCTGGAGTTATTAGGATGTGTTCTGACTCAACTATGGTTACCCGGCTTGATTCTGCGTTGGGGAGTAGCGTGGGACCATTGGAGCCAAGTTGTGCATTACGGGTCGGAAGCCGGGGTTTTCCGAGTGTTGGGCTGCGGGCAGCGTATCCGAGGTAAGGGCTTAATTTGGTAAAATGTATGTTTGTTCCGTTTCAAGGCCGGATGACCTTAGAGGCCCGGGTTCCTATTCTCGCTCTGTATATGTTTAATGTAATGATACTTGTTTATATTTATGTATTATTGTTATTATTGTATGTTACATTACGTGTCCGCACCAAGGGGTGCCGACATTCTCGCGTATCCGCACTGTGAGTGCCGATACATTGCTCGTGTCCGCACCGAAGGGGTGCCGACATTCTGCGTATCCGCACCAGGAGTGCCGATATTTCGTTACGTGACCCTACGGCGGTTTGGGGCTCGCGACCCCAGCCGGTACCGTGCTATCTGTTCTGTTCTGATCTGTATATTCTGACCTCTACTGAGGGCTGTCGTTACGGGTCGTTCTGGCGGTTGGACCGCATATGTTGGATTCCGATTTACGTATTTGCTTTATGTTTATATGTACATGCATATGCTGTGATATTCTGTTTTGCAGGTTCAGATTGTCGCCCTATGGGCAAACTGCACTTTTACCTTAAGCCCTTACTGGGTCCTTTCGAGGACTCACCCTTTTATTTGTTTACCATCTTTCAGGCAGTCTGACAAGCAACCAGCGGAATAGAGATCCGCGGTGCTTCCTGACATTTTGGGTTACAGAGAAGAAGAGTACCACGTGCGGGAATTCTTGAGCGAGAGGCTTCTGATTCCGCACTTAGGTATATATATATATAGGATTTTGTTTAATGGCTCTGTAGCTGTAGTTGCATGCATGTAGATCAGATCATGAATTTGTATATGCCATATGATCGGAAATATATTCTGTTCTGTTGTTTTCTGAGTCGAGGGCGGAGCCCCGACTTGCCTATATTGGATTTGTTATGATATGAATTCAGTGTTTCTGTGGCTGTTGCGATGAGCAATGTTTGGTATACCATGAACTGCTTGGTTGGTATTCTGTCGAGTTGTCATGTATACTTGCCATGTATGGGTTCTGTAGGTTGCTAGTCGATACTTGTTTATTCTGTATTTGAGCTCGACGCTCCGCTGCCGCGTTTTCCGCCGTAATTCCTGTTTCCGACGTCGCGGCCGGCTCCGCCTCCGCAACCGGGCGGGGTGGCCGTGACAAGTTGGTATCAGAGCAGGTTGGGTCGGATTGACCCAAAAGGTAAAGTATGTTTGGTTTTGATATGAAATGTGGAAGGCAAGTATACAAGTCCGAGGGTGGACTTTTGGAGTAAGTTAAGTCTGTTCATGGTTAAGTACCTGCGGAAGATGACTTCGAAGGGCAAGCTACTGGTTTACACCTCATTCTGGAGTGGTTCAGTACGGAGCCTGATCAACTCCTTATTTGAACCATTTCGGAATGCGTGTGGAGCGGTGGCGTAACTTTTGATCATAATGGAAGGTGTGGGTGTTATATGAAGTGATTCCGTGATTATAAGCATGATCTGATTCTATGTTAAGGTTTATTATTTAGTTTCGGGATTCTGAAAAGAATCCTTGCATCATGCATTGCATTACACTACAGAGCCTTAGAATACTGCTGCTGGCTTTTGGATAGATGGGGAAAAGTTAGTTGATTTGGACTTTTGGATATGGGATAAGTTGGCTTTGGTTGGACTTGGTTTAAGGGAATGTTTACTACACGCGAATAGCGTGATTTGGTACCGGAGGCGGGACTGGGATCCCACACCTCCGTGGAATAGGATACGGGTTCGGCGTAACCCGAGTCCGAACAACCACACTCACCGCCCCGAGGCTTAGCTGTCGTAGGGACCCCTCTCGATTTGGTATTACCGCCAGCCTAGCCTGGTTCGGGCGGCGATGGCGGGGAAAATCTGTTTATGCCACGGTAAGGGCATTTTGATCGTGTGGTGATAGCGAGACTTTAGCCACCGCTCGCTACAGCCTTTGGAATTGGTAAGTGAGTGACTCGAGGAGCGTGGTCACTCGACACCTAGACTTCTCGTCGGTCCTATCAACGACGGGGAGATCGAGACACCATCAGACGAGGTTGGACTTTTGGAGAGGTTTGAGTTTGAATCCCCGAGGTTCGGCGGCCGAGGAGGGCCGGAGGTAGTAGAGACTTGGTTTGCAGGAATTGACAAACTCACGGAGGGAGGCTATTCTCGAGCCGGTTGGCGCGGGTTAACGGCTACTCCGGTCGATTGCTTCAGTTCGAACCGGAGTTCGGATTGACCCGATATCTGATTTATAGTGTCCTGGTAGTGTACCGGACATTTCCGCGGAAAATATTTTTCGGGGCCAAGGGGTTGCCGTCGGACGATTTTCGGGGATTCTGGGCAGAGAAACGGCTCACGGGAGCGACCCGGGACTCAGATTTGCGCTTTGAGGAAGATCTGGAGTCGGGATATAATTTACATTTTTCGTGAAGAAAAATGTTCTGGGTCGAAATTACGGTTTTGGCGCGGTTTTTGGGCGAGCCAAGTGTGACACTTGGCGAAATGTGATTAGTGGAAAGTATTGGACTTGGTCTCTTGTTATTTCTAGTGATTATGATTCACTATGATGTCAAAAAGGATGTCATGTGCAAAGCACATGACTTATTATTACAAGACTTAAGTTTTGGCAAGTCTTGCAAAAATGCAAACGTATTCTTCTTCCTTCTTCACTGCCGAATTCTTCCTCTCTCTAAAGCCACCATTGTTGTGTTTTACAAGCTTCCAAAGCTTGCTCTAGATTGCTTCTTGGCCCGAGAGTTCAACTGGGAAGCCGATCAAGAACTCGAGTACTACGTCTGTCTGAGGTATGGTTCGATTCTGTTGAGTATTTGGCAATACTGGAAAATTGATGTTCTTGGCTTAGATCTGAGTATTGATGGAATTGAACCGTTGGATCGTTGTGTGGTTCATATGTGTTGATGTTGGATAGGTAAGGATTAGGGAAATAACGTTGGATCGTTGGAAACACAACACGGGTGAGAACTCACCTTTCCGCCCAATTTTTGACTGATTATGTTGGGAATTTCTGTTGAATTTGATGTGTTCGTGGATTGATTTGTGATTATTGAAGTGAATTATTGCATGTTCTGAATCGGTTCTGAATTCGATGTTTGCGGAAAAGCTGGAATTTTACCAAATTCACGGATTTTCGATTTTGGGTCGGGGTGTAGTTTGGTAGTGTGGTTGGTAAAGTTGCTAATCCAGCTTGAATTGACAGATTCGAGGTCCGTGAGGGTTGAAAAAGAAAGGTTTCCGGGTTTCGGGTCGCGGAAAATTGTGTTTGAGATCCACCTGCAGTCGGGTACTGCTCCGATATCTATTCCTCCTTATCGGATGCCTATTTCTGAGATGCAGGAGTAGAAGAAGTAACTGGAGGAATTACAGCGAAAGAGTTCCGTCCGACCGAGCACTTCAGCGTGGGGTGCTCTGGTATTGTTTGTTAAGAAGAATGATGGGACACTCTGACTTTGTATTGATTACAGACGGTTGAATGCTCTTATTGGGAAGAATAAGTATCCGTTACGAGGATTAACGATCTTTTTGATCAACTTCGGGGTTTGAGGTTTTCTCAAAGATTGATCTACGATCTGGGTATATTCAGCTTAGGGTGAAGGATAAGGAAATACCTAAGACTGCTACCGCACCAGATTTGTAGACTGTGAGTTTACGGTCATGCCGTTTGGGCTGACCAATGTTCCGGTGGCATTCATGGATCGATGCATCGGGTGTTCCGACCGTACTTGGACTCATTTCGGTGGTTTTAGTGATAATACTCTGATATATTCTCGGGATGAGGACTCGCATCGGGAGCATCTGAGGGTAGTTCTGCAGACACTTTGGGAATATCAGCTTTATGCTAAATTCTCAAAGTGCGAGTTCTGGATTCGGGAAGTCACCTTTCTGGGACACATTATATCCGAGCATGGGCATCTGTGGATCCAGAGAAGGTGAGGGCGGTTCGGGATTGGAAACAACTTACCACGGCACGGGAGATCAAGAGCTCCCTGGGGTTAGCAGGATTTTTATCGGAGGTTTGTACTGGGATTTTCTATTCTGGCATCTCCGCTTACGCCGTTGACCAGGAAGGGTCAACGATTTATCTGGTCTGATAGGTGTGAGCAGAATTTTCAGGAGTTGAAACGGCTGCTGACTAACGCTCCGATTCTCGACTTTTCAGATCCGATCTTACCGTATGTGATTTATACGGATGCTTTCACGTCTGGTTTGGGATGTGTGTTGATGCAGGAGCGTAATGTGGTAGCTTATGGGTCGAGGCAGCTACGACCGCATGAGCTGAACTATCCGACACACGATCTGGAGTTGGCTGCAGTGATTTATGCGTTGAATCATTGGAGGCAATATCTGTTTGGTAATAAATTTCAGATTTTTACCGACCATAAGTCTGAAATATCTGTTTAAACAGAAGGAGCTTAGCATGAGGCAGCGCAGATATCTCGAATACATTAAGGACTATGATTGTAGTATCGGGTGCATCTCTGGCAAGGGCAACGCGGTTGCCGATGCTCTGAGCAGGAGGTATACCGGCTTAATTAAGAGAAGAAATGTTGGTGACCGATCTGAGGAGAGTGATCTGACGTGCCTTTGGCACAGGTGGCAGCTCTGGGAGCGTGCTCAAGTTATTACACTTATTATACATTACGAGTGGCTTGATAGGATGCGCGAAGCGCAAGGTAGAGATTTGGTATTGAAGAAGTTATCCGGGAAGATAAGGGTTTATGTGTTACCGACGTTTCAGTATAGGCAGGGATCGCTATACTTCTGAGATCGCCTTTACGTACCTGAGGATCAGGAGTTCTGGAATGAGATTTTCGAGGAGGCACACTCGAGCAGTTTGAGCATCTGGAACCGGCAGGACACTGCAGACTTTGCCCATTCCGATCTGGAAGTGGGGTAATGTTACTATGGACTTTCTCCTTGACCGCCCGACACGGTCTCGCCATGATGTTATCGGGTTATTGTGGATCACCTGATAAAGTGCGCACACTTTCGCTTATTCGGGTCCGCTGCACTTTGGAGAAGCTTGCCCGGCTTTACATCGGGAGATTGTACGTTTACATGGAGCACCAGACTCCATTGAATCGACCGTGATCCGCGTTACAAAGACGATTTCTGATTGCTTTTCATGAAGCATTGGGCACGCGACTCCATCCGAATACAACTTATCACCCACGAGACGGACGGACGGTGAGCGGGTGATTCGATATCGGAGGATATGTTGCGAATTTGTACTTTGGATTTTGGAGGAGTTTGGGACTAGCAGTTACTTTGATAGAGTTCTCATACAACAATTGCTTTCAGACTACGTTTAACGTGGCACCCTATGAGGTGTTGTACGGGAGGTGTATGACACCATACTGTTGGACAGATGCGTCTGATCGGGTTAAGCTGGGACCCAAGCTTTTTGAGGAGTCTACGGCAAAGATCAGATTGTTACAGGCGCGGATTAAAACCGCGAATGACTACACCACTGTTTGTACGAACCGTCGCCGTAGGGCTCTGGAATCTGAGTTTGGTAATAGAATTTTACTGGAGGTAGCACCGTAAAGAGGAACAGTAAGATTTGATAGGCGGGGCGAGTTACCCCGAGTTATATCGGTTCTTATGAGTTTCCAGAGTAAGTTGTTAGGTTGGTTTTCCCCCCCAACTATTTCTGTTTTACGTGATGTCTTCCAGGATAGCCTGTTGTGGATCGGTTAGACTTAGGTTCGGTACTGTCTGGGGTTGTCTGGTAGAAATACCGGCAACTGACTCGGGGTGCAATAAGATGCACCCGGAGGGTGGGACGCCGTGAGGCTCTGTATGGTAGTCTAAACTACCACTCCCGCCGCACCGATACGGTGGTCCGATTGTTCTCAAGGTTAGAGGAATGTTCATATTTTCTGGTTGGTAGCGACACTTGTCCGGTTGGTTCAGCTACTCTTGGAGGACCAAGAGTTCTAAGGGGAGGATGTTACGGTCACCCCGAGCGGGTTGCGGCCGGTGACCCAGTGGCTCCGGTTTTGGCTGCGCGGTCACGCGGCGTTCAGACGGCTCCCGAGCCCTATCCGAGTATCATTTTGGCGAACCCTTCCGTATTTGAGGTCGTGTGGGTCCCCGGACGTTTCCGCCGAAAATATTTTTCTCGGCGCCGGGGTTGTCGGGTCGCCTCGGGACGTACAGCGGGCTCGGTAGCGCTCTCGAGATCTCAGTTTGAGAAGCCGTTTGTAGTTTTGGAGTCGTGGAAACGTCCCGGTGGTGGTTGTGGAGTTTAATATTTGGGGCGGGACGTTCGGTTCCGGGCGACTCCCGGGGCTCGGGACGGGAATCCCGGGGCTCGGGATGGAAATTTTCTGACGGCTTTGGGGTAAGTTATGTTTGAATTTAAGATGGAATTTATGGGAATTTTTATAGAATTTTGGAGTGACGGAATTTCGGTTCAGGTTGTCACGCTCGCACGTCGGGTTTTGGTTCGGGTTCAGCGAGCTCGGTAGGACACTCCGGAAAGGCAAATGAATTTCTGAAAAATGTTCTGTGCATGTTATAATATTCTGAAGATTGTGTCCGAGTTTCATTAATTTTGGAATTCGGTAATTATTTTTGGGCAAAAAGAATTGGAACTTTCGGAAAAATTGGGAGTTAATTTGCAAATGGGTGCAAAATTAATAATAGAGAGTATGGGCTGCAGCAGATTTTCGGCAGCAAGAGGAGAGGTTTTGGGACACTTGTCCATTTGCCATTTAACTAGAAAAAGGAAGAAGTATAAAAAGGCAAGAAATTACATAATGTTGGAAGTTAATTCATTTCATCTTTCTTCTTCTTCCTACCTCTCCTTCTCTGCCGCCATGGATGAGCTTCCCAAGCTCCAAGTGCTTCATCTCCTCTTGCTGATTTCTTCAAGGTTTTGAGCTCCAAGCTTGGTAAGTTTCTCACTTCCATCATCTTTCCAAGTTGAGAACATGTTTTGGGCAAGAAAAGAGGGAGTTTTCAAAGTATGAGTTTGTTCTTGTCTACTTGAAAGAGTAATCCTCTCCCTTCCATCTTTTAGTATGTTGTTCTTGGGCTTGAGGGGAGTAGGAATTTGTGGTTGAATGTTGGAAAAACTCCATGGAAGGAGGAAACCTAGGGGTGCCGATTTTGTGTGAGAATTTCCAAAATTGTGTATGTTTGTGTTCTTGATTCATGCTTAAGATATGTTGTTCCTTGCATGATTCTAAGACAATCTATGGTTTCAATTTGAAGGAAAACATGTTGGGTAGAAAACCCCCAAGCTGGCCGAAATGTTCAAGAGAGGGGTTTGTTGATTTTGATGCAATTGGTTAGTAATCTTGGTTAAGAAGTGTAATTGGTAATTAAAGAGAGCTAATGGAACTTTGTTTGGATTGAAATGGAAGTTGGGTGAGAAATCCCTAACTTGGCCGAAATTATTAAGGAAGAGGTTTTGTGATTTTGGTGTAATTGGTTAGTATTATTGGTTAGGAAGTGGAATTGGTGATTAGTGTGATTAATTAGAAGCTTGTATGGTTTGATTTGGAAGTGTGGTGGAAAATTGGTTAAGGACCAAATTGTTGAAGTGATTCTTTTTCAATCTTGGTGGTGTGTGTTGATTGAATTGGATGCTAAATTGGTAATGTGGGTGAAAGTAGGTGTGTTATGACGTTTGAAATACCATTTTCGGGTTAGAAATGAGAAAGTTAGTTTTATACGAGTTTACCGGGAAAAGTGTCTGGAATGCGGGTTTAAGGGTTGGAATATGTTTATGGGTGTTGGAATAACAATGTTCAGGCTCGGTTTGTAAAACCGAGCTTTCTGTGGAATTTTCCGAGAAAGTGCGGGTTTGTGCGGAAATTGTTTTCTGGAGTTATTAGGATGTGTTCTGACTCAACTATGGTTACCCAGCTTGATTCTGCGTTGGTGGAGTAGCGTGGGACCATTGGAGCCAAGTTGTGCATTACGGGTCGGAAGCCGGGGTTTTCCGAGTGTTGGGCTGCGGGGCAGCGTATCCGAGGTAAGGGCTTAATTTGGTAAAATGTATGTTTGTTCCGTTTCAAGGCCCGGATGACCTTAGAGGCCCGGGTTCCTATTCTGTTCTGTATATGGTTATCAGGTAATGATACTTCGTTTATATTTATGTATTATTGTTATTATTGTATGTTCATTCGTGTCCGCACCGAAGGGGTGCCGACATTCTCGCGTATCCGCACCGTGAGTGCCGATACTTGCTCGTGTCCGCACCGAAGGGGTGCCGACATTCGCGTATCCGCACCAGGAGTGCCGATATACTTCTGTGACCCTACGACAGTTTGGGGCTCGCGACCCCAGCCGGTACCGTGCTATCTGTTCTGTTCTGATCTGTATATTCTGACCTCTACTGAGGGCTGTCGTTACGGGTCGTTCTGGCGGTTGGACCGCATATGTTGGATTCCGATTTACGTATTTGCTTTATGTTTATATGTACATGCATATGCTGTGATATTCTTTTGCGAGTTCGATTGTCGCCCTATGGGCAAACTGCACTTTTACCTTAAGCCCTTACTGAGTCCTTTCGAGGACTCACCCTTTTATTTGTTTACCATCTTTCAGGCAGTCTGACAAGCAACCAGCGGAATAGAGATCCGCGGTGCTTCCTGACATTTTGGGTTCTGTAGCAGCAGCAGTACCACGTGCGGGAATTCTTGAGCGAGAGGCTTCTGATTCCGCACTTAGGTATATATATATATAGGATTTTGTTTAATGGCTCTGTAGCTGTAGTTGCATGCATGTAGATCAGATCATGAATTTGTATATGCCATATGATCGGAAATATATTCTCTTTGTTGTTTTCGAGTCGAGGCGGAGCCCGACTTGCCTATATTGGATTTGTTATGAAATGAATTAAGTTTTTCAGTGGTTGTTTCGATGAGCAATGTTTGGTATACCATGAACCGCTTGGTTGGTATTGTCGAGTTGTCATGTATACTTGCCATGTATGGGTTCCGTAGGTTGCTAGTCGATACTTGTTTATTCTCGTATTTGAGCTCGACGCTCACGCCGCGCTTCCGCCGTAATTCCTGTTTCCGACGCCGCGCGGCTCCGCCTCCGCAACCGGGCGGGGTGGCCGTGACAACATGTGTCCCGTGAAGAAGAGAAGAGAAGAAAGGCTTTTGGCAAAATATGTATATGTATTTATATTAATAATAAATATATATATGTGAATAAGTAAAGAAATGGAATTATGTGGTCAACACTTCACACTTCTCTTCTTCTTCTTCACGTATCTCTCTCTCTCTCTCTCCCTCACATCCGCCATTGTTGGAGCTTAAAGCTCACAACTGATTTCCGTCATTTCGCGACTAAACTTCGAGGTAAACTACTTAAATCGTTCATTGGGTTGTATAGATCGATAGTCTGAAGTCTGTTTTGGAAGAATCAGTATAGTTTGCAAGTTAGGAGCATTTGAATTTTGAAGTGAATAGTGTCATATGCTCCTTTGTTTGATTTTTCGATTCCTAAGCGTTCTCGGCACTTCCTGATGCATGTTTGATAATAGGAACGTAGGAAGAAACGCACCCGAGGTTGTGCCGATTAGCGTCTGAAAATTTGGGTGTAATTTTCGATGGAGGATTTAGCGAAAGGTAAGGATGTTTCTGTGTTCAGAGTAGAATTCTGATTCCGATAGTGTAATTGGTTCTGTTAGAAGAGGCTCGGTGTGAAAGCCGTTTTTCCCGGCCCGAGCCTCGGTTTTGCCGCCATTGTTAGTGATTGATTCTCTGAACTCTGAATGTGAATTGTGTATCTATGATTGATTGTGAACAGGGAGTTGCTTTGAAATTGGGCAGAAACTCTGCCGAAATTTCTACCGGGACCGTCGATCGAGAAATTGGATTCGGACTACAACCCGAGGTAAGGGTTCAGTGTGTGTTTAGGAGTATAGCTTTGCGTAGCAAGCATACTCGGATATAGACTGAGGCTAGGTTTGGAAGAGGGGAGTGCCCCGATGATGCCGACCTAGTTCCTGGCATAGGCATTGTTGTGCAGGAACCGATTGGGATTCCGATATACCTACGATGGTTATCGATGAAATTACCGGGATTTCGATATACCTACGATGATTATCGATGATTCGTATTGATTGACTGATGGGGGTCGCTCCCCCGAGCTGGTACCATGCTCTACCGACCGATTGTGAATGGATGCATGGCCATTGCCGGTTGGACCGGGGCAGATCTCGCCATGGTCCATCACAAAGATTATTACCGTTTCGATTGTTAATTGAATGTGATTGTGATTGACCGACTGCATTGCATATGTTTGATTGTGTTGCATTAATTGAGCATTTGATTGATTGGGAAGATGCTTGTGTATATCGTGTTCGTTCTGTTTCTGAATGCAGGTTCATTGTATCGATTGTTATAGTAACTGCACCATGTCTATACCTGTTCCCTTACTAAGTTCTTTCGAGAACTTACCCTTATATCTACCATTTCAGGAAAAGGAAAGGAAAAGCAGGTCGCCGAGTAGAGGCGAGGTTGCTAGGGTTTGAGGTTTTGGACTTGAGGCGCAGCAGCAGTAGCTTCAAGTGGTGCGGTTGGATTCCGCGTGTTCGCCACTTGGTTGGTTTTCTTTGTATTCCGAATTTTGTTTCTGGCTCTGTATAATGTACATAACATGCATGTTTCGTTTGTAAGGTTTGGATGTGTAAATGGTTTGGATTGCATAAGTGTTTAAGTTCAGGTTCGGAACTGTGGGTTTTCACGTTGAAATTTCAGATTTTGGGTTCAGTTGGAAGGTCGGGTGATCGCCAGATGATCACCAACTCCAACACTTTGAATTGTTGGTTTGCTGTTTTAGGTGATCACCAGGTGATCACCAACTCCAACACTTTGAATTGTTGGTTTGCTGTTTTTTAGGTGATCACCAGGTGATCACCAACTCCAACACTTTGAATTGTTGGTTTGCTGTTTTTTAGGTGATCACCAGGTGATCACCAACTCCAACACTTTGAATTGTTGGTTTGCTGTTTTTTAGGTGATCACCAACTTCAACACTTTGAATTTGTTGACCTGCTGTTTTTTAGGTGACCACCTAAATAAGAAATTTTTGCCCTTTTGATCCTCTAACTTCTCCTTTTGTTACATCTTGTCCCAAAATGACCTAAAGTGCCAAATTCAGTAATTTTATGAGAAAAACAACCTCATTCGCATAGGTAAACATCTTGGGACTTAGTTGAGCATTAGTGCTATGGTTTAAGGAAATTTTTTGGGTGATCCCAAGGGGCGGTTGCCCTGTTGTTGGGGTTTTTTGTGTTAAGGTTGTGAGTGAACCGTCGCCCCCACCTTTCCCCTTTCCCCGGTTTGGTCCGTTCTCCGTGCGCTTCCGCGAGTGCGGGGTCTGTGGGCAGGGGTGGGGTGACAAGTACCCTACGCCATCCAACAGGGAGAAGACGTATCCAACCCTCCCACCACTTAGGGAATCTCGCACCAACATCCTCCATGCCCTGGAACAAAAGAGGGAGGTCCCCAAGTGGCCCCGCCTGATGTGGACATCACCCCCATTTCCCCAATAGAGGACAACAATTCCCTCAAAGGGCTTCATGGACCTTTGGCGAAGGCTTGGTTAAAGTGAATGCAACACTTCAGGCACTGGCGAAGCCCTAAAGCGAAGCCCGACCTGCAAGGTCTCCAGGCGAGACCCCTGTGCGCAGCTTCACAGCTACGGCGAAGCCCCAAGACGAAACCGCCCATGCGAAGCCTCCGGGCAAGGCCTCTATGCGAAGCCTCTAGTCGCACGCGGAGCCGTTCACGTGAGCCCTTCAGGCGTAGGCACTTTCGTGAAGGCCCCAGGAGAAGACACATCCGTGAAGGCCCCAGGAGAAGGCACTCCCGCGAAAGGTCCCCAGGAGAAGGCACCCCCGTGAAGGCCCCAGGCGAAGGCACTCCCTCGAGGGCCCCAGGCGAAGGAACCCCCGCGAAGGCCCCAGGTGAAGGCACCTCGCGAAGCTTCCATACTCAACCAATTGGCCGACCAAGCCAACCCGGAATGTCCCTTCTGTGAAGATACTTGGTTAATATTTACTTTATGGGTAAAAGACATACGAATACTTTTAGGGTTAGCTTTTACCTTTTTACCTTTTCGGAAGCTTTTCGCATTGCATGCATGCAAAAGCACTTTATGCTTTCTGCACGCATGCACGGATGTAAAAGCCGCTTTACTTCTCACATCTCCCCTCACTATTTAAGCTAGATACAGACACCAATGTAACCTAGAACATAATATGGAATTAAGCAATTCGGCTGAAACTCTCCAATGAGACATCGGCTTTTGTGTTCTCCATTCTTGGATTTCCATTTCCCTATTGATCCATGCAAGAGGATCCAAGCATAATATCTAGTATTGCTTGACCTTGTAGTCAAGAGGTGCTAGATCCCATCTCCATTCCCAGGCATTATCACACGCATTGCCTCACCTCGTAGTGAGGAGGTTCGCGTGGCCGAAATCTGTTCTTCATTGCTCTTCGTTTATCCGCGTTCGCCTCCGCCAAGCTTGATCCGTAGCGTTGATCACACCCACCCTACCCGTGATCACATCACCGCCCCCTCTCCCAGGAGGTGACTAGGTAGAGCAGCAAGTATTGCTGCTATCATCGTGACAAAGGTCACGACACTGAGGATTGTTTTGAGCTCAAACGCATGATTGGAGATATGCTTGCTTAAGGCAAACTCAGGGAGTTCCTGCTTCATGACTCCGAGGGGGTCGCAAACGAGAAAATAATCAGGAAGATCGCATACAGGGGGACCGCAGGCGGGGTCGCTCCCAACAAAACCCAGATCGAGAAGAACTGGTCCATATTCCCCAGCCAGGGGACACATCAGCGTGATCACACAATATGAAGGCGCAGCGTCAAGACGCCATCACATGAGGCAGATCTATCAGATTGATGATTCCTCAACTCATCTACTGCATCGCCGCGATTGCACCTCTGTCGCAGTACCTCATGCGGACCCTTTGGTCGTCACCACCCGTATTGCTGGATGGGACACTGATAGAGTCTACATGGACACCTGGGCGAATGCCAATGTTATTTACAAGCATACTCTTGTTGAAGCAAAGGTGCCCCTATCGCAAATCCAGCCCGCGAAGGGGGCCACCTATGGAGTAGGACGGGAGGAAATCCCAACCTTGGGAACAATCACACTCCCCTTCATGATGATGGGGATCACCAAAGAAAAGAAGCAAGTCTGCCACTCTAGTTTTGTGGACTTCATTGTCCTTGATCTCCCCACGCCATACAACGCCATCATTGGGTGTCACACACAGACTGAGTTCCACGTCCGCTGCGATGTGCGGGCCCTAACTCTAGTTTTCCACACCGCGGCGGGAGACGCCTACATTTACGTCAATCAAAACGTGGCCAGAGGAAATTACGTCTCTGCCCTCACAGGACCTCCTCAGCTCCCCAAGCCATCAGAGCCTAAGAGAAAGGCACCCATGGAGGAGACTGGGCCCGCAGGCGAGGCCGCTCCTGACTTGTCTGGGGCCTTTGAAGAGGTTGAAATCGCTCCTGGCAAGAAGTTTCGGGTTGGAAAAGACCTTGAAGAGCAAGACCAGCAAGCACTCATCCATCTCCTCCATGCAAATAGCGATGTCTTCGCATGGAGCCCTGACGACTTACCAGGTGTAGATCATGCTATTATTTCTCATAAATTGAGTGTACTCCCCGGCTTTAGCCCGGTTAGACAGAAAACAAGGGGTATGGCCCCTGATCGTAAGGACTTTGTATGCACGGAAGTGCAAAAATTGCTTTAGGCAAATATAATCAAGGAAGTTCACTACTCTGAGTGGGTCGCCAATATAGTCCTCGTGGATAAGGAAGGTGGCCAGTGGCGACTTTGTGTAGACTACAAAGGGGTCAATCGGGCCTGCCCTAGGGATCCCTATCCCCTACCCTCTATCAATCAACTAGTGGACTCAACCGTCCATCATTCAGTCTTCTCTTTCCTCGACGCCTACAGCGGTTACCATCAAGTCTTTATGGACCCAGAGGACGCGGTAAAAACTGTCTTCACCACTGGCGAAGCAGTCTACCACTACATTAGGATGCCCTTTGGCTTAAAAAATGCAGGGGCCACTTTCCAAAGACTTGTGAATCAGGTCTTCACGTATCAGATTGGCCGAAATCTGGAGGCCTATGTTGATGACATAGTGGTCAAAAGCAAGGCCACCAGGACGCACCTAGCAGACTTGGAGGAAACATTCGCCAACTTCCGCAAGTATAACATGCGGTTGAACCCAAAAAAGTGCATCTTCGGCGTCGGTGAAGGCAAATTTTTGGGTTATCAAATCTCCAAAGGAGGGATTCATGCGAATCCCAAGAAGATTGAAGCCATCACCAATCTTCGCACCCCTAGAGGGCTCAAAGAAGTACAAAGAATCGGCAGGAAAGCTGGTGGCCTTGGGACGATTCGTCTCTAAACTCAGCGACCGCTGCAGGCCTTTCTTCGATCAAATCCGCAGGAAGAAGGTTTGCAAGTGGACAGAGGAATGCCAGGACGCATATGACTCAATCAAGCAACACTTGCAAGATCTGCCTGCATTTAAGTGTCCTAGGCCAGGCGATGACCTGGTCCTCTATCTTGCCACCTCAGATAAGAGCGTCGCCTCTGCCCTTATCAAGGAAGAAGCTGCCAAGCAATGGCCAGTCTACTAAACCAGCCACACCCTCCAGGCTACGGAAACAAGGTATCCTCCTCTGCAAGAGGCTATGTTATCTCTGGTGTATGCAGCACGGAAGCTCAAGCCCTACTTCCAAGGGCACACAATTATAGTCCGAACTGTCACGACCACCACGCCCGGTTGCGGAGGCGGAGGCGGCCGCGACGTTCTGAAGCGGAAGCTACGGTAGAAAGCGCGGTAACGGTACTACCGAAACCCGCTGCGTGCAGTGGTCCCACGACCCGTCCCGCAATAACAGAATGGTCGTACGACGACCTACAACCTACAGAACACATACATGGCAAGTATACAAAACAACTTAACAATCAAACATGCAGTTCATGGAATACCATTCATTACTCAAGATAACCAAATCACCAAAGCCATTTCATACATATGACCAATACAAGCAAGTCGGGGCTCCGCCCTCGACTCAGAAGACAGATACTGAATCATCACATATTCCAGAATATGCGTCACATACAACATCATGATCTGATTATACATGCATGCAACTACACCTACAGAGCCGCCAAACAAAACCTAGAAATACCTAAGTGCGGAATCCGAAAAACCTCTCGCCCAGAAGATTCCCGTACGAGGTACTGCTGCTGCTGAAACCAAAACCAAAAGCACCGCGGATCTCTAGTCCGCCGGCTGCTTGTCAGACCGACCTGAAAGGTGGTAAACTGTTACGGTCACACCGAGCGGGTTGCGACCGGGTGACCCGGGGCTCCGGTTTTGGCCTGCGGGTCACGTTTTTCGGCGTTCAGGCGGCTCCCGAGCCCTATCCGAGTATCATTTTGGCGAACCCTTCCGTATTTGAGGTCGTGTAGGTCCCCCGGACGTTTCCGCCGAAAATATTTTTCTGGCGCCGGGGGGTTGTCGGGGTCGCCTCGGGACGTACAGCGGACTCGGTAGCACTCTCGAGATCTCAGTTTGGGAAGCCGTTCGCAGTTTTGGAGTCGTGGAAACGTCCCGGTGATGGTTGTGGAGTTTAATATTTGGGGCGGGACGTTCGGTTCCGGGCGACTCCCGGGGCTCGGGACGGGAATCCCGGGGCTCGGGATGGAAGTTTTCTGACGGCTTTGGGGTAAGTTGTGTTATAATTTAAGATGGAATTTATGGGTATTTTTATAGAATTTTGGAGTGACGGAATTTCAGTTCAGGTTGACACGCTCGCACGTCGGGTTTTGGTTCGGGTTCAGCGAGCTCGGTAGGACACTCCGGAATGGTAAATGAACTTTTGAAAAATGTTCTGTGAATGTCATAATATTCTGAGGGTTGTGTCCAAGTTTCGTTAATTTTGGAAGTCGGTAATTATTTTTGGGCAAAAAGAATTGGAACTTTCGGAAAAATTGGGAATTAATTTGCAATTGGTTGCAAAATTATTAAAATGGGTATGGGCAGCAATCTGTTTTTTCGGCAGCATGTGTGTGTGATAAGGGACACTTGGCCATTTTCTATTTAGGAAGAGAGGGATGGGTTATAAAGTGAGGAAAATATATAATGGCTATTATTTTCATAAAATGAGACTTACCTCATTTCTTTTCTTTTCTTCATCTTCTTCTTCTTCTTGCTGTTGCTGCTGCCGCCTCCATTAGAGAGCTCCACCCAAGCTTGAAGTTCTTATTCTTGGTAGAAATCAAAGAGGAATTGGATGCTACTTGTGGTAAGCATCCTCCCTTCTCCTCTTTTCTTGTTGAAATTGAAGATTAGTGAAGAAATATGGAGTTTTGGCAAATGATGGGTTTGTTCTTAGCTATAAGCTAGGATGATTTTCTTCCTCCCATCTTTTAGTATGTTGTTCTTGGGTTGTAGGAGAGTGTTAATCAAGTGTTGGTTGGATCTTGGATGAGGAACCCTATTATGGCCGAATTTTTGGAGATTTTTCAAAATGGTGTGTGTTTGTTATCTTGTTTCATGCTTCAAGTATGTTAGTTCTAGCATGATTCTAAGCTTATGTATGGATTCAATTTGATGGAATATGATAGTCTCGTTCCTAAAGAAGGCCCGGACTCTCAGTTGAAGTGGTGGAGAAGATGATGTTCTTGAGACTCCAAGCTTGCTGTTCAGAGTAATCTGTAAAAGATAGGAAGAATACTCAGAAGTAGCAAGAGGGGAGTGGGGGGGGCGTGTAGTAGCTTACCCGATTTAGGGTGGACATCACCCTATTTATAGAGTGATGCCAGGAGAAGAGCCTCCCCCAGTTGAAGCCCTTTAGACAGGCTGTTGAGATAAGTCTGTGTCGATCGATTGGAGATAAGGCGGTTGTGATGATGAAGATCTCAGAAACCGCCTTAGGTGATTCACTTGTCGAGAATGTCCGGCGTATAAATCTGGTGAAGATCTCCTGTGCTCGTGCTGCCCTCCTTATTGGCCGGTTGATGTCAGACGACCAAGTGGTCTATCTCCAAGTGGAGCAAGCGGTGGGCGAAGGCCTATTAGGGCGAAGGCCCAAATAGAATATAGCCAAATAAGGGGTGAGGGTTGCACGAACTGGGTACTGTGGCCTTATTCGGGCGGGGCCAAGATAGGCAGTGAGACTCGGGAGTAAGACCCATGGAGGCGAAGGAGATCGCGAGGGCTCGCCCTAAGACCGCGAGGGAGGCTCGCGCAGGCTTTAGAAACGCAAGGGTGAGTATGAGACGTCGCCCCTGCGAGTCTTGAGGCCCGCGAGGCGTGACCCCGCGTAGGTGAGGCCGAGACCACAAGGATGAGACCTCGCGAAGGCTATACCGGAGACCACAAGGATGAGGCTTCCTCAAAGGCCTTGTACGATTATAATATGACGCGAGGGCGCGTTTGCTTGGGTAGTGTACCAAGATGCCTCCTCCTGAGAGCGGAGTATGGGCAGGGTCCCGTACTCCGCTTTTTCGAAAGTACTTTGGCCGAGGACCGACGTAGCAGCCATAAGTGAAAATCCTGCTGAGGACCGACGTAGCAGCCATAAGTGAAAATCTTTTGTGATCCTTGTGAGTTTTTGAGGAGGGGGGCATTTGCTTGGGTAGTGTACCAAGATGCCTCCTCCTGAAGGCAGAGTATGGGCAGGGTCCCGTACTCTGTTCAAATTCCAAGTCTCCGGAGTTGGCGAAGGCGCTTGGGCCGTTTGCGGACCGCTTGATTGTGAAGGCAGCGAAGAGTCCCTTCAGCATTTAATGCAGGAGAGATAAAGGAAGATGAGAGGTTTACTGAAAGTTATTGGACGCAACACGTGGCGTCGTAGGGGTCTATTACTATTTGTAAAAGCGTTTATCATTTTTGTACGGCATGGGAGAGGTTTAATAACCGCTGGATGCTTGCACGTGGCGCCTCAGAGCCGTTCACGCTTAAAAGCGCTTTTTCATTTGGGCGGGCTTATAAAAGCGCACCCGAGAAGATTGAAGCCTTTCTTCTCCACTCTTGCATTTGTTCGCTCTGTTCTGAGTAACCCTTTCGTATTCTTGCGTTTCTTGGCTATTTCATCGGCAGTTGAGAGGTGATTTGCGGTGGTTCCTCCTTTTCATTTGAGATTCCGCCGGTCAACTGTTCGTTTGCCAGCCGCTCCGTCCGTTCTTGCTTACTTCTTAACTAATCAGGTAAGTTTCCGCTCTCGCATACCGAGTGCCTCCAGCTTCTCGAGCGCACCGAGCGTTTGACGAAATGCCTTTGCCGGGCTGTTTTGATTTATATGCCTATTTGTTCTTCTTTTGCAGAGATGGATTCCAAGGAAGCTGTTCGCCCGCTGGTCGCTCCTCTCGAGAAGACCACGGTGAAGTTTGAGAGAATTCACCAGATATGGTGGAGGCCTTCTGCCCGTGGAGAAAACGCCGGTATATGCGTCCCGTGCGGGTGTTTGTCGGGCGATGGGTTGGCCTGCTACCGAGGAGAACAAGGAGAACCGGTGCCGTGCTCAGACACGGCGCAGCTTGCGGCGGGATTACGGTATCCCTTTCCGCAATCGGTGCAAGATCTTTGTGCTGATTGGGAATGCCCTAACTCGCTTGGCGCCAATACTTTCCCGAGTATTGCGGGCTTTATTGTCGCCGCCACATGGCCGGCGTGAAGCCATTCGCCGACGTGTTCAACCGCTTTCTATCGGTTGAGCCGAGGAGTGGGGGCGCGTTCTTCACGCTACTCCCATAAACGCTGGAGGTAACCACTCCATCTCCTTCACCGCCTCACCCGATCCTACCATAATTGGCATGGATCTTTTTCTTCTTGCCCCGCCGAAGGCTCATGGGACTTTCCCGTGGCGAGGACGCGACAATCCGTGCAAAGCATTGCGCGGAGGCCTCGAGCCGACTCACGGGGAGTGCGATGGCAGGCATACGCTCAACTACCGGGGTGGTTAGACGATGTCCTTTCGAGGAGCGCGTGCGAGGCGTTCTTCCCCTTCTCGCCTGCCCAATCGACGAGACCACCCTAAGGTGGGCTGGGATTAGCACGGGTTTCGTGGCCGACCCTAGGTGCCCCCGCCATACGAGGGATGGGCTCCCGCCCATCGTGGGACAATGATAGACTCTTTCTTCGCTGCTCTAGCGGCGCCAAAGGTACGCTGCGCATACATACAAATATACTGTAAATTTGTAAGAGGTCCGGTAGAACCCGGTCCGAAGTCCCTCTTGTCTGCAGATGCCGTTGCAGCAGTCCGGCGAAGCCTGTGGTAAGAAAGCATCCATGCGTATTGCCCAACGAGTGCACCTGGCCTCGTGCACTGGGAAGACGCCGCCGGGCGGTCAAGGTGTTGGGACCCATTGTCCCCAAACTGTCCAAAAAGAGGGCTGGTATCAAGCCTTCGATGGCTTCTCAGCCGGAGAAGAAGAAGAGAAAGGTGGCTGCAGCGCAGCCCGGAGAAGGGGGTGCCTTGCTGTTGCCGAGGGATCCAGTGGCCGTGGAGCCGACCGGGAGAGGCGGAGAGGCTCGCCGAGGCGGAGGGGCCCGTTGCAGTCTTTTTTAATCGCGGAGGCTGTGGAGCTCGCTGGGAAGGAGTTCCTGGGGAGCCCATGGCTGAAGAAGCCGAAGAGTGGAGTTTGAAGTGCCTCTACTGTTGAAGAGGTCGTGCCTTTCGCAGAGGGCCCAGAGGGAGCGCGAGCAGATAGCGCTGCTCCCATAGAGGCCGTGCCCATCTCGGTGGTGCAGCCTATTTCTTCCGAGGAGGGCCGCTGAAGCCTTTGTATCTGGGCTCTTCGCGAGCCCTTCACCAATTCAAGGTGAAGACTTGCCCGGTCATGTGGTCGCGGCAGAGATCATCACCAGAGGAAGAGTGCCTCCTCCCAAGGGTAAGATGTCAGCGGCCAACATCCTGATCTCTATGAGAAGGAGGGGCAACCAAGCTGCAAAGGCCATTGGGAGTCCTGGCCAACGGGAGGTACCAGTCATTCCAACGGAGGAGGCGGAGACCACTAATGCAGGGGAGGAGATCCCTGCAGCCATCCCTTCTGGAGAGGGGATCCCTGAAGAGGCCCCTTCAGGGGAGAAGGCCCCTGCAACAAAGGGGAAGAGGATCCTGGTGGTTGAGGAGACTTCTTCCTCTTCTAATAGTGAGGCCCTGAGGAAGGGGGTCTGTAACACGGTCCTCTGCGAGGACAAGTGGTTGGGAGATTGCCCAACCTTCCAGCAGCCACCTGGAAGTCGGTGGATGGGGGCGTCCTTCGCTGGTAAGTCTTTTTGACTTTGATGAGATTTTCTTTGTTTTTGAGTTCATACTGCTTCCTAGTTGCTTGATGCCTGTTCTTTGTAGGTGAGGGCCCTTCAGTGCCAAAGGGCCGGTCCCTGTGAGGCTCTCGTGGACCAAGGGGTCCTGACAGAGATCCCTGCCGATTTGGGGACCAGGACCGAGGTCCTTGAGAAAACCGGAGTCTGGTCTCACTATTTGGAGCGGAGGCGCGTTGCTGCCAAGTCGGTCCCCAAGTGGTCTGAGGAGCCAGACCTCCTGAGAGTCCAGAGGCACCTGCACTGCACTGTGGTGTACAGGAGCAAGGGAGGCTCGTGAAAGATGCATGGGATCCGGTCTTCCTTCTTAGGAACAGCAGTTCACTGCTGCGGGAGGGGAGCAAACCCTCCAATCCTCGCCTCGGAGGGGCTGCGCACCCCCTATGACAGGGAGGTGACCGAGCGGAGCCTGGACTCCCCTGCTGAATTCATGAGGGAGGCAGCTCAACAGAGTCTGCAGGTAAGACAGCTTCTGGTCTTCATGTATAAGTTTAGTTTAGCCTTTTTCTGCTTCTGCTTTAATAGCACTGGGATGTAGGCGGCTGTCAAAGGTCATGTCATTGCTGAGCAATGGCATGACTTCAAGTATGCCAATAAGCGGGACGACGCCCAGATATCGAGATTGCTTCTCTCGTGAGGGAGCCGGAGTCCTCAAAGAAGAGGGAGGAGGAGCTTAAAGAGGAGCATGCCAAGCGTGTGGCCCAACTAGAGAGTTGGTGCGATTATGGCAACCAAGAGCGGGCACACAAAGATGCGGTACCGGTGGGAGCAGGCATGCTTACTTGATGTTGCGAAGCAACGCTTCCTTCAGCAGGTAGCAATGCTGGAAGCCAAGCAGCTTGAAAATGCTGTCTTGAAGGAGTCCCTCCTTTCTTTGGAGGCAGAAACCAAAGCTGCCCTTGCAGTGGCGAAGGCCCAGGTTGAGCAGGCAGAGGCCGCAGCTGAGGAGGCGAGGCGCCAAGCTATTGTCCAGGCTCAATTAGCAGAGAAGAAGGTAGAGGAGGGCAGGCTTGCTGTCGAGGTTGCCCTGAAGGCACGCCTGGAGGTCGCCACTGACCTGGAGAAGGCTATGGCCTCAGTGTGGGAGATGGAGAAGGCTCGGGCCTTCCCTCCTTTGAAGGTGAGGATCCTGAGTCCTCTTCCTCCATCAAGGTGCCCATCCCTGAGCGGATGCCTCGACTGGTGGAGAAGCTTGGCGAGATCCAAGCCCTGGGCGAAGCGGGGGCGCAGGCCTACGAGGAGGGCTGGCTGCGATGCCGCTTCCAAGTGGAGAAGGCGTTTCCAGCTATCAGTCTTGGGATCCCGGATGCTGCCAACACCAATGAGCCAACGGTAGAGGCGCCGCTTGCTGGGGGAGCAGGAAGGAAGATGGGCGATGCCTGGTATGCCCTCTTAGACTAGGGTGGAGGTTCCAACATGTGGATGCCCCCCCTATCTTTGTATAAAGACCTGAATTCACACACTTTTTGGGAACAATAGATGAAGTAAAATTTCCTTTTACCTTCACTGTTTTGTAGATTCGCTTTATCTCGCGATAGCCCTGTAGGGTACGTTAGCTAAGTTTAACAACCATAGGCTAAGTCCTGTCTCATGGAGAGATGTCCTTCTGGGGTCCGCGAAGGCGAAGCCACAGGACTACTTATCAAGGAGCCGGAGACTCGCTTTAAGTTTATAGTGACGAGGCACTCAAGATCCGCAACGGCGGAGCCACATGAGTCATTCCAAATGACTTGTGGGTTTACTTGTTGAGCCAAGCTGTGATGGAGACCACTTTTTTGAGATAAGTTCAGGGCCCCTTTCTTGGACAACTGTTTAGGGAGTATGCCCTTGGGTAGTTGACGGTGTACCTATTAGAAGACCTCTGTAGTTTGCTAATCATTTATACGATAAGCATGCAGAAAAAGGTTCAGCTTTACTCGGAGCCCGGAGTCGCGTGTTTGGCGAAGGCGAGGACGCTTGTTGAGACAAGTGGAGAACCATCTGAGGTTCTGGGGGGTAAGACCCTACTGCTGTGTCTAGCCCTTGCGGAAGGTCTGCTGTGGCGCTCGAGGACGACTTACACATAGACCTCCCTGAAGGAGCCAAAAGGGGGTTACCCTTCCGCAGCGCAAGGGGGTTACCCTTGGGGCGGGGCGAGTTGAAGGTCGGTTGGGGAATGAGACCCGCAACCACCTGTGTGGAGAAGTCCGAGCGGAAGGTCTGCTGTGGCGTGCGAGGACGACTTACACATAGACCTTCCTGAAGGAGCCAAAAAAGGGGGTTACCCAACCACACCGCAAGGGGATTACCCGTGGGGCGGGGCGAGTTGAAGGTCGGATGGTGAAAGAGACCAGCAACCACCCGTGTGGAGAAGTCCGAGCGGAAGGTCTCGCCGTGGCGTGCGAGGACGACTTACACATAGACCTTCCCGAAGGAGCCAAAAGGGGGTTACCCTTCCGCAGCGCAAGGGGATTACCCTTGGGGCGGGCGAGTTGAAGGTCGGTTGGGGAATGAGACCCGCAACCACCCGTGTGGAGAAGTCCGAGCGGAAGGTCTGCTGTGGCGTGCGAGGACGACTTACACATAGACCTTCCCGAAGGAGCCAAAAGGGGGTTACCCTTCCGCAGCGCAAGGGGATTACCCTTGGGGCGGGCGAGTTGAAGGTCGGTTGGGAATGAGACCCGCAACCACCCGTGTGGAGAAGTCCGAGCGGAAGGTCTCGCCGTGGCGTGCGAGGACGACTTACACATAGACCTTCCCGAAGGAGCCAAAGGGGGTTACCCTTCCGCAACGCAAGGGGTTACCCTTCCGCAGCGGAAGGTCTGCTGTGGCGTGCGAGGACGACTTACACGCAAGGGGGTTACCCTTGGGGCGGGCGAGTTGAAGGTCGGTTGGGGAATGAGACCCGCAACCACCTGTGTGGAGAAGTCTGAGCGGAAGGTCTGCTGTGGCGTGCGAGGACCACTTACACATAGACCATCCTGAAGGAGCCAAAAGGGGGTTACCCATCCGCAGCGCAAGGGCATTACCCTTGGGGCGGGGCGAGTTGAAGGTCAGTTGGGGAATGAGACCCGCAACCACCCGTGTGGAGAAGTCCGAGCGGAAGGTCTGCTGTGGCGTACGAGGACGACTTACACATAGACCTTCCTGAAGGAGCCAAAAGGGGGTTACCCTTCCGCAGCGCAAGGGGATTACCCTTGGGGCGTGGCGAGTTGAAGGTCAGTTGGGGAATGAGACCCGCAACCACCGTGTGGAGAAGTCCGAGCGGAAGGTCTGCTGTGGCGTGCGAGGACGACTTACACATAGACCTTCCCGAAGGAGCCAAAAGGGGGTTACCCTTCCGCAGCGCAAGGGGATTACCCTTGGGGCGGGCGAGCTGAAGGTCGGTTGGGGAATGAGACCCGCAACCACCCGTGTGGAGAAGTCCGAGCGGAAGGTCTGCTGTGGCGTGCGAGGACGACTTACACATAGACCTTCCTGAAGGAGCCAAAAGGGGGTTACCCTTCCGCAGCGCAAGGGGGTTACCCTTGGGGCGGGGCGAGTTGAAGGTCGGTTGGGGAATGAGACCCGCAACCACCTGTGTGGAGAAGTGAGACCTGACAAGGTCTGATGCCATAACTCAGGCAGGTAGCCAGTCTGACCGGTCGGGTACAGAGGGCGATGAAGAGGGCATTTGAAATGCCATGTAAGCTGTAAGACAGAAGAAATACATATGTATTTTATTGAATTTGTAAGACTAAGGACTTACACGTAATATGGGCGCAAGTCATCCGCATGAAAGTTATGGGGAGCAGACGACCATCATGGTCTTGTAGTTCATAGACTCGGGCGGACTTGTTTATGAACAATATAAGGCCCGCCCCAGCTTGGGTCGCAGGACACCCCGCTTGGGGTCGCGAGCGGTGAGGGTCGATTTAAGCAAGGCAAGGCCTCCTTGTTGCAGTGCCTTGGGTTTTACCCGGGAATTATGGTGAAGACCGAGCCTCTGCTTGAGGGGCCATGCGAAGGCGAGCACCTTCGCGTAATTCTTCGATTAAGTCGAGTTTGGCACGGAGCCCTTGAGCATTGGCTTCGGCTGAAGTTGATCATACGGATTGTAGGGAGGTCTACCTCAATAGGCAGGAGCGCATCTCGCGCCGTATACTAGAGAGAAAGGCGTCTCTCCCGTGGGGTTCGTGTTGTGGTGCGATAGTCCCATAAGACACTTGGGAGTTCATCTACCCAGCCGCCCTTGGCCCTCCAGCGCTTCTTGAGGCCTTCCTCGAGGGTTCGGTTGGTGACCTCAACCTGCCCATTAGATCGGGGTGCGCCACCGGGCAAAAAGCATGCGGACATTATTGTCCCGTGCCCATTGTTGGACACTGTGATCGCGAACCGAGTGCCATTGTCTGTAATAATAGCACGAGGGCTGCCAGATCGCAGACAAGATTCTTCCAAAGAAACTTGATAATCTTGGCGGAAGTGATGGAGACCAGGGGTTCTACCTCGACCCATTTAGAAAAATAATCAATCGCTACAAAACGCGGTTGCATCGACTGAGCGCTCGGCATTGGACCAATGAGGTCGAGGCCCCACAGGCGAAAGGCACCGGATTTGTCGCCGGAGATTCCGCGGATGGTAGCCGCTGGATGCGAGAATTGATTTGGCACCGGTGGCACATTTTGACCAAAGGCAGCGCGCCCTTTTTCAAGGTAGGCCAAGAATACCCTTGACGAAGGGCTTTGTGGGCAAGTGCCTCCGCAGCGATGTGAGCGCCACAATTGCCTTGGTGGAGAGTGACCCAGACAGAGCGGCCCTCAAGGGTGCTAAGGCACCGTTGTAGAGGCGCCGCAAACCCGCGATGCCATAATTGGTCATCAATGAGGACGAAGCGGAGGGCTTGCTTGCGAACCTGGGGATCTGTGGTGCTGGCTTTTAGCGCAGCAATGATAGGGTTTCTCCACTCAGGATCGGATCATGCGTTGCTAGAGAGGCAATATCAATATCTTCCGTGATGGAAGGACTGGCCGAGTGGCTGTGGTGGAGGGAGTCTTTCCTTTGATAGCATGTCTGCTGTAGTGTTCTTTAACGAGGAACATGTATGAAGATGACTTCTTCAAAGTCGGTTCGTAGGGTGTTTACCAACTTAAGGTATTTGATCGTGGTGGCGTCCTTGCACTCGGCGCACCCTTGAACTCCGGTGAATCACCACCGCGAGTCGCCGTGGACATGGAGGCGGCGAATGCCTCGCCCTTGTGGCGAGTTTCAGCCCGGCGACGAGGGCCTCATATTCTGCAACATTGTTAGTTACTTGAAATTGAAAAGAGACACGAAGGAATACTTCCATACCTAGGGGTCCACGTAGATACACACTTCGCGGGGATTCAAGTTTGGATGAGCCATCCACAAATAAGTCCCATTCGGGAGGAGTGGGTCGAGGTGCTGGGCCCTGCTCAGGGGCCGAGAGTATATCAGCATTCGAGAATTCCGCAATAAAGTCGGCGAGGGCCTGGCCCTTAATTGCCTTTCTGGGCTCATAATTGATGTTAAAACCGCCAAGTTCGATACACCACTTGGCGAGGCGTCCTGAATGTTCGGGCCGCCTGAGGATGTCCTGAATTGGCAAGTCCGTTCGGACTATAATAGTGTGCCCTTGGAAGTAGGGCTTGAGCTTCCTTGCTGCATATACAAGAGACAATATAGCCTTTTGGAGGGGAGGATACCTTGTTTCCGTATCTTGGAGAGTATGGCTGGTGTAATAGACCGGCCATTGCTTGGCGGCCTCTTCCTTAATAAGGACAGGTTTACACTTCTTTCTCGAGGTGGCGAGGTAAAGGACCAGGTCATCGCCGCCTAGGGCACTTGAGTGCCGGTAGTTCTTGCAAGTGTCGCTTGATGGAGGCATATGCCTCCCGACATTCCTCCGTCCATTTGCAAGCTTTTTCTTGCGAATCTGATCAAGAAAGGTTTGCAGCGATCACTTAGTTTGGAGACGAATCGTCCCAAGGCCACTAGCTTTCCCGCCACTGTTGACTTCCTTGAGCCCCTGGGGTGCGCAAGGTAGTGATTGCCTCAATCTTTTTGGGATTTGCATGGATTCCTCCTTTGAGATTTGGTATCCCAGAACTTTCCTTCGCCCACGCCGAAGATACACTTCTTTGGATTTAATCGCATATTGTATTTGCGGAAGTTGTCGAATGTTTCCTTCAAGTCTGTGAGATGGGTTGAGGTGGCCTTGCTTTTGACCACAATGTCATCCACATAAGCTTCAAGATTTCGGCCAATCTGGCCTGCGAAGACTTGATTTACAAGCCTTTGGAAGGTAGCCCCCGCATTCTTTAAGCCGAAGGGCATTCTGATATAATGATATACGGCCTCGCCAGTAGTAAAGGCGGTTTTTACCGCGTCCTCCGGGTCCATAAAGACTTGGTGGTACCCGCTGTAAGCATCGAGAAAAGAAAAACCGAGTGATGAACGGTTGAGTCAACCAGTTGGTCAATGGATGGTAAAGGATAGGGGTCCCTTGGGCAGGCCCTATTAACCCCCTTGTAGTCCACACAAAGTCGCCACTGACCGCCCTCTTTATCGGCGAGGACAATATTCGCAACCCATTCAGAGTAGTGAACTTCCTTGATTATATTTGCCTTAAGCAATTTCTCGCACTTCATGCATAAAGTCCTTACGGTCAAGGGCCATGCCCCTTGTTTTCTGTCTAACCGGCTAAAGCCGGGAGTACACTTAACTTGTGAGAAATAACAGCAGGATCAACTCCCGGTAGGTCCTCGTGGCTCCATGCGAAGACATCACCGTTGGCATGGAGGAGATGGATGAGCGCTTGCTGGTCTTTTTCCTCGAGGTCCTTTCCCACCCGAAACTTCTTCCCGGAGAGATCTCAACTTCTTCAAAGGCTCCGCACAAGTCGGGGCAGTTTCACCCGCAGACCAGCTTCCTCTGCGGGTGCCTTCCTCTTAGGCTCGGATGGCCGGGAAGCTGGGGCCCGGCGAGGGCAGAGACATAATTGCCTCCGCCACATTCTCGTTGACAAAGATATAGGCATCCCCACCGCAGGTGAAAAACTAAAGTCGTGGTTCGTACATCACAGCGGACATGGAACTCGGTTTGAGTATGTCGCCCGATGATGGCGTTATATGGCGTAGGAGATCCAGACAATAAAGTCCACATAGCTCGAATGACATACCTGCTTTTTTCCTTGGTGGTTCCCATCATCATGTAGGCAGGGTGATCGACCCCAAGGTTGGGATTTCATCCCGTCCTATTCCAAAGGTGGCCCTTGCGGGCTGAATTTGTGACAAAGGCACCTTTGCCTCAACCAGAGTGTGCTTGTAGATCACGTTGGCATTTGCCCCGTATCCATGTAGATTCTGCCGACGCCCCATCCCGCAATACGGGCAAAGTGATAACCAAGGGGTCAGCGTGCGGTATTGCCACAGAGGTGCCATCGCTGCGATGCAAAAACCGAGTAGAGGAGTGGTCTATCCGGTAGATCTGCCTCATATGACGGCGTCTTGCCAAGCGCCTTCACACCGTGTGATTACGCCGATATGTCCCCTTGCCGGGGACTCGAACCAGATTCTCCCGACCTGGGTTTTGTTGGGAGCGCCCCGCCGGCGGTCCTCCGGCCGGCGCCTTCACGGTCACCTTCTCTTCTACGGCCCTCCTCGGTTTGGAGCAAGTACTCCCGAGCTTGCCTTGAGCCAGCATTTCTCCAATCATGCGCTTGAGCTCAAAACAGTCCTCGTGTCGTGACCTTTGTCACGGTGGTAGCGGCAAAACTTGTTGCTTTGCCTTGTTATTTCCTCGGGAGAGGGGCGAGGCCAAGTGGGGACCTCCTCTTTTGTTCCAAGGCATGGAGGATGTTGGTACGAGATTCCTCAGCGGGGAAGAGAAATGTATGCCCTCTCCCTACCTGGGGCGTGGTACGCCTTTGAGACCTAGGGTCCGGCCGCGAGGGCTGTCCCTTGGCGTCCGCCGTGGCGGCTCGCGAGTGGTCGAGTGACCTCTTCCGTATTCATGAACCGCGACGCTGTACTTAAGAATTGTTCCATATTGGTGGGCGGGTTAGTGTGGACATCCACAAAGAAAAGGGACTCCCAAATGAGGCCTTGGATAGCTGCAAGCAAAGCGAGCTTCTTCTCCCGCATTAGGGACCCGGATAGACTCGGCCCGGAAGCGTTGAATATATTCTCCGAGGGGCTCATCCTTTTTCTCGCCGTATCTTAAGAAGGTGTCCCGCCGCTTTAGGAGGTGGTTTGGATACCACAAAATGGTTGGAGAAGTTGCGGGATAGCTCCTCGAAGGAATCAAACCGTTTGTCCCGAGAGTGGTATACCAGCTGGCAGCGGCCCCAGAAGTGTGGAGCTGAAAGCTCTACAGAGCGTGTTGTCGTCCGCCCTTGCTATTGCCATTGCGGAGACGTAACGCTGGAGATGAATATCGTGGTCCGACAGGCCATCATAAGCATCCAGCTTAGGCCGACGAAATCGGGTCCTAAGAGGGGTTTCTAAAACCCTCTCGAGTAAAAGGTTGGGTCCAGAGGTGGTCCGCACTCCATCCTCGGAGATATTATGGACACCGGCCCTTTCATCTCTTTTTCCACTTCCTCTAATCGCCTAGTAAGCGCGATAAGTAATGACGAAGAAGGATCGTGGTTACTTACTTGCCGAGGAGGAGTAGCCGGGCGTCGTGCTGATTAGTCCGCAGCTGCCCAACGCTATCCAGAACGCCCCGAAGAGTGGTGGCGAGAGTTTCACGTAAGTTGAAAGCAACCGCCTCAGTGATCGTTTGCAGGACGGCCGGATCCAGGCCCGTTGGAGGGGTGTTTGGAGGTGGAGTGTTATGCTCCTGAGGCATGTTACGGTTAACGTGGGAGGAGCTTTCCTCCGTTGAGTGAATAGAGAGTTCTCCCCGTTGTGGGGGAACGTGGTTCTGGGATGTCTCTGATGGTGGATCATTGTTCGTATTTGTCCCGGAGGATTCCTCCTCCCTTGACGACTGCTCTGTTGGCACTCCGGTGGTTGGCATGACTTATTGCTTGTGGTTTGTAATATGGGTTTATAGTAAGAACTTTCGCTCCCACAGACGGCGCCAAACCGATAGTCTCGTTCCTACAGAAGGTCCGGACTCTCAGTTGATCTGGTGGAGAAGATGATGTTCTTGAGACTCCAAGCTTGCTGTTCAGAGTAATCTGTAAAAGATAGGAAGAATACTCAGAAGTAGCAAGAGGGGAGTGGGGGGGGCGTGTAGTAGCTTACCCGATTTAGGGTGGACATCACCCTATTTATAGAGTGATGCCAGGAGAAGAGCCTCCCCCAGTTGAAGCCCTTTAGACAGGCTGTTGAGATAAGTCTGTGTCAGACTGATTGGAGATAAGGCGGTTGTGATGATGAAGATCTCAGCAAACCGCCTTAGGTGATTCACTTGTCAGAGAATGTCTGGCGTATAAATCTGGTGAAGATCTCCCAGGCTCGTGCTGCCCTCCTTATTGGCCGGTTGATGTCAGACGACCAAGTGGTCTATCTCCAAGTGGAGCAAGCGGCGGGCGAAGGCCTATAGGGGCGAAGGCCCAAATAGAATATAGCCAAATAAGGGGTGAGGGTTGCACGAACCTGGGTACCAGGGCCTTATCTGGGCGGGGCCAGTATAGGCAGGAGACTGGGAGTAAGACCCATGGAGGCGAAGGAGATCGCGAGGGCTCGCCCTAAGACCGCGAGGGTGGCTCGCGCAGCTTTAGAAACGCAAGGGTGAGTATGAGACGTCGCCCATGCGAGTCTTGAGGCCCGCGAGGCGTGACCCCGCGTAGGTGAGGCCGGAGACCACAAGGATGAGACCTCGCGAAGGCTATACCGGAGACCACAAGGATGAGGCTTCCTCAAAGGCCTTGTACGATTATAATATGACGCGAGGGCGCGTTTGCTTGGGTAGTGTACCAAGATGCCTCCTCCGAGAGCGGAGTATGGGAGGTGGTCCCGACTCCGCTTTTTCGAAAGTACTTTGGCCGAGGGCCGACGAGCAGCCATAAGTGGCGAGGACCGGTCCATAAGTGAAAATCGTTTGTGATCCTTGTGGGTTTTGAGGATGGGGCATTTGCTTGGGTAGTGTACCAATGGAAAACAAGTTGAGGTAAAAATCCCCAAATGGCCGAAATTATGGGTTGATTTTCAATAATGGATTTTGTTATTTGGATGCAATTGGATAGCATGCTTGGTTTAGAAGTGAAATTCTTGGTTGGAATGGACCGACGTAGCTTGAATGGATTGATTTGGAAGTTGGAAAATGTTGGTTAGTGATCCTTGGAATGAGTTTTCAATGTTGGAGTTTCATTTTGGTTAAATTGGATGTTAATATGGGTAGTGTGAGGTTTAAGGTTGGATTTGATCAGTTCTGCTTGTTGTATTATGTTTGTCAATGTATAATCTTGCATTGCCTAAGTTGGTTCTGAATTCTGACGTTTCTGTGGAAATCTGGAATTTTACGAAAATTCTGCCGGATTTTCGGTTTTGGGGTCGGGGTGTAGTTTGGTAGTGTGGTTGATAAGGATTCTAATTCAACTTGGTTTGGCAGATTCTGAGGTTCGGAGGTTAGGAAAAGAGAAGTTCTAAGTTTCGGGCACGGTGTAGGAGTTGTCCAGAATCGGTCTAATACTCTGGATTTTGAGGTAAGGGTTTGGTTCTGTTGTTTTGGTAAGCTAAGTATATGTTTTGGTTTCATTTTCTGTTCTGCTAGTATTTCGGAATTTTATGCCTTTGGGCATATTCTGTAGTTTGTAGGAGTATGCCTTATGGCATACTCGTCTGCTAACATTACGGCTTGTGGGTTCGCTCACGCAGTTGACCAAGAAGGGTCAACCGTTTATCTGGTCTGAAAGGTGTGAGCAGAATTTTCAGGAGTTGAAACGGCAGTTGACTAACGCTCCGATTCTGACTCTTCCAGATCCGAGCTTACCGTATGTGATTTATACGGATGCTTCCACATCCGGTTTGGGGTGTGTGCTGATGCAGGATCGGAATGTGATAGCTTATGGGTCGAGGCAGCTGCGACCACATGAGCTGAACTATCCGACACACGATCTGGAGTTGGCTGCAGTGATCTATGCGCTGAAACAATGGAGGCATTATCTGCTTGGTAACAAATTTCAGATTCTTACCAACCATAAGAGTCTGAAATATCTGTTTACTGTGAAGGAGCTTAACATGAGGCAGCGCAGATGGCTCGAATACATTAAGGACTACGATTGTAGTATCGAGTACATCTCGGCAAGGGCAACACAGATTGCCGATGCATTGAGCAGAAGTATACCGGGTTGGTCAAGGGAGGAGATGTTGGTGACCGATCCGAGGAGAGTGATCGACGTGCCTTTGGCACGGTGGCGGCTACGGGAGCGTGCTCAGTGTACACACTTACTATACATTCCCGAGTGGCTTGACAGGTGCGCGAGGCGCAAGGTAGAGATCCGGGCCTGAAGAAGTTATCTGGGCAGGATAAGGGGTCTTTGTTACCGGCATTTCAAGATAGGCAGGATTGCTATACTTCCGAGACCGCCTTTATGTACCGGAGGATCAGGAGCTCCGGAATGAGATTTTAGAGGAGGCGCACTCGAGCAGTTTGAGTATTCATCCCGGAAGTGAGAAGATGTATCAGGATCTGCGTACTCACTTCTGGTGGCCTGGGATGAGGAGGCACATTGCCACACATGTGTCTAGGTGTGCCGTTTGTCAGCAGTGAAGATTGAGCACCGAAACCGGCAGGACACTACAGACTTTGCCCATTCCACCGGAAGTGGGGCAATGTTACTATGGATTTTCTCGACCGCACCGCCCGACACGGTCCCGCCATGATGCTATCTTTGTTATTGTGGATCGGCTGACTAATTGCGCACACTTTCGCCTATTCGGTCACGCTGCCCTGGAGAAGCTTGCCCGGCTTTACATCAGGGAGATCGTACGATTACATGGAGTACCAGACTCCATTGTATCTGACCGTGATCCGCGTTTTACGGCACGGTTCTGGAGGGCTTTTCATGAAGCTCTGGGCACGCGACTCCATCTGAGTACAGCTTATCACCCACAGACGGATGGGCAGTCGGAGCGGGTGATTCAGATATTGGAGGATATGCTGCGAAGCTGTACTTTGGACTTTGGAGGAGACTGGGACCAGCAGTTGCCTTTGATTGAATTCTCGTACAACAACAGCTTCTAGACTACGATTGGTATGGCTCCATATGAGGCGTTGTACGGGAGGAGGTGTATGACACCACACTGCTTGACCGATGCGTCTGATAGGGTTGAGTTGGGACCCGAGCTTATTGAGGAGACTACGGCGAAGATCAGATTGATTCAGGCGCGGATTAAAGCCGCGAACGACCGCACCACTACTTATGCGAACCGTCGCCGTAGGGCTCTGGAGTTTGAGGTTGGGGATAGGGTTTGGCTCAAGGTAGCACCTATCCGAGGGACAGTCAGATTCGGGAAGAAGGGCAAGTTGGCCCCACGGTATATCGGACCATATGAGATTCTGGAGCGGGTCGGTAGGGTGGCATGCCGGTTGGCATTACCTCCTAGTCTCTGCTGTGCACAATGTCTTCCATGTTAGCATATTGAAGAAGTGCATTCGGATCCGACTCGGCGATTCCAGTGGAGGAGGTACAGCTGGAACCCGATCTTTCTTATCAGGAGGTACCGGTAGCCTTTCTGGATAGGGATGTCAGGAGACTCCGTAGCAAGTTGATTCTCATGGTCAAGGTTCAGTGGTCACATCATACTGACCGGGAAGCGACTTGGGAGACAGAGAAGGACATTCAGGACCGATACCCCGAGCAGTATCAGCGGTTGATACAACTCTTGGAGGACCAAGAGTCCTAAGGGGGGGAGGATGTTACGGTCACCCCGAGCGGGTTGCGACCGGGTGACCCGGGGCTCCGGTTTTGGCCTGCGGGTCACGTTTTTCGGCGTTCAGGCGGCTCCCGAGCCCTATCCGAGTATCATTTTGGCGAACCCTTCCGTATTTGAGGTCGTGTAGGTCCCCCGGACGTTTCCGCCGAAAATATTTTTCTGGCGCCGGGGGGTTGTCGGGGTCGCCTCGGGACATACAGCGGACTCGGTAGCACTCTCGAGATCTCGGTTTGGGAAGCCGTTCGCAGTTTTGGAGTCGTGGAAACGTCCCGGTGATGGTTGTGGAGTTTAATATTTGGGGCGGGACGTTCGGTTCCGGTCGACTCCCGGGGCTCGGGACGGGAATCCCGGGGCTCGGGATGGAAGTTTTCTGACGGCTTTGGGGTAAGTTGTGTTATAATTTTAGATGGAATTTATGGGTATTTTTATAGAATTTTGCATCGACTATCGGTAGCTGAATGCCATCACTGTTAAGAATAAGTATCCGTTATCCAGGATCGATGATTTGTTTGACCAGCTCAGGGGAGCTAAGGTTTTCTCGAAGATCGACCTGCGGTCTGGGTACTTCCAACTACGCATCAGAGAAGAAGATATTCCCAAGACAGCTTTTCGTACTCGGTATGGGCATTACGAGTGTACCGTAATGCCATTTGGTTTGACGAATGCACCAGCTGCATTTATGGACATGATGCACCGAGTATTCCGCCCGTACCTAGATTCCTTTGTGATAGTCTTCATCGATGACATTCTTGTCTATTCTCCCGATGAGGAATCACATCAAGGACATCTGAGAACTGTATTGGAGACACTTGCGAACAACCAGCTGTACGCTAAGTTCTCTAAAGGTGATTTCTGGTTGCGGGAGGTATCTTTTCTGGGTCAAATCATCGGGGAGCGTGGTATATCTGTGGATCTAGAGAAGACCAAGGCAGTTGAGGAGTGGAGGCAGCCACGGACTGTTAAGGAGATACGGAGCTTCTTGGGGTTGGTAGGATATTACCGCAGATTCGTGCGTGATTCTCCATACTTGCATCACCACTTACTCGATTGACCAAGAAGGGTCAGCCGTTTGTGCGGTCCTCGGCTTGCGAGGACAGCTTTCAGAACTTAAGCGATTCTTGACACACGCTCCGATTCTGAATCAACCGGACCTGCACTACCTTACGTAATCTACAGATGCGTCAAGGGCGGAGTCGGATGTGTGTTGATGCAAGGGCACCACGTCGTTGCGTACGGGTCAAGACAAGTGCGACCACACGAGCAGAATTACCCTACGCACGACCTGGAGTTGGCTGCGATCATTTATGCTCTCAAGCAGTGGAGACATTATCTACTCGGCAGTAGATTCCAGATTTTCACCGATCACAAGAGTTTGAAGTATCTGTTTACCCAGAAGGATTTGAATATGAGACAGCGACGGTGGCTCGAATACATGAAGGACTATGACTGCACTATCGAGTACACCGCCGACAAGGGAAATTCAGTAGCAGATGCTTTGAGCAGGAGGTATACTGGGATTGTTAGCGGTGGAGATTCTGGGAACAAGGCCGAGGGTTCGATTCTGATGTTCTTTGTGGTATCAGTGGGAGCAGTGGGAGCAAGCTAAGGTTAACACTTTGACCGTTCAGTCGGAGTGGTTGACCGAGATCCGAGAGGCACAGGCCAGAGATGCAGGGCTGAAGAAACTCTCGGGTGAGGATAAAGGGACTCTGCGACCGTTCTTTGAGTACAGGTAGGGGTTGCTGTACTTCAGGAGTCGCCTCTATGTACCGGATGATTCGTCGATTCGAGATCGACTGTTGGGGGAGGCGCACTCGAGTAGCTTGAGCATCCACCCTGGAAATGATCTTCGATCTCACTTCTGGTGGCCGGGGATCCGGAGGCACATAGCCGCCTATGTGTCGAGGTGTGCGACTTGTCAGCGTGTTAAGGTAGAGCATCAGAAGCCAGTGGGTACACTGCAGACTCTACCTATTCCTGTCAGGAAATGGGGCAATATCACGATGGACTTCCTGACTGGTCTTCCTCCGACTAGAGCTCAGCATGACGCCATCTGGGTTATAGTTGATCGGCTGACAAAGTGTGCACATTTTCTACCAATCCGAGTGACGGACTCGCTAGAGAAGCTTGCCCAGCTTTATATTCAGGAGATCGTGCGACTACATGGGGTACCAGACTCCATTGTGTCTGATAGAGATCCACGGTTTACCGTGAGGTTTTGGGTTGCTTTCCATAAGGCTCTGGGCACGCGACTTCACCTGAGCACGGCGTACCATCCTCAGACAGACGGGCAGTCCGAGAGGGTTATTCAGATTGTCGAGGATATGCTCAGGAGTTGTGTTCTGGATTTCGGGGGACAGTGGGATCACCACCTGCCACTAGTAGAGTTCTCCTACAACAACAGTTATCAGACTACTATCGGCATGGCGCCCTATGAGGCACTGTATGGTCGGAGATGCATGACACCTCATTATTGGACAGATGCCTTAGACAAGATGATTATTGGGCCCGAGTTGTTGGAGGAGACGACAGAGAAGATCCGTCTGATTCAGATGCGGATGAAGGCCGCAAATGACAGGACCACCTCATATGTTAACAAGAGACGACGTGATCTGGAGTTTGAGGTAGGAGACAGAGTTTGGCTGAAGGTTGCACCGACTCGTGGGACCATTCGTTTTGGCAGGCGGGGCAAGTTGGCTCCAAGATATGTTGGTCCTTACGAGGTTTTGGAGCGTATAGGCAGAGTCGCTTACAGATTGGCCTTACCTCCGAGCATGTCTGCGGTGCACAACGTTTTTCATGTCAGCATGCTGAAGAAATGCATTTTTGATGAAACTCAAATCATTTAGACAGAGGAGATTGAGTTAGAGCCGGATCTATCCAAACGAGAGGTACCGATAGCTTTTCCGGCCGTGGATGTTCGGAGGTTCGCAGCAAGTCAATTCCGATGATCAAAGTTCGGTGGTCACATCATTTCGATCGGGAAGCGACTTGGGAGACAGAGCAGGAGTGGTTGAGTAGATACCCGGAGGAGTACCGGAGGTTGTTATCACTCTTCGAGGACCAAGAGTCTGAGGGGGGGAGATTGTTACACCCACCCCGACGTTTCAGAACTTTCGGCAGTATCGACCGAAATTTGCGAATTCTGTAAATTATCGGAATAACATTGGGTTATAATAATTTATCAAAATTCAATGTTGGATGTGACTTTGGTGTTGTTTATAAGTGTTACAAGTGTCGGACGATTTTCGGTGATAACTGTTAATTTTGGAAAAAATTCGAAATTCCAAAAGTCTGGTTTGACCAGTGTTCAGGCAAACATTTTTAGTAAATTTTACAGATATCCAAATCAAGATCTGTAAATTTCTACTTAAACTAGACACACCGGGCTACCTTCATGTAAATTTTCATGATTTTAGGGCTGGTGGTCTGGTGAAGTTTATTTTTACAATTTGGTACAAAATCTGCCAAGTGTAAAATGGAGTAAGTGGAAGAAGAAGGCTTTTGGGCTGTTTTGTGGGCTGCCGAAATTCTTGGAAATTAAGCCCATTTGAGACTTCTATTTTTCAGATTTTGATAGCCCATTTATTGTATTTTTATGGGAAAAGGATTAAAAGGAAAGAAATAGGAAGAAAAGAGGCAATAATGGAAGATAGAGTAGAAACCCTACCTTATGCCCATACCTCTCTTACACATTCACCATGCTTGTGTCATAATCACACATCTCTCTCTTCCCTCTCCATTTGGCCGAAATTCCCTCTCTCTTTTTGGCTAATATCTCATTTTCATTTCTTTCCCAAAATTCAAGTCTTGAAAATTGAAAGAAAGCCTTCTCTCTCTTCTCTCTCTCCTCATGAGTGTTCTTCAAGTGTTCTTGAGTGTTCTTCAAGTGTTCTTGAGTGTTCTTCACTAATCAAGACACTAATCCTCTCCTAGATCCTTAATCAAGGAAGATTAAGCAAGCTAATGGTGTTTGTTCATCACTAATCAAAGATGATTAGTGTTCAACTTCAAGCACTAATTCTTTCCTTCTTTTCTTGTCAAGGCCGATTTTAGAGGGGCTTCTTGGAAGGGATTTTCTTCAAGTGTTCATCAAGGGTCAATTGTACAAACATCAAGTTCTTGAAGAGATCTAAGTGGTTGGCCGAAATTTTGAGAAGAGATTTGGACAATCTCTCAAGTCATCTTGCAAAGGTAAGGTGATCTTTGAGTTTATGGAAAGATTTAGAAGCATGTTTATGAAGAAAGTATATTGTGATGAGTTGAGCATGAGAAAGCATGAGTTTCTTGTTGATCTACTTAGGGCCGAAAATAAGCTTGTGTGATTGATGATGTTTTGTTGAAGATTTATGTGTTAAAGTGTTGAAAAATGGAAGTATATAAAGGTTTATGCATGAAAGTGTTAAGTTTTAAAGTTTGGGTGAAAATTGCAAGGAAAACCGAAAATCAAGGATTTGGAAGAAAATTATGTTTGCTGTGAATAGTGTTTTTGGTGATGAAAAGTTGGTTAAAACATGTTAAAAATGGTTTAACATGAAGGATTAAAGGAAAAGTGACTAATGTGTGAAGTTTAGAAAAGATTTGGGTTGAAATGGAACTTGGGCCGAAATTATGGGCTTGGGCCGAAATTTGGGAAAGAATGGATAAAGGTTGACTTTTTGACCAAGTTGACCAAACCGGGTAAAGTTGACCTTTTTATGGAAATTGGAGGACCAAAGTGTGTAATATGGAAAAGTTTGGATAAAAGTGTAAACTTGTTATTAATGGAAGGAAGTCGCTAGAATTGTGAAAATTGGTTTACTTTTGCAAGTTCTGAAAAGTTCGAAGACTTAGGTTGTAATTAAGAATAAATTCCCAACACATGAAACTTTAGTGAAATAACTAAAGTTATTTGTATGTCTCTGATTCTGGCAGATTAAATCTGCGTCTTCCGGGATACTGCTTGTGCGTCAGGGGGCCACAGTAGATATCCTATTTCTGTCGAGGTAAGGGGTTTAACTTACTTAATGCGCATTAAATGTGTATTAGGTTAGTTAAGGGCTAGTACTCGGGTCGAGAGTGGGGCCCAGTGACTCCTGGGGCTAGTTACTGGTACGTAGCGGTTTTCAGGGTTTTCTGTTTCTGGACTTCTGCTATATTGGATCTGCATATCGGGGGTCGACAACGGACCCATTATATGTTCTGCACTGCCGGCCGTTTCGCATGTGATTAGGGTAGGGTCGCGCCTTTCGCTGGTACCAAGCGGTTCGATCCCGATAATCGGCGTGAGCTTAACAAGCGGCGTAGGAGTCTTTGTCGGTGGTCGGGGACCACTTGTATGGGCTTACCTCTGTTAACCCTTGATCCGACGGGACTTCTGAGCATCATGTTTCTGCATTTCATAGCATTTATTAGGGTTGCTATTTCTGCTAGATCATTGCACGCTAACCCTTTGTGCAGGCAAAAACGTTTTCAAAGTTTTGGTTTGACCATTTCGTACCTACCCCCTTACGGGTTCTTTTGAGAACTCACCCCCATGTTTACAATATTTTCAGGGGATCCGGGCAAACGACCTGCGGACTAGATTTCCGTGGTGCTCGTTCTGCACTTCTGTTATTTTGAGGTATATTTGTATTTGATGGAATTTCTCGTTAAAATACCTTCTGTGTGAAAATCTTTCTGTTAAGTCTGACGTTCTTCTATGTGTGTGTGTTTAGCAGCAGCAGCGTCTAGTTGCGAGGTATAATTCCGCACTGTGGCTCGGCTCTGTAGAAGTAGTGCATGTAGATACATTAGTACATACATACTATCGGTCTGTATATTTTGTGGGAGTTTCCGACCCTACGCAGAGGGCGGAACTTCCTCGGCCTGTATCTTTATTTTCCTGCTTCATTATTTTTTACGCGCGATATCCTGTAAAAACCACTAACGTGTCTCGGGTGCAGGTTTAGGACTAGTAAGACATCTTAAAATCTGCAAACACGTAACAACCTTAAAACTGAAAGAAAAATGTTTTAAGGGAAGGGTTTCGGGTCCACACCCTTTTAAGAGAAAAATCCGCGATCACCCGCCGCCAATACCTCCAACCTCCGCAACTACGACGCTTCCGCCAGTTCCGGGGCGGTGGGGTGACAAACGATCAACATAAAAATGAGTCGATAGTATGGACTTTCAGTCAGGTTGTAATGTGGCCTCGGTTAAGGTTCGAAGAAAGAAATGATATATACGCTCAAATACCCAAATGATGTTCCCAGGATATGCTTCTCGCAAAATGCAAAGCTTGTCAACCTCCGATGGGTCCGATTCTCTTGATGAATGTTTTGTCACAGCTACCCCGCCCGGTTGCGGAGGCGGTGCCGGCCGCGACGTCGGAAAAAGGAATTACGGTGGAAAACGCGGCAGCGGAGCATCGAGCTCAAACAGCATAGTAATCGATGTAACGACTAGCAACCTACAACTTACACAAGGCAAGCATACATAAAAGTCTAACTTCTACCAAACATGCAGTTCATGGTGTGTCAACCATCAATCATCACTACCAACACCGAAAACACCAAGTCTGAAATATAACAATTCCAATATAGGCAAGTCGGGGCTCCGCCCACGACTCAGAAGACAAACAAAGCAGAATATTGAGCTCTTCCCATTCTCTGCCACCCAACTTGACGAGACAACATTGAGGTGGGCTGGGATCAGCACTGGCTTCCTGCTAGACCCGAAGGTGCCCCCGCCATACGAGGGATGGGCCCCTGCCCATCGTCGAGAAGTGGTGGATGCCCTTAGCGCGGCGCTGGCAGGGCCCAGAGGTATGTTTTATACATGTGTACGTTATATAAAGTCATTAATTAGCTGAACCTGATCTGAAGTCCTCTCTGTTTGCAGATGCCTCTCCTGAGTCTGGCGAGAGCAAGGGCAAAAGGGCGTCCATGCGTGCTGCACAACAGGTGCACATGGCCTGCGCGTTTGGGAGGGATGCCCCCGTCGGGGCTGTCAAGGCGTTGGGACCTGTCACGAACGCCACCTGAGCCCGGTTGCGGAGACGGGGGCGTCGGGACTTCGGAAACGGAAGCTGAATGACATGGGATGGCAGGTGATTGTGCGCGCAGCCTGAAAATTTCATACATATAACTAAAATGTCCATGGTGAGTCCCGCCCCTCGGAAACGGACGAGCACATCACCATCACCATATGTACAGTTCATGCATTAACAACAAAGTAAGCGCCGCCCTCCGTGGACGAGTGCTTACGCACATAACATGGATACACACAGAGTTCCCCGAAGGTATGGTATCTACCAAGCGCTAAGCGCTCTGAACACACGACAGAACAGAATATATGTATATATACAGTAATCACATCAATCCAGAAGTATGCACATGCAGCTACAGAGCCAACCTAAGCCCTATACGTCAGATACCTCGCGCGGGATCCAGACCAAAACCGCTACCTCAACAAAATCCCGGCCCGCAAGGTAAAGCTGCTGCTCACACGTACACAACCAAAAACAGAAGCCTCACGGAATTCTACTCCGCTGGCTGCTTGCCAGGTCTACCTGAAACCCAAAGACAGAACACCAAAAGGGTGAGTCCTCGGAAGGACCCGTAAGGGTTGGGGTAAGATAAGCATATGTAACCCTGCAAAACAGAAAGTTAGCAATACACAGAATATAAAGTACAAAGCATGCAACAGACACAGATCCAAATCCCGAAGGATGTGCGATTCTAAATCGCCATAAACCCTTATAATGAATCAAAACGATAGCCTCCCTCCAAGGGAGTCAGAAGCCGAAGCTATTACAAATGCATGGTGCTCCAGCTGGGGTATCGAACCCCCAACTGTCGTTGGGTTATGACAGTATGCCACAAGGCATACACCTACAGATCACAGAATATGCCTTAAGGCACATATTCCCGAAATACCTGCAAAACAGAAAGTGCAACGAAACATACACCTATCTTACCAAAACAACAGAACCAAACCCTTACCGCACAATTCCAGAGTAGTTGACCGATTCTGGACAATTTCCAATCCGCGACCCGAAACCCGGAAACCTCTCTTTTTCAACCTTCTGGACCTCAGAATCTGTCAATTCAAGCTGAATTAGCAAATTTACCAACCACACTACCAAACTACACCCCGACCCAAAATCAAAAATCTGACAAAATTTCGGTAAAATTCCAGATTTCCGCAGAAACATCAGAATTCAGAACCGATTCAGAACATGCTATAATTCACTTCAATATACACAAATCAATCCACAGAACACAACAAATTCAACAGAAATTCACCAGAAATTCATTCAAGAATTCGGCCAATTTGAGATTTTTCACCCGGGTTGTGTTTCCGACTATCCAACGTTATTTCCCTAATCCTTACCTACCCAACATCAACATATATGAACCACACAACGATCTAACGGTTCAATTTCCTCAAAACTCAGATCACAACTTCAAAATCTACTTTTCCAATCTTGATAAATAACCAACAGAATTGAACCATACCTCAGACAGACGTAGTACTGGAGTGATGGCCGCCAGGCCCAAATACGCATAAAAGGCTTAACAAAAGGCCCACACATAAGCCCGAGATAAGGGTCCCATTAAAAAAACTAGCTGTTACGACCACCCCGAGCGGTTGACACGGGTGACCCGGCTCCGGTTTTGGCCTCGCGGTCACGCTGGCGTTCAGACGGCTCCCGAGCCCTATCCGAGTATCATTTTGGCGAACCCTTCCGTATTTGAGGTCGTGTGGGTCCCCCGGACGTTTCCGCCGAAAATATTTTTCTGGCGCCGGGGGGTTGTCGGGGTCGCCTCGGGACGTACAGCGGGCTCGGTAGCGCTCTCGAGATCTCAGTTTGAGAAGCCGTTTGTAGTTTTGGAGTCGTGGAAACGTCCCGGTGTTGGTTGTGGAGTTTAATATTTGGGGCGGGACGTTCGGTTCCGGGCGACTCCCGGGGCTCGGGACGGGAATCCCGGGGCTCGGGATGGAAATTTTCTGACGGCTTTTGGGGAAGTTGTGTTATAATTTAAGATGGAATTTATGGGTATTTTTATAGAATTTTGGGAGTGACGGAATTTCGGTTCAGGTTGACACGCTCGCACGTCGGGTTCTGGTTCGGGTTCAGCGAGCTCGGTAGGACACTCCGGAAAGGCAAATGAATTTCTGAAAAATGTTCTGTGCATGATATAATATTCTGAAGATTGTGTCCGAGTTTCATTAATTTTGGAATCCGATAATTATTTTTGGGCAAAAAGAATTGGAACTTTCGGAAAAATTGGGAGTTAATTTGCAAATGGGTGCAAATTAAAAAGGAAATCAGCATGGGTACAGCAGCAGCCCTTTTATTTTCGGCAGAAGTGTGAGAGTGTGTGATTTATTTGGGACACATGTCCCATTTTTATTTAAAGGAAGAATGGTATGGGCAAAAAGTATGGAAATTATATAAGCAATATTATTACATAATATTGACTTATTTCATTTCTTTCTTTCTTCTCTTCTTCTTCTCTTTGCTGCTGCCGAAACTCCATTGATGAGAGCTCCTCCAAGCTTGACTTCCTTCATCTTTGTGGAAATCAAAGAAGAATTGCTTGCCACTTGTGGTAAGTATCATCCTAACTCCTCTTTTGTCATTAGTTTGGAAGTTTAGTGGTTAAAAGAGGAGATTTTGAGAAGTTTGGGTTTGTTCTTCACTACATGATTGAGAGATCCTCTCCTCCCATCTTTTAGTATGTTGTTCTTGGGTGTTAGGAGAGTGTTAATCAAGTGTTAGATTTTGCAAAACACAACTTGTGAAGAAACACCATGTTGGCCGATTTTTGGAGGATTTTCCAAAATGGTGTGTGGTTGTTATCTTGTTTCATGCTTCAAGTATGTTAGTCCTAGCATGATTCTATGATTGTGTGTGGATTTAATTTGATGGAGAACAAGTTGAGGAGAAAACCACTAAATGGACGAATTGCATAAGTATATGTTCTTGATGGATTTTGTTGTTTGGGTGCAATTGGATAGCATTCATGGTTTAGGAATGTAATTGGTGATTAAAGAGTGCAAATGGAACTTTGTTTGGATTGAAATGGAAGTTGGGTGAGAAACCCTCTTTGGCCGAATTTAAAAGTGAAGGGGTTTTGTTGATTTTGGTGTAATTGGTTAGTAAGCATGCTTAGGAAGTGGAATTGGTGATTAATATGATTATTTGGAAGCTTGAATGGATTGAATTGGAAATTGGATAAAAGTTGGTTGGAAACCGAATCTTTGAATGATTCTTTTTCAATGTTAGAGGTTCATTTTGGTTGAATTGGATGTTAATATGGTGTTGGGGTTGAATTTAGGAGTGGATGGGAGTTTGAAATGTTGGATTCGGTTAAGGAATGAAAAAGTTACAATTAATCGGGATTTTCGGAAAATGGCGGGTAATGAAGGGTTTAAGGTTGGTTTTGATCAGTTCCGCTTATTGTATGATGTTTGTCAATGTGAAATCTTGCATTGTGTAGGTTGGTTCTGAATTCGACGCTTCGTGAAAATCGGGATTTTACGGAAATTGCCGGATTTTCAGTTTTGGGGTCGGGGGTTGTAAATTGGTAGTGTGGTTGATTAGGATGCTAATTCAACTTGGTTTGGCAGATTCTGAATTTCGGTGGTTAGGAAAAGAGGAGTTATAAGTTTCGGGGCACGGTGTAGGTGTTATCCAGAATCGGTCCAATACTCTGGATTTTGAGGTAAGGGTTTGGTTCTGTTGTTTGGTAAGCTAAGTATATGTTTTGGTTTCAGTTTGCTCGCAGTATTTTAGTATTATATGCCTAGAGCATATTCTCGTAGTCTGTAGGTGTATGTATTGTAGCATTTCTGTTTTTCAGGTATTTCGGAATTTCTGCTTTAAGGTAAGTTCTGTGATCTGTAGGTGTATGCCTTGTAGCATACTTTGTCTGTTAATCCTACGTTTGTAGGAGTATGCCTTATGGCATACTCTGTCTGTTAATATTACGACAGTTGTGGGTTCGCTACCCCAGCTGGTGCACCATGCTTCTGTAATAGCCTCGGCTTCTGACTCCCCTTAGTGGGAGGCCGCTGCCCGATCTGTTATAAGGTTTCGCGATTTAGAATCGCACGCCCTTCGGGATTCCGATTTATTTTCCGTACATGCATGCTATTCCGTATTCTGTTGCATATATTGCTATCTTTCTGCTTTTGCAGGTTGCATATACTTATCTTACCCCAAATTCCTTACGGGGTCCTTTTAGGACTCACCCTTCTTTGGGTTCTGTTTTTGGGTTTCAGGTAGACCTGATAAGCGGCCTGCGGAGTAGGATTCCGTGAGGGTCCTACCTTGGGTGTGTTTTGCAGCAGTTGCACCTTGCGGTCCGGGATTGTGTACTTGGTGTGAATGCCGCGCGAGGTATTTAGCTACTTAGATTCTAAGGTTGGCTCTGTAGTTGCACATGCACACTTTCTTTATTGCTATGATGGTTGTATGTCTGAATATACATTGGTATACTGCTCTATATCTGTTCTCAGCGCTTGGCGCTTGCTAGACATTTTAGGTTCTTTGAATTATGTAAGTATATGTGTTTTTGTGAGTAAGCACACGTCCACGGAGGGCGGGGCTTACTCGTTTTTAGTGCATGAATTGCATGGTTTGGTTTTATTTTCAGTTTTATGAGCGAAATGTTTGTAGGTTGCTTACACAATCTTTCAGTTTACGGGTCCGCTACGCGCGTCAGTTCTCGATGGACCTGCCATCTCTCTATTTCCGGCTTCCGCTTCCGACGTCCCGGCGCCCCCGCCTCCGCAACCGGGCTCGGGTGGCGTGCGGTGACAAGTTGGTATCAGAGCAGGTAAGTGACCATATTGGTCGTCAGTGGTGACTTGTAGTATCGACTATTGTTGCACATTTTATTTTAGAATGGTTTGGTACGGAGATTGGCCACCTCCTTACTCGAACCACTTCAAAATAAAATTGTGGAACAAAGTTGGTCCTTCAAGTTATCCTGATAGTTGCAGATTTCGCACTTGGGGTTTCGGAATTCTGGTAAGATTATTACGAGTAAGGGGATTGTGGAAAAGTTTCAGGTACGTAAAATTGTGTGTTAGGAAAAGATTTGGTGAAATAAGCATGAACTGCTTCTGTGATTCTGTGAAATGCATGATTTTATCATTCTGAGAAGTAACTTCTGTGTCAAGTACTGCATTGCACTACAGAGCCTTAGAAAACTGCTGCTAACTTCTGTAGAGAGTAGGAGTGACCGATTTCTGTCTGGACTCTGTTTGGTCTGAAATTTTAGAGATATGGTTAACACGCGTAGATAGCGTGAGTTGGTACCGGAGGGGCGGGACTGGGCTCCCACACCTCCGTGGGATAGGATACGGGTTCGGTGTAACCTGTGGTCCGAACAACCACACTCACCGCCCGAGGTTTAATGGTCGTAGGGACCCTCTCTCGAATTGGTATTACCGCCACCTAGCCGGTTCGTGAGGCGGCAGAGGCGTGGGAAGATCTGATTATGCCACAAGAGTGGCATTTTGATTAGGTGCTGATAGCGAGACTTAAGCCACTGCTCGCCATAGTTTGGGATCGGTAAGTGATTTACTCTGACAAGGGTGGTCACTACGACACCTAGACTTCTCATCGGTCCTATTAACGACGAGGATATCTGGGGCACCAGTCTGGCGAGGTCAGACTCTTGGAGAGGTTTTAGAGTTTAAACCCCCCCTAGGTTCAATGACCGAGAAGGGTCTGGGGTAGTAGAGACTTGGTTTGCAGGAGTTGACAAACTCCTGGAGGGAGGCTATTCTGAGCCGGTTGGCCGCCGGGGCCAATGGCTACTCCGGTCAGATTGCTTCCAGATTCTGAACCGGAGTTCGGATTGACCCGATATCTGATTTCTAGTGTCCTGGCAGTGTACCGGACATTTCCGCGGAAATATTTTTCGGGACCGGGGTTGTCGTCGGACGATTTTCGGGATTCTGGCGGAGAAACGACTCGGAGTGACCCGGGACTCGATTTGCGCTTTGAGGAAGATCTGGAGTCGGGATATAATTTACATTTTTCTCGTGAAGAAAATGTTCGGTCGGGAATTACGGTTTCGGCGCTGTTTTGGGGGGGCGAGCCAAGCCGTGACACTTGGCGAAATGTGATTAGTGGAAAGTATTGGACTTGGTCTTTTGCTGTTTCTAGGGATTATGATGTCATGTTGACATCACTATGATGTCAGTGATGTCATGTGCAAAGCACATGACTTATTGTTACAAGACTTAAGTTTTGGCAGCCTTCGGCGCCCATAGTCTCTGACGCAACCCAACGCGCCGCGAGGGCGTGGGTTTCAGCAGGTGGCCCGAGACCTCGCAGAGCGACAGCAGCCTTCAGCCACCCTCCGTCACCGCAGCCTCGAGCAGACGGGTTTTCCTTTTTCTCAAGGGAGGCCCTGGTTATCGTGGAGAACCTAGTTAGCATGCAGCACTAGTCACAGGGGGCTTGAGTCACAGGAAGTTCTGTAAGGTACTATATTTCCGAATGAGATACCGGTTCATGCGTTATTTGATACAGAGCATTTGTTCCCATTGTAACACCGAAATGTGTTACATTTCGTATCTGTCTGTCATAGTACCTTGCCTCAAACGCATTTAGTAAAAACTGCAGGAAGTCAGCTGCGTTTTCCAATGAGATGGTTCGGGGTTGTACGATATCTGTAGGCGGACATGATAGTATCGGATCTGTTGATATTAGACACGCCGAACTATGATGTTATTCTTGGAATGGACTGGCTATCTAAGAACTCTGTGCACGTTGATTGTGCAACCCGTACCATTATGGTTTCTGGAGAGGTACTACCTCTCACGACTCCGACTGGTTTGACTATCGCACAAAGACAAGAAGGAGCTACTGATTCGGATCACTGCCGATAGTTGGTGTAGGAGAATGCTATGATCCGAATGAAGCTGGTATTAGGTTGAAGTTGGATGGTTTACCGTTGGTTCGAGATTTTCCGCAGTATTTCCGGAGGAGTTGCCGGATTACCATAAGAGCGGGAATTGTGTTTGACATCCACCGCAATGTGCATCGCTCCGATATCTATTCCTCCTTATCGGATGCCTATTTCGAGATGCAGGAGTAGAAGAAGCAATCGGAGGAATTACAAAGAAAAGAGTTTCGTCCGACCGAGCACTTCAGCGTGGGGTGCTCGGGTTTTGTTTGTTAAGAAGAATGATGGGACACTGACTTTGTATTAATTACAGACGGTTGAATGCTCTTATTGGGAAGAATAAGTATCCGTTACGAGGATTAACGATCTTTTTGATCAACTTCGGGTTTGAGGGTTTTCTCAAAGATTGATCTCTGATCTGGGTATTCTCAGCTTAGATTGAAGGAGGAGGACATACCTAAGACTGCTTTCCGCACCCGATTTGGACACTTAGAGATTACGGTCATGCCATTTGGGCTGACCAAAAATTCCGGTGGCATTCTTGGATCTGATGCATCGGGTGTTCCGACCGTACTTGGACTCATTTCTGGTGGTTTTATTGATGATATTCTGATATATCCTCGGGATGAGGATTCGCATCGGGATCATCTGAGGGTAGTTCTGCAGACACTTTGGGAACATCAGCTTTATGCTAAATTCTCAGTGTGAGTTCTGGATTCGGGAAGTCACTTTTCTGGGACACATTATATCTGAGCATGGTCTGTCTGTAGATTTAGAGTAGGTGAGGGCAGTTCGGGATTGGAAACAACCTACCACGGTACGGGAGTTTAGGAGCTTCCTGGGGTTAGTAGGATATTATCTGAGGTTTGTACCAGGATTTTCTATTCTGGCATCTCCGCTTATGCAGTTGACTAAGAAGGGTCAACTGTATGTCTGGTCTGATATGTGTGAGCAGGATTTTCAGAAGTTGAGGCGGTAGTTGACTAACGCTCCGATTCTGACTCTTTCAGATCCGATCTTGCCGTATGTGAATTATACGGATGCTTCCACATCTGGTTTGGGATGTGTGTTGGTGCAGGAGCGTTCTGTGGTAGCTTATGGGTCGAGGCAGCTACGACCGCATGAGCTGAACTATCCGACACATGATCTGAAGTTGGCTATAGTAGTTTATACGCTGAAACATTGGAATCAATATCTGTTTGGTAATAAATTTCAGATTCTTATCGACCATAAGAGTCTGAAATATCTGTTTGCACAGATGGAGCTTAATTTGAGGCAGCATAGATGGCTCGAATACATTAAGGACTATGGTTGCTGTATCGGGTACATCTCTGGCAAGGGCAACGCGGTTGCCGATGCTCTGAGCAGGAAGTATACCGGCTTAATTAAGAGAGGAAATGTTGGTGACCGATCTGAGGAGAGTGATCTGACTTGCCTTTGGCACAGGGGGGCAGCTCTGGGAGTGTGCTCAGGTTATTACACTTACCATACATTCTGAGTGGCTTGATAGGATGCGCGAAGCGCAAGGTAGAGATCTGGTATTGAAGAAGTTATCTGGGGAAAATAAGGGTTTATTTGTTATCGATGTTTCAGTATAGGCAGGGATTGCTATACTTCCGATATTGCCTTTATGTACCTGAGGATCAGGAGTTCTGGAATGAGATTTTAGAGGAGGCACACTCGAGCAGTGTGAGCATCAGGAACCGGCAGGGACACTGCAGACTTTGCCCATTCCAGTCTGGAAGTGGGGTAATGTTATGATGGACTTTCTGACTGCACTGGCCTGACACGGTTTCATCATGATGCTATCCGGGTTTTTGTGGATCGGCTGACCAAGTTCGTACACTTTCTGCTTATTTGGGTCATAGACCCTCTGGAGAAGCTTGTCGGCTTTACATCAGGAAGATTGTACGTTTGCATGGAGTACCAGACTCCATTGAATCTGATCGTGATCCGCGTTTTATAGCGGTTCGATTGCTTTTCATGAAGCATTGGGCACGCGACTCCATATGAATACGCTTTATCACCCATGACGGACGGGCAATCGGAGCGGGTGATTCGATATCGGAGGATATGTTGCGAATCAGTATATTGGATTTTGGAGGAGTTTGGGGATTAGCAGCTACTTTGATAGAGTCCTCATACAACAATTGCTTTGACTACATTTGACATAGCACCTTATGAGGTGTTGTACGGGAGGTGTATGACACAATACTGTTGGACAAATGCGTCTGATCGGGTTAAGCTGGGACCCGAGCTTTGTGAGGAGACTACGGCGAAGATCAGATTGTTATAGGCGCGGATCAAAACCGCGAATGACTGCACCACCGCTTATATGAACCGCCGCCGTAGGACTCTTGAATCTGAGTTTGGTGATAGAATTTGATTGGAGGTACCGTTCAGAGGGACAGTAAGATTTGATAGGCGGGGCGAGTTACCCCGAGTTATATCGGTTTTTATGAGTTTCCAGAGTAAGTTGTTAGGTTAGGTTTTTCCCCCCCCCAACTGTTTCTGTTTTATGTGGTTTCTTCCAGGATAGCCTGTTGTGGATCGGTTAGATTTAGGTTCGGTACTGTCTGGGGTTGTCTGGTAGAAATACCGCAATCGACTCGGGGTGCAATAAGATGCACCCGGAGGGTGGGACGCCGTGAGGCTCTGTATGGTAGTCTAAACTACCACTCCCACCGCACCAGTACGGTGGTCCGATTGTTCTGGGTTAGAGAGGTGTTCATATTTTCTGGTTGGTAGCGACACCTGTCGGGTTGGTTCAGGCTACTCTTGGAGGACCAAGAGTTCTAAGGGGGGGAGAATGTTACGGTCACCCCGAGCGGGTTGCGACCGGGTGACCCGGGGCTCCGGTTTTGGCCTGCGGGTCACGTTTTTCGGCGTTCAGACGGCTCCCGAGCCCTATCCGAGTATCATTTTGGCGAACCCTTCAGTATTTGAGGTCGTGTGGGTCCCCCGGACGTTTCCGCCGAAAATATTTTTCTGGCGCCGGGGGGTTGTCGGGGTCGCCTCGGGACGTACAGCGGGCTCGGTAGCGCTCTCGAGATCTCAGTTTGAGAAGCCGTTTGTAGTTTTGGAGTCGTGGAAACGTCCCGGTGTTGGTTGTGGAGTTTAATATTTGGGGCGGGACGTTCGGTTCCGGGCGACTCCCGGGGCTCGAGACGGGAATCCCGGGGCTCGGGATGGAAATTTTCTGACGGCTTTTGGGGAAGTTGTGTTATAATTTAAGATGGAATTTATGGGTATTTTTATAGAATTTTGGGAGTGACGGAATTTCGGTTCAGGTTGACACGCTCGCACGTCGGGTTCTGGTTCGGGTTCAGCGAGCTCGGTAGGACACTCCGGAAAGGCAAATGAATTTCTGAAAAATGTTCTGTGCATGATATAATATTCTGAAGATTGTGTCCGAGTTTCATTAATTTTGGAATCCGATAATTATTTTTGGGCAAAAAGAATTGGAACTTTCGGAAAAATTGGGAGTTAATTTGCAAATGGGTGCAAATTAAAAAGGAAATCAGCATGGGTACAGCAGCAGCCCTTTTATTTTCGGCAGAAGTGTGAGAGTGTGTGATTTATTTGGGACACATGTCCCATTTTTATTTAAAGGAAGAATGGTATGGGCAAAAGTATGGAAATTATATAAGCAATATTATTACATAATATTGACTTATTTCATTTCTTTCTTTCTTCTCTTCTTCTTCTCTTTGCTGCTGCCGAAACTCCATTGATGAGAGCTCCTCCAAGCTTGACTTCCTTCATCTTTGTGGAAATCAAAGAAGAATTGCTTGCCACTTGTGGTAAGTATCATCCTAACTCCTCTTTTGTCATTAGTTTGGAAGTTTAGTGGTTAAAAGAGGAGATTTTGAGAAGTTTGGGTTTGTTCTTCACTACATGATTGAGAGATCCTCTCCCTCCCATCTTTTAGTATGTTGTTCTTGGGTGTTAGGAGAGTGTTAATCAAGTGTTAGATTTTGCAAAACACAACTTGTGAAGAAACACCATGTTGGCCGATTTTTTGGAGGATTTTCCAAAATGGTGTGTGGTTGTTATCTTGTTTCATGCTTCAAGTATGTTAGTCCTAGCATGATTCTAAGCTTGTGTGTGGATTTAATTTGATGGAGAACAAGTTGAGGAGAACACCCCTAAATGGCCGAATTGCATAAGTATATGTTCTTGATGGATTTTGTTGTTTGGGTGCAATTGGATAGCATTCATGGTTTAGGAATGTAATTGGTGATTAAAGAGTGCAAATGGAACTTTGTTTGGATTGAAATGGAAGTTGGGTGAGAAACCCTCTTTGGCCGAATTTAAAAGTGAAGGGGTTTTGTTGATTTTGGTGTAATTGGTTAGTAAGCATGCTTAGGAAGTGGAATTGGTGATTAATATGATTATTTGGAAGCTTGAATGGATTGAATTGGAAATTGGATAAAAAGTTGGTTGGAAACCGAATCTTTGAATGATTCTTTTTCAATGTTAGAGGTTCATTTTGGTTGAATTGGATGTTAATATGGTGTTGGGGTTGAATTTAGGAGTGGATGGGAGTTTGAAATGTTGGATTCGGTTAAGGAATGAAAAAGTTACAATTAATCGGGATTTTCGGAAAATGGCGGGTAATGAAGGGTTTAAGGTTGGATTTGATCAGTTCTGCTTATTGTATGATGTTTGTCAATGTGAAATCTTGCATTGTGTAGGTTGGTTCTGAATTCTGACGTTTCTGTGAAAATCTGGGATTTTACGGAAATTCTGTCGGATTTTCAGTTTTGGGGTCGGGGGTTGTAAATTGGTAGTGTGGTTGATTAGGATGCTAATTCAACTTGGTTTGGCAGATTCTGAATTTCGGTGGTTAGGAAAAGAGGAGTTATAAGTTTCGGGGCACGGTGTAGGTGTTATCCAGAATCGGTCCAATACTCTGGATTTTGAGGTAAGGGTTTGGTTCTGTTGTTTGGTAAGCTAAGTATATGTTTTGGTTCCAGTTTCTGTTCTGCAGGTATTTTAGTATTATATGCCTAGAGCATATTCTGTAGTCTGTAGGTGTATGTATTGTAGCATTTCTGTTTTGCAGGTATTTCGGAATTTCTGCTTTAAGGTAAGTTCTGTTATCTGTAGGTGTATGCCTTGTAGCATACTTTGTCTGTTAATCCTACGTTTGTAGGAGTATGCCTTATGGCATACTCTGTCTGTTAACACTACGACAGTTGTGGGTTCGCTACCCCAGCTGGTGCACCATGCTTCGTAATAGCCTCGGCTTCGACTCCCCTTAGTGGGAGGTCATTGCCCGATCTGTTATAAGGTTTCTGGCGATTTAGAATCGCACGTCGTTCGGGATTCCGATTTATTTTCTGTACATGCATGCTATTCCGTATTCTGTTGCATATATTGCTATCTTTCTGTTTTGCAGGGTTGCATATACTTATCTTACCCCAAATTCCTTACTGGGTCCTTTTAGGACTCACCCTTCTTTGGGTTCTGTTTTTGGGTTTCAGGTAGACCTGATAAGCGGCCTGCGGAGTAGGATTCCGTGAGGGTCCTACCTTGGGTGTGTTTTGCAGCAGTTGCACCTTGCGGTCCGGGATTGTGTACTTGGTGTGAATCCCGCGCGAGGTATTTAGCTACTTAGATTCTAAGGTTGGCTCTGTAGTTGCATATGCACACTTTCTGTATTGCTATGATGGTTGTATGTCCGAATATACATTGGTATACTGCTCTATATCTGTTCTCAGCGCTTGGCGCTTGCTAGACATTTTAGGTTCTGTGAATTCTCGTATGTATATGTGTTGCAGTGCGTAAGCACACGTCCACGGAGGGCGGGGCTTACTCTGTTTTTAGTGCATGAATTGCATGTTTTGGTTTTATTTTCAGTTATATGCGCGAAATGTTTGTAGGTTGCTTCCACAATCTTTCCGTTTCCGGGTCCGCTACGCGCGGCAGGTCTCGATGGACCTGCCATCTCTCGTTTTCCGGCTTCCGCTTCTGGCGTCCCGGCGCCCCCGCCTCCGCAACCGGGCTCGGGTGGCGTGCGGTGACATGCTTCCCCGGATCGTCAAAGCCGACAGCGGTCAAGATCCCCGAGGGAGTACAAGAGGGACCGATCCCCTAGACCAGAGAGATTGGTATGTGGTGATCCGCGGGACGATGTGATCAGGCAAATGTTGCATCATCTGGAACAAGTCGAGAGAAACTCGGGCATTCCCGAACCCAAATGCGAGGTCATCCCTGATGATGGGCCATTCGCAAGCAGGATTCGGGACGCCCAGATGCCCCGGGTGTTTAACTTACCGCACCCATTGGAGATATACCAGGGTTCAGGAGACCCTGACGCTTTTGTCCGCAAGTACAAAAGAGCGATGGAATTGAAAGGAGCCAACGAGGCGGCCCTGTGCAAGTGTTTTGAAGTAGCTCTAGGAGGTCCGGCCTCAGCCTGGTATAACTCGCTCCTCCCGAACTCGGTATCATCGTTCGGGGACCTGGCCACCAAATTCACAACACACTTCATCGGATGTAAGAGGTCAGCGAAAAGGGCCATCCAAATGTTTGACATCAAACAAAGACCGAACGAGAGTATTCGAGAGTTCGTCGAAAGGTTCAACCGAGAAGCCGTACACGCTTCTGATCTGACGGACAACATTCGGATCATGGCATTCACAAAGGCGCTCATCCCCAATTCGCGCCTGGCTTATGAATTATCTCGAAAGAACTTCACCAGGGTCGAAGAAATGTACGCGGTCACACAGGAGCATATGATCGCTCAGGAAATGTTGTCCCAACGCGAAGGGAAGCAGGACAGCAGAGATAACCGAGAGCCAAGGAAGGAGAACACCAGAACTCCGCAGGTCAAACAGCCGGGGAACTGGGGAGGACAGAAGAGAACTTTCGAGAGAATCCCGAATTTCACCCCCCTCAATACGACTCGAGCTAGCATCCTCGCAGCCTTCCAGAGACAAGGTGCGGGAAACATTAACTGGCCCAGAGCCATGCCGGAGGGGGCGAAGCGCGATTCGTCCAAATACTGCCAGTTCCATAGAGACACCGGGCACGAGACTGAGCAGTGCCATCAGTTGAAGAGATACATCGAACATCTCATCAAGAGAGGCTCTCTCGGTGAGTATCTAAAGATGCCTCGGAACGAGGAAATTTCCCGAGGTAAGGGGAAGGCAGAAGAAGACACCTCGGGACCGAACAAGAAGGGCAAAGAGAAGAAATCCCCACCCCAACCAACCGGAGTACTGAACACGATAACGACCACCCTGGGTTCAAATGCAAGGAAGAGGAAAGCGAGGGAGATAGCCTCATTGAGCTACGGGGATCCGTCTTCAAGAGTAAAACGGGCGGACGGGTCCGAAGTGCGCTTTCCGCATTACGACCCGCTCATCATCACCCTCCGAATTGGAACCATAGATGTCAAGAGGGTTCTCTGCGACGATGGCTCAAACGCAGATGTGCTATTCGGGAAGGCCTATGAAGGCCTCAAGCTTAAGTCAAGCCGACTGAACCCTGTCAAGACAGCAACTTATGGCGTAGGCCCGGATGAATTGCCAGTGTTCGGTTCTATCGAGCTCCTGACGATGTTCCTGGGAGTCGGTCCCGAAGGTCAATCCCGATACACGACATTGATGGTCAAATGGCTTGTCATCGATGTCCCCTCTGCGTACAATGCTATCATCGGGAGAGAAACCCAGGTGGCTATTCACATGAGAACCGACGTGAAATACCTGACCATCACTTTCGCTACAGACGAGGGCGATGCCTCGATATATGTGAGCCAAAGAGAGGCCAAGGACGTCATGGCAATAGCTCAGAAGGATCCTACTCCGAGCTGCTCGAAGGATGATAAGGGAAAAGAGGATATCGAAGAAGTCGTTTTAGAAGGAGATAGGACAACAAGAATTGCGAGAGACTTGCCCGAGGGCAGTAAGGAAAATCTTGTAAACTTGCTTCAAATGAATAAAGACTTGTTCGCCTACTCTCCGAGTGATATGCCCGGAATCGACCCAAAAGTCATCCAACACAGCCTGCACATTGACCCGAATTGAAGACCTATAAGACAGCAGAAAAGAAATAACGCCCCCTTCAAGAGGGCCTTCATCAAAGAGCAAATCTCGAAGCTTCTCGATGATGGGGTCATAAGAGAAGTATCGTATCCCGAATGGTTAAGCAATCCCGTAGTTGCAACCCGAGAAGACAGCGATAAGTTGCGCATGTGCATCGACTTTACCAACGTGAACGATGCTTGCCCGAAGGATTCGTACCCAACTCCTCCGATCGACAGGCTTGTGGATTCCACGGCCGGACACGCGAGGCTCTCTTTCCTCGATGCTTACAGTGGTTATCATCAGATCAGGATGAACCCGACAGATGAAGAAAAGACGTCATTCATAAGCGACGTCGGGACACACTGTTATACCAGAATGCCCTTCGGACTTAAGAACGCCGGGGCGACTTACCAAACGTTGATGGACAAGGTATTCTCTGGACAGATAGGAAGAATTCTTGAAGTTTACGTTGATGACATCATCGTCAAGAGCAAGGAGGAAGTGGACCTCGTCCGCGACATTGAAGAGGTGCTCGGGCAGATCCGGAAGTATGGACTACGGTTGAATCCGGACAAGTGTGTTTTCGGAGTAACATCCGGGAAATTTCTCGGTTTTATGGTGTCCGAGCGCGGCATCGATGCGAATCCAGCAAAGATCGAAGCTCTTCTAAATGTGAGGACACCCTCATCGATAAAGGACGTGCAGAGACTTCTCGGGAAAATTACGGCCCTAAGTCGTTTTATATCTCGATATGGAGACAAGTGCCGCCCTTTCTTCAAACTCCTGATCAAAGAAGGTGCGGAGCCCGGTAGGATTGGGGAACGAAAAGGAGAGAAGAAATCTAAGGACGAGAATGGAAGGGAACGAGCTAGGTTCAGTTGGAATCCCGAATGTCAGAAGGCCTGGGAGGAAATCAGAACCTACCTCTTGGAAATGCCTACGCTTCGGCAACCAACCGAGGATAGACCCCTCATTGTATACTTGGCAGTAGGAGAAAAGGCCGTAAGTTCGGTACTTGTTCAAGAAGACGACCAAGGAAAACAGTGGCCGGTCTATTACGTGAGCAAGTCATTGCACGGAGCCGAGCTCAATTACCCGATGATCCAGAAAGCGGTGTACTCTCTAGTCCTATCAGCCAGAAGATTGAAACCATACTTCCTCGGATTTTCCATCATTGTCCGAAGTAACGTCCCTATCAAGGACATCCTAAAACGGGTAGACCACTCCGGGAGACTGTCAAAATGGTGCATAGAACTGAGCGAGTATGAGATCAAATACGAACCTCGAAGAGCGATCAAGGCACAGGCGTTAGCGGATTTTATCGCAGAATTGCCCAAGGAATCCGAAAGTGAGGATTCTTTGAACGAGGATAGCCCGGTCTGGACCCTACATGTGGATGGAGCTTCGGGATCGGACAAGCAAGGTGCCGGACTAGTTCTCGAAGGCCCAGAAGGAATGAAAGCAAGAAAATCAATCAAGTTCACTTTCCCGGTAACAAACAACGCAGCCGAGTATGAAGCCCTTATCGCTGGTCTAGAATCGCCAAGAAAGCGGGAATCCGATCGCTAAAAGCGTGTAGCGACTCAAACCTCCTCGTCCAGCAGATGAATGGGGAGTACGAGATCAAGGAACCAAGTCTCAAGAAATACGCCGAGGTAGCTAGAAAATTGGCCGCGGATTTCGAGAAGCTATGTATCGAGAAGATCCCGCGGTCGCTCAATTCAGAGGCTGATATGCTTTCGAAGTCAGCTTCTTACGACGAAGTAAGAAGTGAACCTTGCATCGACTACTCCCGAATATGCTGCATTACCTCGGGATGGAGGGTCCCTTATTGGAAGTACCTCGATGAAGGGATACTCCCGGATAACCCGATCGAAGCCGCGAACATCAGGAGGAAGGCAAGCAAGTTCGTTATCATTGGTGATAATCTGTACCGAAAGGGATTCTCTTCCCCGATGCAAAAATGCGTCGGAGAAGGAGACACCGAGGATATTCTGAGAGAAACCCATGAAGGCACCTGCGGGTCGCACATTAAATCAGATGCGTTGGCCGCGGTCATACTGAGACAAGGGTTCTTTTGGCCTACCCTCAAGGAAGACGCAAGGAGGCTAGTTAACAAATGCAAGAAGTGTCAGGAACACGCCCGAATACAGAGAATTCCCTCGAAGTACGTATCGTCCTCGGACTACCCCATACCATTTGCCGTATGGGGAATCGATCTGATTGGGGCCTTGCCTACCACCCCCGGAGGACTGAAATATTGCGTAGTCGCCGTGGACTACTTTACCAAGTGGATAGAAGCCGAACCACTGGCCACAATTACGGCTGAAAACATCCAAAAGTTCGTGTGGAAGAACATCATTTGCAGGTTCGGATGCCCGAAGGTTCTAGTTGCTGATAACGGAACTCAGTTCACTGATGGTGGATTCCAGGATTTCGCCGAGGAATTCGGGATCAAAATTCATTTTGCTCCGGTCGCCCACCCGCAGAGCAATGGCCAAGTCGAAGTGTCTAACCGGACTTTGAAAGATGGGTTAAAAACGAGACTTGGAAAAGCGAAGGGGAAATGGCCCGGAGAACTCTCTCATGTTTTATGGAGCTACCGGACCACGCCCCGAAGGTCTACTGGAGAAACCCCGTTCTCTTTGGCATACGGGACCGAGGCGCTCATCCCGATTGAAGTAGCGAACTCTTCCCTCCGAGCCGAGGTGTTCGAAGAAATGGCGAATGAGCAAGGTTTGCGGGCAAATTTGGACCTACTCGAAGGAAGAAGAGATGAAGCAGAGCTGCGAAGGAAAGCTTTCCAACAGAGAACCGCATCGACAACAAATTCCAAAGTGAAGGCAAAGAATATCAAAGTGGGTGATTTGGTTCTACGGCAAACCAAACTAGGATCCCGAAGACCAAAAGGGGGCGCGTTCGCCCGAATCGGGAAGGTCCATTCGAGGTTGTCGCGAAGAAAGGAAAGGAGTTTACAAGTTGTTGGATCCCGAAGGAAGGGAATTAGCAAATTCTTATCATTCCGAGGCATTGAAGAAATATTTTGTATGACCGAGGAGTAATAAAGCACGACTGAATTTGGAGACAAGTGTTGAACCAATCCTTGAATGTTTTCATTAATAACGCCCGAGGCCGGATTACAAAAATGGACTTGAAAGAAAATTACATCATTGAGGATCAGTAAAGTCGTCCACGGTGACTGGCTCGGGCGGTTGCAGAAACTCCTCGTCGTACCAGCTAGGATCTTCTTCGGGCTCGTCATTCCCGCCAAGCCCGGTTAGGTCAACATGAGGATTGCGCTCAACGATTTGCTTCTGGCCGCATGTAACCCGAAGGTGTATTTGTCAACGACCAGATTTATAGAATCCTTCAGCGCCTTCTGATACTTCGGGATTTTGTCCTCAGCTTTGGCAAGTTCATCCCGAAGTCTCTGAATTTCCTCATCTTTAGCCTTCAGATCCTGCTCCTCCCGAAGCTTGCGGATCTCTTCATCCTTGACCCGCTGCTCGTGCTCGTGATGCTCTTTCAGGTTGGCGAAGTCAACCTGAAATTTTTCTTTTTCAGCTTCGAGCTTCCGAACTTCTTCCCGAAGAGCGTCTTCAGAATGGCGGTGGTCTTTGACCGCGCTTACGAAAGAGACCTCAGGCAAGGCAAAATCATCAGCTTCGGCCGGGCTGAGGTTCTCCCGAATGTGAGTGCCCTCGGGAAGCTCGAGTGCGGTGGAAGTACGGGAGTGCCGCAGCAGCTGCTCATAGTGGTGGACTCACTGGATCAGCTTAGCCACCACAGCTATGGCTTTGGTCGCCCGCTGCTCGGCTTCGGACCGAATCCAGCTTGACGCTCGGATAACTCGGGAAACCCACCCGCCCATTGTGGCCATCTGCACACCATCAAAAAGGGTTACCTTCCCGCGGTATTACCCGCAAGAAGTCTCAGACTTAAGAAATAAGCTTAAACCAATCTCGCCTTCGCGAGGTCTACTAACTCACAAACGATACCCAAGGACGGCCACCCCGCGGTCTTTTTGAAGCGGCAACGTCCAAATCAGTTCGGGTAGAAGTGTTATCCGGCTTCAAGCAACCAATGGGGAGGTCAGCACGAGCCCGAGTGATCTTACCTTGGCTCACACGCCAAAGATCTTCTATCTTCGACAAGTGAATCTCCTAAGGCGGTTTATCGAGATCTTCATCATCACAGCCGCCTTATCTCACGAAATCGCAGACTTGTCGGACTTGTCTCACACTGCCCAAGGCTTCAACCTGGGAGGCTCTTCTCCGGCATCACTCTATAAATAGGGTGATGTCCACCTTAAACTGGGTAAGCTACTACACGCCCCCCCCACTCCCCTCTTGCTACTTCTGAGTATTCTTCCTATCTTTTACAGATTACTCTGAACAGCAAGCTTGGAGTCTCAAGAACATCATCTTCTCCACCACATCAACTGAGAGTCCGGGCCTTCTTTAGGAACGAGACTATCAGTTTGGCGCCGTCTGTGGGAACGAAAAGTTCTTACTATAAACCCATATTACAAACCACAAGTGGCAAGTCATGTCAACTACTCAAAGTACGAGTAGGCGTAGCCGCCGGGGAAGGAGGAATCCACCCGCCACGGCTTCCCCACAATCTGGGGAACTCTCGGTTCGTTCGACGGAGGAAAGCTCCTCTCACGTTAACCAAAATGTGCCCCAGGAGCAAAACACTCCACCACCGAATACTCCACTGGTAGGCCTTGATCCGGCCGTTCTTCGAACAATCACCGAGGCGGTTACTCACAACTTGCGCGAAACACTGACAAGACTCTAAGAGGCGTTACGAATGGCGTTGGAACGCTGCGAACCAACCAACCGGAACGCCTGCTACGCCGCCTCATCAAGTAAGTCGCCCCGACTCTCCCTCATTTGTACTTATGGCACTTACTAAACGGATAGAAGAACTGGAAAGAAGAGAGGAGGGGCTAGTGTCCATAACGCCGCCAGAGTGGGTTTGGGTCACCGACCCGACCCTTCACCCCACGGGTTTTGGAGACCTCTATTCCGGATCAGTTTCGCCAACCCAAGCTAGACGCTTACAACGGTTTATCGATCCAGATATTCATTTACAACGTTACGTCTCGCGATGGCCATTGCGAGGGCGGACGACAACACGCCTGCAGAGCCTTGGCCCACGCTCGTAGGGGCTGCGGCGTATTGGTTTACCACCCTTCGCGGGAAGCGGTTTGACTCCTTTGAGGAGCTCTCACGCAGCTTTTCCAATCAATTTTTTGTATCCAAGCCTCCTCCCAAAATTGCAGGACACCTCCTGCAGATACGCGAAAAGGGAAGAATCCCTCGGGAATACGTTCAACGGTTCCAAGCGGACTCTCTCCAAGTCCCAAATCTGGGAGAGGAGGCCCGCCTGCTCACGGTCATTCAGGGTCTCCGTTGGGGGTCTCTTTTCTTTGTGGAGGTACACACCAACCCCCCGGGCAACATGGAGCAGTTTCTCCATAGGGCATCCCGGTTCATGAACGTAGAGGAGGTCACTTGACCGCTCTCGCCAACCCTTCGATTGCGAAGGCTAGCAATATTGCCTCACTGCAAAACATGTCATATGACATATTCTCATTAATAAAGCAAACATGGCTTCACGGGTTTTTCATCATCCCTCCAACAATGCTTCAACACTCTTAAGGGACTCCGCCCTGGATACCCCGAAAAGGGACATCGCGCGATGGTCAAAATATGACACCAGTGCGGACCAACTCTTGTGTTAAAATAGCTGCCATCTACGAAGTCTCCAAAGATCGACGAATCCAGTGCCATTCGCCCTATGGGGCCCCGATCTCATTGGCCCCGAGCCGACCGCACCAGCGCCTTCGCGAGTCCGGTCCTCACGGCCTTGTTGCTCGCCTCCGCGAAATCTTTTATCTCTACTTGGTCGCCAACCATACCCTCAAAGAGGGCCTCAAGAGACATCCTTCTTTATCTACGGCGCAGACACGCCTTTGCCTATTAAGGCAGATCTCTCCACAATCCACATAATCAAAAAACTTCACGGACCAAGTAAGTCCTAAAGCTCGCTTAGTTGATCCAATATAAATTGGTATACCCGCTTTTCTCTTACAGCATCCCATGGCAAAACAATTGCCCTCTCAATCGCCTCGCACTGACCGGTCGACGGGCCCTCGACACAGTAGTCATGCGGGTCTCATCCCCAACCGACCTTCAACTCGCCCCGCCCCAAGGGTAATCTCTTGCGGTGCGGAAGGGTAATCCCCTTTGGCTCCTTCAGGAGGTCTATGTGTAAGTCGTCCCCGCACGCCACGGCAGACCTTCCGCTCGGACTTCTCCACACGGTAGTTGCGGGTCTCATCCCCAACCGACCTTCAACTCGCCCCGCCCCAAGGGTAATCCCCTTGCGCTGCGGAAGGGTAACCCCCTTTTGGCTCCTTCAGGAAGGTCTATGTGTAAGACGTCCTCGCACGCCACAGCAGACCTTCCGCTCGGACTTCTCCACACAGGTAGATGCGGGACTCATCCCCAACTGACCTTCAACTCGCCCCGCCCCAAGGGGAATCCCTGTGCGGTGCGGAAGGGTAATCCCCTTTGGCTCCTTCAGGGGGTCCTTGTATAAGTCGCCCTCGCGCGTCACCGGACCTTCCGCACGGACTCCTCGACACAGTAGTTGCGGGTCTCATCCCCAACTGACCTTCAACTCACCCCGCACCAAGGGTAATCCCCTTGCGGTGCGGAAGGGTAATCCCCTTTCGGATCCTTCAGGAGGTCTATGTGTAAGTCGTCCTCGCACGCCACAGCAGACCTTCCGCTCGGACTTCTCCACACAAGTAGTTGCGGGTCTCATCCCCAACTGACCTTCAACGCGCCCCGCCCCAAGGGTAATCCCCTTGCGGTGCGGAAGGGTAATCCCTTTTGGCTCCTTCGGGGGTCCTTGTATAAGTCGCGCGCGCGCCACCGGACCTTCCGCACGGGCTCCTCAACACAGTGGCTGCGGGTCTCATCCCCAATCGACCTTCTACTCACCCCGCCCCAAGGGTAATCCCTTTGCGGCACGGGAGGGCCACAACTACAGTGCTTAAGGTAAACTGAACTTTATTTCACTCTTATCATATGGCTTGTGAGTACTTTGCAGTATCCTCTTCTTGGTACATCGCACACTACCCAAGGGCTTACCCCTTGCGGTATCTTCAGAAGGTCTCTGCGAGAGCCGCCTTCGCGTGCCCAAACAGACCTTCCAAGTGGGAAAATCCCATCCATGGTCTTCAACGGTCATCGCTCTTCGAGCAAAACCCTTACTTTGGCTACATACGGAGTACAGGACCCTCCCCATACTCCGCTATCGTGGGAGGCATCTTGGTACACTACCTGCGTTTACGCCTCGCAAGGTCTCACCTCGCAGGCTTAAGCCTCGCCTTCGCGAGGTCTCCAAATCTCGCCTTCGTGAGGTCTCCGTGTCTCGCCTGCGTAAGGCCCTCACAAACTTAAGTGTCACCTACACGAGGTCTTACTCCTCGCGGTCTACTTTCCAGCCTTCGAGGGCCTCTTATGCCTTTGCGGGTCTCACCCCCGCGGTATTACTCGCCAGTGTTCTAAGCACTCCATTGTTCGGGTGGTGGCGGTCCCTTCAAACAGCTCGGGGAGCCATATCTTTGGCATCTTCGTCGTCCAGGATGTTCTGATCCTCATGGATCAGCCACCCCGGCTCCCGGGGAATGAGACTATTCCCGAATTGCGAGAGCTTCTCGTCCCGTAGCCGCCTCCTCTCTTCCTGGGACTCTTTCCAGTCCGGACCTAACGTACAAAAATGAGATCGAACCACGTCATGCAGCGGGTCTTCACCAAACATTCCGGAAAGATTTCCGAATAAGTTCCAAAAGCAGAGATTGCGTAACTTCACAAACTGGTTACCTAGGTGAAACTCGATTGGTGGGACCTCCGGGGCTCTTTGCTCAGTCACCCTCGAAGCCGTGAACTTCCCCCTAGCCCTTCTGATTCGTTCGGGGGAGTTCTGCAGCATCTCATAAACGTCATCCCGAGTAGGATGACCTTCAACATGAACCGGAGATGGAACTTCCCCGGCCGACTTCTCAGCAGGCTGGCCCCCAGCCTCAGCATCAACCGAAGCAGCCCTCTTTCGTTTCTTCTCAGCTGCTGCGGGCTTCGAACCTCCGGCTTTAGAGCCCGGTTTCTCTTTCCTCGCGTCCCGGAAGATAGCGCTGAGATCAAACTCGGGCTCCATTTCTGCAAAAAGGGGAAGAATTAGTTAATATCAAACGAATGCATCAATAAACAGAAGAACGATATAAACCTTTCTTGAAGTCCTCGAAGGACGTCTCGCCCCGAAGACGGTGCACCAAGGCCAAGTCTCGGGTCGAAGGGGGAGATTCCCGGATGCCCAACTCCCCCAAGTCCCCGTGGATAATACCCAAGTGAGAAAGGACCCCTTGAGTAATCAGCCTCCAGTACAAAGGAAAGGGGAGGACTTCCTTCGGCCCATCGCCGCACCAAGGAGCAATGGTCCGGATTTTATTATCGAACCGGTCATAATTCTCCTTGGCAGCAGCCCCCTTCAGCAATCGCCGAGGATTCTGCACGTCCGGCAGTCCTCCTACCTTCTGCGCAGTTTGCAAGCCCCATGACGCATCAGGCTTCATGAAGAAAAATTCCCGATGCCATCCCTTGCGGCTGGTTGGCAAGTTCCAAACGAAGCTGAATTTCACAGTAGGAGGACCCCGGCACCGAAGAAGTAGAAAGCAGTTCCTCGGGATCACGTTAACTTTATAATCTTGGAGGAAAGTGGATACGGTTGGCTCTGTCTAAAAGCGAGCACAAAGAATGAGATAGGCGTTTATGTGGCAGTAGGTATTCGGGCTGAATTGGTTAACCGCTAGCCCGTGGGATTCCGCCAGCTGCCGAACGAATGGGTGCGGGGGGAAGCGGAGCCCGTGCAGCAGTTGATCCTTAAAGATCACCAACCAGCCTTTCCCAGGCTCATACGCCCGGCATTCCGGAGAAGGAACCCGAGTACGAACTGTCATCGGGACAAAATAAGTGGACTGCCACTCTTTTATTAGCTCCGGAGTTGCCTTACTCCGGTAGTTCTCTATCTCGGACCACCAACCTTCGGGAATCTCGCCCTTGGTTTCTAAAAGGCAACCTGAAGGACGAATAGTAGAAGGGGTGGGAAAAGTAGGAGCCATTCTCATGTACCTCGGGTAAATGGCCGGAGGAGACAAGGACGGCTCGCTGGAAGAAGGCTAAAAGACGGGCTGACAGCAGCGGCGTCGACAACTCGACGGTGGAGTCGGTAGAATTGATGGACGGCGGACGAACCTCTGTAACCTTCCGGTACGGTGGCTTCACCGAGGAAAGGGGGGAAGAAGTCTTCTGGATTAGATTCTTCAACAGTTCTCCACCTCTTGAAGATATTAACCGCCTCCTGGAGCGTAGGATTATCCGTCGTGATTTTATTGTGAGAAGAGAGAAGAGAGCTTGAGGTGCAAATGAAAGTGACGCTCAACTCACATTTATAGAAAAGATCGGGCAGATGAAACGTCAAAAGTCACTCGATCCCTGCCGTCGATTCAAAAAGTGGCAGTTAAGGAGATGAACCGTCACAGATCCCGAAGAGAAAACCCCAGATCCGACTTCAGTTTCCCGGACATTATAGTACGGGAAACGTTTCTAAAGCCCGAACATTGTTCAGGACAAAAGGAGGAATTCACTTCCTCAGTTTCCCGGACATTATAGTACGGGAGACGTTTCTAAAGCCCGAACATTGTTCGAGACAAAAGGAGGAATTCACTTCCTCAGTTTCCCGGACATTATAGTACGGGAAACGTTTCTAAAGCCCGAACATTGTTCGGGACAAAAGGAGGAATTCACTTCCTCAGTTTCCCGGACATTATAGTATGGGAAACGTTTCTAAAGCCCGAACATTGTTCGGGACAAAAGGAGGAATTCACTTCCTCAGTTTCCCGGACATTATAGTACGGGAAACGTTTCTAAAGCCCGAACATTGTTCGGGACAAAAGGAGGAATTCACATCCTCAGTTTCCCGGACATTATAGTACGGGAAACGTTTCTAAAGCCCGAACATTGTTCAGGACAAAAGGAGGAATTCACATCCTCAGTTTCCCGGACATTATAGTACGGGAAACGTTTCTAAAGCCCGAACATTGTTCGGGACAAAAGGAGGAATTCAAATCCTCAGTTTCCCGAACGTTATAGTACGGGAAACGTTTCTACAGCCCGAACATTGCTCGGGACCAAAGGAGGACTTTTCGTCCTCAGTTCCCCGGACAGCAAAGCCCGGAGCACATTTCCAATACCCGAACAGATTTTCGAAACCAAAGGACTCAGTTACCCGAATACCTCAGAGGAATAACACGCCCGAACAACGAAGGTCGCCCGAACCAAGCAATTTCCCGAACATGACCCGCACATTCAAAAATGGATCTTGGAGAAGAGAACTTTGGACTCCTCTTAGTCGGCCAAAAGGGCTGAGGGGGGACTTGATGGCCGCCAGGCCCAAATACGCATAAAAGGCCTAACAAAAGGCCCACACATAAGCCCGAAATAAGGGCCCCATTAAAAAACTAGCATATAACCCGAATAAAGCTTGAGGACGTTCCCGAACCATACTTCCCGAAGTGCATATATGACCTAAAATACATAATCACCTTATATTGAGATATTACAATAATGCCACTAAGACATAGGACTATAAATACATTCACTATTCATACCTAAAGGGGTAACGTTTAACAACTACTCAACGCGACTCGTCAAATCACCATCTCAGAGGATCTCTCTATTTCTCGACAATCGCGCTCTAGCACACAAAGTCGACCTAATGGCTTCTGTCAACATCGTGACACGCAAGTCAAACCGGAACGTGGCGATCACGCGCACAGATCAGCCACCACCGAACATTTTTCTTCGCAGAAAAATGTAAAATATTTCCACGGTTCCAGAACTGCCTCTCTACCCCGAATCCGAGTCCGGTGTTGCTCCCGGAAGCCGTTTCCCCGCGTAGAACCCCCGAAAATCACCCGGCAGCAACCCCCCTGCCTGAAAAATTATTTTCCGCGGAAATGTCCTGTACACCACTAGGACACCAAATATCAAATATCCAGTCAATCTGAACTCCGGTGAAGATTCTGGAAGCGATCTGACCGGAGTGCCCGGTGGCCAACCAGCTCAGAATGGCCCACAGCCGGGGCGGCCATAACATTCCCCCCTCCTTAGAACTCTTGGTCCTCCAAGAGTCCTCTCAAGCGCTGATACTGATCGGGATATCGGTCCTGAATGTTCTTCTCCGTCTCCTAAGTCGCTTCCCGGTCGGTATGATGTGACCAATGAACCTTGACCATGCAGATCAACTTGCTACGAAGTTTCCTGACATCTCTATCCAGAAAGGCTACCGGTTCTTCCTGATAGGAAAGATCGGGTTCCAGCTATACCTCCTCCATTGAAACCGTCTGAGTCGGATCCAGAATGCACTTCTTCAACATGCTAACATGGAAGACATTGTGCACAGCAGACAGACTCGGAGGTAATGCTAACCGGTATGCTACCTTAGCGACCATTTCCAAAATCTCATATGGACCGATATATCGTGGGGCCAACTTGCCCTTCTTCCCAAATCTGACTGTCCTTCGGATAGGTGCTACCTTGAGCAAAACCCTATCCCCAACCTCAAACTCCAGAGCCCTACGGCGGCGGTTCGCATAAGCAGTGGTGCGGTCATTCGCGGTTTTGATCCGTGCCTGTATCAATCTGATTTTCGCCGTAGTCTCCTCATTGAGCTCAGGTCCCAGCTCGACCCTATCAGATGCATCGGTCCAGCAGTGCGGTGTCATACACCTCCTCCCGTACAACGCCTCATACGGTGCCATACCAATCGTACTCTGAAAGCTGTTGTTGTACGAGAACTCTATCAACGGCAACTGCTGGTCCCAATCTCCTCCAAAATCCAAAGTACAGCTTCGCAACATATCCTCCAGTATCTGAATCACCCGCTCCGACTGCCCGTCCGTCTGTGGGTGATAAGCTGTACTCAGATGGAGTCGCGTGCCCAGTGCTTTATGAAAAGCACTCCAGAACCGTGCTGTAAAACGCGGGTCACGGTCAGATACAATGGAGTCTGGTACTCCATGTAACCGTACAACCTCTCTGATGTAAAGTCGGGCAAGCTTCTCCAGAGGGCTGTCACCCGAATAGGCAGAAAGTGTGCGCGCTTAGTCAACCGATCCACAAGAACCCAGATGGCATCATGGTGAGACCGTGTCAGGGGCAGTGCAGTCAGAAAATCCATAGTAACATTGCCCCACTTCCGGACTGGAATGGGCAAAGTCTGCAGTGTCCCTGCCGGTTTCTGGTGCTCAATCTTCACCTGCTGACATACGGCACACCTAGACACATGTGTGGTAATGTGTCTCCTCATACTAGGCCACCAGAAGTGAGTACGCAGATCCTGATACATCTTCTCACTCCCGGGATTAATACTCAATCTGCTCGAGTGTGCCTCCTCCAGAATCCCATACCGGAGCTCCCGATCCTCTGGTACATAAAGGCGGTCCCGGAAGTATAGTAATCCCTGCCTATACTGAAACGTCGGTAACAAAGACCCCTTATCTTCCCCAGATAATTTCTTCAACTCCGGATCTCTACTTTGCGCCTCGCGCACCCTGTCAAGCCACTCAGAATGTATGGTAAGTGTGTATACCTGAGCACGCTCCCAGAGCTGCCACCTGTGCCACAGGCATGTCAGATCTCTCTCCTCGGATCGGTCCCCAACATCTCCTCCCTTAACCAACCCGGTATACTTCCTGCTCAGTGCATCGGCAACCGTGTTGCCCTTGCCAGAGTTGTACTCAATACTACAATCATAGTCCTTAATGTATTCGAGCCATCTGCGCTGCCTAATGTTAAGCTCCTTCTACGTAAACAGATATTTCAGACTCTTATGGTCGGTAAGAATCTGAAATTTGTTACCAAGCAGATAGTGCCTCCATTGTTTCAGCGCGTAAATCACTGCAGCCAACTCCAGATCATGTGTTGGGTAGTTCAGCTCATGCGGTCGCAGCTGCCTCGACCCATAAGCTATCACATTACGATCCTGCATCAACACACACCCCAAACCGGACGTGGAAGCATCCGTATATATCACGTATGGTAAGCTCGGATCTGGAAGAGTCAGAATCGGAGCGTTAGTCAATTGCCGCTTCAACTCTTGGAAATTCTGCTCACACTTCTCAGACCAAATATATGGCTGACCCTTCTTGGTCAACTCCGTAAGCGGAGATGCCAAAATAGAGAATCCCGGTACAAATCTCCGATAATATCCTGCTAACCCCAAGAAACTCCTGATCTCCCGTACTGAGGTAGGTTGCTTCCAATCCCGCACTGCCTTCACCTTCTCTGGATCCACAGACAGACCATGCTCAGAAATAATGTGTCCCAGAAAAGTGACTTCCTGAATCCAGAACTCACACTTTGAGAATTTAGCATAAAGCTGATGTTCCCAAAGTGTCTACAGAACTACCCTCAGATGCTCCCGATGCGAATCCTCATCCCTAGAATATATCAGAATATCATCGATAAAGACCACCACAAATGGGTCCAAGTACGGTCGGAACACCCGATGCATCAGATCCATGAATGCCGCCGGAGCATTGGTCAGCCCGAATGGCATGACCGTAAACTCAGAGTGTCCATATCGGGTGCGGAAAGCAGTCTTAGGTATGTCCTCTTCCTTCACCCTAAGCTGAAAGTACCCAGATCGGAGATCAATCTTCGAGAAAACTCTCGAACCCCGAAGTTGATCAAAAAGATCGTCAATCCTCGGCAACGGATACCTATTCTTCACAGTAAGGGCATTCAACCATCTGTAATCAATGCAAAGTCGGAGCGTCCCATCGTTTTTCTTAACAAACAGAACCGGAGCACCCCTCGGTGAAGTGCTCGGTCGGATGAAGCCCTTCTGCTGTAGTTCCTCCAACTGCTTCTTCAACTCCTGCATCTCTGAAATAGGTATCCGATAAGGAGGAATAGATATCGGAGTAGTACCCGACTGCAAGTGGATCTCAAACACAATTTCCCGCTCTGGTGGTAATCCGGGCAACTCCTCCGAAAATACCTGCGGAAAATCCCGAACCACTGGTATACTATCTAACTTCAACCTAGTACCAGCCTCATTCAGATCATAGCATTCCCCTACACCAACTATCGACAGCTGGTCCAGAATCTGCAACTCTGTACTGTGCTGTGCGATAGTCAAACCAGTCGGAGCCGTGAGAGGCAGCACCTCTCCAGAAACCATAATGCTACGGGTTGCACAATCAATGTGCACAGAATTCTTGGATAGCTAGTCCATCCCAAGAATAATATCATAGTTCGGCGTGTCTAAAACCAACAAATCCAATACTATCCGATGTCCGCCTACAGATATCGTACAACCCCGAACCACCTCATTGGAAAACAGAAACTGACTCCCAGCAGTTTTTACTAAATACATTTGAGGCAAAGTACTAACAGACAGATGCAGAGATGTAACACATTTCTGTGTTACAATGGAAATAGATGCTCCTGTATCAAATAATGCATGAACATGTATATCATTCAGAAATAAAGTACCTTACAGAACTCCCTGCTGACTCTGGCCTCCCTGCTGGCTGGTACCTGCCTGCTGACTAGGTCCTCCCTGATGACTAGGACCTCCCTGCTCTATGTGAAAAACTCGTCCTGCCCTAGGCTGCTGCGGTGGAGGGGGTGGCTGAAGCTGCTGTCGCTGCTGAGGTCTCGGGCCACCCTGCTGAAACCCACGCCCTCTCGGCACGTTGGCCTGTGCCCGAGCCTGTGGACGCTGAAGACTGTCAAAACCCTGTCCCGCAGTCAGAGGGCAATCCCGTACCCAGTGACTGTCGGACCCACAACGTAAACATCGGCCTTCTAGTCGGTAACAAGGTTGGCCAGGGTGATACCTGCTGCAAGTCGGACAAGGTCGTGCCGGTGGTGCTCCTCCCCTGCCTCTACTAAACTGCCCGGGCCTGTTCGGCCGTCCCGAAATCTGCCGGGGTCCCTGCTGTGTGGAACCCCTCGAACTCCCCTGACCTCGCTGTGAGATGAGGCGACTCTCAACCTCCTCCTGCTCGAGGAGCTGGGCCTTCTGAACAGCCTCCCGATATGAAGCAATGTCTAACGGCCTCAGAGCCCACCTGTACTCGGGGCGCAGCCGACGAATAAATCTCTTGGCCTTCTCCTCCTCCATACCATAGTACTGCGGTACGTAGTGGATAAGCCTGTCAAACTCCCGCTCATACTCTGCGACAGTCCTGTCTCCCTGATGAAGCTCATCAAACTGTGCCTGACGCAGATCTCTAGCTGCAGCCCCGATAAATCTCCGATGGAACAGTTGTGTAAACTGCTCCCAGGTAACGTCCAGATCCTAATCGGGTGCTAATCCCGCATTCGCCCTCAGATTACCCTGAAGGCTCCTCCACCAATGATCTGCTCCCTCCTGCAAATTAAACGTGGCAAGGGATACCATCACTATAGAAGATAGGTGTAAACTCCGTAGGAGCTTGTCAATCTCCATGAACCACGTCTCAGCTGCCTCAGGACCTCCCCTGCCATTGAACTTCGTAGGGTTCAAACGCTGAAACCTTTCTAGCAATCAAACATCATCAGAATTAGCATGATGCCCCGAACCTCCCCGTCGTCGGTGGGTCCGACGGGTGGTATCAGAATCTAACTCGATAATCATCCGTCGCTGTCGAGGTGGCTGATGTGTCTCCTGGTCAGAACGATCGGAGCGAGATGCAGGGCTACGCTCCGGTCGTACCCTCGGTGATCGCGGATTCCTGCGATCCTCGTCCTCCTCAGAATCACTCTCAGATCGTCCCTGTACATGAGTGTGGGTGGTAGTCCGGGTATGGCTACTCACCCCTCTGTCAGAATGTACAGACGGTGCCACGCCTGAGTCCCCCTGAACCTGTGGCTGTGTCGGAACCTGTACCGGGACTAATGTCGTCAACAACGGATTAACCTGTTCCAGCACCTGAACCAAAGCAGTAGAAGACCCCTTACCCTGCTGTGCAACCGGTGGCGGGGTATGTATCTGCTCTACCCCAGAATCCCTCTGCCTCCCCTCCCTATCTCTCGGAGGCGTGGGATTACGGTCCCCTCCCTCCGGTCGCAAATCACGCTGTCTGCGCGTGTTAACCATACCTGAAAACATTTCAGACCAAACAGAGTCCAGACAAATCAGTCACTTCTAATCCCTGCAGAAGCTAGCAGCAGTTTTCTAAGGCTCTGTAGTGCAATGCAATACTTGACACAGAAGTTATTTCTCAGAATGATAAAATCATGTATTTCACAAAATCACAGAAGCAGTTCATGCTTATTTCACCAAATCTTTTTCCTAACACACAATTTTACGTACCCGGATCTTTTCCACAATCCCTCGCTCGTAATAATTTTACCAGAATCCAGAAATCCCGAGTTCCGAAATCTGCATCTACCAGGATAACTTGAAGGATCTAACTTTACTCCACAATTTTATTTTAAAGTGGTTCAAGTAAGGAGGTGGCCAATCTCCGTACCAAACCATTCTAAAGTGCAGCAATAGTTGTCACTACAAGTCACCACTGGCGACCAATATGGTCACTTACCTGCTCTGATACCAACTTGTCATGAACGCCACCCGAGCCCGGTTGCGGAGACGGGGGCGCCGGGACTTCGGAAACGGAAGCCGAATGACATGGGATGGCAGGTCCATCGAGACCTACCACGCGTAGCGGACCCGCAAGGTGATTGTGTGCGCAGCCTGAAAATTTCATACATATAACTAAAATGTCCATGGTGAGTCCCGCCCCTCGGAAACGGACGAGCACATCACCATCACCATATATACAGTTCATGCATTAACAACAAAGTAAGCCCCGCCCTCCGTGGGACGAGTGCTTACGCACATAACATGGATACACACGAGTTCCCCGAAGGTAGGGTATCTACCAAGCGCTAAGTGCTCTGAACACACGACAGAGCAGAATATATGTATATATACAGTAATCACATCAATCCAGAAGTATGCACATGCAGCTACAGAGCCAACCTAAGCCCTATACGTCAGATACCTCGCGCGGGATCCAGACCAAAACCGCTACCTCAACAAAATCCCGGCCCGCAAGGTAAAGCTGCTGCTCACACGTACACAACCAAAAACAGAAGCCTCACGGAATTCTACTCCGCTGGCTGCTTGCCAGGTCTACCTGAAACCCAAAGACAGAACACCAAAAGGGTGAGTCCTCGGAAGGACCCGTAAGGGTTGGGGTAAGATAAGCATATGTAACCCTGCAAAACAGAAAGTTAGCAACACACAAAATATAAAGTACAAAGCATGCAACAGACACAGATCCAAATCCCGAAGGATGTGCGATTCTAAATTGCCATAAACCCTTATAATGAATGAAAACGACAGCCTCCATCCAAGGGAGTCAGAAGCCGAAGCTATTACAAAAGCATGGTGCACCAGCTGGGGTAGCGAACCCCCAACTGTCGTAGGGTTAATGCATGCAGTATGCCACAAGGCATACACCTACAGATCACAGAATATGCCTTAAGGCACATATTCCCGAAATACTGCAAATAGAAAGTGCAACGAAACATACACCTATCTTACCAAAACAACAGATGCAAACCCTTACCACACAATCCCAGACTAGTTGACCAATTGTGGACAATTTCCAACCCGCGGCCCGAAATCCAGAACCCTTTCTTTTTCAACCTTCTGGACCTCAGAATCTGTCAATTCAAGCTGAATTAGCAACTTTACCAACCACACTACCAAACTACACCCCCGACCCAAAACTGAAAATCCGGCAGAATTTAGATAAAATTCTAGATTTCCGCAGAAACATCAGAATTCAGAACCGATTCAGAACATGCTATAATTCACTTCAATATACACAAATCAATCCACAGAACACAACAAATTCAACAAAAATTCACCAGAAATTCATTCAAGAATTCGGCTAATTTGAGATTTTTCACCCGGGTTGTGTTTCCGACTATCCAACGTTATTTCCCTAATCCTTACCTACCCAACATCAACATATATGAACCACACAACGATTCAACGGTTCAATTTCTTCAAAACTCAGATCACAACTTCAAAATCTACTTTTCCAATCTTGATAAATAACCAACAGAATTGAACCATACCTCAGGTGGACGTAGTACTCGAGCTACTGATCAACTTTCCAGATGAACTACCGAGCCAAGGAGCAAGTTAAACCATGGATTTGAAGCTTGAAGAAAACAACAATGGTGGCTAGAGAGAGAGAGGCGCCGGCCAAGGAGGAAGAAGAAGAACTTATGTTTTTTTTTCATTTCTTTCCAAATATTACTCTTAAGTAATATTAGGTCATGTGCCAAGCACATGACTTGCTTTTATGACATCATAATGATGTCATAACACCATCATTAATCACTACAAGCATGAAAGACCAAGTCAAATGGCTTACCACAAACCACCACTCGCCACGTGTCACGGCCTGGCTCGTCTCGAGCCCGAAAATTGCCCGAAACTAAAATTCCCGACCCAGAACACTTTTCTTCGCAGAAAAATGTAAAATATTTCCACGGTTCCAGAACTGCCTCTCTACCCCGAATCCGAGTCCGGTGTTGCTCCCGGGAGCCGTTTCCCCGCCCAGAACCCCCAAAAATCACCCGGCAGCAACCCCCGGCCCGAAAAATTATTTTCCGCGGAAATGTCCGGTACACCACCAGGACACCAAATATCAAATATCCAGTCAATCTGAACTCCGGTGAAGATTCTGGAAGCGATCTGACCGGAGTGCCCGTTGGCCCCGGTGGCCAACCAGCTCAGAATGGCCCACCGCCGGGGCGGCCATAACAGGACCCATTGTCCCTGCGAAGAAGAAGAGGGGAACCACCAGCCTGGCAGCGCCCGTACCAGCAAAGAGAAGGAAGGTGGCTGCTGATGACGTGCAGCCTGAAGAAAGGGGAGCTCCCCAAGGGAGGAACGTGTTGAGGTAGTGAGGCCTGCTGAGGAAGAGGTCCTTGCCGTTGTAGGAGAGGCCGTAGAGCCTGTGGAGGAGGCAAGGGGACCGGAAGTGTAGGTCCCTTCTACTACTGAAGAGGCCATGCCTGCTGCAGAGGGCCTAGAGATGGTGAGGGTGGACACCGCCATCCCTATAGCGGCCGCCCCTGTAAGCATAGTTGAGCCAGTCTCCCCCGAGGAGCCCTCCAACCTCGAGGCCTTCGTGTCTGGGCTCTTTGCGAGCCCTCCTCAAGCCAAAGGTGAAGACCTACCTAGGAATATGGTTGCAGCAGAGATTGTTTCTAGGGGGACCGCGCCCCCTCATAGAGGCAGGATATCAGCAGGCGCACTCCTGCTGTCTATGAGGAGGAGGAGCAAGTTGGCTACTGAGGAGAGCAGCAGTTCTGGGCAGTAGGAGGCGGTGGCCATTCCTGCAGGGGAGGAGGCCCATGTGGTGAGGGGGCAGGAGGCCTCGAGCATTCAGGAGGCTTCTCCATTTGTCACAGCCACCCCGCCCGGTTGCGGAGGCGGAGCTGGCTGCGACGTCGAGAGCCGGAACCTACGGCGGAAAGCGCGGCAACGGAGCATCGAGCCCAAATAACAAACAGCCAAGTGGTAACTAGCAACCTAGATACTCATTCAAGGCAAGCATACTAGAAAAATCCAACTTCTACCAAACATGCAGTTCATGGTGTCAAACATCAAACATCGCCACAACACAGAAACACCAAAATCCATGATATAACCACAACTCCAATATAAGCAAGTCGGGGCTCCGCCCTCGACTCAGAAGACAACCAAAAGCAGAATATGTCTCAGATTATACGTCTTATACAAATACATGATCTAAACTACATGCATGCAGCTACAGCTACAGAGCCATTAAACCAAAACCTAAATATATACCTATTGTGCGGAATCGGAAACTTTCTCACTCGGGAGATTTTCCGCCCGTGGTACTACTGCTGCTGCTGAAACCCAAGAAACCCAAAGCACTGCGGATCTCTATTCCGCCAATTGCTTTTCGTAACAACTGAAAGGTGTAAACAAATGAAAGGGTGAGTCCTCGAAAGGACCCGGTAAGGGCTAAGGTAAAAGTGTAGTTTGCCCAAGTGGCGCGAATCGAACTCGCAAAACAGAATAGATACAAGCACAATCGCATATATACATGTATGCAAAGTCGAGGTGAGTCGGAAATCCATCGTATGCGGTCCAACCGCCGAGCGACCAAAACGACAGCCCTCTCAAAGAGGTCAGAATATACAGAGCAGAACAGAACAGAAAGCACGGTACCGGCTGGGGTCGCGATCCCCAAACTGTCGTAGGGTCACAGAAGTATATCGGCACCCCAAGTGCGGATATACGCAGAATGTCGGCACCCTCCAGTGCGGACACTGAACAGAAGTATCGGCACTCCCGGTGCGGATACACAGAACAGAACCAAGGAGCACCCGTGGTCCCTTAGACCATCCGGGTCTCGTCACAGAACAGAACATATAATAATAATAATACACAAATATAAACATAAATATCATCACTCGATATGCATATACATATCAGAATAGGAACCCGGGCCTCCAAGGCCATCCGGGCTTCGAAACAGAACAAACATACATTTTACCATTTGACGGGTCTCGGGATCACCGAACCACCGCCCTCACCCGGAACCCGCCTCAACTAAACCCGATACACATCATATAACTCCCAGAATGTATAACGAGAGAAGTTGAGCCCTTACCTCAGCAACACCGCTCCGTTGCACAATTCCCGGGAAATCCCGGCTCCCGGCTCGAAAAGTCACAACTTGCCTTTTACGGTCCCACTCTACTCCACCCACGCAGAAACAAGCTGAACAACCATAATTAGGTCAGAACACACCAAAACAAACCCCGGAAACCAAAACCGCACAATTCCGCACTTTCCGCAAAAATCCACAGAAAGCTCGGTTTCACGAACCGAGCTAGAACATTGTTACTGATACATCCATAAACACAACCAAGCATTCAAATCATACCTTCTTCCCAAATCATTCACACAAGTCCGAATCGAAATTCTCGTTCAGACGTCCCGGTACAAATTTCGGCAGAGTTTCAGCTGCGTTTCCGACTACCCCCTGTTCACAAATGATCCACAGATACAGAATATATGTTCAGAATTCACAGAATCAGCCAATATCATTGGTGCCAAAACCGAGGCTCGGGCCGGAAAAAACGGCTTTCACACCGAGCCTTTTCTAACAAAACCAATTACACCATCAGAATCAGAACTTCGCTCTGATCACAAATATATCCTTACCTTTATCTGAATCAACCGTTGGTTTTTACACCAAATCTTTGAACGGATCTTTGTAGGACTTCCGGCGCGTTTCGCTCACGCTCTGTTATCAAACATGCACAAGAAGGTGCCGGGAACGTTTAGAAACCAATAAATCAAATAAACCTTGTGATTCCATAATCACTTCCAAACTTTAACAGCTCACGGTTTACAAACCGGGCTGAAACTTCACAAACCGACCTCAGATTATTCACTTACACAACACAAGGATCGTTTTGACATGCTTACCTCAAAGCTTGGCCGAGTAACCTTCAAGTTCAGTTTTGGAGCTTTAGGAAGCGCATCCATGGAGGAAAGAGGCGGCAGGAAGGAGAAGAGAAGAAGAAAATGGCTTTTGCCATTTCTTTTTTTCCTTTTATACCTTTTTTTTCTTCTTTTCTTTTTCCTTTCTCATCTTTAATTCAAGAAGGGACAAGTGTCCCTTATCTCTCCCAAAACTGCCGAACCTGCTGCTGCCCATGCTCCAATAATTTATTTTGCAACCAATTTCCAATTTATCTCCCGACTTTTCCGAAAGTTCCAATTCTTTTTGCCCAAAAATAATTACCGAATTCCAAAATTAATGAAATTCGGACACAATCTTCAGAATATTATAACATTCACAGAACATTTTTCAAAAGTTCATTTACCATTCCGGAGTGTCCTACCGAGCTCGCTGAACCCGAACCAAAACCCGACGTGCGAGCGTGTCAACCTTAACCGAAATTCCGTCACTCCAAAATTCTATAAAAATACCCATAAATTCCATCTTAAATTATAACACAACTTACCCAAAAGCCGTCAGAAAATTTCCATCCCGAGCCCCGGGAGTCGCCCGGAACCGAACGTCCCGCCCCAAATATTAAACTCCACAACCACCACCGGGACGTTTCCACGACTCCAAAACTACAAACGGCTTCTCAAACTGAGATCTCGAGAGCGCTACCGAGCCCGCTGTACGTCCCGAGGCGACCCCGACAACCCCCCGGCGCCAGAAAAATATTTTCGGCGGAAACGTCCGGGGGACCCACACGACCTCAAATACGGAAGGGTTCGCCAAAATTATACTCGGATAGGGCTCGGGAGCCGTCTGAACGCCGAAAAACGTGACCCGCAGGCCAAAACCGGAGCCCCGGGTCACCAGGTCGCAACCCGCTCGGGGTGACCGTAACATTCTCCCCCCCTTAGAACTCTTGGTCCTCCAAGAGTAGCCTGAACTAACCAGACAGGTGTCGCTACCAACCAGAAAATACAAACATTCCTCTAACTCAGAACAATCGGACCACCGTACTGGTGCGGCGGGAGTGGTAGTTTAGACTACCATACAGAGCCTCACGGCGTCCCACCCTCCGGGTGCATCTTATTGCACCCCGAGTCAGTTGCCGGTATTTCTACCAGACAACCCCAGACAGTACCGAACCTAAATCTAACCGATCCACAACAGGCTATCCTGGAAGATATCACATAAAACAGAAACAGTTGGGGGGGGAAACCCAACCTAACAACTTACTCTGGAAACCCATAAGAACCGATATAACTCGGGGTAACTCGCCCCGCCTATCAAATCTTACTGTCTCTCTGAACGGTGCTACCTCCAGTCAAATTCTATCAAATTCTATCACCAAACGCCGATTCAAGAGCTCTACGGCGGCGGTTCGTATAAGCAGTGGTGCAGTCGTTCGCGGTTTTAATCCGCGCCTGTAACAATCTGATCTTTGCCGTAGACTCCTCAAAAAGCTCGGGTCCCAGCTTAACCCCATCAGACGCATCTATCCAACAGTATGGTGTCATACACCTCCTCCTGTACAACGCCTCATATGGTGCCATGTCAAACGTAGTCTGAAAGCAATTGTTGTATGAGAACTCTATCAAAGGCAACTGCTGGTCCCAATCTCCTCCAAAATCCAAAGTACAGCTTCGCAGCATATCCTCCGATATCAGAATCACCCGCTCCGACTGTCCGTCCGTCTGTGGGTGATAAGCTGTATTCAGATGGAGTCGCGTGCCCAATGCTTCATGAAAAGCAATCCAGAACCGTGCTGTAAAACGCGGATCACGGTCAGATTCAATGGAGTCTGGTACTCCATGCAAACGTACAATCTTCCTGATGTAAAGCCGGCAAGCTTCTCCAGAGGGTCTATGACCCGAATAAGCAGAAAGTGTGCGCACTTTATCAGCCGATTCACAATAACCCAGATCGCATCATGGCGAGACTATGTCAGGGGCAGTGCAGTCAGAAAGTCCATAGTAACATTGCCCCACTCCCGAACTGGAATGGGCAAAGTCTGCAGTGTCCCTGCCCGTTTCTGATGCTCAAACTGCTCGGGTGTACCTCCTCTAACATCTCATTCCAGAACTTCAGATCCTCTAGTACATAAAGGCGGTCTCGGAAGTATAGCAATCCCTGCCTATACTGAAACGTCGGTAACAAAGAACTCTTATCCACCCCAGATAATTCCTTCAACCCCGGATTTCTACCCTGCGCCTCGCGCACCCTGTCAAGCCACTCAGAATGTATAATAAGTGTAATAACCTGAGCACGCTCCCAGAGCTGCCCCCTGTGCCAAAGGCATATCAAATCACTCTCCTCAGATCGGTCACCAACATTTCCTCCCTTAATTAAGCCGGTATACTTCCTGCTCAGAGCATCGGCAACCGTGTTGCCCTTGCCAGAGATGTACCCGACACTACAATCATAGTCCTTAATGTATTCGAGACATCTGCGCTGCCTCATGTTAAGCTCCTTCTGCGTAAACAGATATTTCAGACTCTTATGGTCGGTAAGAATCTGAAATTTGTTACCAAGCAGATAATGCCTCCATTGTTTCAGCGCATAGATCACTGCAGCCAACTCCAGATCATGTGTCGGATAGTTCAGCTCATGCGGTCGTAGCTGCCTCGACCCATAAGCTATCACATTCCGATCCTGCATCAGCACACACCCCAAACCGGATGTGGAAGCATCCGTATAGATCACATACGGTAGACTCGGATCTGGAAGAGTCAGAATCGGAGCATTAGTCAACTGCCGCTTCAATTCCTGAAAATTCTGCTCACACCTATCAGACCAGATATACGGTTGACCCTTCTTGGTCAACTGCGTAAGCGGAGATGCCAGGATAGAACACCCTGGTACAAACCTCTGATAAAATCCTACCAACCCCAGGAAGCTCCTGAACTCCCGTACTGTGGCAGGTTGTTTCCAATCCCGAACTGCCCTCACCTTCTCTGGATCCACAGACAGACCATGCTCAGATATAATGTGTCCCAGAAAGGTGACTTCCCGAATCCAGAACTCACACTTTGAGAATTTAGCATAAAGCTGATGTTCCCAAAGTGTCTGCAGAACTACCCTCAGATGATCCCGATGCGAATCCTCATCCCGAGAATATATCAGAATATCATCTATAGGAACCACCACAAATGAGTCCAAGGACGGTCGGAATACCCGATGCATCAGATCCCTTAATGCCGCTGGAGCATTGGTCAGCCCGAACGGCATGACCGTAAACTCAAAGTGTCTAAATCGGGTCCGGAAAACAGTCTTAGGTATGTCCTCATCCTTCACCCTAAGCTGAAAATACCCAGATCGGAGATTAATCTTTGAGAAAACTCTCGAACCCTGAAGTTGATCAAAAAGATCGTAAATCCTCGGTAACGGATACTTATTCTTCCCAACATGAGCATTCAACCGTCTATAATCGATACAAAGTCAGAGTGTCCCATCATTCTTCTTAACAAACAGAACCAGAGCACCCCACGCTGAAGTGCTCGGTCGGATGAAACTCTTTTGCTGTAATTCCTCCAGTTGCTTCTTCTACTCCTGCATCTCAGAAATAGGCATCCGATAAGGAAGAATAGATATCGGAGCAGTACCCGACTGCAGGTGGATGTCAAACACAATTCCCCGCTCTTATGGTAATCCGGGCAACTCCTCCGGAAATACCTGCGGAAAATCTCGAACCAACGGTAAACCATCCAACTTCAACCTAATACCAGCTTCATTCAGATCATAGCATTCCCCTACACCAACTATCGACAGCTGATCCAGAATCTGTAGCTCCTTACTGTGCTGTGCGATAGTCAAACCAGTCGGAGTCGTGAGAGGTAGTACCTCTCCAGAAACCATAATGGTTCGGGTTGCACAATCAATGTGCACAGAATTCTTGGATAGCCAGTCCATCCCAAGAATAATATCATAGTTCGGCGTGTCTAAAACCAACAAATCCGATACTATCAGATGTCCGCCTACAGATATCGCACAACTCCGAACCATCTCCTTAGAAAACAGAAACTGACTCCCAGCAGTTTTTACTAAATACGTTTGAGACAAAGTACTAACAGACAGATGCAGAGATGTAACACCTTTCTGTGTTACAATGGAAACAGATGCTCCCGTATCAAATAATGCATGAACCGACACCTCATTCAGAAATAAAGTACCCTGCCTTACAGTCAGAGGGCAATCCCGTACCCAAAGAGTGTCAGACCTGCAACGCAACCATCGGCCCTCCTGCCGGTAACAAAGTCGACCTGAATGATACCTACTGCAAATCAGACAAGGTCGTGCCGGTGGTGCTCCCTCTCTACCTCTACTAAACTGCCCAGGTCTGTTCGTCCATCCAGAAATCTGCCGGGGTCCCAGCTGTGTGGAGCCCCTCGTACTTCCCTGACCCCGCTACGAGGTGAGGTGACTCTCAACCTCCTCTTACTCGAGGAGAACCGCCTCCCGACACAAAGTAATGTCTAAAGGTCTCAAATCCCACCAGTACTCGGGGCGCAGTCGACGAATAAACCTCTTGGTCCTCTCCTCTTCCATACCTTGATACTACGGTACATAGTAAACCAGCCGATCAAACTCTCACTCGAACTCTCCGACAACCCTGTCTCCCTGATGAAACTCATCAAACTGTGCCTAACGCAGATTCCTAGCTACATCCCCACTGCACTGCTGGTGGAAAATGTAGCCTCCCCCAGGAGTTTGCCAACTCCTGCAAACCAAGTCTCTACTACTTCTGGCCCTTCTCGGTCATTGAACCTCGGGGGGGTTTCAAACCCTGAAACCTCTCCAGAAGTCTGACCTCGTCAGACTGGTGCCTCAGATCTCCCTGTCGTTGATAGGACCGACGAGAGGTCTAGGTGTCGTAGTGACCATCCTCCTCGGAGTCACTCACTTACCAATCCCTAAGCTGTGGCGAGCAGTGGCTAAGGTCTCGCTATCACCACCTGATCAAAATGCCCTTACTGTGGCATAAACAGATCTTCCCCTGCCTACTGCCGCCTCCGAACCTGCTGTGCTGGCAGTAAAGTACCCAGCACAGCTGTACCTGGTCCAACACCAATACCAAACAGAAAGGGTCCCTGTTACTACTAGAACCCCGGGGGTGATGATTGTGATTGTTCAACCCCTGAGTTACGCTGAACCCGTATCCCATTCTTCGGAGGTGTGGGATTCCAGTCCCGCCTCCGATGCCAAACACGCTGTTCGCGTGTAGTAAACATTCCCTTAAACCAAGTCCAACCAAAGCCAACTTATCCCATATCCAAAAGTCCAAATCAACTAACTCGCCCCATCTATCCAAAAGCCAGCAGCAGATTCTAAGGCTCAGTAGTGTAATGCAATGCATGATGCGAAATTCATTTTAAGACCAGACAACCAAATATCAAATCCTCAAACACGAATCAGTTCATGTTCATATCACGAATCACACCATATACCAAACAATGAATTAAAGTACCCGGATCATACCAGAAGTCCAACTTCTAAACCTTCAAAAATGCTTCAAAGAACCGCCCGCTGCTCCACACCCATTCCAAGGTGGTTCAAATAAGGAGGTGGCCAGTCTCCGTACAGAACCGCCCCAGAATGAAACGTAGAACCAGTGGCTCGCACTTCGAAGTCATCTTCCGCAGGTACTTAACCATGAACATACTTAACTTACTCCAAAAGTCCACCCTCGGACTTGTATACTTGCCTTTCACATTCCATACCCAAAACCAAACATACTTTACCTTTTGGGTCATTCCGACCCGACCTGCTCTGATACCAACTTGTCACAGCCACCCCGCCCGGTTGCGGAGGCGGAGCTGGCTGCGACGTCGAGAGCCGGAACCTACGGCGGAAAGCGCGGCAACGGAGCATCGAGCCCAAATAATAAACAGCCAAGTGGCAACTAGCAACCTAGATACTCAATCAAGGCAAGCATACTAGAAAAATCCAACTTCTACCAAACATGCAGTTCATGGTGTTAAACATCAAACATCGCCACAACACAGAAACACCAAAATCCATGATATAACCACAACTCCAATATAAGCAAGTCGGGGCTCCGCCCTCGACTCAGAAGACAACAAAGGCAGAGTATGTCTCAGATTATACGTCTTATACAAATACATGATCTAAACTACATGCATGCAGCTACAGCTACAGAGCCATTAAACCAAAACCTATATATATATACCTATTGTGCGGAATCGGAAACTTTCTCACTCAGGAGATTTTCCGCCCGTGGTACTACTGCTGCTGCTGAAACCCAAGAAATCCGAAAGCACTGCGGATCTCTATTCCGCCAATTGCTTTTCAGAACAACCTGAAAGGTGTAAACAAATGAAAGGGTGAGTCCTCGAAAGGACCCAGTAAGGGCTGAGGTAAAACGTAGTTTGCCCAAGTGGCAACAAGCTGAACCTGCAAAACAGAATAACACAAGCATATACATATACATATGAACATAAAGTATAAGGTGAGCCGGAAATCCAATCGTATGCGGTCCAACCGCCAGAACGACCCGAAACGACAGCCCTCTCACAGAGGTCAGAATATACAGAATAGAACAGAACAGAACAGAAAGCACGGTACCGGCTGGGGTCGCGATCCCCAAACTGTCGTAGGGTCACAGAAGTATATCGGCACCCCAAGTGCGGATATACGCAGAATGTCGGCACCCTCCAGTGCGGACACTGAACAGAAGTATCGGCACTCCCGGTGCGGATACACAGAACAGAACCAAGGAGCACCCGTGGTCCCTTAGACCATCCGGGTCTCGTCACATAACAGAACATATAATAATAATAATACACAAATATAAACAGAAATATCATCACCGATATGCATATACATAATGAGAATAGGAACCCGGGCCTCCAAGGCCATCCGGGCTTCAAACAGAACAAACATACATTTTACCATTTGACGGGTCTCGGGATCACCGAACCACCGCCTCACCGGAACCCGCCTCAACTAAACCCGATACACATCATATAACTCCCGAATGTATAACGAGAGAAGTTGAGCCCTTACCTCAAAGAACACCGCTCCGTTGCACAATTCCCGGGAAATCCCGGCTCCCGGCTCGAAAAGTCACAACTTGCCTTTTACGGTCCCACTCTACTCCACCCACGCAGAAACAAGCTGAACAACCATAATTAGGTTAGAACACACCACAACAAACCCCGAAAACCAAAACCGCACAATTCCGCACTTTCCCGCAAAATCCACGTAAAGCTCGGTTTCACGAACCGAGCTAGAACATTGTTACTGATACATCCATAAACACAACCAAGCATTCAAATCATACCTTCTTCCCAAATCATTCACACAAGTCCGAATCGAAATTCTCGTTCAGACGTCCCGGTACAAATTTCGGCAGAGTTTCAGCTGCGTTTCCGACTACCCCCTGTTCACAAATGATCCATGAATCTGAATATATGTTCAGAATTCACAGAATCAGCCAATATCATTGGTGCCAAAACCGAGGCTCGGGCCGGAAAAACGGCTTTCACACCGAGCCTTTTCTGACAAAACCAATTACACCATCAGAATCAGAACTTCGCTCTGATCACAAATATATCCTTACCTTTCGCTGAATCCACCGTTGGATTTTACACCAAATCTTTGAACGGATCTTTGTAGCACTTCCGGCGCGTTTCTGCTCACGCTCCTGTTATCAAACATGCACAAGAAGGTGCCGGGAACGTTTAGAAACCAATAAATCAAATAAACCTTGTGATTCCATAATCACTTCCAAACTTTAACAGCTCACGGTTTACAAACCGGGCTGAAACTTCACAAACCGACCTCAGATTATTCACTTACACAACACAAGGATCGTTTTGACATGCTTACCTCAAAGCTTGGCCGAGTAACCTTCAAGTTCAGTTTTGGAGCTTTAGGAAGCGCATCCATGGAGGAAAGAGGCGGCAGGAAGGAGAAGAGAAGAAGAAAATGGCTTTTGCCATTTCTTTTTTTCCTTTTATACCTTTTTTTTTTCTTCTTTTCTTTTTCCTTTCTCATCTTTAATTCAAGAAGGGACAAGTGTCCCTTATCTCTCCATTCCAGCCGAAAGTAGGCTGCTGCCCATGCTCCAATTATTGATTTTGCAACCAATTTCCAATTTATCTCCCGACTTTTCCGAAAGTTCCAATTCTTTTTGCCCAAAAATAATTACCGAATTCCAAAATTAATGAAATTCGGACACAATCTTCAGAATATTATAACATTCACAGAACATTTTTCAAAAGTTCATTTACCATTCCAGAGTGTCCTACCGAGCTCGCTGAACCCGAACCAAAACCCGACGTGCGAGCGTGTCAACCTTAACCGAAATTCCGTCACTCCAAAATTCTATAAAAATACCCATAAATTCCATCTTAAATTATAACACAACTTACCCAAAAGCCGTCAGAAAATTTCCATCCCGAGCCCCGGGATTCCCGTCCCGAGCCCCGGAACCGAACGTCCCGCCCCAAATATTAAACTCCACAACCACCACCGGGACGTTTCCACGACTCCAAAACTACAAACGGCTTCTCAAACTGAGATCTCGAGAGCGCTACCGAGCCCGCTGTACGTCCCGAGGCGACCCCGACAACCCCCCCGGCGCCAGAAAAATATTTTCGGCGGAAACGTCCGGGGGACCCACACGACCTCAAATACGGAAGGGTTCGCCAAAATGATACTCGGATAGGGCTCGGGAGCCGTCTGAACGCCGAAAAACGTGACCCGCAGGCCAAAACCGGAGCCCCGGGTCACCCGGTCGCAACCCGCTCGGGGTGACCTGTTACGGTCACCCCGAGCGGGTTGCGACCGGGTGACCCGGGGCTCCGGTTTTGGCCTGCGGGTCACGTTTTTCGGCGTTCAGACGGCTCCCGAGCCCTATCCGAGTATCATTTTGGCGAACCCTTCCGTATTTGAGGTCGTGTGGGTCCCCCGGACGTTTCCGCCGAAAATATTTTTCTGGCGCCGGGGGGTTGTCGGGGTCGCCTCGGGACGTACAGCGGGCTCGGTAGCACTCTCGAGATTTCAGTTTGGGATGCCGTTTGTAGTTTTGGAGTCGTGGTGACGTCCTGGAGGTGTTTGTGGAGTTTAATATTTGGTCGACGGGACGTTCGGTTACGGGCGGCTCCCTGTGATCGGGACGGGAATCCCGGGGCTCGGGATGGAAATTTTCTGACGGCTTTGGGGTAAGTTGTGTTTGAATTTAAGATGGAATTTATGGGAATTTTTATAGAATTTTGGAGTGACGGAATTTCGGTTCAGGTTGTCACGCTCGCACGTCGGGTTTTGGTTCGGGTTCAGCGAGCTCGGTAGGACACTCCGGAAAGGCAAATGAATTTCTGAAAAATGTTCTGTGCATGTTATAATATTCTGAAGATTGTGTCCGAGTTTCATTAATTTTGGAATTCGGTAATTATTTTTGGGCAAAAAGAATTGGAACTTTCGGAAAAATTGGGAGTTAAATTGTAATTGGCCACAAAATTAAAGTATTTCAGCATGGGTGCAGCAGCTACTTTCGGCAGCAAGTGTGTGAGTGTGTGATTTATAAGAGACACATGGCTAGCTCTTATTAAAGATGGAATGGTATGGGCAAAAGTCTTGGAAAATATATAAGGCATATAATTTCATAAAAGTGGGCTTATTTTCATTTCTTCTTCTTCTTCCTTTGTGCTTGCTGCCGAAACCACCATGGATGAGCACCTCCAAGCTTGACTTTCTTCTTCTTTGTGGAAATCAAAGAGAAATTGGTTGCTAGTTGTGGTAAGCTTCCTTCCTTCTACTCTTTTCATGTTGGAATTAAGGTTTGATGAAGAAAAGAGGAGATTTTGAGAATTATGGGTTTGTTCTTAGCTACTAGCTAGGATGATTCTCTTCCTCTCAATTTTTAGTATGTTGTTCTTGGGTGGTAGGAGAGTGATAATCAAGTGTTGGATTTTGGAAAACACATCTTGGATGAAGATTTCTTTTTGTCAGTATTTTTTGAAAAAATTCCAAAATGGTGTGTGTTTGTTATCTTGTTTCATGCTTCAAGTATGTTAATCCTAGCATGATTCTAAGCTTATGTGTGGATTCAATTTGATGGAAAACAAGTTGAGGTGAAAACCCCCATTTTGGCCGAAATAATCAAGGTTGGGGTTTTGTTGTTTGGGTGCAATTGGATAGCATTCATGGTTTAGAAATGTAATTGGTGATTAGTGGGATTAATTGGTAGCTTGAACGGATTGAATTGGAAGTTGGATGAAAAGTTGATTAAGAACCGAAATCTTGGAATGATTCTTTTTCAATGTTGGAGGTTCAGTTTGGTTAAATTGGATGTTAATGTGGTGTTGGGCTTGAATTTAGGAGTGGATGGAAGTTTGAAATGTTGAATTCGGTTAAGAAATGGAAAAGTTACAATTAAGCGGGATTATCGGAAAATGGCGGGTAAAGAAGGGTTTAAGGTTGGATTTGATCAATTCTGCTTATTGTATGATGTTTGTCAATGTGAAATCTTGCATTGTCTAGGTTGGTTCTGAATTCTGACGTTTCTGTGAAAATCTGGAATTTTACGGAAATTCTGTCGGATTTTCGGTTTTGGGGTCGGGGGTTGTAGTTTGGTAGTGTGGTTGATGAGGATGCTAATTCAACTTGGTTTGGCAGATTCTGAGTTTCGGTGGTTAGGAAAAGAGGAGTTCTAAGTTTCGGGGCACGGTGTAGGTGTTGTCAGAATCGGTCCAATACTGGATTTTGAGGTAAGGGTTTGGTTACGCTATTTTTGGTAAGATAGGTGTATGTTTAGTTTCATTTTACATTACTGGGTATTTCAGTATTATATGCCTAGAGCATATTACGTAGTCTGTAGGTGTATGTATTGTAGCACTTCATTTTGCGGGTATTTCGGAAATTTCGCTTTAAGGTAAGTTACGTGATTCGTAGGTGTATGCCTTGTAGCATACTGCATGCATTAATCCTACGTTTGTAGGAGTATGCCTTATGGCATACTGCATGCATTAACACTACGGACAGTTGTGGGTTCGCTACCCACTGGTGCACCATGCTTCGTAATGGCTTCGGCTTGACTCCCCTTAGTGGGAGGCTGTCGTTCCGATCTGTTATAAGGTTTATGGCGATTTGGAATCGCACATCCTTCGGGATTCCGATTTGTTTCTGGTACGTGTATGTTATTCTGTATTCTGTTGCGTATATTGCTATCTTTCTGTTTTGCAGGGTTGCATATACTTATCTTACCCCAAATCCCTTACTGGGTCCTTTTAGGACTCACCCTTCTTTGGGTTCTGTTTTTGGGTTTCAGGTAGACCCGATAAGCGGCCTGCGGAGTAGGATTCCGTGAGGGTTCTACCTTGGGTGTGTTTTGCAGCAGTTGCACCTTGCGGTCCGGGGTTGTGTACTTGGTGTGAATCCCGCGCAAGGTATTTTGTTACTTAGATTCTAAGGTTGGCTCTGTAGTTGCATATGCACACTTCTGTATTGCTATGATGGTTGTATGTCTGTATATACATTTGTATATTCTGTTCTATATCTGTTCTCAGCGCTTGGCGCTTGCTAGACATTTTAGGTTCTGTGAATTACGTATGTATATGTGTTTTGGTGCGTAAGCACTCGTCCACGGAGGGCGTGGCTTACTCTGTTATTAGTGCATGAATTGTATGGTTGCACTTTTCTTTGGGTTATATGCATGAAATTTCCGTTAGTTTACTTCCACAATCTTTCCGCTGGGTCCGCTACGCGCGGCGGGTCTCGATGGACCTGCCATTCTGTATGTTTCCGGCTTCCGCTTCCGGCATCCCGGCGCCCCCGCCTCCGCAACCGGGCTCGGGTGGCGTGCGGTGACAAGTTGGTATCAGAGCCAGGTAAGTGACCATATTGGTCGTCAGTGGTGACTTGTAGTATCGACTATTGTTGCACATTTTATTTTAGAATGGTTTGGTACGGAGATTGGCCACCTCCTTACTCGAACCACTTCAAAATAAAATTGTGGAGCAAAGTTGATCCTTCAAGCTATCCTGATAGTTGCAGATTTCGCACTTGGGATTTCTGGAATACTGGTAAGATTATTAAGAGTAAGGGGATTGTGGAAAAGTTTCAGGTACGTAAAATTGTGTGTTAGGAAAAGAATTGGTGAAATAAGCATGAACTGCTTCTGTGATTCTGTGAAATGCATGATTTTATCATTCTGAGAAGTAACTCCTGTGTCAAGTACTGCATTGCACTACAGAGCCTTAGAAAACTGCTGCTAACTTCTGTAGAGAGTAGGAGTGACCGATTTCTGTCTGGACTCTGTTTGGTCTGAAATTTTTGAGATATGGTTAACACGCGTAGATAGCGTGATTTGGTACCGGAGGGGCGGGACTGGAGTCCCACACCTCCGTGGAATAGGATACGGGTTCAGCGTAACCCAGGGTCTGAACAACCACACTCACCGCCCCGAGGTTTAGTGGTCGTGGGGACCCCTCTCTGATTTGGTATTACCGCCAGCCTAGCTGGTTCGAGGCGGCAGATGGCGGGGAAAATCTGTTTATGCCACGGTAAGGGCATTTTGATCAGGTGGTGATAGCAAGACTTAAGCCACTGCTCGCCATAGTTTTGGGATCAGTAAATGAGTGACTCCGAGGAGCGTGGTCACTACGACACCTAGACTTCTCGTCGGTCCTATCAACGACGGGGAGATCTGAGACACCCGTCTGACGAGGTTGGACTTTTGGAGGGGTTTCAGAGTTTGAAATCCCCCCCGAGGTTCAGCGGCCGAGGAGGGCCGGAGGTAGTAGAGACTTGGTTTGCAGGAGTTGACAAACTCCTGGAGGGAGGCTATTCTGAGCCGGTTGGCCGCCAGGGCCAACGGCTACTCCGGTCAGATTGCTTCCAGATTCTGAACCGGAGTTCGGATTGACCCGATATCTGATTTCTAGTGTCCTGGCAGAGTACCGGACATTTCCGCGGAACTAATTTTTCGGGGCCGGGGTGTTGCCGTCGGATGATTTTCGTGGAGTCTGGGCGGAGAAACGGCTCCCGGGAGTGACCCTGGACTCGAGTTGCGCTTTGAGGAAGATCCGGAGTCGGGATATAATTTACATTTTTCTGTGAAGAAAAGTGTTCTGGGTCGGAAATTACGGTTTCGGGCAGTTTTCAGGCTCGGGGCAAGCCAAGCTGTGACACTTGGCGAAATGTGATTAGTGGAAAGTATTGGACTTGGTCTCTTGCTGTTTCTAGTGATTATGATGTCATGTTGACATCACTATGATGTCAAAAAGGATGTCATGTGCAAAGCACATGACTTATTATTACAAGACTTAAGTTTTGGCAGTCTTCAGCGTCCATAGTCTCGAGTACAGCCCAACGCGCCGCGAGGGCGTGGGTTTCAGATGGGTGGCCCGAGACCTCAGCAGCGACAGCAGCTTCAGCCACCCCCTCCGTCGCCGCAGCTCAGAGCAGACGAGTTTTCCTTTTCTCAAGGGAGGCCACGGTTATCGTGGAGGCTTGAGTCTGCAGGAAGTTCTGTAAGGTACTATATTTCCGAATGAGATACCGGTTCATGCGTTATTTGATACAGGAGCATTTGTTCCCATTGTAACACCGAAATGTGTTACATTTCTGTATCTGTCTGTTAGTACCTTGCCTCAAACGCATTTAGTAAAAACTGCTGGGAGTCAGTTTCTGTTTTCCAATGGGATGGTTCGGGGTTGTGCGATATCTGTAGGCGGACATCTGATGGTATCGGATTTGTTGGTTTTAGACACGCCGAACTATGATATTATTCTTGGGATGGACTGGCTATCCAAGAATTCTGTGCACATTGATTGTGCAACCCGAACCATTACGGTTTCTGGAGAGGTACTACCTCTCACGACTCTGACTGGTTTGACTATCGCACAGCACAGTAAGGAGCTACAGATTCTGGATCAGCTGTCGATAGTTGGTGTAGGGGAATGCTATGATCTGAATGAAGCTGGTATTAGGTTGAAGTTGGATGGTTTACCGTTGGTTCGAGATTTTCCGCAGGTATTTCCGGAGGAGTTGCCCGGATTACCATAAGAGCGGGGAATTGTGTTTGACATCCACCTGCAGTCGGGTACTGCTCCGATATCTATTCCTCCTTATCGGATGCCTATTTCTGAGATGCAGGAGTAGAAGAAGCAACTGGAGGAATTACAGCAAAAGAGTTTCGTCCGACCGAGCACTTCAGCGTGGGGTGCTCTGGTTTTGTTTGTTAAGAAGAATGATGGGACTCTGACTTTGTATTAATTACAGACGGTTGAATGCTCTTATTGGGAAGAATAAGTATCCGTTACCGAGGATTAACGATCTTTTTGATCAACTTCGGGGTTTGAGGGTTTTCTCAAAGATTGATCTCTGATCTGGGTATTTTCAGCTTAGATTGAAGGAGGAGGACATACCTAAGACTGCTTTCCGCACCCGATTTGGACACTTAGAGATTACGGTCATGCCATTTGGGCTGACCAAAAATTCCGGTGGCATTCTTGGATCTGATGCATCGGGTGTTCCGACCGTACTTGGACTCATTTCTGGTGGTTTTATTGATGATATTCTGATATATCCTCGGGATGAGGATTCGCATCGGGATCATCCGAGGGTAGTTCTGCAGACACTTTGGGAACATCAGCTTTATGCTAAATTCTCAGTGTGAGTTCTGGATTCGGGAAGTCACTTTTCTGGGACACATTATATCTGAGCATGGTCTGTCTGTGGATTTAGAGTAGGTGAGGGCAGTTCGGGATTGGAAACAACCTACCACGGTACGGGAGTTTAGGAGCTTCCTGGGGTTAGTAGGATATTATCTGAGGTTTGTACCAGGATTTTCTATTCTGGCATCTCCGCTTATGCAGTTGACTAAGAAGGGTCAACTGTATGTCTGGTCTGATATGTGTGAGCAGGATTTTCAGAAGTTGAGGCGGTAGTTGACTAACGCTCCGATTCTGACTCTTTCAGATCCGATCTTGCCGTATGTGAATTATACGGATGCTTCCACATCTGGTTTGGGATGTGTGTTGGTGCAGGAGCGTTTTGTGGTAGCTCGGGTCGAGGCAGTCGCGACCGCATGAGCTGAACTAAATGACACATGATCTGGAGTTGACTATAATAATTTATGCGCTGAAACATTGGAATCAATATCTGTTTGGTAGTAAATTTCAGATTCTTACCGACCATAGGTCTGAAATATCTGTTTACACAGAAGGAGCTTAGCATCAGGCAGCGCAGATATCTCGAATACATAAAGGACTAGGAGTGAAGTAACGGGTACATCTCTGGCAAGGGCAACACGGTTGCCGATGCTCTGAGCAGGAAGTATACCGGCTTAATTAAGGGAGGAAATGTTGGTGACCGATCTGAGGAGAGTGATCTGACGTGCCTTTGGCACAGGTGGCAGCTCTGGGAGCGTGCTCAGGGTATTACACTTATTATACATTCTGAGTGGCTTGATAGGGTGCGCGAAGCGCAAGGTAGAGATTTGGTATTGAAGAAGTTATCTGGGGAAGATAAGGGTTTATGGGTTACCGACGTTTCAGTATAGGCAAGGATTGCTATACTTCTGAGACCGCCTTTGTGTATCAGAGGTTTAGGAGTTCTGGAATGTTATTTTAGAGGGGGCACACTCGAGCAAAGTGTGAGCATCAGAACCGGCAGGACATCGCAAACTTTGCCCATTCCACTGGAAGTGGGGTAATGTTATGATGGACATTCGACCGCACCGCCCGACACGGTTTTATCATGATGCTATCTCGGGTTTTTGTGGATCGGTGACAAAGTGCGTACACTTTTCGCCTATTCGGCCGCTGCACCCTGGAGAAGCTTGCCCGGCTTTACATCGGGAGATTGTACGCTTACATGGAGCACCCAGACTCCATTGAATTCGACCGTGATCCGCGCTTTACAAAGACGGTTCTGGATTGCTTTTCATGAAGCATTGGGCACGCGACTCCGTCTGAATACAGCTTATCACCCACAGACGGACGGGTAGTCGGAGCGGGTGATTTTGATATTGGAGGATATGTTGCAAATCTGTACTTTGGATTTTGGAGGAGTTTGGGACTAGCAGTTACTTTGATAGAGTTCTCATACAACAATTGCTTTCAGACTACGTTTGACATGGCACCCTATGAGGTGTTGTACGGGAGGTGTAAGACACCATACTGTTGAACAGATGCGTCTGATGGGGTTAAGCTGGGACCCGAGCTTTTTGAGGAGTCTACGGCAAAGATCAGATTGTTATAGGCGCGGATTAAAACCGCGAATGACTGCACTACCGTTTGTACGAACCGTCGCCGTAGGGCTCTTGAATATGAGTTTGGTAATAGAATTTGATCGAGGTAGCACCGCTCGGAGAGACAAGAAGATTTGATAGGCGGGGCAAGTTACCCCAATTTTATTGGTTCTCATGAGTTTCTAGAGTAAGTTGTTAGGTTGATCTTTCCCCCAACTATTTCTCGTTTTTACGTGATGTCTTCCGTGATAGCCTGTTGTGGATCGGTTAGATTTAGGTTCGGCACTGTCTGGGGTTGTCTCGGTAGAAATACCTGCAATCGACTCGGGTGCAATAAGATGCACCCGGAGGGTGGGACGCCGTGAGGCTCTGTATGGTAGTCTAAACTACCACTCCCGCCGCACCAGTACGGTGGTCCGATTGTTCTGGGTTAGAGTAGAGGAATGTTTATATTTTCTGGTTAGTAGCGACACCTGTCTGGGTGGTTCAGGCTACTCTTGGAGGACCAAGAGTTCTAAGGGGGGGAGAATGTTACGGTCACCCCGAGCGGGTGGCGACCGGGTGACCCGGGGCTCCGGTTTTGGCCTGCGGGTCACGTTTTTCGGCGTTCAGACGGCTCCCGAGCCCTATCCGAGTATCATTTTGGCGAACCCTTCCGTATTTGAGGTCGTGTGGGTCCCCCGGACGTTTCCGCCGAAAATATTTTTCTGGCGCCGGGGGGTTGTCGGGGTCGCCTCGGGACGTACAGCGGGCTCGGTAGCACTCTCGAGATTTCAGTTTGGGATGCCGTTTGTAGTTTTGGAGTCGTGGTGACGTCCCGGAGGTGTTTGTGGAGTTTAATATTTGGGACGGGACGCTCGGTTCCGGCGACTCCGGGGCTCGGGACGGGAATCCCGGGCTCGGGATGGAAATTTTCTGACGGCTTTGGGGTAAGTTGTGTTTGAATTTAAGATGGAATTTATGGGAATTTTTATAGAATTTTGGAGTGACGGAATTTCGGTTCAGTTGTCACGCCGCACGCGTCGGGTTTTGGTTCGGGTTCAGCGAGCTCGGTAGGACACTCCGGAAAGGCAAATGAATTTCTGAAAAATGTTCTGTGCATGTTATAATATTCTGAAGATTGTGTCCGAGTTTCATTAATTTTGGAATTCGGTAATTATTTTTGGGCAAAAAGAATTGGAACTTTCGGAAAAATTGGGAGTTAAATTGTAATTGGCCACAAAATTAAAGTATTTCAGCATGGGTGCAGCAGCTACTTTCGGCAGCAAGTGTGTGAGTGTGTGATTTATAAGAGACACATGGCTAGCTCTTATTAAAGATGGAATGGTATGGGCAAAAGTCTTGGAAAATATATAAGGCATATAATTTCATAAAAGTGGGCTTATTTTCATTTCTTCTTCTTCTTCCTTTGTGCTTGCTGCCGAAACCACCATGGATGAGCACCTCCAAGCTTGACTTTCTTCTTCTTTGTGGAAATCAAAGAGAAATTGGTTGCTAGTTGTGGTAAGCTTCCTTCCTTCTACTCTTTTCATGTTGGAATTAAGGTTTGATGAAGAAAAGAGGAGATTTTGAGAATTATGGGTTTGTTCTTAGCTACTAGCTAGGATGATTCTCTTCCTCTCAATTTTTAGTATGTTGTTCTTGGGTGGTAGGAGAGTGATAATCAAGTGTTGGATTTTGGAAAACACATCTTGGATGAAGATTTCTTTTTTGGCCGAATTTTTGGAAAAAAATTCCAAAATGGTGTGTGTTTGTTATCTTGTTTCATGCTTCAAGTATGTTAATCCTAGCATGATTCTAAGCTTATGTGTGGATTCAATTTGATGGAAAACAAGTTGAGGTGAAAACCCCCATTTTGGCCGAAATAATCAAGGTTGGGGTTTTGTTGTTTGGGTGCAATTGGATAGCATTCATGGTTTAGAAATGTAATTGGTGATTAGTGGGATTAATTGGTAGCTTGAACGGATTGAATTGGAAGTTGGATGAAAAGTTGATTAAGAACCGAAATCTTGGAATGATTCTTTTTCAATGTTGGAGGTTCAGTTTGGTTAAATTGGATGTTAATGTGGTGTTGGGCTTGAATTTAGGAGTGGATGGAAGTTTGAAATGTTGAATTCGGTTAAGAAATGGAAAAGTTACAATTAAGCGGGATTATCGGAAAATGGCGGGTAAAGAAGGGTTTAAGGTTGGATTTGATCAATTCTGCTTATTGTATGATGTTTGTCAATGTGAAATCTTGCATTGTCTAGGTTGGTTCAGAATTCTGACGTTTCTGTGAAAATCTGGAATTTTACGGAAATTCTGTCGGATTTTCGGTTTTGGGGTCGGGGGTTGTAGTTTGGTAGTGTGGTTGATGAGGATGCTAATTCAACTTGGTTTGGCAGATTCTGAGTTTCGGTGGTTAGGAAAAGAGGAGTTCTAAGTTTCGGGCACGGTGTAGGTGTTGTCGAGAATCGGTCCAATACTGGATTTTGAGGTAAGGGTTTGGTTCTGCTATTTTTGGTAAGATAGGTGTATGTTCAGTTTCATTTTCTGTTCTGCAGGTATTTCAGTATTATATGCCTAGAGCATATTCTGTAGTCTGTAGGTGTATGTATTGTAGCACTTCTGTTTTGCAGGTATTTCGGAAATTTCTGCTTTAAGGTAAGTTCTGTGATTCGTAGGTGTATGCCTTGTAGCATACTGTCTGCATTAATCCTACGTTTGTAGGAGTATGCCTTATGGCATACTGCATGCATTAACACTACGGCAGTTGTGGGTTCGCTACCCCACTGGTGCACCATGCTTCGTAATAGCTTGGCTTCGACTCCCCTTAGTGGGAGGTCGTCGTTCCGATCTGTTATAAGGTTTATGGCGATTTGGAATCGCACATCCTTCGGGATTCCGATTTGTTTTCGTACGTGTATGTTATTTCGTATTACATTGCGTATATTGCTATCTTTCTGTTTTGCGGGGTTGCATATACTTATCTTACCCCAAATCCCTTACGGGTCCTTTTAGGACTCACCCTTCTTTGGGTTCTTTTTGGGTTTCTGTAGACCCGATAAGCGGCCTGCGGAGTAGGATTCCGTGAGGGTTCTACCTTGGGTGTGTTTTGCAGCAGATTGCACCTTGCGGTCCGGGGTTGTGTACTTGGTGTGAATCCCGCGCAAGGTATTTTGTTACTTAGATTCTAAGGTTGGCTCTGTAGTTGCATATGCACACTACTGTATTGCTATGATGGTTGTATGTCTGTATATACATTTGTATATTCTGTTCTATATCTGTTCTCAGCGCTTGGCGCTTGCTAGACATTTTAGGTTCTGTGAATTCTGTATGTATATGTGTTTTGGTGCGTAAGCACTCGTCCACGGAGGGCGTGGCTTACTCTGTTATTAGTGCATGAATTGTATGGTTGCATTTTTCTTTGGGGCGCCGTTAGATGCCACAAGCGGAAGCCGTCTCGAACCTGCCATTACGTATGATGGCCGTCGGCATCGAGACCCGCCGCGCGTAGCGGACCCAGCGGAAGAATGCGAATGGCAGGTCCATCGAGAAAGTGGAAGCAACCTAACAAAAATTTCATACATATAACTAAAATAAAATCAAAACATACAATTCATGAATCAGCAACAGAGTAAGCCTCGCCCTCCGTGGACGAGTGCTTACGCACCAAACATAGATACATACAGAGTTCACAGAACCTAAGGTGTCTAGCAAGCGCCAAGCGCTCAGAACATGCACAGAACAGAATATATAAGTATATACAAATATACAATCATCACAGCAATAAAACAGAAAGTATGCACATGCAGCTACAGAGCCGACCCTAGGCCTAAACGTTAAAATACCTCGCGCGGGATTCAGACCAAGTAGACAAAATCCCAGCTCGCAAGGTACTGCTGCTCAACACAACCAAGGCAGAAGCCTCACGGAAACCAACTCCGCTGGTTGTTTACCAAGTCTACCGAAACCCAAAACAGTAACCCAAAAAGGGTGAGTCCTAAAAGGACCCCGTAAGGGATTTGGGGTAAGATAAGCATATGTAACCCCGCAAAATGTAAAGATAGCAATATACGAATATATGCAATGTAATACGTAACATCGTGCATGTAATAAAAACAGATCAGAATATCAAGGATGTGCGATACTAAATCGCCATAAACCCTTATAACCAATCGTAACGACAGCCTCCTCTAAGGGAGTCAAGCCAAGCTATTACGAAGCATGGTGCACCACTGGGGTAGCGAACCCACAACCGTCGTAGGGTTAATGCAGACAAAGTATGCCATAAGGCATACACCTACGAACGTAGGGGCATGCAGGTATGCTACAAGGCATACACCTACAATCACGTAACGTACCTTAAAGCGTAAATTTCCAAATACCTGCAAAATGTATGCTACAATACATACACCTACAGACTACGTAATATGCTCTAGGCATATAATACCGAAATACCGCAGTAATGTAAAATGAAACCGAACATACACCTATCTTACCAAAAATAGCAGTAACCAAACCCTTACCTCACAAATCCGTAGTATTTGACCAATTCTCGACGATTTCCAAACCACGACCAAACCCGAAACCTCTCTTTTTCTAACTTCCGGACCTCAGAATCTGTCATTTCAAGTTGAATTAGCAACCTTACCAACCACACTACCAAACTACACCCCCGACCCCAAAACCGAAAATCCGGCAGAATTTCCGTAAAATTCCAGATTTCCACAGAAACTTCAGAATTCAGAATCAACCTAGACAATGCAAGATTATACATTGACAAACACAATTCAACAAGCAGAACTGATCAAACCAACCTTAAACCCTTCATTACCCGCTATTTTCCGATAATCCCGCTTAATAGTAACTTTTCCATTTCTTAACCGAATTCAACGTTTCAAACTTCCATCCACTCCTAAATTCAACCCCAATACCATCTTAGCATCCAATCCAACCAAAAACAAACCCCAACATGGAAAAAGAATTATTCCAAAATTCGGTTCTTAACCAACTTTTTATCCAACTTCCAAATCAATCCATTCAAACTTCCAATTAATCATACTAATCACCAATTTCACTTCTAAACCAAGAATGCTATCCAATTGCATCCAAAACAACAAAATCCACAATGAACACTAACCTAAAAATTCGGCCATTTGGGGCTTTTTAATCCAACTTGTTTTCCATCAAATTGAATCCACACATAAGCTTAGAATCATGCTAGGATTAACATACTTGAAGCATGAATCAAGGAGACAAACACACATCAACATAGAATTTCCAAGAAATTCGGCTAAAATGGGGCTTTTTCAACCAAGGAGTTTCTCCAAAATCTAACACTTGATTATCACTCCCCTACAACCCAAGAACAACATACTAAAAGATGGGAGGAAGAGAATCATCCTAGCTTATAGCTAAGAACAAACTCAAAATTCTCAAATCCTCTCTTTTTCCAACCAAACTTGAATCCAATAAGAAAAGAGAGCTTAGGAAGGAAACTTACCCAAGATTGAAGCTAAACCCTTGATGATTCTAGCCAAGATTTGAAGATCACAAAGCTTAGAGGAAGCTCTCATGGTGGCGGATGCAAGGAGGAAGAAGAAGAAGAAAATGAGATATTATCTCATTTAGGAAAATATAAGTCATATATTATTTTCCTACTCTTTTCCCATACCAATTCAACTTAAATGAAAAATTGCCAAGTGTCCCTTATCCCTTCTCCATTCCAGCCGAAAGTAAGCTGCTGCCCATGCTCCAATTATTTATTTTGCAACCAATTTCCAATTTATCTCCGACTTTTCCGAAAGTTCCAATTCTTTTTGCCCAAAAATAATTACCGAATTCCAAAATTAACGAAACTTGGACACAACCCTCAGAATATTATAACATTCACAAAACATGTTCCAAAAGTTCATTTACAATTCCAGAGTGTCCTACCGAGCTCGCTGAACCCGAACAAATCCCGACGTGCGAGCGTGTCCAACAGAACCAAAATTCCGTCACTCCAAAATTCTATAAAAATACCCATAAATTCCATCTTAAATTATAACACAACTTACCCCAAAGCCGTCAGAAAATTTCCATCCCGAGCCCCGGGAGTCGCCCGGAACCGAACGTCCCGCCCCAAATATTAAACTCCACAAACACCTCCGGGACATTCTCACGACTCCAAAACTGCAAACGGCTTCCCAAACTGAGGTCTCGAGAGCGCTACCGAGCCCGCTGTACGTCCCGAGGCGACCCCGACAACCCCCCGACGCCAGAAAAATATTTTCGGCGGAAACGTCCGGGGGACCCACACGACCTCAAATACGGAAGGGTTCGCCAAAATGATACTCGGATAGGGCTCGGGAGCCGCCCTAATTTTATGAACGCCGAGGTGATGTGATCACAGGGGGGGTAAGTGATCACGAGCTCGGATCTAGCTCGATGGAGGCGGTTTCCAGCAAGAATGGAAACGAAACAGAGGAAGAACACGAAGGAAACAGAGTCGGCCAAGGGAACCTCCTCACTACGAGGTGAGGCAATGCCCTTGAAAGTGCCTAGGAAAGGAAAATGGGACCTAGAACCTTTTGACTACGAGATCAAACAATGCTAGGTATTATATTGGATCCTCTTGCAATGGATCACTAATGGATGGGTGGAGCAAGATTTGAGACCCCAGAAGAACAATATGCGTTTTTCAGCAAATATGTGTTCTTACAAAATGAGTTCTGACTAATACTTAGGTTACAGCTTCCTTTTATAGAAGGAGAAAGAAAGAAGGAAATAATAAAGAATGTCTTGACAAGGGAACCAGCTTCCTGGATCTATGGTAGGCGAAATGAGAGGTGGCAGCTGATGTGACATTGTAGGCTACCTGCTTTTGCGGCTCCCAATTCCCCAGGAATTGCATTTGGCGGGAAAAGAGAAGAAGAGGGCCTCTGCATAAGTGAAAGGGTTCGCCTGACTTGTGTATGGAGGCCTCTTCTGCTTGGCGAACACCTGGGCTTCGCTTGCTTCTAGAAAGGAGGCACAGGGTCTTCGCCAACGACCATGGGGGTCGCAAAGAGCCATGGCTTCGCAAATGGCCTTGAGTCGCCCACAAGGACCATGGGTTTGCCAGGGTCAATGGGCTCGCCAATAGCCACGGTCTCGCCGTTGAGGCATGGCCTTGCCAAAGGCCAAGGGTTCGCCAATGGGGTATGGATTCGCCAAGATCCTTGCGAGCGCGGCTCTGCCTTGGGGCTTCGCCGGTGCCTAGAATGCCGCTTCTTCTTCGCCCGTGCCTTCGCCAAGGGCCTTCTAGACCCTCTGGATGAATGGTTCCCCTTTATCACAAAAATGGGGCTGATGTCCACATCATACCCTCCCTCTTCAGAAGAATCCGTCCTCGGATTCATAAGGAAATTGTCCCTACAAATCTTAAGACACCACAACAAACTCGAAGAGGCATCAAGGGTTAGTGAACTAAAAGCGTTAGACATCAAAGTTCCCCTAAAAATGGTCTGAAGGAATGAGATGGACAATCCGCCCTTTCTCTTCGCTTCACTTTTATACTTAGCTTTAAAAATAAACCCACGTAGTTATTCCGGGATCAAATATAAGCCTAGGTCGTTCAAGGGTAGGTTCCCTATGCAACGAGTATGAACCAGATCCCGAAATATACATGGGATCGCTATCTATATCACCCAATCCATACTTAATGTTAGGAGATGAAAGATTAGAAGCATAGTTACCCATGTTCGCTCTCTCCTTCTTGCTCTTTTCTTCTTTACCGAGAGGGGGTGACACTTCCTTCCCGGACTGTTTAAGGCTCCCTTCAGCCTTCCTTTCCACAGCGACCTGTACATTCAAAGAAGATAAACAAGGGGGTTGCAAGATAGAAGTTAGTGGAAAAGTTGGGTCGGTTGAAGGCATGTTGTCCTCACTTCCACTACTTTGGGTCATGGAGTTTCCCTCTTGTTTTCTCTCCACTTCCTTCTGAATCTCTCCTCTCGGATCGCTCTCTTTCTCACTCAAGGTCTCTTGGACCGCCTCGCTTTTCTTTCTTTCTTCTCTTTCCTTTCCCCTGGTAATTTCTTCTTTCCTCTTGGTTGCTTTTCTCTCAACCTTACCATTGATTGCAGCTTCCTCCATGTGTCCTTGTAACATCTGGTCCTGGACCATAAGTACAAGTTGTTTTATCTCATCAATGATGGTGGAGGAGCTAGATCTTTGAGGCACTTCTGGTGTTGCTTCGCTCTGTCGGTCAGAAGGTGATTGGCGCGACGAAACAATCTTGTAAGTGGGGGTCCTTGTTGGCTTTCGGTTGATGGGTGGGGGACCGCGAATGAGAGGGGGCTCAAAACTGGGCGTCGTACAGCTAGGATACGACGGAATGGGGGAGTAATACGAGTGTGAGGGGTAGCGAAAATGAGGGGTGTTATCTTGGCGGTGGCAAGGGTTCGCCACCAACCCTTCAGGGTCTGGGCCTGAGTGATACTCATATGCAGCAGGGTATGGAGGATCAAATTCAGAGGATGGGGTCGGTTCGGGCCAGGTTCCTTGGCCAAGGGGGTACTCTGAATAGTTCCCTGAGTATGTATGGTCGAGGGTTTCCTCCGCCCAGAAGTCAGATTCTTGGTAACAAGGATCCGATTCCGGGTAGTAGTCCTCTTCCACATACTCCATGAGACTCAAGTTCTGCACATGTGGACAGTATTGTGAAGCCTCGCCACACTCCCTTAGTGTTTACTCTCTTCTCTCGTGTTTAGAACACAATGGTTCTCACAAGTTTCAAAACTTACCACCAATCTACAATTAAGATCAAATGCAAACACGCAAAGAATATCCAATGAAATCGTAGCAATGTCTGAAACAAGTAAAGCACAAAGTTCTAGTTACTTGAAACTAAGATTTTGAGGTTGGTTGGTGGTTGAAAGAAGTTGGTAATGATATAGAAAAGGTTTTTACCAATATAAACACTATAAGTCCAGGTTTTCGAAATTATTTTCGATCTGTGAGTACTGTTCACTTGAGTTTCGTGATGAACTCTTCAAGAACACTTAGAACTTTTCCCAGAATTTATGAACTGGTTTGAATATTTCTTTTCTGTAAACTCTTGTTCTTTTGCACGCAGGGAAACTCTTTTCTTTTCAAATCCGAAATCACTCACAGATTCATAAACCTTTTAAGAACTTTGAACAAGGATAACAACTACTCGGTTTCTCTCAAGAGATCATTAACCGATAACTTTTCTTCAAATTTTCGAAAAGAACAGCAAAAGTTTTAACTTGAAGAAAATAAACAACTGATACGGTACGATACCTCCAGTGAGCGCTTTGGCTCTGATACCAACTGATGTGATCACAGGGGGGGTAAGTGATCACGAGCTCGGATCTAGCTCGATGGAGGCGGTTTCCAGCAAGAAGGGAAACGAAACAGAGGAAGAACACGAAGGAAACAGAGTCGGCCAAGGGAACCTCCTCACTACGAGGTGAGGCAATGGCCTTGAAAGTGCCTAGGAAAGGAAAATGGGACCTAGAACCTTTTGACTACGAGATCAAACAATGCTTAGTATTATATTGGATCCTCTTGCAATGGATCACTAATGGATGGGTGGAGCAAGATTTGAGACCCCAGAAGAACAATATGCGTTTTTCAGCAAATATGTGTTCTTACAAAATGAGTTCTGACTAATACTTAGGTTACAGCTTCCTTTTATAGAAGGAGAGAGAAAGAAGGAAATAATAAAGAATGTATTGACAAGGGAACCAACTTCCTGGATCTATGGTAGGCGAAATGAGAGGTGGCAGCTGATGTGACATTGTAGGCTACCTGCTTTTGCGGCTCCCAATTCCCCAGGAATTGCATTTGGCGGGAAAAGAGAAGAAGAGGGCCTCTGCATAAGTGAAAGGGTTCGCCTGACTTGTGTATGGAGGCCTCTTCTGCTTGGCGAACACCTGGGCTTCGCTTGCTTCTAGAAAGGAGGCACAGGGTCTTCGCCAACGACCATGGGGGTCGCAAAGAGCCATGGCTTCGCAAATGGCCTTGAGTCGCCCACAAGGACCATGGGTTTGCCAGGGTCAATGGGCTCGCCAATAGCCACGGTCTCGCCGTTGAGGCATGGCCTTGCCAAAGGCCAAGGGTTCGCCAATGGGGTATGGATTCGCCAAGATCCTTGCGAGCGCGGCTCTGCCTTGGGGCTTCGCCGGTGCCTAGAATGCCGCTTCTTCTTTGCCCGTGCCTTCGCCAAGGGCCTTCTAGACCCTCTGGATGAATGGTTCCCCTTTATCACAAAAATGGGGCTGATGTCCACATCAGAAGGCCTTGGGCCTTCCTCCCTTTGCAGATGAGGACCCTAAGTCCCCCTCTTCCATCAAGGTGTCCATTCCAGAGAGGATGCCTCGACTGATGGGGAAGCTTGGTGAGATCCAAGCTCAAGGTGAAGCTGGGGCGCAGGCCTATGAGGAAGGTTGGCTGCGATGCCGCTTCCAAGTAGAAAAGTCGTTCCCAGAGCTAAGTCTTGGGACTTTGGATGCTGCGAACACCAGCGATCCAGCAGTAGAGGCCCTGCTCAACTAGGGGAGCAGGGGAGGAAGATGGGAGATGCATGGTACGCCATGCTGGACTAGGGTGGAGGCTCCAATTTGTGGATGACCCCCCCTCTTTTGTGTATAAGGGATATCTGCAATTCTTGCATAATTTTGATAGTAGTAATGAAGTAAAATTTCAATTTACCTTCATTGTTTGTAGCCTCGCTTTTGTCTTGCGATAGCATTGTAGGGTACATTAGCTAGGTTAACAACTGTAGGCTAAGTCCCGTTCATGGCGAAGGGTCTGCTGGGGTTCGCAACGGCGAAGCCACAGAGATCACTTGTTGAGACAAGCTGAAGATCAGTTCAGGGTTCGCAGTGGCGATGCCCTTGAAGACCATGGATGAGATCAGTTTACCTTGAGCCTGTAGCCGTGTGATGGCGAAGGCAGAGGAGCACTTGTTGAGACGAGTGAAGCCAGTTGGAGTTTGGAGAGACGAGACCCGCAACTGTGTTAAGGAGTCCGCGCGGGAGGTCTACTACGGCGCGCGAGTGGCGACTTATACATAGACCTCCCTGAAGGAGCCAAAAGGGGATTACCCTTTCGCACTGCAAGGGGATTACCCTTGGGACGAGGTGAGTTGAAGGTCAGCTGGGGTTTGTAGAGACAAGACCCGCAACTACCTGTGGAGGAGTCCGCGCGGAAGGTCTGCTGCAGCGCGCGAGGGCGACTTATACATAGGCCTCCCTGAAGAAGCCAAAAGGGGATTACCCATTCGCACCACAAGGGGATCACCCTTGGGGCGAGGCGAGTTGAAGGTCAGCTGGGGTTTGTAGATACAAGACCCGCAGCTACCTGTGTTGAGGAGTCCACGCGGAATGTCTGCTGCAGAGGTCCCCAGTCTCGCCTGTGCAAGATCTCCAGTCTCGCCCTCGCGAGGTCTCCAGTCTCGCCTTCGCGAGGTCTCGCCCTCGCGGGTCTCAAGTCTCGTCTTCACGAGTCTTTTAGGCCTTCGCAGGTCACCCTCGCGGTCTCAGGTCTCGCCCTTGCGATCTCACTAGCCTTCACAAGTCTCACTCCCGCGTTCTCAACTCGCCTTCGCGAGGGCTCTCACGCCTATACTGGCTCCGCCCAGATAAGGCCCTTGCACTCAGGTTCGTGCGACCCTTACACCTTTATTGGCTATGCTTTATCTGGGCCTTCGCCCTTTGCAGGCCTTCGCCTGCTACTTGCTCCACTAGGAGATAGGCCACTTGGTCATCTGACATTAAGCAACCAATGAGGAGGTCAGCACGAGCCTGAGTGATCTTCACCAGATTTGCACGCCAAACATCCCCTGACATCCGAATCATCTAAGGCGGTTTGCTGAGATCTTCATCATTACAGCCACCTTATCTCCAAAAGTCTGACAGACTTGTCTCACAGCCTGTCCAAGGCTTCAACTGGGGGAGGCTCTTCTCCTGGCATCTCTCTATAAATAGAGAGATGTCCACCTTAAACTGGGTAAGCTACTACACGCCCCCCACTCCTCTCTTGCTACTTCTGAGTATTCTCTTTATCTTCCACAGATTACTCTGAACAGCAAGCTTGGAGCTCTCAAGAACACCATCATCATCAACCATTCAACTGAGAGTCCGCACCTGCTTCAGGAACGCGACTATCAGTTTGGCGCCGTCTGTGGGAATGAAAAGAAACGAAAGTTCTTATCGTAAACCCATATCACAAACCACAAGTAGCAAGTCATGCCAACTACCCGGAGTGCAAGTAGGCACAGCCGTCAGGGAAGGAGGAATCCTCCCGCGACGAACACAAACAATGATCCACGATCAGAAGCATCCCCAAACAACGTTCCCCCACAACGGGGAGAACTCTCTATTCATTCAACGGAGGAGAGCTCCTCCCACGTTAACCGTAACGTGCCTCAGGAGCGCAACACTCCACCACCAAATACTCCGCCAACGGGCCTTGATCCGGCCGTTCTGCAAACAATCACTGAGGCGGTGGCTCACAACTTACGCGAGACACTCGCTACTACTCTCAGAGGCGTTCTGGATAGCGTTGGAACGCTGCGAACCAACCAACCGGAACGCCCTGCCACTCCACCTCAACAAGTAAGTCACCCTGACCCTCCTTCGTCTATACTTATCGCACTTACTAGGCGGTTAGAGGAAGTGGAAAAGAGGGAAGAAAGGGCCAGTGTTCATAATATTGCCAGGATGGGTTTGGACCACCTCTGGACCCAACCTTTTACTCAGCGGGTCTTGGAAACCCCTCTTCCAGACCAGTTTCGCCAGCCCAAGCTGGATGCTTACGACGGCCTGTCGGACCCAGATATTCATCTACAACGTTACGTTTCCGCAATGGCCATCGCGAGGGCGGACGACAACACGCTCTGTAGGGCTTTTAGCTCCACACTCACTGGGGCCGCGGCGAACTGGTATACCACCCTCCGCGATAAGCGTTTTGACTCCTTTGAGGAGCTCTCCCGCAACTTCTCCAACCACTTTGTGGTGTCCAAACCTCCCCCCAAAACGGCGGGACATCTCCTCAAAATACGGCAAAAGAAAGATGAGCCCCTCAGGGAGTATATTCAGCGTTTCCAGGCGGAATCCATCCAAGTCCCTAATCTGGGGGAGGAAGCCCGCCTACTGGCAGCCATCCAGGGTCTCCGTTGGGAATCTCTTTTCTTCGTGGATGTGCACACCAACCCCCCCGCCAACATGGAGCAGTTCTTGAGCACGGCGTCCCGGTTCATGAACACAGAGGAGGTCACTCGACCACTTGCGCGGGCCACCACAGCAGATGCGAAGGGGCAGCCCTCGCGAGGGGACTCCAGGTCCCAAAGGCAGTACCCTGCGCCATCCAACAGGGAGAGGACGTATCCAACCCTCCCACCACTTAGAGAATCCCGCACCAACATTCTCCATGCTTTGGAGCAGAAGAGGGAGGTTCCCGTATGGCCTCGCCCCCTCCCCCAGGAAGTAATTGCGCGGAGTAACAAGTATTGCCGCTACCATCGTGACAAAGGTCACGACACTGAGGATTGTTTTGAGCTCAAACATATGATTTGGGATTTGCTCGCTCAAGGCAAGCTCAAAGAATTCTTACTTCACGACTCAAATGGGAGTCGCAAGCGAGAAAGCAATCGCGAGGACCGCAGACAGGGGTACCGCAGGAGGGGTCGCTCCCAACAAAACCCAGATCGAGACTGTCTAGTCTAAATTCCCCAACCAAGGGGGCATATTAGCGTAATCACGCAGTGTGAAGGCGCATCTGCAAGACGCCGTCACATGAGGCAGATCTATCAGATCGATCACTCCTCAACTCACTTACTGCATCGCCGCGATGGCACCTCTGTTGCAGTGCCACACGCGGACCCTTTGGTTATCACGGCCCGCATCGCGGGATGGGACATTGACAGAGTCTACATGGATACCGGGGTGAATGCCAATGTGATCTACAAGCACACTCTTGTGGAAGCCAAGGTTCCCCTATCGCAAATCCAACCAGTGAAGGGGGCCACCTTTGGAGTAGGACGAGATGAAATCCCAACATTGGGGACAATCACCCTCCCCCTCATGATGATAGGGGCTACTAGAGAGAAAAAGCAAGTCTGCCACTCCAGCTTTGTGGACTTCATTGTCATTAATCTCCCCACGCCATATAACGCCATCATTGGGCGTCACACGCAGACTGAGTTCCACGTCCGCTTCGATGTGCGGGCCCTCACTCTGGTTTTCCACACCGCGGCAGGGGACGCCTACATTTACGTCAACCAAAACGTGGCCAGAGGAAATTACGTCTCTGCCCTCGCGGGACCTCCTCAGCTCCCCAAGCCATCAGAGCCTAAGAGAAAGGCACCCATGGAGGAGACTGGGCCCGCAGGCGAGGCCGCTCCTGACTTGTCTGGGGACTTCGAAGAAGTTGAAATCTCTCTTAGCAAGAAGTTTCGGATCGGAAAGGACCTCAAAGAACAAGACCAGCAAGCCCTGACGACTTACCAGGTGTGGATCCTGCTATTATTTCTCATAAACTGAGTGTACTCCCCGGCTTTAGCCCGGTTAGACAAAAGACTAGGGGCATGGCCCCCGATCGTAAGGACTTTGTACGCACGGAAGTGCAAAAACTGCTTAAGGCAAATATAATCAAGGACTTTGTACGCACGGTCAGTCCTGTCTCATAGCCTGTCCAAGGATTCAACTGGGGGAGGCTCTTCTCCTGGCATCTCCCTATAAATAGGAGGATGTCCACCTTAAACTGGGTAAGCTACTACACGCCCCCCCACTCCTCTCTTGCTACTTCTGAGTATTCTCCTCATCTTTACAGATTACTCTGAACAACAAGCTTGGAGTCTCAAGAACACCATCTTCATCAACCACTCAATTGAGAGTCCGGACCTTCCTCAGGAACGAGACTATCACACCCAATTTGGGGCTTTTCCTCACAACCTATTTTCCATCAAACTGAAACCATAAAAAGTCTTAGAACCATGCTAGGAACAACATACTCAAAGCATGATCCAAGAACACAACCACACAATATTTTAGAAATTCCACCAATAATTCGACTAATTATGTTTCCCCCATCCATGGTGTTCTTCCAAAATCCAAACCATGATTCTCACTCCTCTCTACCCCAAGAACAACATACTAAAAGATGGGAGGAAGAGAATCATCCAAACTAGTAGCAAAGAACAAATCCTAAATCCATTTTCTTCCTCTTTTTCCAAAGAAATCATGCTTCCAATTTTTGGGGGAAATGTTCGGGGGACCCGTATGACCCCAAATCCAGAAGGATTCCCAAAAATAATACCCAGGTAACACTCGGGAGCTGTCTGACCGCCCGAAACCAAGACCCGCAGGCCAAAACCGGAGCCCCGGGCCACCCAAGTCATAACCCGCTCGGGGTGACCGTAATAGAGGAAGTGTTCGGTCAGATCCGAAAGTACGGACTTCAATTGAACCCGGTCAAGCGTGTTTTCGGAGTAACTGCGGGAAAATTCCTTAGGTTCATGGTATCCGAACGTGTTATTGACGCAAATCCGGAAAAAATCAAAGCTCTGTTAAACTCGAAGACTCCTTCTTCGGTCAAAGACTTACAGAGGCTCCTCAGAAGAGTAACAGCTCTAAGTCGCTTCATATCACGGTATGGGGCTAAATGCCGCCCTTTCTTCAAACTCCTGCTTAAGGAAGGTGCGGAACCTGGAAGAATAGGTGCGAAGAAAGGAGAGAAAACATCAAAGGAAGAAAACACAGCTGAACGAGCAAAATTCAAATGGAATCCCTATTGTCACAAGGCTTGGGAGGAAATCAAGGCTTACTTACCTCTTGGAGATGCCTTCCGTTTGGCAACCAACTGAGGATAGGCCCCTAATTGTATACCTAGCTGTAGGAGTGAAGGCCGTAAGTTCGGTCCTCGTTCAGGAAGACCTAGGAAAGTAGTGGCCGGTCTACAACGTGAGCAAGTCACTGCATGGCACTAATGTTACACCCACACCCGATGCTCTGTAATTTTTCGGTGAATTTCGGCCGTAAGTTTAAATTCTGTAATTATCAGATCACAAATGACTTGTGATAAATTAATGAAATTCAGTGTTTGGAAGTTAATTTGGAGTTATTTATAAGTGTTTTACATGTTGGATAACATTTTTGGAGTTCCGGGACGTTTTGCCGAAAATCAGTTTCGGAGGGCAAAATGGACAACCGAAGAAGGGAAAAATTGGAAAAAACATATGTTGGGCATTTTCTTTTGGGCCGGTTTTTGCGAGTGTGAAGAAAGGATTTATTTTTATTTTTTGTTTTAGTGTGTGTAAGTGGGAGGAAATTTTTTTACTTTTGCTTTTAGGAAACATTTTCTTTTATGTCTATCTCTTACATTAGCCCATACCCTTTCCTTTACATGCCCATCCCTCTCTTTCTACCCATCCTCCTCTATTATTTCTGATTCATCTCACATTTTCAGACCACTCATTTCATTTCTTTACCATTCACTCATCACTTAACCATTTCTTCACTTGAGCAAAAGCTCTCCCTTTGCTGCCAGATATTTTCATCTCTCTTTCACAGCCTTTCTGCCCTAGTAGACGTCCGAATCTGCTCTTGGGGCTTCAAAGTAAATCTTCATCAAGGTCTTGGCTACAACTTTACTGAAGGAAGCAAGAGCCAAAAGTGAAGGGAAGGTCCCAAAAACCTTGGTGCAATCAGATGGGTCCAGCAACACTTTTGGTTCCAGCAACCATTTCTTGAAGTTTTTGAGCTTGGATCTTCCACAAGCTTAGTTCTACCACTTCTTAGGCTACCTAAATCAGTAGTACTCAAGGTATGGTTGAGTTATTTTGGTTGAATCTTCATGTTCTTGGAATTAAAACATGAAGAAAACTCATCCATCTTCTTGTTCTTCCTTGGCCGAAAACTTCGGGAATATTTGGTGGTGGATTTGTCTCAACAACAGCTCATCCTAAGCTAAGCTACAAGTATTATCAAGGTGAGGATCCCCCTTTGTAAATTTTATGGATTTTGTTCATGGATGTTTTTGATTTTCAAGAATGTTGTTGTTGGAAGTATGATGAACATACTTTGTTCTTGAGAAATCATGAAAAAATATGTTGTTGGTATTTTTTGGGTTAGGGCCGAAATGTTGGATGAATGTTTTGGTGGATATTTGTTGAAGAAAGTTGGTAGAAAGCATGTTATAAGTATGTTTAACATGTTTTGAAGTTGATGGAAAAAGTTGGAAATTATTTGGTAATTTTTGGGAAGAAACCGAATTGTTGATGATGATTTATGATGATTTTGTGAAGTTAAAGTGTTGGAGAAAGTGTTTAATTGATGTTTTGGTTGAAAATGTATGGTTTAAGTGGCTAAAGTGTAAGTTTAGAAAGTTTAGGGTCAAATGGAAGTTTGGCCGAAATTAAGGGCTAAAAGTTTGGTTGGAAAAGATACTTGTGTGGAAAAGTTGACAAAGTTGAGTATTTTGTAACTTCGCAGAACTTAAGGGCTAATCTGAAAGTTTTTAAAAATTTTAAGGACTAAAGAACGCCACCCGAACCCGGTTGCGGAGGCGGGGGCGCCGGACGTCGGAAGCGGAGGCCGGATCGACTGAGTAATGACAGTCCATCGAGACTGCCGCGCGTAGCGGACCGAAAAGTGATTGTGGAAGCAACCTGAAAATTTCATACATACAATCGAAATACCAAGGGTGAGTCCTGTCCCACGGGAAAATGGACAAGTACTACACCATCATCACACATATAGTTCGTAATAACAACAAAGTAAGCCTCGCCCTCCGTGAACGAGTACTTACGCATATAACATAGATACACACAGTACCCGAGAAATAGGGTAACTACTAAGCGCTAAGCGCTCTCGAACATGTAATATATATATATATATATATATATATATATATATATATAACATCACCAAGTATCAGACATCAGAATCCAAAAGTATGCACATGCAGCTACAGAGCCATCCTTAGCTAAGCCCGTCAGATACCTCGCGTGGGATCTACACCAAAACTGCCACTGCACAAAATCCCAACCCGCAAGGCACTGCTGCTGCTCAAACACAACAAGATCAAATGTGAGATCTCTAACCACCGAAATCGAATACAAACCAAAAAGTCCATCAAGCTCACCCTTAAGCCCAAAGTACCGAAATAAGCACAAAAACCACGAAGCCTCACGGAATCTACTCACTGGCCGCTTATCAGGTCTACTTGAAAAATGAACCCCAAAAGGGTGAGTCCTCAGAAGGACCCGTAAGGGTAGGGGTAAGATAAGCATATGCACCCCCCTGCAAAACAGAAAGATAACAATATATATACAGAATATATGCAGCAGAATACAAAATATATAACATGCAACAGAAACAGATCAGAATCCCGAAGGATGTGCGATTCCAAATCGCCCTTGACCCTTATAGTGAATCAAAACGACAGCCTCCCTCCAAGGGAGTCAAAAGCAAGCTCAGACAAAAGCATGGTGCACCAGCTGGGGTAGCGAACCCCAACTGTCGTAGGGTCAACAGACAAAGTATGCCATAAGGCATACATCTACAGATCACAGAATGTGCCTTAAAGCACATATTTCCCAGAATACCTGCAAAACAGAAAATACCCCCCAAACATACACAAATCTTACCAAAGTAGCAAAACCAAACCCTTACCGCACAATTTCAGACCAGATGACCGATTCTGGACAACTTCCCGTCCGCGGCCCGAATTCCAGAAACCTTTCTTTTCTGACCTTCTGTACCTCGGAATCTGTCAAACAAAGCTGAATCAGCCTTCTTATAAACCACACTACATATCTGCACTTCCTGACCAAAACCTGAAAAATCCCGCGGAATCCCGACAAATCCCGGGATTTTCTCCAACGGCTCAGAATTCAGAACCGACTCCGAACATTCAAGAACACATCCCGACAATCAATACCCACTACACAGAATTTGTCAAATCCAACAAAATTTTTCCAACAAATTCGTCCAAATCTGAATTTTTCACCCGGAATGTGTTTCCGACGATCCAAAGTTATATTCCTAAACCTTACCACCCCGATATCAACATATATGAACCACACAACGATCCAACGGTTCAATACCTTCCAAAATCAGATCACAAGTTCAAAATGCACTTTTTCAAACTTGCAAAATAACCAACAGAATTGAACCTCACCTCGTGCAACGTAGTACTCAAGCTTCGATCAACTTTCCAGGTTGAACTCTCGGGCAAAGGAACAAGTTAGAGCATGGATTGGGAGCTTGGAAGTGACAAAAATGGTGGAAGATACAGGAAGAAGTTTCGGCCAAAGACTAGGTGAGGAAGATGATATGTTTAACTTTGTCCTTTTTGCTAATTACACATATATATTTACATATATATATATATATATATATATATATATATATATATATATATATATATTCTTTTTCTTCTTTTCTTTCCTCTCTCTCACGTTTTCCTCTTTCTTCTTTTCTTTCTTTTCTTTTCATCCACATAAATACACACACACTTGCCACATGTCATGTTTTGACCAAAATTGTTTCACCCCTCCGCCTTTCAAAAGTTGCAATTTCGTTCAGCCTGTGAATGCAACTTTTTACCAAACTTGCTCCGATTGGAGCCAAATTTTAACCAACTGCTCGGGACATCATAAAACCCACAAAGCATATTTTTCCCTTCCAATTATAAGTCCTGAGCCACTCAGAATCGCAATTCCCGGGAATTACGTGCAACCGTGATAAATTAAGAATTCGTCCCGGGTTGTCCCAAAAATCACCAAATAAATTCTATAATCTCGAGACTTCACTTTTGATATAATATTACCACGATTCCAAAACTACCTCCCAATCTCAAATCCGAGTCCTGTGCTGCTCCCGGGCCATTTCTCCACGCAGAACCCCCGAAAATCGCCCGGGAACAACCCCCGGCCAGAAAAATTATTTTCCGCGGAAATGTCCGGTACACTACCAGGACACCAAATATCAAATAACAGATCAATCCGAACTCCGGTGTAGAATCTGGAAGCAATCTGACCGGAGTAGCCGTTGGCCCCGGTGGCCAACCGGCTCAGAATGGCCCCCCGCCGGGGCAGCCATAACATTCCCCCCTCCTTAGAACTCTTGGTCCTCCAAGAGCCCTATCAATCGTCCATACTGGTCGGGGTATCGGTCCTGGATATCCTTCTCTGTCTCCCAAGTTGCTTCCCGGTCGGTATGATGTGACCACTGAACCTTGACCATGGGAATCAACTTGCTGCGAAGTCTCCTGACATCCCTATCCAGAAAGGCTACCGGTACCTCCTGATAGGAAAGATCGGGTTCCAGTTGTACCTCCTCCACTGAAACCGTCTGAGTCGGATCCAGAATGCACTTCTTCAACATGCTAACATGGAAGACATTGTGCACAGCAGACAGACTCGGAGGTAATGCTAACCGGTATGCTACCTTACCGACCCTTCCTAGAATCTCATATGGACCAATATATCGTGGGGCCAACTTGCCCTTCTTCCCAAATCTGACTGTCCTTCGGATAGGTGCTACCTTGAGCCAAACCCTATCCCCGATCTCAAACTCCAGAGCTCTACGGCGACGGTTCGCATAAGCAGTGGTGCGGTCATTCGCGGTCTTGATCCGCGCCTGAATCAATCTGATCTTCGCCGTAGTCTCCTCTATCAGCTCGGGTCCCAGATCAACCCTATCAGATGAATCCGTCCAACAGTGCGGTGTCATACACCGTCTTCCGTACAACGCCTCATAAGGTGCCATGCCAATCGTGCTCTGGAAACTATTGTTGTACGAGAATTCGATCAACGGCAACTGCTGGTCCCAATCTCCCCCGAAATCCAAAGTACAGCTACGTAGCATATCCTCCAGTATCTGAATCACCCGCTCCGACTGACCATCCGTCTGTGGGTGATACGCTGTACTCAGATGGAGTCGCGTGCCCAGTGCTTTGTGAAAAGCACTCCAGAACCGTGCCGTGAAACGCGGATCACGGTCAGATACAATGGAGTCTGATACTCCATGTAACCGTACGATCTCTCTGATATAAAGTCGGGCAAGCTTCTCCAGGGTCTGTCACCCGAATAGGCAGAAAGTGTGCGCACTTCGTCAGCCGATCCACGATAACCCAGATAGCATCGTGATGAGACCGAGTCAGGGGTAGTGTAGTCAGAAAGTCCATGGTAATGTCACCCCACTTCCGAATCGGAATGGGTAAAGTCTGTAGTGTCCCTGCCGGTTTCTGATGCTCAATCTTCACTGCGACAAACGGCACACCTAGAAACATGTGTGGCAATGTGTCTCCTCATACCAGGCCACCGAAGTGTGTACGCAGATCTCGATACATCTTCTCGCTACCGGGATGGATACTCACCGCTCGAGTGTGCCTCTCCCGAATCTCATCCCGGAGCTCCCGATCCCCGGTACATAGAGTCTATCCCGGAAGTATAGCAATCCCTGCCTATACTGGAATGTCGGTAACAAGGATCCCTTGTCCTCCCCAGAAATCCTCCTCAACTCTGGATCCCTACCCTGCGCCTCGCGCACTCTGTCCAGCCACTCCGAATGTATAGTCAGTGTACATACCTGAGCACGCTCCCAGAGCTGCCATCTATGCCACAGACTGGTCAAATCTCTCTCCTCGGATCGGTCCCCAACATCTCCTCCCTTGACCAACCCGGTATACTTCCTGCTCAGTGCGTCGGCAACAGTGTTGCCCTTCCCATAGATGTACTCGATACTACAATCATAGTCGTTGATGTATTCGAGCCCTCTGCGCTGCCTCATGTTAAGCTCCTTCACAGAACAGATATTTCAGACTCTTGTGGTCGGTAAGAATCTGAAATTTGATACCAAGCAGATAGTACCTCCACTGTTTCAGCGCATAGATCACTGCAGCCAACTCCAGATCGTGTGTCGGATAGATCAGCTCATGCGGTCGCAGTTGCCTCGACCAATAAGCTATCACATTACGCTCCTGCATCAACACACACCCCAAACCTGATGTGGAAGCATCCGTATAAATCACATACGGTAAGCTCGGATTTGGAAGAGTCAGAATCGGAGCATTAGTCAACTGCCGCTTCAACTCTTGAAAATTCTGCTCACACCTATCAGACCAGATATACGGCTGACCCTTCTTGGTCAACTGCGTAAGCGGAGATGCCAGAATGGAGAATCCCGGTACAAACCTCCGATAATATCCTGCTAACCCCAAGAAACTCCTGATCTCTCGTACCGTGGTAGGCTGCTTCCAATCCCTAACTGCCCTCACCTTCTCTCGGGTCTGCTGCAGACCATGCTCGAAATAACGTGTCCCGCAAAGGTGACCTCCCGGATTCAGAACTCACACTTTGAGAACTTAGCATAAAGCTGATGTTCCCAAAGTGTCTGTAACTACCCTCAGATGCTCCCGATGTGAGTCCTCATCCCTAGAGTATATCAGAATATCATCGATGAAGACCACTACAAACGAATCCAAGTACGGTCGGAACACCCGATGCATCAGATCCATGAATGCTGCCGGAGCATTGGTCAGCCCGAATGGCATGACCGTAAACTCAAAGTGTCCATATCGGGTGCGGAAAGCAGTCTTAGGTATGTCCTCTTCCTTCACCCTAAGCTGAAAGTATCCAGATCGTAGATCAATCTTCGAGAAAACTCTAGAATCCCGAAGCTGATCAAAAAGATCATCAATCCTCGGCAACGGATACTTATTCTTCACAGTAAGGGCATTCAACCGTCTATAATCAATGCAAAGTCGGAATGTCCCCATCTTTCTTCTTAACAAATGTAACCGGAGCACCCCACGGTGAAGTGCTCGGTCGGATGAAGCCCTTATGCTGTAGTTCCTCCAATCGCTTCTTCAACTCCCGCATCTCGAAATAGGCATCCGATAAGGAGGTATAGATATCGGAGTGGTACCCGACTGCAGATAAATCTCAAATACAATCTCCCGCTCTGGTGGTAATCCGGGCAACTCCTCCGGAAATACTTGCGGGAAATCCCGAACTACCGGTATACCATCTAACTCCCGCCGAGTACCAGCCTCATTCAGATCATAACACTCCCCACACCTACTATCGACACTGATCCGTAACCTGCAACTCCGTGCTATGCTGTGTAGTAGTCAGACCAATCGGAGCCGTGAGAGGTAGCACCTCTCCAGAAACCACGATGCTACGGGTTGCAAAATCTATGTGCACAGAATTCTTGGATAGCCAGTCCATCCCAAGAATAATATCATACTTTGGCGTGTCCAGAACCAACAAGTCTCGATACTATCTCGATGTCCACCTACAGATATCGTACAATCCCGAACCATCTCATTGGAAAACAAAACCGACTCAGCAGTTTTTACTAAATACATTTGAGGCAAGGTACTAACAGACAGATGCAGAGATGTAACACATTTCTGTGTTACAATGGAAATAGATGCTCCTGTATCAAACAATGCATGAACAGGTATATCATTCAAAAATATAGTACCTTGCAAAACTCCCTGCTGACTGGAGCCTCCCTGCTGGCTGGTACCTGCCTGCTGACTAGGTCCTCCCTGATGACTGGGGCCTCCCCGCTCAAGATGAAAAACTCGACCTGCTCTGGGCTGCTGTGATGGAGGGGGTGGCTGAAGCTGCTGTCGCTGCTGAGGTCTCGGGCCACCCTGCTGAAATCCACGCCCTCGCGGCGCGTTGGGCTGTGCCTGAGCCTGCGGACGCCGATGACTGCCAAAACCCTGCCCTGCCGTCATAGGGCAATCCCGTACCCAGTGAGTGTCAGACCCACAACGCAAACATCGGCCCTCCTGCAGGTAACAAAGTCGGCCAGGGTGATACCCTCCGCAAGTAGGACAAGGTCGTGCCGGTGGTGCTGCTCCCCTGCCTCTACTAGACTGCCCCGGCCTGTTCGGCCGTCCAGAAATCTGCCGAGATCCCTATTGTGTGGAACCCCTCAAACTGCTCTGACCTCGCTGTGAATTGAGGCGACTCTCAACCTCCTCCTGCTCAAGGAGCTGGGCCTTCTGAACAGCCTCCCGATAGGTAGTGATGTCCAACGGTCTCAGAGCCCACCTGTACTCGGGGCGTAAACGACGGATAAACCTCTTGGCCTTCTCCTCCTCCATACCATGGTACTGCGGTACGTAGTGGATAAGCCGATCAAACTCTCGCTCATACTCCCCGACAGTCCGGTCTCCCTGATAAAGCTCATCAAACTGAACCTGTCGGAGGTCTCTAGCTGCATCCCCGATGAATCTCCTGTGGAACAGTTGGGAGAACTGCTCCCAAGTAATGTCTACCACCACATCGATGCTCGTCCCGAGTTTGCCCTCGATTACCACAAGGCTCCTCCACCAATGATCTGCTCCCCCCGTAAATTAAACGTGGCAAGGGATACCATCACCGTAGAAGGTAGGTGTAACCTCCTAGGAGCTTGTCAATCTCCATGAACCACGCCTCCGCTGCCTCGGGACCTCCCCTGCCATCGAACTTCTTAGGGTTCAAGCGCTGAAACCTCTCCAACAATCGGACATCATCAGAGTCAGAGTGGTGCCCCGAACCTCCCCGTCGTCGGTGGGTCCGACGGGTGGTATCAGAATCTAGCTCGATAATCCTCCGTCGCTGTCGGGGTGGCTGATGTGTCTCCTGGTCAGAACGATCGGAGCGAGCTGCGAGCTGCTCTCCGGTCGTACCCTCCGTGATCGCGATTCTCGCGATCCTCGTCCTCCTCAGAATCACTCTCAGATCGTGCCCTTACATGAGTGTGGGTGGTAGTCCGGGTATGGCTACTCACCCCTCTGTCAGAATGTACAGATGGTGCCACGACTGAATCCTCCCGCACCTGTGACTGTATCGGAACCTGTTCCGGGACTAATGTCCTCAACAACTGCTGAACCTGTTCCAAAGACATGAACCAAAGCAAAGTGGTAGAAGATCTCGACCCAACTGTGCAACAGTGGCGGCCCTGTCCCTCGCTGCTCAACTCGTGGCGGGGTATGTGTCTGCCAACCCCGTAACCCTCTCGTCTCCGATCCCTATCTCTTGGAGGCGTGGGATCACAGTCCCCACCCTCCTGTCGCAGATCACGCTGTCTGCGCGTGTTTACCATACCTGAAAACATTTCAGATCAAACAGAGTCCAGACAATCAGTCACTTCTAATCCCTGCAGAAGCTAGCAGCAGTTTTTCTAAGGCTCTGTAGTGCAATGCAACACTTGACACAGAAGTTATTCTTCAGAATTATGAAATCATGTATTTCACAAAATCACAGAAGCAGTTCATGCTTATTTCACCAAATCTTTTCCTAACACCCAATTCTACGTACCAGGACCTTTTCCACAATCCCTTGCTTATAATAATATACCCGTCCAGAAATCCAGAACTCCAGAATCTGCAACTGCCAGGATGGCTTGAAGGATCAAACTTTACTCCACAATTTTACTTTAAAGCGGTTCAAGTAAGGAGGTGGCCAATCTCCGTACCAAACCATTCTAAAATAAAATGTGCAGCAATAGTTGTCACTACAAGTCACCACTGGCGACCAATATGGTCACTTACCTGCTCTGATACCAACTTGTCACGAACGCCAACCGAACCCGGTTGTGGAGGCGGGGGCGCCGGGACGTCGGAAGCGGAGGCCGGACCGATACAGAATGACAGGTCCATCGAGACCTGCCGCGCGTAGCGGACCCGAAAAGTGATTGTGGAAGCAACCTGAAAATTTCATACATACAACTGAAATACCAAGGGTGAGTCCTGTCCCACGGGAAAATGGACAAGTACTACACCATCATCACACATATAGTTCAGGTAATAACAACAAAGTAAGCCTCGCCCTCCGTGAACGAGTACTTACGCATATAACATAGATACACACAGTACCCCGAGAAATAGGGTAACTACCAAGCGCTAAGCGCTCTGAACATGAATCATGTATATATATATATATATATATATATATATATATATATAACATCACCAAGTATCAGACATCAGAATCCAAAAGTATGCACATGCAGCTACAGAGCCATCCTTAGCTAAGCCCGTCAGATACCTCGCGTGGGATCTACACCAAAACTGCCACTGCACAAAATCCCAACCCGCAAGGCACTGCTGCTGCTCAAACACAACCGAAGATCAAATGTGAGATCTCTAACCACTGAAATCAGAATACAAACCAAAAAGTCCATCAAGCTCACCCTTAAGCCCAAAGTACCGAAATAAGCACAAAAACCACGAAGCCTCACGGAATCTACTCTGCTGGCTGCTTATCAGGTCTACCTGAAAAATGAACCCAAAAAGGGTGAGTCCTCAGAAGGACCCGTAAGGGTAGGGGTAAGATAAGCATATGCACCCCCCTGCAAAACAGAAAGATAACAATATATATACAGAATATATGCAGCAGAATACAGAATATATAACATGCAACAGAAACAGATCAGAATCCCGAAGGATGTGCGATTCCAAATCGCCCTTGACCCTTATAGTGAATCAAAACGACAGCCTCCCTCCAAGGGAGTCAAAAGCCGAAGCTCAGACAAAAGCATGGTGCACCAGCTGGGGTAGCGAACCCCAACTGTCGTAGGGTCAACAGACAAAGTATGCCATAAGGCATACACCTACAGATCACAGAATGTGCCTTAAAGCACATATTTCCCAGAATACCTGCAAAACAGAAAATACCCCCCAAACATACACAAATCTTACCAAAGTAGCAAAACCAAACCCTTACCGCACAATTTCAGACCAGATGACCGATTCTGGACAACTTCCCGTCCGCGGCCCGAATTCCAGAAACCTTTCTTTTCTGACCTTCTGTACCTCGGAATCTATCAAACAAAGCTGAATCAGCCTTCTTATAAACCACACTACATATCTGCACTTCCTGACCAAAACCGAAAAATCCCGCGAATCCCGACAAATCCGGGATTTTCTCCAACGGCTCAGAATTCAGAACCGACTCCGAACATTCAAGAACACATCCCGACAATCAATACCCACTACACAGAATTTGTCAAATCCAACAAAATTTTTCCAACAAATTCGTCCAAATCTGAATTTTTCACCCTGAATGTGTTTCCGACGATCCAAAGTTATATTCCTAAACCTTACCACCCCGATATCAACATATATGAACCACACAACGATCCAACGGTTCAATACCTTCCAAAATCAGATCACAAGTTCAAAATGCACTTTTTCAAACTTGCAAAATAACCAATGAATTGAACCTCACCTCAGTGCACGTAGTACTCAAGCTTCTGATCAACTTTCCAGTTGAACTCTCGGGCAAAGGAACAAGTTAGAGCATGGATTGGGAGCTTGGAAGTGACAAAAATGGTGGAAGATACAGGAAGAAGTTTCGGCCAAAGACTAGGTGAGGAAGATGATATGTTTAACTTTGTCCTTTTTGCTAATTACACACACACGCATATATATTTACATATATATATATATATATATATATATATATTCTTTTTCTTCTTTTCTTTCCTCTCTCTCACGTTTTCCTCTTTCTTCTTTTCTTTCTTTTCTTTTCATCCACATAAATACACACACACTTGCCACATGTCATGTTTTGACCAAAATTGTTTCACCCCTCCGCCTTTCAAAAGTTGCAATTTCGTTCAGCCTGTGAATGCAACTTTTTACCAAACTTGCTCCGATTGGAGCCAAATTTTAACCAACTGCTCGGGACATCATAAAACCCACAAAGCATATTTTTCCCTTCCAATTATAAGTCCTGAGCCACTCAGAATCGCAATTCCCGGGAATTACGTGCAACCGCTCAGTAAATTAAGAATTCGTCCCGGGTTGTCCCAAAAATCACCAAATAAATTCTATAATCTCGAGACTTCACTTTTGATATAATATTACCACGATTCCAAAACTACCTCCCAATCTCAAATCCGAGTCCTGTGCTGCTCCCGGGCCATTTCTCCACGCAGAACCCCCGAAAATCGCCCGGGAACAACCCCCCGGCCAGAAAAATTATTTTCCGCGGAAATGTCCGGTACACTACCAGGACACCAAATATCAAATAACAGATCAATCCGAACTCCGGTGTAGAATCTGGAAGCAATCTGACCGGAGTAGCCGTTGGCCCCGGTGGCCAACCGGCTCAGAATGGCCCCCCGCCGGGGCAGCCATAACAATAGCAAATGTAACTCAGAAACACCGAATCCATTTATAGCATATCCAGTATAGGCAAGTCGGGGCTCCGCCCACGACTCAGAAGACAAAGCAGAATCAACAAATATCCAGAATATACGTCATATACAATATCATGATCCGAAATACATGCATGCAACTGCACCTATAGAGCCACCAAAGTAATCCCTAGAATACCTAGGTGCGGAATCAGGAAAACCTCTCGCCCAGAAGATTCCCGCACGAGGTACTGCTGCTGCTAAAACACAACCAAAGAGAGGTGAGTTAGTTAACCGTAAACCAACAGAACTGAAATCAGATACACCAATCAGAAACCTCTACCGGGACCACCCCTTAACCCGAACAGAAGAAAACAGAACAGAACAAAAGTTCCACAAGGGAACTGTCAATACCTGAAAACCAAAACAACCAAAAGCACCGCGAATCCCTAGTCCGCAGGCAGCTTGTCAGGTAGACCTGAAAGGTGGTAAACAGAAAGGGGTGAGTCCTCGGGAGGACCCAATAAGGGCTGAGGTAAGATACAGTTTGTAGATGTGCTACTGAGCTGAACCTGCAAAACAGAACAAACACAAGCAAATACATATATATGCATGTATGCAGAGACAGAGGTGAGCCGGAACCCATCGTACGCGGTCCAACCGCCAGAACGACCCAAACGACAGCCCTCTCTTAAGCAAGATTACTAACCAATTCCACCTTAATCAACCAAAACCAATTCCTAAACCCTAGCCAAAGTTTCGGCCAAAAGGGGCTTTCTCACACATGTTTTCCATCAAATTGAAACCATAGAAAGCCTTAGAATCATGCTAGGAATAACATATCCAAAACATGATTCAAGAACACAACTCTACATCATTTTGGAAAATCACCCTTAAATTCGTCAATTTAGGGTTTTTACAACCAACATGTTTTTCCAAAATCTAACTCTTGATTCTTACTCCTCTCCATACCAAGAACAACATACTTGAATTTGGAAGCAAGAAGATCAACAAAACTCATAGCAAGGAACAAAACTTATATTAAACATTTTCAGGGGATCGTGGCAAATGACATGCGGAGTAGACCTCCCGCAGTGATCGTTCTGCATTTTGTGTTCTGATAGGTGTATTTCTGATTAAGTTTGGGGGTATTTCTCCTTAGATCCCTTCTGTGATCTGTTGGTTTAAGTTATCCGTTTAGTCTGACGTTAATTTCTGTTGTTTATGTTCAGCAGCAGCGGCAGTAGTTAGCGAGGCATACTCTGCTTTATGGCTAGGCTCTATAGGCGTAGTATGCATATTAGTTACATTGGGTATTCTGATGTTCTGGTCTGTATATTATTCGTGGGGAGTTTCCGACACTACGAAGAAGGCGGAACTCCTTCTACTTGTATTACTTATTTTCTGCTTTCCGCGCACGCGATATTCTGTAAAACTACTAACGTGTTTCGGGTGCAGGTTTAGGACTAGTAATATGTCTTAAAAACTGCAAACACGTATTAACCTTAAAACCTGAAGGAAAACGTTTTAAGTGATGGGTTTCGGGTCCACAACCCTTTTAAGAGAAACTCCGTATTCACCCGCCGCCGATACTTTCGACTTCCGCAACAACGACGCTTCTGCCAGCTTCCGGGGGCGGTGGGGTGACAGCCGAGCTTAACTACCCGATGATTCAGAAAGTAGTATACTCCTTGGTTCTCTCAGCCCGAAGGTTGAAGCCATATTTCCTCGGGTTCTCCATAGTAGTCCAGAGTAACGTCCCTATCAAAGACATCCTGAAGCGGGTGGATCACTCCAGATGATTATCAAAAAGGTGTATCGAACTGAGTGAATATGAAGTCAAGTATGAACCAAGGAGAGCGATCAAGGCACATGTTACGGTCATCCCGAGCGGGTTGTGACCCGGGTGACCCGGGGCTCCGGTTTTGGCCTGCGGGTCACGGTTTTGGGCGGTCAGACGGCTCCCGAGGCTGATTTGGGTATTATTTTTGGGAATCCTTCTTGTTTTGAGGTCACACGGGTCCCCTGGACATTTTCGCCGAAAATATTTTTCCGGGGTCGGGACTTGTCTCGGGGCGTACAGCGGGCTCAGTAGCGCTCCAGGGACCTCGGAATGGGAAACCGTTTGCATATTTGGAATCGTGGGAACGTCCCGAAACTTTTTATGGAGTATATGTTTTGGGACGGGACGTTCGGTCCCGGGCAACTCCTGGGTCTCGGGATGGGAATTCTGGCGCTCGGGATGGAAATTTTCCGACAGCTTCGGTGCAAGGTATGTTATATTTTGGGGCGGATTTTATGGTAATATTTGAGGATTTTTGGGCATGGTGTGATTTTTGGTCCAGGTTAGCACGCGCGCACGTCGGGATTTGCTCGGGTTAAGCGGGCTCGGTACGAAACTCTGGTTTTATAATTAAACAAAGGAAACATGATTTGTGTGGGATATGATGTTCCGAGGGTTGTGTTCAGTTTTCGTTCCAATTGGAGGTTGAAAGTTGAGGTTGGGGCTAAATTGAAAAGATTTGCAAAGTTAGAGGACCAAATTGCAATTTACCATAAAATCAAAAATTCTTTTGGTAAAGGAAGGGAGAAGGTCGGCTGTAAGGGAAGGGATAGGACACTTGTCCATTTGTGGTTAAAGATGGAAAAGGGAAGGAGGTATAAAAAGGGAAGGTTGATAGTCTCGTTCCTTTGCAGGTCCGGACTCTTAGATAATTTGTTGATGGTGTTGTGTTCTTGGGGACTCCAAGCTTGCTGTTCAAAGTGGTCTGCAAGAGATAAAGAGAACACTTAGGAGTAGCAAGAGAGGAGTGGGGGGGCATGTAGTGTCTTACCCAGTTTAAGGTGGACATCACCCTATTTATAGGGTGATGCCAGAGCCTCCCCCAGTTGAAGCCTTACAATAAAGTGTGTCAGGCTGTTTGAGATAAGTGTGTAAGGCGGCTGATGATGAGTGTGTCAGTAAACCGCCTTTGTCAATTTGTTTGCCAGAGGATATCTGTCGTGCGAATCTGGTGAAGATCACTCAGGCTTGTGCTGACCGTCTTCCTTATTGGTCGCTTGATGTCAGATGACCAAGTGGTCTTCCCTAGTTAAGCATGAAATGGCGAAGGCCAGCATGGGGCGAAGCCAATAAAGGTAAGAGTAAGGGTTGCACAAACCGTGAGTACAAGGGCCTTGTCTGGCGGGGCCAGGTTAGGCAGGGACCTCACGAAGGCGAGCTGTGAGACCGCGAGGGCGAGACCCGTGGAGGCGAGATTTGAGATCGCGAGGGCGAGGGCCCTGTCTGGCGGGGGCAAGACTTGAGGTCTGGCGAGGGCGAGACCTGCAGAGGCGAGATCTGGCGAGGGCCCTGTCTGGCGGGGCCAGTGTAGGCATCAGAGACTCGCGAAGGCGCGCTGTGAGACAGCGAGGGCGAGACCTGCGGATACGAGACTTGAGAATGCCATTGCGAGGAGCGGGCGATGGTAATGCTGATCCTTGTCCAATTCTGATGTGATGCGAGGACACTTTTGCTTGGGTAGTGTACCAAAGGTTTTATGGAAAAATAACATAAGTCTTCTTCTTTCTTCTTCCTCTTCCTTCCCTTGCCGCCACCATTGTCAACTTCTTCCAAGCTTCTTGTTCTTCATCTTGGCTGGAAACATCAAGGATTTGAGCTCTATAAATTGGTAAGTTTCTCTTCTCCATGGATTTGCAAGTTGGTTGCATGTTTTGGTGGAAAAAGATAGGGTTGAAACCGAAATGGATTAATTCCTTGCTATGAGTTTTGTTGATCTTTTTGCTTCCAAGTTTGAGTATGTTGTTCTTGGTATGGAGAAGAGTAAGAATCAAGGTTTAAATTTTGGAAAAACATCATGGATGGTGGAAACCTAATTTGGCTAAATTTTGGTTGTTTTCTAAAGTTGGTGTTTAGTTGTGTGTTTGATTCATGCTTTGGATATATGGTTCCTAGCATGATTCTAAGGTGTTGTGTGGTTTCAATTTGATGGAAATCATGTTGGGTAAGAAACCCCTAATTGGTCGAAACTTAAAGCTAGGGTTTATGTTTGATTTTGGTGTTTAAGGTGTAATTGGTTAGTAATCTAGCTTAAGATGTGTATTTGGTGGTTAAAGTGTGTAAATGGAACCTTGAATGGTTTGATTTGGAAGTTTGGTGAAAAATGGGTGAAAGGCCGAAACTTAAAGGGGGACTTTATCTATGTTTGGGTTGTGTTTTGGTTGATTTGGATGGTAATTTGGTATTGGGAATGGAATTAGGTGCGTAACGATGTTTGGAACGTCGTTTTCGGATAATAGGAGAAAAGTTGCCCTCTTTGCTTGGTTTGGGGTTTGATGGTTTGGATGTGTCTGTGGGTGTATGAATAACGATGTTCTAGCTCGGTTCGTGAAACCGAGCTTTCTGTGGATTTTTGCGGGAAAGTGCGGGATTGTGCGGGTTTGGTTTTCGGGGTCTGTTTTGGTCAGTTCTGACTTCTGTGTGGTTGTTCAGTGTGTTTCTGCGTTGGTGGAGTTGTGCGGGACCTTAAAAGGCACAGTATCACATTTCAGGCCGGGAGCCGGGATTTCCCGGGATTTTTGCTGCGGAGCGGTTTCTCTGAGGTATGGGTTCAACTTCTCTCGTTATGCATTCTGGAATGGGACATTATGTATACCTGGTTTAGTTGAGGCGGGTTCCGGGTTGAGGACGGTGGTTCGGTGATCCCGGGACCAGTCACATGGTAGGATACTGTTTGTAGCTTGTTCTGCTTCAAGGCCCGGATGGTCTTGGAGGCCACAGGTTCCATTTTTGTTCTGTATATCCGCACTAGGTGCCGATATTCTGCTTATACCGTTTGGTATACTTTGTTCTGTTTTGCATATGCATTACGATATGTTCTGTTCTGTGACGAGAACCGGATGGTCTTGGAGGCCACAGGTACTCCTTGGTTTAGTTTTGTTATGTCCGCACTGAGGGTGCCGACATTTTGTTCTGCGTATCCGCACCGGGAGTGTCGATACTTCTGTTCTGGGTGTCCGCACTGGAGGGTTCCGACACTACGTGTATCCGCACCGGGAGTGCAGGTATACTTCTGTGACCCTACTACAGTTTGGGATCGCGACCCCAGCCGGTACCGTGCTTCTGTTCTGTTCTGTATATTCTGACCTCTTAGAGAGGGCTGTCACTTTGGGTCGTTCTGGCGGTTGGACCGCGTACGATGGGTTCCGGCTCACCTCTGACTTTACATATACGCATATATATATATATATATATATATATATATATTTGCTTATGTTTGTTCTGTTTTGCAGGTTCGGCTTAGTAGCACAAGTACAAACTGTATCTTACCTCAGCCCTTACTGGGTCCTCCCGAGGACTCACTACTTTCTGTTTACCACCTTTCAGGTCTACCTGACAAGCAGCCTGCGGACTAGGGATCCGCGGTGCTTTTGGTTGTTTTGGTTGTTTTGGTTTTCAGGTATTGTCAGTTCCCTTATGGAACTTCTGTTCTGTTCTGTTTTGTTCTGTTCGGGTTAAGGGGTGGTCCCGGTAGAGGTTTCTGATTGGTGTATCTGATTTTAGTTATGTTGGATTTACGGTTAACTAACTCTCCTCTCTTTGGTTGTGCTTTAGCAGCAGCAGCAGTACCTCGTGCGGGAATCTTCTGGGTGAGAGGTTTTCCTGATTCCGCACCTAGGTATTCTAGGGTTTACTTTGGTGGCTCTGTAGGTGTAGTTGCATGCATGTATGTCGGATCATGATATTGTATATGACGTATATTCTGGAATATGTGATGGTTTGGTATCTATCTTCTGAGTCGAGGGTGGAGCCCTGACTTGCTTATATTGGTTTTATGTACGAAATGGTTTCTGTGATTTGGTTATCATGAGTAATGAAAGGTATTCCATGAACAACATGTTGGTTTGTTAAGTTGTTTTATATACTTTCCATGTATGTGTTTTGTAAGTTACAGGTCGTAGTACGACCATTCTGTTTTTGCGGGCCGGGTCGTGGGACCACTGCATGTAGCGGGTTTCGGTAGTACCATTACCGCGCTTTCCGCCGTAGCTTCCGCTTCCGAACGTCGCGGCCGGCTCCTCCTCCGCCTTCGCAACCGGGCGGGGTGGTCGTGACAGGCTTTGGCTGATTTTATTGCCGAGTTCCCACAAGAATCCGAAGATGAACACTTAGAGAACGAGGATAACCCTGTATGGACTTTGTACGTTGAAGGAGCTTCAGGATCAGATAGACAAGGAGTGGGATTAGTTCTCGAATGACTCGAAGGGATGAGGGCCACCAAATCCATCATGTTCACTTTTCCGGTGATAAATAACGCGGCCGAGTATGAAGCCTTAATCACCGGATTTGAGTTAGTTAAGAAGGTAGGTATTCGATCCCTAAAGACATGCAGCGATTCGAACCTTCTGGTCCAACAGATGAATTGGGAGTGTGAGGTCAAGGAGCCAAGTCTCAAGAAGTACGCCGAGGTTGCAAAGAAATTAGCCCCGCACTTTGAAAGGTTATGCATCGAGAAGATTCTGCGGGCGCTTAAATCTGAAGCTGATCAGCTCTTAAAGTCAGGCTCCTATTATGAAGAGAGGAAGAATCCTTGTATCTGGTGGCAAATCAGTGCGCGTGACCGCCACGTTCCGATTTGACTTGCGTGTCACGACATTGACGGAAGCCATTAGGTCGACTTTGCGTACTAGGGCGCGATTGTCGAGGAATAGAGAGATCCTCTGAGGTTGTGATTTGACGAGTCGCGTTGAGTAGTTGTAAAACGTTACCCCTTTAGGTATGAACAGTGAATGTATTTATATGTCTCAGTGGCATTACTGTAATATCTCAATGTAAGGTGATTATATATTTTAGGTCATATATGCACTTCGGGAGGTATAGTTCGGGAACGTCCTCAATCTTTATTCGGGTTATATGCTAGTTTTTTAATGGGGCCCTTATTTCGGGCTTATGCGTGGGCCTTTTGTTAGGCCTTTTATGCGTATTTGGGCCTGGCGGCCATCAAGTCCCCCCCCAAGCTCTTTTGGCCGACTAAAAGGAGTCCAAAGTTCTTTTCTTGAAGATCCATTTTAGAATGTCTGTGAGTCATGTTCGGGAAACCACTTGGTTCGGGATACTTTCTTCGTTCGGGCAACTGAGTCTGTATTTTGAAAACATTGTTCGGGCATGCGATTCCTCTTGTGTTCGAGTAACTGAGTCGTTTCCCGTACTAATGTGTTCGGGGAACTGAGTCGTTTCCCGTACTAATGTGTTCGGGAAACTGAGTCGCTTTCGTAATAATGTGTTCGGGAAACTGAAGATGATTCCCCTTTTCTCGAACAATGTTCGGGCTTCCGAATCGTTTCCCGTACCACTGCGTTCGGGAAACTGAGGATGTTGATTCCTCCTTCTGTCTTGAACAATGTTCGGGCTTCTGAATCGTTTCCCGTACCATTGTGTTCGGGAAACTGAGGATGTTGAGTCCTTTTGTCTCGAACAATGTTCGAGCTTCTGAATCGTTTCCCGTACTATTGTGTTCGGGAAACTGAGGATGTTGAGTCCTCCTTTTGTCTCGAACAATGTTCGAGCTTCAATCGCTTCCGTACTATTGTGTTCGGGAAACTGAGGATGTTGAGTCCTCCTTTTGTCTCGAACAATGTTCGAGCTTCTGAATCGTTTCCCGTACTATTGTGTTCGGGAAACTGAGGATGTTGAGTCCTCCTTTTGTCTCGAACAATGTTCGAGCTTCTGAATCGTTTCCCGTATTATTGTGTTCGGGAAACTGAGGATGTTGATTCCTCCTTTTGTCTCGAACAATGTTCGAGCTTCTGAATCGTTTCCCGTATTATTGTGTTCGGGAAACTGAGGATGTTGATTCCTCCTTCTGTCTCGAACAATGTTCGGGCTTGTGAATCGTTTCCCGTACCATTGTGTTCGGGAAACTGAGGATGTTGAGTCCTCCTTTTGTCTCGAACAATGTTCGAGCTTCTGAATCGTTTTTGAGATTTAATCATTCGGGATCTGCCACGGTCGGTATTCCCAACGGTTATTTTTGAATCGACGGTAGAGATCACATGTCGTTTGGCGATTCATCTGCCCGATCTTTTCTATAAATGTGAGTTGAGCCTCACTTTCATTTGCATCTCTAAAACTCTTCTCTCCTCACAATAAAATCACGACGGACAATCCCACGCTCCAGGAGGCTGTTAGTATCTTCAAGAGGTGGAGGACTGTTGAAGAATCTGATCCAGAAGACTTTTTCCCCTTTCCTCGGAGAAACCACCGTCGGACGGTTACAAAGGTTCGTCCGCCGTCCATCAATTCTACCGACTCCACCGCCGAGTTTTTGACGCCGCCGCTGTCGCCCGTCTTTAATCTCCTTCCAGCGAGCCGCCCATGTATCCTCCGGCCATTTTCCCGAGGTACATTAGAATGGCCCCTACTTTTCCCTCCCTTTCTACTGTTCGTCCTTAATGTTGCCTTTTAGACACCAAGGGCGAGATTCCCAAGGTTGGTGGTCCGAGATAGAGAACTACCGGAGTAAGGCAACTCCGGAGTTAATAAAAGAGTGGCAATCCACTCATTTTGTCCCGATGACGGTTCGTACTCGGGTTCCTTCTCCGGAATGCCGGGCGTATGAGCCTGGGAAAGGCTGGTTGGTGATCTTCAAGGATCAACTGCTGTGCGGGCTCCGCTTCCCCCCGCACCCATTTGTTCGGCAGTTGGCGGAATCCCACGGACTTGCCGTTAACCAATTCAGCCCGAATACCTACTGCCACATAAACGCCTATCTCATTCTCTGTGCTCTGTTCGAGATAGAGCCAACCATATCCACTTTCCTCCAATACTATAAAGTGAATGTGGTCCCGAGGAACTGCTTTCTACTTCTTCATTGCCCGGGTCCTCCTATCAGTAAAATTCAACTTCGTTTGGAATTTGCCAACCAGCCGCAAGGGATGGCATCGGGAATTTTTCTTCATGAAGCCTCGATGCGTCATGGGGCCTCGCAAACCGCGCAGAAGGTAGGAGGACTGCCGGACGTGCGTAATCCTCGGCGATTGCTGAAGGGGGCTGCCGCCAAGGAGAATTATGACAGTTTCGAAAATAAAATCCGTACCATTGCTCCTTGTTGAGGGGATGGACCGAAGGAAGTCATCCCCTTTCAGATGTACTGGAGGCTGATTACACAAGGTGTCCTTTCTAACTTTGGTATTATTCAGGGGGACTTGGGGAGTTGGGCATCCGGAGTCTCCCCTTCGACCCGAGACTTGGCCTTGGTGCATCGTCTTCGGGCGAGACGCCCTTCGATGATTTCAAGATAGGTTTATATCGTTCTTCTGTTCATAGATGCATTCATTTGGTATTAACTTATTCTTCCCCTTTTGCAGAAATGGAGCCCGAGTTTGATCTTAGCGCCATCTTTCGGGACGCGAAGGAGAAGAAACCGAGCTCTAAAGCCGGTGGTTCGAGGCCCGCCGCAGCTGAGAAGAAGCGGAAGAGGGGTCCTTCTGCCGGGGAAGTTCCATCCCCGGTCCATATGGAAGGGCAGCCTACTCGGGATGATGTATATGATATGCTGCAGAACTCCCCCGAACGAATCAGGAGGGCTAGGGGGAAGTTTGTAGCCTCGATGATGACCGAGCATAGCACCCCGGAGGTCCCACCAATCGAGCTTCAACTAGGTAACCAGTTTGTGAAGTTACGCACCGCTTTTGGAACTTATTCAGAAATCTGTCCCGAATGTTCGGTGAAGACCCGCTGCATGACGTGGTTCGATCTCATTTTTGTACGTTAGGTCCGGACTGGAAAGAGTGCCAGGAAGAGAGGAGGCGGATGCGGGACGAGAAGCTCTCGCAATTCGGGAGCAATCTCATTCCTCGGGAGCCGGGGTGGCTGATCCACGAGGATCAAAACATCCTTGATGATGAAGACGTCAAGGATATGGCTCCCGAGCTTTTTGAAGGGACCGCCACTGCCCGAACCATGGAGTGCTTAGAGCACTTCTACCCTGACTTGGACGTCGCTGCTTCAAAAGTGGCCGTCCTCGGGTACCAGGTTAGTACTTGGTTGCTTATTTCTTAAGTCTGGGCTTTCGGGTTAATATCGCGGGAAAATAATCCTTTATGATGATGCGCAGGTGGCCACAATGGGTGGGTGGCTTTCCCGAATCACCCGAGCGTCCAACCGGATCCGATCGGAGGCCGAGCAACGGGCGACCAAAGCCATAGCTGTGGTGGCTAAGCTGATCCAAATGAGTCCACCACTATGAGCAGTTGCTGCGGCATTCCCGTACCACCTCCAAACTCGAGCTTCCCGAAGGCTCACACATTCGGGAGAACCTCAGTCCGGCCGAAGCTGATGATTTCGCTTTGGCTGAGGTTGCTTTCTTAAGCGCGGTCAAAGAGCACCGCCATTCAGAGGACGCTATTCGGGAAGAAGTTCGTTTGCTCAAGACTGAAAAAGAGAAGTTCCAGGTTGACTTCGCCAATCAGAAAGAGCTTCATGAGCACGAACTACGGGTCAAAGATGAGGAGAATCAGAGACTTCGGGATGAGCTTGCTGCGGTTCAAGCCAAGCTCCCGAAGTATCAGAAGGCGCTGAAGGATTCTGTGGATATGGCCGTTGACAAATATACCTTCGGGTTTTGTTTGGCTATGAAGCAAATCGTTGAGCGCAACCCTCATGTTGACCTGTCCGGGCTTGACGGGAATGAGGAGCCCGAAGAGGATCCCAGTTGGTACGGGGACGAATTTATGCATCCACCCGAACCAATAACTATTGATGATTTTGCGGATCCTCAGTGATGTACTCTTTTCCTTTTTTGCACCCATTTTTGTAACCCCGTCCTCGGGCGTTTTTAATGAAAAAATATTCAAGGATTGGATCAATACTTGTTTCCAAACTCAGTAGTGCTTTATTATTCCCGGTCATACAATATACTTCTTCAATGCTTCGGAATGGAAAGAGTTAGCCAATTCTCTTCCTTCGGGATCCGATAACTTGTACACTCCTTTCCTTTCTTCGGCGATGACCTCGAATGGGCCTTCCCAGTTCGGGGCAAACGCGCCTCCTTTTGGTCTTCGGGATCCCAGCTTGGTTTGCCGAAGGACCAAATCACCCACTTTGATATTTTTTACCTTCACTTTTGAATTTGTTGCAGATGCGGTTCTTTGTTGAAAAGCTTTCCCTCGCAGCTCATCTTCATCTCTTCTTCCTTCGAGTAAGTCTAAATTTGCTCGTAAACCTTGCTCATTCGATACATCCTCGAACACTTCGGTTCTGAGGGTCGCTACTTCAATCGGGATCAGTGCCTCGGTCCCGTATGTCAAAGAGAACAGGGTTTCTCCAGTTGACCTTCGGGGCGTGGTCCGGTAACTCCATAAAACATGGGGGAGTTCTCCGGGCCATTTCCCCTTTGCCTTCCCGAGTCTTGCTTTTAAACCGTCCTTCAACGTTCGATTGGATACCTCCACTTGGCCATTGCTCTGCGGGTGGGCGACCGGGCAAAATGAATCTTGATTCCGAATCCTCGGCGAAATCCTCGAATCCACCGCCGCTGAATCGAGCCCGTTATCGGCAACCAGTGACCTTCGGGCACCCGAACTCGCATATGATGTTCTTCCGCATAAACTTTCGGATGTTTTCAGCCGTAATTGTAGTCAGTGGTTCGGCTTCTATCCACTTGGTGAAGTAGTCTACGGCGACTACGCAATACTTCAGTCCTCCGGGAGTGGTAGGCAAGGCCCCGATCAGGTCGATTCCCCATACGGCGAACGGTATAGGGTAATCCGAGCACGATACGTACTCTGAGGGGACTCTCTGTATCCGAGCGTGTTCTTGACATTTCTTGCACTTGTTCACGAGTCTCCTTGCGTCTTCCTTGAGGGTAGGCCAAAAGAACCCTTGTCTTAGTATGACCGCTGCTAACGCGTCCGACTTAATGTGCGACCCGCAGGTTCCTTCATGGGTTTCTCTCAGAATGTCCTCGGTGTCTCCTTCTCCGACGCATTTTTGCAACGGGGAAGAGAATCCCTGCGGTACATACTATCCCCTATTATGACAAACTTGCTGGCCTTTCTCCTGATGTTAGCGGCTTCGGTTGATTGTCCGGGAGTACCCCTTCATCGAGGTACTTCCAATAGGGGGTCCGCCATCCCGAGGTAATGCAGCCTATTCGGGAGTAATCGACGCAAGGCTCACTCCTTATTTCGTCGTAAGAGGCTGACTTCGACAGCTGATCGGCCTCCGAATTGAGAGACCTCGGGATCTTCTCGATACACAGCTTCTCGAAATCCACGGCCAATTTTCTAGCTACCTCGGCGAATTTCTTGAGACTTGGTTCTTTGACCTCGTACTCCCCATTCATCTGCTGAACGAGGAGGTTTGAGTCGCTACACACTTTCAGTGATCGGATTCCCGCTTTTTTGGCTAATTCCGCACCGGCAAGAAGGGCTTCATATTCGGCTGCGTTGTTCGTTACCGGGAAATTGAACTTTATTGACTTAGTTGCCTTCATTCCTTCTGGGCCTTCGAGAACTAGTCCGGCTCCTTGTTTGTCCGATCCCGAAGCTCCATCCACGTGTAGGGTCCAGGCCGGACTATCCTCGTTCAAAGAATCTTCGCTTTCGGATTCCTTGGGTAATTCCGCGATAAAATCCGCTAATGCCTGCGCTTTGATTGCTCTTCGAGGTTCGTATTTGATCTCGTACTCGCTTAGTTCTACGCACCACTTTGACAGCCTTCCGGAGTGGTCTACTCGTTTTAAGATGTCCTTGATAGGGACATTACTTCGAACAATGATAGAAAACCCGAGGAAGTATGGCTTTAGTCTTCTGGCTGATAGGACCAGCGAGTACACCGCTTTCTGGATCATCGGATAGTTGAGCTCGGCCCCGTGCAATGATTTGCTTACATAGTAGACCGGCCACTGCTTTCCTTGGTCATCTTCTTGAACAAGTACCGAACTAACGGCCTTTTCCCCTACTTCCAAGTATACAATGAGGGGTCTGTCCTCGGTCGGTTGCCGTAGCGTAGGCATTTCCAAGAGGTAGTCTCTGATTTCCTCCCAGGCTTTCTGATATTCGGGATTCCAACTGAACCTAGCTCGTTCCCTTGCGTTCTCGTCCTTAGATTTCTTGTCACCTTTTCGTACCCCAATTCTACCGGGCTCCGCACCTTCTTTGATCAAGAGTTTGAAGAAGGGACGACACTTGTCTCCATATCGAGATATAAAACGACTGAGGGCCGTGATCTTCCCGAGGAGTCTCTGCACGTCCTTTATCGATGAAGGTGTCCTCACGTTTAGGAGAGCTTCGATCTTTGCGGGATTTGCATCGATGCCGCGCTCGGACACCATAAATCCGAGAAATTTCCCGGACGTTACTCCGAAAACGCATTTATCCGGGTTCAATCGTATTCCATACTTTCGGATCTGCCCGAACACTTCTTCAATATCGCGGATTAGATTTTCTTCCTCCTTGCTTTTGATGATGATATCATCAACATAAACCTCGAGAATTCTTCCTATCTGCCCGGAGAATACCTTGTCCATCAATCTTTGGTAGGTTGCTCCGGCGTTCTTCAATCCGAAGGGCATTCTCGTATAACAGTGCGTCCCGGCGTCGCTTATGAAGGACGTCTTTTCTTCATCTGCCGGGTTCATTCTTATCTGATGATACCCACTGTAAGCATCAAGGAAAGAGAGCCTCGCGTGTCCGGCCGTTGAATCTACAAGCCTATCGATCGGAGGGGTTGGATATGAATCCTTCGGGCAAGCATCATTTACGTTAGTAAAATCGATGCACATGCGCAACTTGTCGCTATCCTCTCGGGTTGCCACCACGGGATTGCTTAACCATTCGGGATACGATACTTCCCTTATGACTCCCGCATCGAGGAGTTTCGAAATTTGCTCTTTGATGAAGGCCCTTTTGAATGGAGCGTTATTTCTTTTCTTACGCCTTATGGGTCTTGAATTCGGATTGATGTGCGGTGTGTTGTTTTACCTTCGGGTCGATCCTGGGCATGTCACTCGGAGAGTAGGCGAATAAGTCTTTATTCATTCGAAGCAAGTTTACAAGATTTTCCTTACTGCCCTCGGGCAAGTCTTTCGCAATTCTCGTTGTCCTATCTCCTTCCAAGACGATGTCTTCGGTATCCGCTTTCCCCTTATCTTCCTTCGAGCAGCCCGGAGTAGGATCCTTCTGAGCTATTGCCATGACATCCTTGGCCTCTCCCTCATCCGTGGCGAACGTGATTGTCAGGTATTTCACGTTAGTCCTCATGTGAATAGCCACCTGGGTTTCTCTCCCGATGATAGCATTGTACGCAGAGGGGACATCGAGGACAAGCCATTTGACCATCAGCATCGTGTATCGGGGTTGACCTTCGGGACCGACCCCGAGGAACATCGCGGGGAGCTCAATGGAGCCTAATACTGGTATTTCGTCCGGGCCCACTCCGTAGGTCGCTGTTTTGACGGGCATCAATCGGCTCGATTTGAGCTTGAGGCCTTCATAGGCTTTCCTGAACAACACGTCTGCATTTGAGCCGTCATCGCAGAGGACCCTCTTGACATCTATGGTTCCGATTCGGAGGGTGATGATGAGCGGGTCATAATGCGGAAGACGCACTTCGGACCCGTCCGCTCGTTTGACTCTCGAAGATGGATCTCCGTAGCTTAAAGAGGCTATCTCTCTTGCTTTCCTCTTCCTCGCGTTCGACCCCAGGGTGGTCGTTATGGTGTTCAGAATCCCGGTGGGTTGTGGCGGAGCCATCTTCTCTTTGCCCTTTTTGTTCGGTCCTGATGAATCTTCTTCGGCCTTCCCCTTGCTTCGGGAAATTTCTTCGCTCCGGGGCATCTTCAGATATTCCCCCAGAGAGCCTCTCTTGATGAGGTGCTCTATGTACCTCTTCAGCTGATGGCACTGTTCAGTTTCATGGCCGGTGTCTCTATGAAACTGGCAATACTTGGACGAATCACGCTTCGCCCCTTCCGGCATGGCCCTGGGCCGCTTAATATTCCCGGCACCTTGTCTCTGGAGGGCAGCGAGGATACTAGCCCGAGACGTATTAAGGGGGGTGAAGATCGGATTTCTCTCGAAAGCTCTCTTCGGTCCTCCCCAATTCCCTGGCTGCTTGACTAACGGGTTCCTCGGATTCTCCTTCCTTGGTTCTCGATTATCTCTGCTGTCCTGCTTTCCTTCGCGCTGAGACAACATCTCTTGAGCAATCATATGCTCCTGTGTGACAGCATACATTTCTTCGACGCTCGTGAAGTTCTTCCGAGATAACTCGTAAGCCAGGCGCGAGTTGGGGATGAGCGCCTTCGTGAATGCCATGATGCGAATGTTGTCCGTCAGATCAGACGCGTGAACGGCTTCTCGGTTGAACCTCTCGACGAACTCCCGAATACTCTCGTTCGGTCTTTGTTTGATGTCAAACATCTGGATGGCCCTTTTCGCTGACCTCTTGCATCCGATGAAGTGTGTTGTGAATTTGGTGGCCAGGTCCCCGAACGATGACACCGAGTTCGGGAGGAGCGAGTTGTACCAAGCGGAGGCCGGACCTCCTAAAGCTACTTCGAAGCACTTACACAAGGCCGCCTCGTTGGCTCCTTTCAGCTCCATTGCTCTCTTATACTTGTGGACAAAGGCGTCAGGGTCTCCTGAGCCTTGGTAGACTTCCAACGGATGCGGTAAGTTAAATATCCGGGGCATCTGGGCGTCCCGAATCCTGCTGGTGAATGGTCCTTCATCGGGATGTCCTCGCATTTGGGCTCGGGAATGCCCGAGTTTCTCTCGACTCGCTCCAGCGATGCAGCAGCTTGCCTGATCACATCGTCTCGTGGATCACCATGCACCAGCCTCTGGCCTTGGGGATCGGTCTCTCTTGTACTCCCTCAGGGACCTCGAGCGCTGCCGGCTTTGACGGTCCGGAGAAGCAACTTGTTGCGAACCTGCCTGCTGGCTACCATAGCCCGATCGATTATGCCGTGATAACTGCCTGTCACGAGGTTGACAGGATTGACCAGTCTGGTCGTTCTGGTTTCTTCGCTCTTCCTGAAGGACCACCCGCACAGCTTGGACAAGATCAGGGTCCAAGTGCCGGATGTCGCTTCGACGGTAGCTGGAAGTAGGACGTAGGGAGGTTGCTCCATCGGACGATTCCTCTGGGGAACCCCTATAGCTGGGATCGGCCGTGCGGCCGTTGGTGGAACCTTCTCCCTCCGGCCTGGATGATTGGGAACGGGAATGGCCCCCACGTTCAATCTGATTTTGGGGACCACCGCGTTTCCCACAGACGGCGCCATTTGGTGGCAAATCAGTGCGCGTGATCGCCACGTTCCGATTTGACTTGCGTGTCACGACATTGACGGAAGCCATTAGGTCGACTTTGCGTACTAGGGCGCGATTGTCGAGGAATAGAGAGATCCTCTGAGGTTGTGATTTGACGAGTCGCGTTGAGTAGTTGTAAAACGTTACCCCTTTAGGTATGAACAGTGAATGTATTTATAGTCCCATGTCTCAGTGGCATTATTGTAATATCTCAATGTAAAGTGATTATACTTTTTAGGTCATATATGCACTTCGGGAAGTATAGTTCGGGAACGTCCTCAATCTTTATTCGGGTTATATGCTAGTTTTTTAATGGGGCCCTTATTTCGGACTTATGTGTGGGCCTTTTGTTAGGCCTTTTATGCGTATTTGGGCCTGGCGGCCATCAGTATCAATTATCTCAAAGTATTCAATATTACTTTGGGATGGAGAGCTCCCTATTGGAAATACCTCACCAAAGGAATACTCATGGACGACCCCGTCATGACAGCAAAAGTTAGGAGAAAATCAAGAAAGTTTGTCATAATAGGTGGCAATCTATATCGGAAGGGTTTTTCTTCACCTATGCAAAAATGCATCTGGGAAAACGAAACCGGAGACTTTCAAACGGAAGTTCACGAAGGCACATGCGAGTCCCATATCAAGTCGGATGCATTAGGTGCGGTTATACTCTGGCAGGGATACTTCTAGCCAAACTTGAAGGAAGAGGCCACGAAGCTGGTCAATAAATGAAAGAAGTGCCAAGAGAACCCCCGAATTCAGAGAGTTCCTTCGGAGTATGTGACATTTTCGGTCTACCTGATACCCTTTGTCGTCTGCGGTATTGACTTAATCGGAGGATTGAAGTACCAATGGCTCCTGGAGGATTGAAGTACTGCGTGGTTCTAGTGGACTACTTTATGAAATGGATAGAAGCCGAACCACTGGCGTCTATAACGGCAGACAACATCCGAAAGTTTGTTTGGAAGAACATCATTTGCAGATTTGGGTGCCTAAAAGTACTCGTAGCAGATAACGGGACCCAATTCACAGACGGAGGATCCAAGACTTTGCCGAAGAGTTTAGAATCAAACTCCACTTTGCTCCGGTCGTCCACCCTCAGAGCAATGGACAAATTGAGGTATTAAAGTGGACGCTGAAAGACGGGTTGAAGAAGAGACTCGGAAACGTGAAAGGTAAATGACCCGGAGAGCTTCCGCATGTTTTATGGAGCTACCGGACCACACCACAGAGGTCAACCGGAGAAACTCCGTTTTCTTTAGCCTACGAAACCGAAGCACTCATCCCAATCGAGGTAACCAACCCATCTCTCCGGGCTGAAGTGTTCGAAGAAAGGGCAAGCGAACAAGGCCCAAGGACAAATTTAGACTTTCTCGAAGGAAAAAGAGAAGAAGCCGAACTTCGAAGAGAAACCTTTCAACAAAGGACTGCATTCACGGAAAATTCGAAAAAGATAAAAAATATCAAGGTTGGAGACTTGGTTCTAAGGCAAACCAAGTTAGGTTTGGTGTGTTCGCCCTGAACTGGGAAGGCCCATTTGAAGTTGTTTCCAAAGAAAGGAAGGGAGTTTACAAACTGTTAGACCCTGAAGGAAGGTAATCAGCCAATTCTTACCATTCTGAAGCACTTAGGAAATATTTTGTATGATGGATTCAATGAAGTATGAGACATTCAGGAAAGAGGATGTAGGTCTAACGACCAAACCTCTATAAAAGCAAGTATAGAACAAATCCCTATAATTTCATTAATAAAGCCCGAGGCAGAGATTACAGAAATGGAGTACAAAAAAGAACTACTATGCTATTGAGGATCTGCGAAGTCGTCCACGGTCACTGGCTCGGGAAGCTACAGGAACTCCTCACCAAACCAGGAAGGGTCTTCTTCGGGCTCTTCATCGCCGTCAATCCCCGAAAGATCGATGTGAGGATTATGCTTTATGATTTGCTTCCTGGACAGGCATAATCCAAAGTTAAACTTGTGGATTGCGAGTGCCATAGAATCTTTCAGCACCTGATGAAACTTTGGGACACATTTGTTGGCCTTGTTAAGCTCATCCCGAAAGCCAAGGATGTTCACCAACCTGGGATTGCTCCTTCTCAGCCTCGAGCTTCTGAATGTTTTCCCGTGGAGCGTCCTCAGAATCTTGGCAGTACTTGATTACATTGATGAATGACACCTCAGCCTTGGCGAAATCCTCAGCTTCAGTTTGGCCGAGGTCATCCTAGATATTACCCTTGAGGAGGACCAGGGCAGGTGAGCTGCGGGAATACCAGAGTAGTTATTCGTAGTGATGAACTTGTTGGATGAGTTTTGCCACTACGGCTATGGCCTTCGTCGCCCGCTGGTCAGCTTCTGCCGGATTTTGTCCATGGACCGGACCATCCAGGAAATCCAACCACTCATGGTAGAAACCTACATATCACCCGGACGAACGTTACATCCCACGTTACATCCCGAAGGTTAAAAAAAGGAAATGGAAATTGACAAGACTCACCTGATGACCGAGGACGGACAACCTAGACAAAGCAACATCCAGGTCCAGGTAGAAATACTCAAGGCACTCCTTGGTCCGGGCTGTGGTTGTGCCATTCCACAGCTCGGGAGCCATCTCCTTCGCGTCTTCCTCATCCATGATGTTCTGATCCTCATGGATCAGCCATCCAGGCTCCAGGGGAATAAGATCGTTCCCGAGGCGCGAGAGTCTTTCGTCTCATCGACGACAGTTATCTTCCTGAGCTTCTCTCCACTCTGGACCTAGTATACAAAAATGAGACCAAACCACGTCTTGTAGAGGGTCTTCGTCGAACATCCGGGAAAGATTCCCGAATATGTTCCAAAAACATAAGTTTTCTAACTTTACAAATTTATTGGTACCTGGATGGAAGTCGATGGGCATGACCTCAGGAGCTTGTTGCCCGGTCACAGTAGCGGCTTTAAACTTCCCCCGAATCTTTCAGAGGCGTTCGGGGGAGTTCTCCAGCATCTCGTATACGTCGTCCCGAGTGGGGTTACCCTCGACGTGCACCGGAGAAGGGATTTCCCCGGAGGTCTGGACAGGGGGAGTGGCTGTGGCCTCAGCATCGACCGAAGCAGCCCTCTTTCGCTTCTTCTCTGGGGCAGTGGCCTTCTGATATGATCACGACTATGGAACTCGCGATCAAGCTTCCACGGATCTAGCTTGGCGGAGGTGGACTCAACAAACGACACAAGTTTCGGCCAAGTGAACCTCCTCACTACGAGGTGAGGCAATGCACTTGATAATGCTTGGGAAAGGGGATGGGATCTAGCACCTCTTGATTACAAGATTAAGCAATACTAAATATTATATTTGAATCCTCTTGCATGGATCACAAAGGAAGTGGAATTGCAAGATATGAGAACACAAAAACCAAACCTCACATGGAGAGTTTCTGATTTCTTAAAATATGTTCTACCTACAAATGTGTGTGAAGCTAACTTAAATGGTGAGGAGTGATGTGAGGGGCAAAGCGGCTCTTACATTTGTGCATGCATGGAGAAAGCATGAAGTGCTTTTGCATGCATGCCATCCAAAAGCTTTCAAAAGGCAAAACGGCAAAAGCTAGCGTGAAAAGTGTTCCTGTGTCTTTTGCATGTAAAGTGAGTATTTGTCTTCCCGAGTATCTTCAGAGAAGGGACACCTCGGGTTTGATTGGTCAGCCAGTTGGTTAAGTATGGAGGCTTCGCGGGGTGGCTTCGCCTGGGGCCTTCCCCGGGTTGGCTTCGCCTGCGGGCTCCTCCTTCGCGTGGGATTCTCACGCTGGGGTCTCACCTGGGAGCTTCGCAGGAAGGGCTTCGTGAAATTTATGCAACTAGAAGTTTTGTGCGTTGGTCTCGCCTGAAGGCGTTGTTTGAATGGCTTCACCTGCGACTCGAAGTCTCGCGAGGGGGCCTTGTCTCCACCTTTCTCAACCATGCTTACATTCAAAACGCCCAAGGGCTTCGCGTACTCTCCGTCCAGGGGAATGCCGAGACGACGCAGCTGCCAGGTCCTTTCTTGCACTCCTGCTTGTTCTTCTGCTTGCGCCATAAGTTTCATGCAGGCATTGAGGCCCGTTTGGACTTGCTTGAGCCGGGACCTTGTCATAGACCTCCCTATGTCTTGGAGCAGATTTGGGGCTTCGCGCACTTGAGGTTGGGCACTATTTGGAGTTGGCGAAGTCTTTGCAGGGATGTCCTCATCACCTTCGAACCTCCGAATTTGGAAGAGCCTACAGCTTTGGTGGACTTCTTCATGTCCTTGTAAATGGCGCTGAGGTCATAATCGAACTTCATATCTGCAAAGGAAAAAGTGAATTAGTTAATATCAGATGAATACAAGACAAAACAGAAGAAGGGTATAAACCTTTATTGAACTCTTCGAGGGATATGTCACCCCAAAGACGTTGAACAAAGGCCAAGTCTTGGGACGAAGGAGGAGATTCCTGGATGCCCAACTCCCCCAAAACACCACGAACGATACCCAAGTGGGATAGGACCCCTTGGGTTATCAGCCTCCAGTACAAAGGAAAGGAGAAGACTTCTTTCGGCTCATCTTCGAACCAAGGAACAAGACCCCAGAGTTTATCATCGAATCTGTGAAAATTATCCTTGGCGTCAGCCTTCTTCAGCAAGCGCAAAGATTTCTGAACGTCTGGAAGTCCTCCTACCTTCTGCGCCGTATGCAAACCCCACGAAGTATCGGGCTCCATAAAGAAGAACTCCCGAGGCCACCCTTTACGACTCGTAGGGAAGTTCCAAATGAAGTTGGATCTTAGGGTAGGAGGACCTCGGGCGCTGAAGTAATAGAAACAATTCCTCGGGCTGACGTTGACCTTTTAGTACTGGAGGAAACTGGTTATGGTCGGCTCTGACCAGAACAGAGCACACAGTATGAGGTAGGCATTGATATGGCAGTAAATATTCGGGCTAAATTGATTGACAGCTAGCTCGTGGGATTCTGCCAGTTGCTGAACGAAGGGGTGCAGTGGAAAACGAAGCCCGCACAACATCTGATCTTTGAAGATCACCAACCAACCTTGTCCAGGCTCGTACTGTTACGGTCACCCCGAGCGGGTTGTGACTTTGGTGACTCGGGGCTCCGTTTTAGGCATGCGGGTCATGTCTTCGGGTGGTCAGGCAGCTCCCGAGTCTTTTCTGGGTTTCATCTTCGGGAATCCTTCCATATTTGAGGTCGCACGGGTCCCCCGGACATTTCTGCTGAAAATATTTTTTCAGGAGCGGGACTTGTTTCGGGACGTTTAACAGGCTCGGTATAATTTTTGGGATGGGATGTTTATTTCGGGGCGACACCCGGGGCTCGGGATGAGAAAACCAGGGCTCAGGATGAGGTTTTGTGACGGTTTTGGTGTGAGAGGTATTATGGCTCGGGACGGGTAATATGGTGATAACCGAGGAAGCATACATGACGGGATTTTTGGCTCGGGCTAGCACGCGCGCACGTCGGGAGTTACCTCGGGTGGAGTTGGCGCGGGATTACGCGCCAACACTTAACCAATTTTCAGATTTTTGGCCTTGGGTGTGAGTCACAAGGGTGACTAAGGTGGTGAGTCATGGTGAGAGGACAAGTGTCCTAGGTGACTCATTAATGGAGGTGGTATAAAAGGGATATTTTTTGGAAGAAAATGGCATTTGTGTTCATATTTCTTCTTCTCCCTTTCCATCCGCCATTTGCGCTCTCTTCTACCTCTCTTGTGTTAAGCTTCTTCTCTTTATGGTTTAGTAAGTTCGAAGCATGATTTGTGGTTGAAAGAGAGGTTTAGAACCGATTTGGTGTTAACTCCTTGTTACATGTTGTGTTGATCTTCTTGCTTCAATCTTCTAGTATGTTGTTCTTGGTAAGAAGAAGTGTAGGAATTAAGGTTTAATTTATGGAAGAACACCATGGATTAAGAAACCCTAAATGGCCGAATTTTAGGTTGATTTCTAAACTCAATGTGTGGTTGTGTTCTTGGATCATGGTTGAGATATGTGGTTCCTAGCATGATTCTAAGGTGTTGTATGGATTCAATTTGAAGGTAAACATGTTGGGTAAAAAGTACCCAATTTGGCCGAATTGTTCATTAGGGTTTGAGTTTGATTTTGGGTGATTAGGGTGAGAAATGTTGGTAAACATGCTTGAATTGTCTAATTGGTGAATTAAGTATGTGTTTGGAACCTTAATTGGTTTGGATTAAAGGTGTTATGTGAAGCAAGGTTTTTGGGCTTCCAATTCGAGGTAATAATGTAGGAGAGGTAGAGGCCGAAATTGAAAGAAGAAGGTTCTGGTGTATTATATGGGCTTCCGGGAAGATCTAGCCATGGTCGGGAAGATCTAGCCATGTTGTGTTTTGGAAGTAGGATTTGGCTATTTTGGTGGAACTTGGGTTCCTCGTGATTTGGTATGGCATGTAGTATTATGATAGCATGTTATCATTAGATTTGAAGTATGTTGTGGAACTAACGCTATCCGGTCCCACCTTGCTCACCACCGCCCACCGGCCGGCGACCGCTTCCGCCGGGTCGGATGTTCGAATTGTTCGTCATTTAGAGGCCGAATTGAAAGGAAGGTTTGGTGATGCTTGTGTTGTGTTTTGGAATGGTTTTGGTAATGATTTGGTATCACTAACGATGTTCGAACGGAATTGTGGACAATCCTGACCTACTTGCTTGTTTGCGGTGTAAATGTGGGGAAGTGGGATTTGAATGCTTGGTTGTGCTTTTTGGTGTTTGAATATAAATGTTCTAGCTCGGTTTGAGAAACCGAGCTTTCTGTGAAATTTTGCGGGAAAGTGCGGGATTGGTTTCAGAGGGTCTGTTTTGGTGATTTCTGACTTGTGTGTGGTTGTTCAGCTTGATTCAGCAGTGGGGGAGTAGGCGGGACTTCAAAAGTCACACTACCACGTTTCGGGTCGGGATCCGGGATTTTCCCGGGATTTTGCAGTGGAGTGGTTTTTGTGAGGTAAGGGTTCAACTTCTCTCGTTATGCATTCTGGGAGGGATTACATGTATATCGGGGTTAGTTGAGGCAGGTTCCGGGTTGAGGACGGTGGTCCGGTGATCCGGACCAGATCATATGGTAAGATATAGTTTGTTACGCTTCAAGGCCCGGGATGGTCTTGGAGACCTCGGGTTCCTTATTTGTTCGTATATCCGCACCGGGTGCCGATATTCTGCATATACCTTATGGTATATTACATGCTCGTGACGAGACCCGGGATGGTCTTGGAGACCACGTGTGCTCCTTGGATAGGTTGTGTCTGCACTGGGTGCTGACATTCTGTATATACCTTGCGGTATATTTCTGTGACCCTACGATAGTTAAGGGGATCGCGACCCCAGCTGGTACCATGCTTATGTATTCTGACCTCTTGGAGAGGGCTGTCGTTCTGTTTATTTTTATTTTAAGGGTCATTCTGGCGGTCTGCACCGCATCCTACGGGATTCTGTCTAACCCAGTCCTACGGGACTATTTATATATATATATATGTATATATATATATATATATATGTGTGTGTTCTGTGTTTTTCTGTTTTGCAGGTACGACATACTAGCACCTTTTGCAAATTGTATCTTACCTCAGCCCTTACTGGGTCCTCCCGAGGACTCACCCCTTTTTTGTATCTTACCTCAGCCCTTTTCTGTTTACGATAGTCCGGATGCATGGCGGTGCCGATGCATGGCGATGCCGGTTGGACCGGGGAAGATCTAGCCATGGTCGGGGAAGATCTAGCCATGGTCCGTGACATACAGGGTTTGGTTTGGTACTTCCCTACGGGGTTTGGTGGTATTTTGGTTGTATATGTGTATATGTGCCTGTGTTTGTTCTATTTTGCAGGTTCGGTTCATTATCACTTGTACAAGCTGCATCTTACTTCAGCCCTTACTGGGTCCTCCCGAGGACTCACCCCTTTTCTGTTTACCACCTTTCAGGTCGGCCTGCAAGCAGCCGCGGACTAGAGATCCGCGGTGCTTTCTGTTTTTGGATTTAGGTATCGACAATTCCAATTTGGAACTTCTGTTAAGTTATAAGGGGTAGTCTCGATAGAGGTTATAGTCTGTGTACCAGACTTCTGTTCTGTTGGGTTTACAGTTAACTGACTTCTCTCTCTTCAGTTTGTGGTTTAGTAGCAGCAGCAGTACTACGTGCGGGAATCTTTTGATTGGGAAGTTTTCCAGATTCCGCACCTAGGTATTCTAGGGTTTTACTTTGGCGGCTCTGTAGATGTACTTGCATGCATGTTTAGATCAGATCATGTTGTATGTTATGTATTTTGGAATACTTTCTGATTCTGTACTTTTATCTGACTGGAGGGCTCGCTCATAGCAGTTGAGGGCGGGACCCTAGCTATGTTCATATTGGTTATATATATCGGGTGGATTCTGTATTCTAGTTGTTTGTGATCGATGAATAATAATTCTATGAACTGCATGTTTGGTGCTGGTTGGGTGCTCACCTATTTCAGTGGGGCGGGGATCACCGTGGATAGTTAAGAATATATTGTATACTAGTCGTGTTTGAGTTTTGTAGGTTGCGGGTCGTAACACGATCAAGTTGTTGTGAGAAAAGTGTTCTCAGGCACTGGGCCTTCGAGAACGAGACTTTGCGGGCCGGGTCATGGCACCACTGCAAGTAGCGGGTTTCGGTTAAACCGACCATTTCCGCAGTTTCCGCTGCAGCTTCCGCTTTCGACGACGCGGGTGGCCCTGCCTCCGCAACCGGGCGCTGGCGCTCGTGACACGTACGCTCTGCAATCCGGAGAAGGCACTATGGTGAGAACCGTCATGGGGAAAAAATGTGGATTGCCACTCCCTTATTAATTCCGAAGTAGCCTTACTCCGATAGTTCTCTATCTCGGACCACCAACCCTCCGGGACGTTACCATTGGTTTCTAATAAACAACTCGAGGGATGAACAATAGGAGTAGGAAAGGTAGGAGCCATTCTCATATACCTCAGGTAAATAGCCGGAGGAGAGAAGTGAAAGCGGCTCGACGAAGATCAAAGGACGGGCTGATGGCGGCTGTCTCAACGGCCTTACGTAGAGCCGGTAAAATTGGTGTACACCCGACGAGCCTCTGTAGCCTTCCGGTACGGCGGCGGGGCTGAGAAAGGGGGTGACAAAATCTTCTGGGTGGGCCTTTTTTACGGTCCTCCACTTCTTGAAGATACTAACAGCCTCCTTGAGAGTTGGGTTATACGTCGTGACGGCTTTATTGCAAAAAAGAAGGGGAAGAAGGAGAGAGCTTGAATACAAGTGTAAGAATGAGAAGTGAGGAAATGAATTACCTCTGCTCACTATTTGAAGGAAGTCTGGGATGATGAAAAATCGCAAGGTATTCAAACTCCACCGTTCATCCAAAAGTAGCAGTTAATGAATGACTAAAGAAGAACCATCCCAAATCCCGGAGATATATAGTCAAAAACCGCCTCAAGTCCCGGAGATACACCACTCAGAAATCGTCTCAGAATCATCCCAGATCATGGAGATATGTTTCCAGAAAACATTTCAAAAGCTCGAACATAGTTCGTGACAAAAGAGGGATGTCAAGTCCTCAACCTCTCGGACATTGTTCAAAAGTTTGAACATAGTTTGAGACAAAAGGAGGATATCGTCCTCAATTTCCCTAACATTATCATCCGGGAAATAGTTTAAAAGCTCGAACATAGTTCGAGACAAAAGGAGGATATCCTCCTCAATTTCCTGAATATTATCATCCGGAAAATAGTTCATGTTAGAGACCAGGTTGGCATCGACCAGGTTGGCATCGCCCCCAGGCGGTCCCCTGCATCGGTTCCCCTGCATCTCATAACTCACGGACTTCTCCTACCCGGTTAGGAGTTTTATGCCTCCCCCAAGACTTAAACATGGGACTCCGGGCTTAATGTCCCATTTCTGTTACGGTCACCCCGAGCGGGTTGCGACCGGGTGACCCGGGGCTCCGGTTTTGGCCTGTGGGTCACGTTTTTCGGCGTTCAGACGGCTCCCGAGCCCTATCCGAGTATCATTTTGGCGAACCCTTCCGTATTTGAGGTCGTGTGGGTCCCCCGGACGTTTCCGCCGAAAATATTTTTCTGGCGCCGGGGGGTTGTCGGGGTCGCCTCGGGACGTACAGCGGGCTCGGTAGCGCTCTCGAGATCTCAGTTTGAGAAGCCGTTTGTAGTTTTGGAGTCGTGGAAACGTCCCGGTGGTGGTTGTGGAGTTTAATATTTGGGGCGGGACGTTCGGTTCCGGGCGACTCCCGGGGCTCGGGACGGGAATCCCGGGGCTCGGGATGGAAATTTTCTGACGGCTTTGGGGTAAGTTGTGTTATAATTTAAGATGGAATTTATGGGTATTTTTATAGAATTTTGGAGTGACGGAATTTTGGTTCTGTTGGACACGCTCGCACGTCGGGATTTGTTCGGGTTCAGCGAGCTCGGTAGGACACTCTGGAATTGTAAATGAACTTTTGGAACATGTTTTGTGAATGTTATAATATTCTGAGGGTTGTGTCCAAGTTTCGTTAATTTTGGAATTCGGTAATTATTTTTGGGCAAAAAGAATTGGAACTTTCGGAAAAGTCGGGAGATAAATTGGAAATTGGTTGCAAAATAAATAATTGGAGCATGGGCTTGAGGCGGCAGCAGCCTTTGGGCTGGGACACTTGTCCCTTTATAATTTAAGAGGAAAAAGAAAGGATATTATATAAGGGATAATTAGTAATTAAAATGAAGTAAAATTCATTTTCTTTTCTTCCTTCTTCCTTCTCTTCTTCTTCCCAAACGTTTCAGCCATGTTTACTGTTCATCCAAGCTTTAAGTTCTTCAAATCTTGGCTCAAATCAACAAGAAAATGGATCCTTTTAGTGGTAAGCTTCCTCCTTATTCTCTTTACTTGTTGGAAACAAGTTTTGGTGGAAAAAAGAGAGGATTTTTGAAAGATTGGTTTGTTCTTGGCTATGTGTTTGAGTGATCCTCTCCCTCCCAAATTTTAGTATGTTGTTCTAGGGCTTGAGAGGAGTAAGAATCTAGGTTTAGATTTTGGAAAAACATCATGGATGATGGAAACATAATTAGGCGAAATTTTGATGGATTTTCTAAAATGGTGTAGAGTTGTGTTCTTGAATCATGCTTTGGATATGTTGTTCCTAGCATGATTCTAAGGCATTCTATGGTTTCAATTTGGTGGAGAATGGATTGAGAAGAAAAGCCCTAAATTGAGTGAATAGTACCATTAGGATTTATGTTGATTTTGGTTGATTTAAGTGCAATTGGTTAGTAATTTTGGTTAGGAAGTGAAATTGGGGATTAGTATGATTAATTGGAAGCTTGAATGGTTTGATTTGGAAGTGTGGTGAAAAGATGGTTTAGGGCCGAATTGAAGAAATGAAACTTTCTCTAGGTTGGTGTTGTAATTTGGTTGATTTGGATGGTAAAATGATATTGGGGTTGGATTTAGGTGCGGTGTGGTATCTCAAACGTCATTTTCGGGTTAGAAATGAGAAAGTTAGTTTTATGCGGGTTTTCCAGAAAAGTGTCTGGAATGTGGGTTTAAAGGTTGGAATGGGTTTGGTGGTGTATGAATAACAATGTTCAGGCTCGGTTCGTGAAACCGAGCTTTCTGTGGAATTTTGCGGGAAAGTGCGAGTTTGTGCAGGAATTTCTTTCTGGAGTTATTTGGATGTGTTCTGACTCAACAATGGTTATCCAGCTTGATTTTACGTTAGTGGAGTAGCGTGGAACCATAGGAGTCAAGTTTGGCGTTCGGTCGGGAGCCGGGATTTTCACGAGTTTTGGGCTGCGGGCGCGCTTCCGAGGTAAGGGCTTAATTTGGTAAAATGTACGTTTGTTCTCGCTCCACGAATGTTATGTGTATGATATCTCTGCTGTATTTGTATGTTTCATTTATATGTTCGATTCGTGGCGAGACCCGTATGGTTGGAGAGACCACGGGTACTCCTTGGTTCATTCGTATCCGCACCGGAGTGCCGATACTGCTCGTGACCCTCCGACAGTTTGGGGATCGCGACCCCAGCCGGTACCGTGCTATCTGCTCTATTCGACCAGTATATTCGACCTCTGTTGAGGGTCGCCGTAACGGGTCGCTCGCGGTTGGACCGCATGCGATGGTTTATGATTCACTATATGCTTTATGTTCGTATGCATATGTATATGCTGTGTTATTCTCGCTTTTGCAGTTCGATTGTTGCCCTGGGCAAACCGCACTTTTGCCTTAAGCCCTCATCGGGTCCTTTCGAGGACTCACCCTTTCATTTGTTTACACCTTTCAGGTTGTTGTGAAAAGCAATTGGCGGAATAGAGATCCGCAGTGCTTTCGGATTTCTTGGGTTTCAGCAGCAGCAGAGTACCACGGGCGGAAAATCTCCTGAGTGAGAAAGTTTCCGATTCCGCACAATAGGTATATATATAGGTTTTGGTTTAATGGCTCAGAGCTGTAGCCTGCATGCATGTAGTTTAGATCATGTATTTGTATAAGACGTATAATCTGAGACATACTCGCCTTTATTGTCTTCTCGAGTCGAGGGCGGAGCCCGACTTGCTTATATTGGAGTTGTGGTTATATCATGGATTTTGGTGTTTCTGTGTTGTGGCGATGTTTGATGTTTGACACCATGAACTGCATGTTTTTTAGAAGTTGGATTTTTCTAGTATGCTTGCCTTGAATGAGTATCTGGTTTGCTAGTTTCCACTTGGATATTTGTTATTTGAGCTCTATGCTCCGCTGCCGCGCTTTCCGCCGTAGGTTCCGGTTCTCGACGTCGCGGCCGGCTCCGCCTCCGCAACTGGGCGGGGTGGCTGTGACAAGAATGTATCAGAGCAGGTTGGGTCGGTGTGACCCAAAAGGTAAAGTATGTTTGGTTTTGGGTATGGAATGTGAAAGGTAAGTATACAAGTCCGAGGTGGACCCTTGGAGTAAGTTAAGACTGTTCGTGGGTAAGTAACTGTGGAAGTGACTTCGAGGTACAAGCCACCGTTCTACGTTTCATTCTGGGGCGGTTCTGTACGGAGACTGACCACCTCCTTATTTGAACCACCTTGGAATGGGTGTGGAGCAGCGGGCGGTTCTTTGAAGCATTTTGAAGGTTTAGAAGTTGGACTTGGTATGATCCGGTACTTTAATTCATTGTTTGGTATATGGTGTGATTCTCGTGATATGAACATGAACTGATTCTGTGTTTGAGGATTTGATATTTGGTTGTCTGGTCCTAAAATGAATTTCGCATCATGCATTGCATTACACTACTGAGCCTTAGAATCTGCTGCTGGCTTTTGGATAGATGGGGAAGAGTTAGTTGATTTGGACTTTTGGATATGGGATAAGTTGGCTTTGGTTGGACTTGGTTTAAGGGAATGTTTACTACACGCGAACAGCGTGTTTGGCATCGGAGGCGGGACTGGAATCCCACACCTCCGAAGAATGGGATACGGGTTCAGCGTAACTCGGGGTTGAACAATCACAATCATTACCCCGGGGTTCTAGTAGTCACAGGAACCCTTTCGTTTGGCATTGGTGTTGGACTGTGCAATGTCTTTGGGTACTTTACCGCCAAAGACAGAGTTCGGAGGCGGCAGTAGGCAGGGGAAGATCTGTTTATGCCACGGTAAGGGCATTTTGATTAGGTGGTGATAGCGAGACTTAAGCCACTGCTCGCCATAGTTTGGGATCGGTAAGTGAGTGACTCTGACAAGGGTGGTCACTGCGACACCTAGACTTCTCATCGGTCCTATTAACGACGAGGAGATCTGGGGCACCAGTCTGGCGAGGTCAGACTCTTGGAGAGGTTTTAGAGTTTGAACCCCCCCGAGGTTCAATGACCGAGAAGGGTCTGGGGTAGTAGAGATTTGGTCTGCAGGAGTTGATAAACTCCGGGGGGAGGCTACATTTTCCACTAGCAGTGCAGTGGGGATGTAGCTGCAATCTGTGTCAGGCACAGTTGAGGAGTTTCATCAGGGAGACAGGACAGTCGGAGAGTATGAGTGAGAGTTTGATCGGTTGGTTTGCTACGTACCGTAGTACTATGGAATGGAAGAATAGAAGGCTAAGAGGTTTATTCGTTGACTGCGCCCGAGTTCAGGTGGGTTTTGAGACCTTTAGACATTACTTTGTTTCGGGAAGCGGTTATTGGGCTCAACTCCTCGAGCAAGAGGAGGTTGAGAGTCGCTTCACCTTGCAATTAGGTTAAGGGGGTACGAGGGGCTCCACACGGCAGGATCCCGGCAGATTTCTGGACCGCCAAATAGGCACAGGCAGTTTGTAGAGGTAGAGGGGAGCACCACCGCACGATCTTATCCAATTTGCGGTAGGTATCATTCCGGTTGAATTTGTTATCGGCGGGAGGGCCGATGTTTACGTTGCAGGTCGACACTCTTTGGAGTGCAGGATTGCCCTCTTATTGTAGGGCAGGGGTCAGCAGGAAGTTCTGTAAGGTACTATATTTCCGAATGAGATACCGGTTCATGCGTTATTTGATACAGGAGCATTTGTTCCCATTGTAACACTGAAATGTGTTACATTTCTGTATCTGTCTGTTAGTACCTTGCCTCAAACGCATTTAGTAAAAACTGCAGGAAGTCAGTTCTGTTTTCCAATGAGATGGTTCGGGGTTGTACGATATCTGTAGGCGGACATGATAGTATCGGATCTGTTGGTTTTAGACACGCCGGACTACGATGTTATTCTTGGAATGGACTGGCTATCCAAGAACTCTGTGCACGTTGATTGTGCAACCCGTACCATTATGGTTTCTGGAGAGGTACTACCTCTCACGACTCCGACTGGTTTGATTATCGCGCAGCGCAGTACAGTGTTACAGATTCTGGATCAGCTGTCGATAGTTGGTGTAGGGGAATGCTATGATCTGAATGAAGCTAGTATTAGGTTGAAGTTGGATGGTTTACCGTTGGTTCGAGATTTTCCGCAGGTATTTCCGGAGGAGTTGCCCGGATTACCATAAGAGCGGGGAATTGTGTTTGACATCCACCTGCAGTCAGGTACTGCTCCGATATCTATTCCTCCTTATCGGATGCCTATTTCTGAGATGCAGGAGTAGAAGAAGCAACTGGAGGAATTACAGCAAAAGAGTTTCGTCCGACCGAGCACTTCAGCGTGGGGTGCTCTGGTTTTGTTTGTTAAGAAGAATGATGGGACACTCTGACTTTGTATTGATTACAGACGGTTGAATGCTCTTATTGGGAAGAATAAGTATCCGTTACCGAGGATTAACGATCTTTTTGATCAACTTCAGGGTTCGAGGGTTTTCTCAAAGATTGATCTCCGATCTGGACACTTCCAGTTTAGGGTGAAGGGTGAGGACATACCTAAGACTGTTTTCCGCACCCGGTATGGAAACTTTGAGGTTACGGTCATGCCATTCGGGCTGACCGATGCTCCGGTAGCATTCTTGGATCTGATGCATCGGGTGTTCCGACCGTACTTGGACTCATTTCTGGTGGTTTTATTGATGATATTCTGATATATTCTCGGGATGAGGATTCGCATTGGGATCATCTGAGGGTAGTTCTGCAGATACCTTGGGAACATCAGCTTTATGCTAAATTCTCAAGGTGGGAGTTCTGGATTCGGGAAGTCACTTTTCTGGGACACGTTATTTCTGAGCATGGTCTGTCTGTGGATCCAGAGAAGGTGAGGGCAGTTCGGGACTGGAAACAACCTACCACGGTACGGGAGATCAAGAGCTCCCTGGGTTTAGCAGGATTTTATCGTAGGTTTGTACTGGGATTTTCTATTCTGGCATCACCGCTCACGCGGTTGACCAGGAAGGGTCAACCGTTTATCTGGTCCGATAGGTGTGAGCAAAATTTTCAGGAGTTGAAGCGGCGGTTGACTAACGCTCCGATTCTCGACTCTTTCAGATCCGATCTTGCCGTATGTGAATTATACGGATGCTTCCACATCTGGTTTGGGATGTGTGTTGGTGCGAGAGCGTTTTGTGGTAGCTTCGGGTCGAGGCAGTTGCGACCGCATGAGCTGAACTAACTGACACATGATCTGGAGTTGGCTATAATAATTTATGCGCTGAAACATTGGAATCAATATCCGTTTGGTAATAAATTTCAGATTCTTACCGACCATAAGTCTGAAATATCTGTTTACACAGAAGGAGCTTAGCATGAGGCAGCGCAGATATCTCGAATACATTAAGGACTATGGTTGCTGTATCGAGTACATCTCTGGCAAGGGCAACACGGTTGCCGATGCACTGAGCAGGAAGTATACCGGGTTAGTTAAGGGAGGAAATGTTGGGGACTGATCTGAGGAGAGAGATTTGACGTGCCTTTGGCACAGGTGGCAACTCTGGGAACGTGCTCAGGTGTACACACTTACCATACATTCGAGTGGCTTGATAGGGTGCGCGAGGTGCGGGGTAGAGATCCGGGGTTGAAGAAGTTGTCTGAGAAGACAAGGGATCTTTAGTACCGACGTTTCGGTATAGGCAGGATTGCTATACTTCCGAGACCGCCTTTATGTACTAGAGGATCGAAGTTACGGAATGAGATGTTAGAGGAGGTACACCCGAGCGGTTTGAGCATCGAAGCGGGCGGGGACACTGCAGACTTTGCCCATTCCAGTTCGGAAGTGGGGTAATGTTACTATGGACTTTCTGACTGCACTGCCCCTGACATAGTCTCGCCATGATGCGATCTGGGTTATTGTGAATCGGCTGATAAAGTGCGCACACTTTCTGCTTATTCGGGTCATAGACCCTCTGGAGAAGCTTGCCGGCTTTACATCAGGAAGATTGTACGTTTGCATGGAGTACCAGACTCCATTGAATCTGACCGTAATCCGCGTTTTACAAAGACGGTTACGGATTGCTTTTCATGAAGCATTGGGCACGCGACTCCGTCGAATACGACTTATCACCCACGCATGCACGGGTAGTCGGAGCGGGTGATTCTGATACTGGAAGATATGCTGCGAACCTGTACTTTGGATTTTGGAGGAGATTGAGACCAGCAGTTACTTTGATAGAGTTCTCATACAACAATTACTTTCAGACTACGTTTGACATGGCACCCTATGAGGTGTTGTACGGGAGGTGTATGACACCATCTTGTTGGACAGATGCGTCGATGGGGTTAAGCCGGGACCCGAGCTTTTGAGGATTCTACGGCAAAGATCAGATTATTGCAGGCGCGGATTAAAACCGCGAACGACTGCACCACTGCTTATACGAACCGCCGCCGTAGGGCTCTTGAATCTGAGTTTGGTAATAGAATTTGACTGGAGGTAGCACCGTTCAGAGGAACAGTAAGATTTGATAGGCGGGGCGAGTTACCCCGAGTTATATCGGTTATCATGAGTTTCCAGAGTAAGTTGTTAGGTTGGCCTTACCCCCAAGCTTTACATTTTATGTGGTATCTTCAGGATAGCCTGTTGTGGATCGGTTAGATTTAGGTTCGGCATGTGCAGGGTTGTCTGGTAGGGTTGTCCGGTAGAAATACCGGAGGGATGCACCCGGAGGGTGGGACGCCGTGAGGCTCTGTATGGTAGTCTAAACTACCACTCCCGCCGCACCAAAGACGGTGGTCCGATTATTCAGGTTAGAGGAATAGTTATATTTTACGGTTGGTAGCGACACTGTCGGGTTGGTTCGAGCTACTCTTCGAGGACCAAGAGTTCTAAGGGGGGGAGAATGTTACGGTCACCACGAGCGGGTTGCGGCCGGGTGACCGGCTCGGTTTTGGCTGCGGTCACGTTTTCGGCGTTCAGACGGCTCCCGAGCCCTATCCGAGTATCATTTTGGCGAACCCTTCCGTATTTGAGGTCGTGTGGGTCCCCGGACGTTTCCGCCGAAAATATTTTTCTCGCGCCGGGGTTGTCGGGTCGCCTCGGGGCGTACTGCGGGCTCGGTAGCAATCTCGAGATCTCAGTTTGTGTTTCCGTTTGTAGTTTTGGAGTCGTGGAAACGTCCGGTGGTGGTTGTGGAGTTTAATATTTGGGGCGGGACGTTCGGTTCGGGCGACACCGAGGCTCGGGGCGGTAATCCCGGGGCTCGTGATGGAAATTTTCTTACGGCTTTGGGGTAAGATGTGTTATAATTTAAGATGGAATTTATGGGTATTTTTATAGAATTATGGAGTGACGGAATTTTGGATCTGTAGGACACGCTCGCACGTCGGGATTTGTTCGGGTTCAGCGAGCTCGGTAGGACACTCTGGAATTGTAAATGAACTTTTGGAACATGTTTTGTGAATGTTATAATATTCTGAGGGTTGTGTCCAAGTTTCGTTAATTTTGGAATTCGGTAATTATTTTTGGGCAAAAAGAATTGGAACTTTCGGAAAAGTCGGGAGATAAATTGGAAATTGGTTGCAAAATAAATAATTGGAGCATGGGCTTGAGGCGGCAGCAGCCTTTGGGCTGGGACACTTGTCCCTTTATAATTTAAGAGGAAAAAGAAAGGATATTATATAAGGGATAATTAGTAATTAAAATGAAGTAAAATTCATTTTCTTTTCTTACAACTTCCTTCTCATCTTCTTCCCTAAACGTTTCAGCAATGTTTACTGTTCATCCAAGCTTTAAGTTAATCAAATCATGTCTCAAATCAACAAGAAAATGGATCCTTTTAGTGGTAAGCTTCCTCCTTATTCTCTTTACTTGTTGGAAACAAGTTTTGGTGGAAAAAAGAGAGGATTTTTGAAAGATTGGTTTGTTCTTGGCTATGTGTTTGAGTGATCCTCTCCCTCCCAAATTTTAGTATGTTGTTCTAGGGCTTGAGAGGAGTAAGAATCTAGGTTTAGATTTTGGAAAAACATCATGGATGATGGAAACATAATTAGGCGAAATTTTGATGGATTTTCTAAAATGGTGTAGAGTTGTGTTCTTGAATCATGCTTTGGATATGTTGTTCCTAGCATGATTCTAAGGCATTCTATGGTTTCAATTTGGTGGAGAATGGATTGAGAAGAAAAGCCCTAAATTGAGTGAATAGTACCATTAGGATTTATGTTGATTTTGGTTGATTTAAGTGCAATTGGTTAGTAATTTTGGTTAGGAAGTGAAATTGGGGATTAGTATGATTAATTGGAAGCTTGAATGGTTTGATTTGGAAGTGTGGTGAAAAGATGGTTTAGGGCCGAATTGAAGAAATGAAACTTTCTCTAGGTTGGTGTTGTAATTTGGTTGATTTGGATGGTAAAATGATATCGGGGTTGGATTTAGGTGCGGTGTGGTATACGAAACGTCATTTTCGGGTTAGAAATGAGAAGTTAGTTTTATGCGGGTTTTCCGGGAAAAGTGTCTGGAATGTGGGTTTAAAGGTTGGAATGGGTTTGGTGGTGTATGAATAACAATGTTCAGGCTCGGTTCGTGAAACCGAGCTTTCTGTGGAATTTTGCGGGAAAGTGCGAATTTGTGCAGGAATTTCTTTCTGGAGTTATTTGGATGTGTTCTGACTCAACAATGGTTATCCAGCTTGATGTTACGTTAGTGGAGTGGCGTGGAACCATAGGAGTCAAGTTTGGCGTTCGGGTCGGGAGGCGGGATTTTCACGAGTTTTGGGCTGCGGGCGCGCTTCCGAGGTAAGGGCTTAATTTGGTAAAATGTACGTTTGTTACTGCTCCACGAATGTTATCGGGTATGATATCTCTGCTTTGTATTTGTATGTTTCATTTATATGTTACGATTACGTGGCGAGACCCGTATGGTTGGAGAGACCACGGGTACTCCTTGGTTACATTACGTATCCGCACCGGAGTGCCGATACTTACGTTACGTGACCTACGGCGGTTTGGGGATCGCGACCCCGGCCCGGTACCGTGCTATACATTGCATTACGATCTGTATATTCGACCTCTGTTGAGGGCTGCATGTAGTCGTTACGGCGGTTGGACCGCATGCGATGGTTTATGATTCACTATATGCTTTATGTTCGTATGCATATGTATATGCTATGTTATTATGTTTTGCGAGTTGATTGTTGCCACATGGGCAAACCGCACTTTTGCCTTAAGCCCTTCGGGTCCTTTCGAGGACTCACCCTTTCATTTGTTTACACCTTTCGGGTTGATCGAAAAGCAATTGGCGGAATAGAGATCCGCGGTGCTTTGGATTTCTTGGGTTTCAGCAGCGGTAGTACCACGGGCGGAAAATCTCACGAGTGAGAAAGTTTCCGATTCCGCACAATAGGTATATATATAGGTTTTGGTTTAATGGCTCTGTAGCTGTAGCTGCATGTATGTAGTTTAGATCATGTATTTGTATAAGACGTATAATCTGAGACATACTCGCCTTTATTGTCTTTCGAGTCGAGGGCGGAGCCCCGACTTGCTTATATTGGAGTTGTGGTTATATCATGGATTTTGGTGTTTCTGTGTTGTGGCGATGTTTGATGTTTGACACCATGAACTGCATGTTTGGTAGAAGTTGGATTTTTCTAGTATGCTTGCCTTGAATGAGTATCTGGGTTGCTAGTTGCCACTTGGCTATTTGTTATTTGAGCTCGATGCTCGCTGCGCGCTTTCCGCCGTAGGTTCCGGTTCTCGGCGTCGCGGCCGGCTCCGCCTCCATGGCCCAGGCGGGGTGGCGGTGACATCACATGAGTCTGAGTACCACTTGAGCTATTTTTTTTGTTAGAGACCATGGCTAGATCTTCCCCGACCATGGCTAGATCTTCCCCGATCCAACCGACATCGCCATGCATCGGCATCGCCATGCGTCCCAACTCACAGACTTCTCCACACCCAGTTGTGGAGTTTCATGCCTTCCCCGGTCTCGAACACGGGACTCCGGGCTTAATGTCCCATTTCACATGAGACCGAGTACCACTTGAGCTACTAGCTTCTCTAACTTGGATCCAAAAAGCTACTTCTCTGGCTTGGCGTTGTAGATGAGAGATCGGCGACGAGGAAGGACAGGCCGACGATGATGGAAGTTCTTGTGAAGGATGGTGAAGGATGATGGCTGGTGTTGGAATCCTGGGTGGTTACTGGCTGCTATTGGTGAAGGGTGATGTCGAGCTTACATGTTGGTGGCATCGGTGTATACGGGACGTGAATCCGGCGAACATAATAACGCAGAGCTGCTATCGTATGATGTAATTATCATTAATTCAGGTGTGTAATAATTATGATAATTGGATAAGGTGCACATCTTAGCACACTTTTAGGGGTGCACACTCTATCCTAAACCAAAAATAAATGTTGGGGCATTTTTACAAAGAATTAAACAGATCAAGGAACCAAACCTCAATTCTTATATTCAAATATAATTGAGTTGATCGCATATATTACTTTGAGCTACTTGAATTGGATTAATCTAGACTTATTCTTGTCCAAATTTATGGTTGATCTTTGAGGAATTTGTGTTCAGTAAGAAAGATACTTCAAATCCCACATTCCATGCGATTTGATCAAGCTTTATAAGATGAATATTCAATATCCGATCAGGAAAAGAAAGGTATCTGATGTCCCAGATAGTGTAACCAAAAGTACTGGTGAATTGGTTTGGGCCTTAAAAATATTTTGCTAGCAAAGGGTGAAAAGCTTAAAACAGCTTCAACATGTTGAAGCACACAAACAGTTTATGAAGTAAAAGTAAACAAACTTCAAAACGTTGAAAAGAGTAGTGCAAGACTAAAGTGCACACAGGATTTATCGAGGTTTGGTCAAATAAGCTACGTCCTCTCTTTAAGTACACAACTTGAGAGTTTGATCCACTGAAACATTTCGCGTGAGACACAGGGCTTACACAACTATGTCTGATACACATGACTTTACAATTGCCTGACTCTTAGGAGTTTTACAAATGCTTGACTAACATGACTTTCTCAAATGCCTGACACACAGGACTTACCACCCTTGCCTGACTAGCATGTCTTTAAAACAAAATACCTAACTAATAGGGCTTCAGCACATTGAACGATACTATATCAACAATTCCACTTCCTTGGGAATTATTATCTTTCCAACGTTAAAGAACAAGTCTCATAACGTCCAAAAGATGTGTTGATCTCTGTTTAAAGAACATTTGAAAAACCTTTTGAAAAGCTTATTCCCAAAGGACTAGATCTTGAAAGCACAAAATGGGTTTTCGGAAAACCTTTCAAAAATACGAAGAAAAACCGTAGAAATAATGAAAGCTTGATGAAGAACAATATCTTGCTTGCAGATGAGCGTAGAAAGGTGGAGAGGATAGGAGAGATCGAGTTGCAAATGAGAGTGAGTTAAAGGCTTGCGTCTCTTCTCCGTTTATAATCTTCATTCGATAGCTTTGCATGGAAAGGAGCCTTTTAATTGATCCATCAACATATCCTTGTTTGCCTTGATGATGATTTGATTGATAATCCCGAGATATGCAACTTCTAGAAGGTTCTTGATAGATCCAAAAGGTGTTGATCCATAAGTGCTTGTACTGGACAAATCTGAAAGGTGTTGACTTTGGGGAGTATTATATGTGGGAAGTGTGGGTTATGTACAGTGTGTGGTTGTATTTGGCTTGAAACACTTCACGAGTATTTGCATTTATTTATTTGTGTGCTTGATGATTTTTGTCTGGGATAGTTGGATTGTTGTTTGGAATTCTTATTGGTTTGTATGGTTGTGATCAATGATGTGTCAGAAATTGTTTTCAATGCTTTAAACGGACAATTCTACCCAGTGAGTTTTTTGGGCCAAATTTTTTCGAAATCACGATTTATGTGTGTGAGTTGTTCCTTCATAAAAGTATCTTATTATGTGCATGAGCTAGAACTTACTTCCTTGAACCGTAACAAGTCCACGTTGCTACTTGCTAAGTTGGGAAGATGATAGCACCTTTGGTTATGAGCCACTGACTTAAATAGCCAACCTTGGCCATTAATTCCATTGGATAGCCCCTTGAACCTTAAGCTGGTTTCTTTCAATTAACTACATCTTAAACCTTATCCCCTCACTTCAGTACTCTTTGGTCTCTGAACTTTTTGAGCATGTTATGTTTGGGCTTTATGTACTCATTTTGAGAGATGTGGTACATTTTGAGTTTGGGGGAGGGGTGTCTACTTATTGTTGTGCATTGAAGAAGGTAGAGTGAGATTACATTCGTGAAAATGTATATGATGTCCCTATGTGCTGAAATGTTGAAAAAGGAAAGATAAAGAAAAGCATCGGTGTGAAAAAGAAGAAATCATGAAAAAATGGTGCATTTAAAATAAATTGAAAAGACATTTGTTCTTAATGATGATAACAGAATGTTCATAAGGCTAAAGTTGTGCAATGGTATGAGAGTGGAGTGAGAGTTTACAAGAGAAGCAGTTGCGTATTGGGTTGTAATTATTTTGTATGTTAGTTCCCAACTTGCATATTCAGGTGCGCCCATATAGCTGTCATGTGGTACGACCTCTCCCAGATGTGTGGGGATCCTAGGTCAAGGATCTAGCTCCAATGGACTTGGAAAATGGGGCGGATGGTCGATGCACTCCAACCCTCACCTCCGGTCACACCAAGGCGCCGGCAACAAGGGTTTTTGGTGGAGTAGGGCGTGATATGGCTCTAGCACCTTCACCTACGGTGGAGTGACAACACTAGAGATGAACCTTGAGGCTTGGATCAAGCCCCAAGAGCTGGAGATGGGAGGTAGAAGTTGAGAGCACAAGCTTTTGTCAAAGGTTCTTCTTTGAAAGCTTCAAATGTGATCTAAGGAGGCTGAGTGATTTTCGCCCCTTTTAGTCTAGGGTTCCCTACTTGCAGATTCATCCAAGGGTCTAGATTACTCCTAGGATGACCTGTAATGTTTAGGAACTAACCCTACAACTAAAAACGTTTAAGAGGTCCAATTAGGGCAAAACCGGCCCACACCCTAGCTAACCTTAGTTACAATCCAAAATCAGCAATAAATGAAAGGTAAGTACACTTCTCAGGGTTCCATCAGATTGTATATGAGCTGGAGAGGTGACTTGGAGCTCCCCATGGTGGCCAAAACGGCTGAGAGGCGCCACTTGGAGGAGGAGGTGTCGAATCCGGTACAATGACATCACTTCCTTGGCTGCATGTGTTCTGATCTTGTAAAACCCCTCCAGAACGCTGTGGTGCTCCAAATTGAGTGAAACCACTTCCATTGGTTAGCTCTCTTCCTGAACTACAAAATGGTGTCTTGAAACGACCAATTTGGAGCTCGGACGAGGAAGTTAGAGCCATGGAAAGTTGCTGCCCTGTAGGTGCCAACTCGACGGTACGGCTGCCATGTAGGCTGATTGGGCACTGAACTTGTTTCGCTTGCACAGAAGGCTGTAGTTGTCCAAATGACTTGAGACCGGTGGCATTGGCTTCCTCTCTTCCTGAACTACAGAATGGATCCCTTATTGGCCTCATTTGGACTCCAGACGAGGAAGATATGGCTTGGTGAAGCTGCTGTCCGATTGGCACCAATCCGTGGGTTTGGGTGCCAAGTGTGCTCGAACCATAAGCCAACTCTTCCCTTAGGTGTAGGGTGTATACACCCCAAGGCTTGCCTCCCAAGTCTTCTCCTTGCAGCACCCCTTTGAGCCCCAAATCTTCAAACCTCCTTGTAGCCATTTGCAACTCCTTCTCTTGCTATTGAGTTTCGGCCATGGTACGCATGAACAAGGTGAGGGCCTCCTTCATCTTCTTTGTCTTGGACCTTGTCATGGGTGCTCCTATGTTGTGCAAAGGCCTTGGAACTTGGCTTGAATGGTCCTTGACTTGGATGCCCTCATCATCCTCTCCCTCTTCGGAAAAATTCGTCCTCGAATTCAACTCTTCATTACCTTCAAAAGGAGACAAATCCGAGACATTATCATACTCTGCAATATAGAAGACACACAAGAAGGAAGAGAAGAAGTAGGGTCAGATGTTAGCAAGCAATGCTTGGGTATGAAGAGGAGGCAAGGCCTTCGGTTTAGTAGCGCTTTCTTGATGCCCCTCTCTTTGGCTAGTGGAGGGAACCCCTCTAGTCTTCTCTCATCCTCCCTCTTTTCTCTCGGGTCACTCTCCCTCTTGTCTTCTCTCCAAGGTCCTTGACCTTTCTTACCATCTTCTCTCAATCTCTCCCCACTTGACTTACCATCTTTTCTCTCTTCCTCACTTTGTAGTTGAAGCTGATCTTGTAGAGCTTGCAAAGGTGTCAATGGTAAAAGAGTGAATCTCTTCTCACCATGCAACAAGCTGTAATTGTTCTCCCGTCCATAGTGTGTAGCCTCTCGGTCAAATTGCCAAGGCCGCCCTAGTAGCAAGTGGGTGGCTTTCATGTTCACTACATCACAAGTGACCGAGTCCTCATACTTCCCAATCTTGAAGGGAATCCTCACCCTTTGCTTCACCCTCACATTAGCATGATCATCCATCCATTGCAAGTTGTATGGTTGCGGATGCTTGAAAGTTTCAAGCCCAAGCTTGTCAACCATGTCTTGGCTAGCCACGTTGGTGCAACTTCCCCCATCAATGATCACACTACAAATCTTTCCCTTCACCAAAGCCCTCGTTTGAAACAAATTCTCCCTTTGGTCTTTCTCAGCCATTTGGGGCTTGGTTTGGAGAACCCTCCTAGTCACCAACAAATGGCCCTCAATTGGCCTTTCTCCCTCACTTTCTTCATCCTCATCAATGATCTCAACCTTCCCCTCATCATTGTCTTCCTCACTTGAAAAGTCTCCATTCGGCCGAGCCACAATAACCCTCTTGTTTGGGCAATCATAGGCATAGTGGCCATTCCCAAGGCATTTGAAGCATACAATCTCCCTTGAAGGTCGCCTTGGTTGGTTTAGGTTGCGGTTTGGGTTGTTGTGGGGTCTCGGGTTTGGTCTTGGTGGAGGGTTTTGGTCTCTAGGTGATGGTGCTCTTGGTGGTGGTGGTTGGGTGGTATGAGAGGAGTGTGGTGTAACCTTCCTCAATTGCCTATCCAACTTGATAGCCTTGTGCAAGAGGTCATTGAAACCCCGGTACTCAAGCAAATCCAAGGTCCTAGCCAATTCGGGTCTCAAGCCATACAAGAACCTCGCCATCTTGGCTTCTTCCCCTTCTCTCACATTGGCTCTCATTAGTGCTCCTCTAGGTCCTTGTGATAGTCCTCAACCGACCTAGACCCTTGTGTGAGATGTTGGAGTCTTTGACAACACTCTCGGTCATAGTAGGGAGGCACAAACCTATCACTCATAACCAACTTCAATTTCTCCCAAGAATCAATAGGTTGGAGCCTTGTCCTTCTCCTTTCCATATTCACTTGGTCCCACCAAGTGAGGGCATAGCCACTAAACTCAACCACCGCTAGCTTGAGCCTCAAGTAGTCCGGATAGTCAAGACAATTAAACACCATTTCAGCCTTTTTGACCCACTCCAAGAATTCTTCCGGATCACTCTTGCCATAGAAGGGTGGTACTTGGAGCCTCAATTGACCCATGGCTTGTTGCTCAAGCAACCCTTCTCTTCTCCGTGGATCTCGGCCTCTAGCTCTTTGTTCCCCTTCACCTTCTTCATTTGCTGGCCATTCCAACCTCCTAGGGTCCCTCACCCTTGGAGGGTTGTAGTAGGAACCATCTAGGAACCCACAATCCAACTCTCGGCCCCTAGGTGACTCATACCCGCCTCGGACCCTAGGTGAAGTTTGCACCCACTCACCCTTCTCATCTTCAATGATGGTCTCAATAGGTTTGTAGTAGGATGTGGTAGGTCTGGGCCTATGTGTAGTGGCTGGATAGGGTGAGTCTTGGTAGGGTGGATAGTGTTTAGGTGGAGGAGGGACTCGGGTAGGTAGTGTTGTGGAAGGTGGTGTGTAGGCTTGGGTAGTGGGGGTGCTTTGTGGCTCTTGTGGTTTGAGAGGGTTGTCTTCGGTTGCAACACCTTCTTGACCCTCCTTCCTCTTTCCCAAAGCCTTAACATCCTTCTCAATTCTGTCCATCCTCTCCCCATAGGAATCAACCTTGGCACTCAATGCCCGAATCTCCTTAACAAGCGCACCGAGTTCACTCTCTTCAAGACTATGCTCCATTGGTCTTCGGCCTGTTTTCAAACACAACACACACAAAAAAATGGACCTTACTGACCTCTTTCTAGATGTATTCACTCGTGTTTTACTCAGGGTTTAAAGTGTACAAGGTCTCTCGGCCTATTTTCAGCTCACTCACACACAAAAGCTCGAAAAACTCAACAACACCTCTACCCTCTCAAAGTCCTTGGGTAGGGATGCACTTGACCCGCCACTCAAAGCTAACCTTAGTGCCAAGATTTAAACCAATAGATGAAGGCACTAGTTACTGAAAATAGGTTGAGCTTGGTGGTTGGGGGTTGAAAGAAAACCGAATGGATTTTGAAAAGGTTTGAAGAACAATCGGGTGAACCCTTCTTTCTTTCAAAGTGGCGAAAAAGGTACCACTTTGCTCTGGGGTTTTGAAAGCTTTAAAGATCTTCCCCAGCTGAGATTTTTCAATATGTTTCAGTTCAATAACCTAACAAAGTATCCTCAAAAGGATCGGAGCAGATTCGCACCGTAACTTAACAAAGTTGCAAATGTTTTCTCGGGTCTTCAGTGACTCGCCCGGATGGTCCAGTTTCAAAGAATCGGGTTTTTGAGCAACTTCCGATTTGATTTTGTAAAACCTTTCTTCTACAAAATTGTAGATCACAGATTTTCCTAGAAGAACTAGCAAGCTTTTCAGCTCAGATATCACAGAATCAGTGCAGAATCGAAACGAAACAGAGACGAAAAAAAACAACAATCTGCTCACTAGCCCGATAGCAAAAGCAAAGGGGTTTTCGAGCTAGCAAGTTTACCTCAAGTCCAATGAGCAGCAAAGCTCTGATACCAAGTTGATACGACCTCTCCCAGATGTGTGGGGATCCTAGGTCAAGGATCTAGCTCCAATGGACTTGGAAAATGGGGCGGATGGTCGATGCACTCCAACCCTCACCTCCGGTCACACCAAGGCGCCGGCAACAAGGGTTTTTGGTGGAGTAGGGCGTGATATGGCTCTAGCACCTTCACCTACGGTGGAGTGACAACACTAGAGATGAACCTTGAGGCTTGGATCAAGCCCCAAGAGCTGGAGATGGGAGGTAGAAGTTGAGAGCACAAGCTTTTGTCAAAGGTTCTTCTTTGAAAGCTTCAAATGTGATCTAAGGAGGCTGAGTGATTTTCGCCCCTTTTAGTCTAGGGTTCCCTACTTGCAGATTCATCCAAGGGTCTAGATTACTCCTAGGATGACCTGTAATGTTTAGGAACTAACCCTACAACTAAAAACGTTTAAGAGGTCCAATTAGGGCAAAACCGCCCACACCCTAGCTAACCTTAGTTACAATCCAAAAGCAGCAATAAATGAAAGGTAAGTACACTTCTCAGGGTTCCATCAGATTGTATATGAGCTGGAGAGGTGACTTGGAGCTCCCCATGGTGGCCAAAACGGCTGAGAGGCGCCACTTGGAGGAGGAGGTGTCGAATCCGGTACAATGACATCACTTCCTTGGCTGCATGTGTTCTGATCTTGCAAAACTCCTCCAGAACGCTGTGGTGCTCCAAATTGAGTGAAACCACTTCCATTGGTTAGCTCTCTTCCTGAACTACAAAATGGTGTCTTGAAACGACCAATTTGGAGCTCGGACGAGGAAGTTAGAGCCATGGAAAGTTGCTGCCCTGTAGGTGCCAACTCGACGGTACGGCTGCCATGTAGGCTGATTGGGCACTGAACTTGTTTCGCTTGCACAGAAGGCTGTAGTTGTCCAACTGACTTGAGACCGGTGGCATTGGCTTCCTCTCTTCCTGAACTACAGAATGGATCCCTTATTGGCCTCATTTGGTGATACGATCAAGGGTACGCTTGACGCGAATCCACGAGATCGTACGGAAGCGCAGATCTAGCTCGGTGGAGTCGATTGAACAAAGAAGGATAGAGACGGCCACAGACACCTCCCAACTACGAGGTTGGGCAATATCTGCGATAAGCCTGGGGAGGATGGAAGATCTAGCACCTCTTAACTACGAGATTAAGCAATACTAGATATTAAACTTGATGATATTAATCTATCAAGGGGATGGCGGAAAATAGCAGGGGGGGGTGAGAACCGGGCTTAAGGAATTGTCCTTCTTAAGCTTTACATATGTTCTACCTATTCTGGGAGTCTGTCTTTCCTTTTATAGGGAAGGAAGGGAACAGCCTCTTACAAAAGACGCATGCATGCCATAAAGTGTACAGTACTTTTGCATGCATGTCTGACGAAAAGATAAAAAGGTCAAAAGTTCGCTCCCAAGTGTCAGCGTATAAGGCGGGAGGGGCCAGAATGGTCGGGAGTGGTTGGCCGACTGGATAAGCTGAGGTGGCTCTGTTTTAGGGCTCTGCTGATGGGAGACCCGGCTCGGAAGGCCTCGCCCTCGTTGGCAAACTTTCTCAAAGGAGGCTTCGCCTAGTGGCCTCGCCTTCCCTTTGAGACTTGCAACGAAGGCTCCGCCTTGGAGGCTCCGCAGAAGAATATCCCTTAGCGTCGAACTGGAAGTCTTCTTGTTGTGGACGTGGCCTTTACCAGAGACTCGGCTGGGATGACGTCGCCTAAGGGCTTTGCCTTCGCCAGAAGCTTCGCCGGGAAGTACCGTCCGTATCTTAAAGACTTCTCGTGGACATTGTTGCATGAGGGCTTCGCAAAGGGGAGGGTTATGGAGATGGCTTCGCTGAAGGATTGGCCATCGCGAACTCCCTTGTTGGGGAAGCCTAGCCCTCGCCTCGGGGCCGCAGAATGGCTCCGCCCGGGGCTTCGCCGGTGTTCGGATGCCTTAGCAGATGCAGTTCATCCTTCGCCTTGAGACTTCACAGGACGGCTTTGCCAAAGTGGCTTGCCTTCGCTGGATGTCTGTTTGCACGAAGCCTCTCCTACGCCTTGAGGCCTCTTTTAGGGTCCTCGCGTGAAGGCATTGCCCTTTCCATGTCCGGGGTTATTCCAGGACCATCGGATTAGGCCGCCAGGGCCTCTCGAACCCACTCGCCAAGGGTTTGCTCCGAGCTTCACTCATTGCCTCTTTGTCTGGGTCATCGTGTGGTTGCTTGGGGGATCCCATGATCACATCATTCCCTCCCCCTTACAAAGATTCGTCCTCGAATCTTAGGGGAAGAAATTTTTCCTACAATTGAAAACAAGCACAACAAACTTTGGAGAGCATTAGAGGTTAGTAAATGAAACTTAACCGGAGACTGGGGGGGGTCGCGGTGGCGATGCATATGTATGCATGAGCATGACAACTCCTATATGCATCGTGATCATGAACAGAAGTCTATAAAAATTCATGACATGCTTCCTAGAGTATTGTAGACATTTAACAAGAACTTTATACTTAAGGAAAGCATGCGGTCCAAAGACTTTAGACCTCTGCTCATGGAACTGGGGTGGGGGTCAAGGGAAGCTTTACCTTCGCCAAGCACATGCATACGTGCTTCCCGAGACAAAGAAGAAGAAACTAAGCTAGTCGTAGAAAAAACTTCGGACTGCAACGCGCAGAGACTAGCATTAGCATAAGCAAGAGGTTGAGAGATGAACAGGTCGCTCTCTCTCTCCACCTCAACCATTAACATGGTTTCAGCTCGATTTATTTTAAGATGCTCATGTTTGTTAAGGAAAGGCATGGATGTCTCTCGTGGAACAAAGGGGTCTTTCCTTAACGCATGCATTCTAAGCATGTCAAACATGGCATCTGGGGGGGTCCCGGGTATATATTCGAACAATGGGTGCGGTGTCGAACCAATGTCTGATCCGTCCCCCTTGTTCGTAGCATGCAGACTCAAGGAAACCACAGATTCGCACTCTTGCGTATACTCGTGCTGTTGGAAGGAAGAGACAAGTTACCTTCTCCCAAGTTAGGGAGACGTAGACCCGCTTCGCATATCATCTTCTTCTCCTTCAGCAACGGTGTGGCTTCTTCCTCAAGTACGGGTTTAGTTGGGACTCCCGCATGAGCTCTGCCTCCTTCCAAAGCGCCTTCGCTTTCTTCAACTCTTCGCGCGCCCGCGGCTTCTTCTTCTTCCTGCACAGCCAAAGAAGAACAACAAGTTTGAGAAGATGAAACGGTTAGTTCTTCTTGGGGTATGGTAGAAGGCCCGGGTGAGTCTTTCTTTTCACTCATTTGGCTTTGGAGAGCTCTTTCTTTTCTTCTCTCTTTCCTTTTTTCTCTCGCCCGCTCATATTCTAAGTACTCATCTTTGAGCCTTCTAATCTATAGGGCGAGAGACTCTTCTTTGGATTTTGGTGAGGTTGGGATTTGGGGTGTAGGTATGGGCTGCGCAAGTATTGGGCGGTGGGGTGCGCGGCCCAACCAAGGGGGTTTGTGGCTATTGGGGCCCTCGCCTCCTATCATGGAAGGACGAAGGTTCGCCTGGGGGCGAAGACCCGTCGAGTGGAGTATGGTGGCGGAGCTCGACCGGGTCTTGGGTGCGGGCGCATGGGGGCCCTCGCCCGGGAGTAGTATGGAGGGTGGCTCTTCTTGACAGAGTCCATATCGTCGCCACAAAGCAACCTCTTCAACTCACTCCAAGACTGGATGGGGCTTCAGCGGACCGTTCTCTGTCGAGAGAACTCTCGGCGACACCATTCCTTGGCCTCTCCTTTAGGCGTCTTATGGCTTGGCTCAACATTTTTCACCACGAAGCGGGAGCACCAAGTGGTACTCCAACTTCTCCATCCAATGCCATAAGTCTTTTCCAAGCTGGTATCGCCCACCGATAGATCAACCCCATAGAAATATTTATCCGCCATGGGGTCTCCCGCACATTTAAACAATAAAATTAGTCCGCTCAAACTCCTCACGTGTTTGGGGTTCTCTCTTGCCGCGAAGGGATCTGCCCTTTCGCGAGGGGTCACACTCGGCTTTCTTTCTTTCCTCTTGCTTAGCTCTCAGAGCTTGCTCTTTCCAAGGCCAAAACCCGATAATGAATATCACAAGATAACCAATAGCATGCAAAAATCTTTAAGTAAGAAGTACTAGTTACTTGAAGCAAGCTAGGTTAAAATGGAGGGGGGTTTCGTCAAAAGATATATAAGAGGGTTAGAAATGAGGTTTTGGCGCACAAACACTTTTGGCTTAAATTTGAAATCGAAATTAGATCAAGGTCACTGTTCATATGAGTTGTGGAATGAACAGATAAGAACATTCATATGAACACCAAGAACAATAAGAACACAGATCCGATTTCTTCTACGCTTTTTACAACCAAGCCTTATACACCACTTCTCTTCACTTTTCAACTACAACCTCACTCTTTTGAGCGTATAAATCTTGGCACGTTGCGGTTTTTTTGAATAAAAAAACTGGGATTTTGCGACTTTCGCAAAACCGCAACTGCTTTCTTTTCTTCTTCTTCTTCTTCTTTTTTTTTTTTTGACTTTTGATTTATGAAGTTGCTAACACGACAACAACTCCTAACACCGAATCAACACAATGTATAAACCGAAGAAAAGCGGATATGGGAAGGGATACGAGATAAGCGAGCAGTATAACACGGTTTGAAAATAACGCAAAGATAAATCTTTCTTCAAGTAGAAATAAAAGGGTTTAACCTTGAAGAAATCACAACAACTCCAGAAGCGATCCGGCTCGATACCACTTGATACGATCAAGGGTACGCTTGACGCGAATCCACGAGATCGTGCGGAAGCGCAGATCTAGCTCGGTGGAGTCTATTGAACAAAGAAGGATAGAGACGGCCACGACACCTCCCAACTACGAGGTTGGGCAATATCTGCGATAAGCACCGGGAGGATGGAAGATCTAGCACCTCTTAACTACGAGATTAAGCAATACTAGATATTAAACTTGATGATATTAATCTATCAAGGGGATGGCGGAAAATAGCGGGGGTGAGAACCGGGCTTAAGGAATTGTCCTTCTTAAGCTTTACATATGTTCTACCTATTCGGGAGTCTGTCTTTCCTTTTATAGGGAAGGAAGGGAACAGCCTCTTACAAAGACGCATGCATGCCATAAAGTGTACAGTACTTTTGCATGCATGTCTCATTTAAAAGATAAAAAGGTCAAAAGTTCGCTCCCAAGTGTCAGCGTATAAGGCGGGAGGGGCCGAATGGTCGGGAGTGGTTGGCCGATTTGGATAAGCCGAGGTGGCTCTGTTTTAGGGCTCTGCTGATGGGAGACCCGGCTCGGAAGGCCTCGCCTCGTTGGCAAACTTTCTCAAAGGAGGCTTCGCCTAGACGCCTAGCCTATCCCTTTGAGACTTGCAACGAAGGCTCCGCCTTCGCTTGGAGGCTCCGCAGAAGAATATCCCTTAGCGTCTGAACTGGAAGTCTTCTTGTTGTGGACGTGGCCTTTACCAGGAGACTGGCTGGGATGACGTCGCCTAAGGGCTTTGCCTTCGCCAGGAAGCTTCGCCAGGAAGTACCGTCCGTATCTTAAAGACTTCTCGTGGACATTGTTGCATGAGGGCTTCGCAAAGGGGAGGGTTATGGAGATGGCTTCGCTGAAGGATTGGCCATCGCGTAACTCCCTTGTTGGGGAAGCCTAGCCCTCGCCTCGGGGCTTGCAGAATGGCTCCGCCTGGGGGCTTAGCCAGTGTTCTGGATGCCTTATCATGATGCAGTTCATCCTTCGCCTTGAGACTTCACAGGGACGGCTTTGCCAAAGTGGCTTGCCTTCGCCTGGATGTCTGTTTGCACAGAAGCCTCTCCTACGCCTTGAGGCCTCTTTTAGGGTCCTCGCGTGAAGGCATTGCCCTTTCCATGTCTGGGGTTATTCCAGACCATCGGATTAGGCCGCCGGTGGCCTCTGAACCCACTCGCCAAGGGTTTGCTCCGAGCTTCACTCGACCGCCTCTTGTCTGGGTCATCTTGTTGTGGCTTAGGGATCCCATGATCACATCATTTGGACTCCAGACGAGGAAGATATGGCTTGGTGAAGCTGCTGTCCGATTGGCACCAATCCGTGGGTTTGGGTGCCAAGTGTGCTCGAACCATAAGCCAACTCTTCCCTTAGGTGTAGGGTGTATACACCCCAAGGCTTGCCTCCCAAGTCTTCTCCTTGCAGCACCCCTTTGAGCCCCAAATCTTCAAACCTCCTTGTAGCCATTTGCAACTCCTTCTCTTGCTATTGAGTTTCGGCCATGGTACGCATGAACAAGGTGAGGGCCTCCTTCATCTTCTTTGTCTTGGACCTTGTCATGGGTGCTCCTATGTTGTGCAAAGGCCTTGGAACTTGGCTTGAATGGTCCTTGACTTGGATGCCCTCATCATCCTCTCCCTCTTCGGAAAAATTCGTCCTCGAATTCAACTCTTCATTACCTTCAAAAGGAGACAAATCCGAGACATTATCATACTCTGCAATATAGAAGACACACAAGAAGGAAGAGAAGAAGTAGGGTCAGATGTTAGCAAGCAATGCTTGGGTATGAAGAGGAGGCAAGGCCTTCGGTTTAGTAGCGCTTTCTTGATGCCCTCTCTTTGGCTAGTGGAGGGAACCCCTCTAGTCTTCTCTCATCCTCCCTCTTTTCTCTCGGGTCACTCTCCCTCTTGTCTTCTCTCCAAGGTCCTTGACCTTTCTTACCATCTTCTCTCAATCTCTCCCCACTTGACTTACCATCTTTTCTCTCTTCCTCACTTTGTAGTTGAAGCTGATCTTGTAGAGCTTGCAAAGGTGTCAATGGTAAAAGAGTGAATCTCTTCTCACCATGCAACAAGCTGTAATTGTTCTCCCGTCCATAGTGTGTAGCCTCTCGGTCAAATTGCCAAGGCCGCCCTAGTAGCAAGTGGGTGGCTTTCATGTTCACTACATCACAAGTGACCGAGTCCTCATACTTCCCAATCTTGAAGGGAATCCTCACCCTTTGCTTCACCCTCACATTAGCATGATCATCCATCCATTGCAAGTTGTATGGTTGCGGATGCTTGAAAGTTTCAAGCCCAAGCTTGTCAACCATGTCTTGGCTAGCCACGTTGGTGCAACTTCCCCCATCAATGATCACACTACAAATCTTTCCCTTCACCAAAGCCCTCGTTTGAAACAAATTCTCCCTTTGGTCTTTCTCAGCCATTTGGGGCTTGGTTTGGAGAACCCTCCTAGTCACCAACAAATGGCCCTCAATTGGCCTTTCTCCCTCACTTTCTTCATCCTCATCAATGATCTCAACCTTCCCCTCATCATTGTCTTCCTCACTTGAAAAGTCTCCATTCGGCCGAGCCACAATAACCCTCTTGTTTGGGCAATCATAGGCATAGTGGCCATTCCCAAGGCATTTGAAGCATACAATCTCCCTTGAAGGTCGCCTTGGTTGGTTTAGGTTGCGGTTTGGGTTGTTGTGGGGTCTCGGGTTTGGTCTTGGTGGAGGGTTTTGGTCTCTAGGTGATGGTGCTCTTGGTGGTGGTGGTTGGGTGGTATGAGAGGAGTGTGGTGTAACCTTCCTCAATTGCCTATCCAACTTGATAGCCTTGTGCAAGAGGTCATTGAAACCCCGGTACTCAAGCAAATCCAAGGTCCTAGCCAATTCGGGTCTCAAGCCATACAAGAACCTCGCCATCTTGGCTTCTTCCCCTTCTCTCACATTGGCTCTCATTAGTGCTCCCTCTAGGTCCTTGTGATAGTCCTCAACCGACCTAGACCCTTGTGTGAGATGTTGGAGTCTTTGACAACACTCTCGGTCATAGTAGGGAGGCACAAACCTCTCCCTCATAACCAACTTCAATTTCTCCCAAGAATCAATAGGTTGGAGCCTTGTCCTTCTCCTTTCCATATTCACTTGGTCCCACCAAGTGAGGGCATAGCCACTAAACTCAACCACCGCTAGCTTGAGCCTCAAGTAGTCCGGATAGTCAAGACAATTAAACACCATTTCAGCCTTTTTGACCCACTCCAAGAATTCTTCCGGATCACTCTTGCCATAGAAGGGTGGTACTTGGAGCCTCAATTGACCCATGGCTTGTTGCTCAAGCAACCCTTCTCTTCTCCGTGGATCTCGGCCTCTAGCTCTTTGTTCCCCTTCACCTTCTTCATTTGCTGGCCATTCCAACCTCCTAGGGTCCCTCACCCTTGGAGGGTTGTAGTAGGAACCATCTAGGAACCCACAATCCAACTCTCGGCCCCTAGGTGACTCATACCCGCCTCGGACCCTAGGTGAAGTTTGCACCCACTCACCCTCCTCATCTTCAATGATGGTCTCAATAGGTTTGTAGTAGGATGTGGTAGGTCTGGGCCTATGTGTAGTGGCTGGATAGGGTGAGTCTTGGTAGGGTGGATAGTGTTTAGGTGGAGGAGGGACTCGGGTAGGTAGTGTTGTGGAAGGTGGTGTGTAGGCTTGGGTAGTGGGGGTGCTTTGTGGCTCTTGTGGTTTGAGAGGGTTGTCTTCGGTTGCAACACCTTCTTGACCCTCCTTCCTCTTTCCCAAAGCCTTAACATCCTTCTCAATTCTGTCCATCCTCTCTCCATAGGAATCAACCTTAGCACTCAATGCCCGAATCTCCTTAACAAGCGCACCGAGTTCACTCTCTTCAAGACTATGCTCCATTGGTCTTCGGCCTGTTTTCAAACACAACACACACAAAAAAATGGACCTTACTGACCTCTTTCTAGATGTATTCACTCGTGTTTTACTCAGGGTTTAAAGTGTACAAGGTCTCTCGGCCTATTTTCAGCTCACTCACACACAAAAGCTCGAAAAACTCAACAACACCTCTACCCTCTCAAAGTCCTTGGGTAGGGATGCACTTGACCCGCCACTCAAAGCTAACCTTAGTGCCAAGATTTAAACCAATAGATGAAGGCACTAGTTACTGAAAATAGGTTGAGCTTGGTGGTTGGGGGTTGAAAGAAAACCGAATGGATTTTGAAAAGGTTTGAAGAACAATCGGGTGAACCCTTCTTTCTTTCAAAGTGGCGAAAAAGGTACCACTTTGCTCTGGGGTTTTGAAAGCTTTAAAGATCTTCCCCAGCTGAGATTTTTCAATATGTTTCAGTTCAATAACCTAACAAAGTATCCTCAAAAGGATCGGAGCAGATTCGCACCGTAACTTAACAAAGTTGCAAATGTTTTCTCGGGTCTTCAGTGACTCGCCCGGATGGTCCAGTTTCAAAGAATCGGGTTTTTGAGCAACTTCCGATTTGATTTTGAAAAAACTTTCTTCTACAAAATTGTAGATCACAGATTTTCCTAGAAGAACTAGCAAGCTTTTCAGCTCAGATATCACAGAATCAGTGCAGAATCGAAACGAAACAGAGACGAAAAAAAACAACAATCTGCTCACTAGCCCGATAGCAAAAGCAAAGGGGTTTTCGAGCTAGCAAGTTTACCTCAAGTCCAATGAGCAGCAAAGCTCTGATACCAAGTTGATACGACCTCTCCCAGATGTGTGGGGATCCTAGGTCAAGGATCTAGCTCCAATGGACTTGGAAAATGGGGCGGATGGTCGATGCACTCCAACCCTCACCTCCGGTCACACCAAGGCGCCGGCAACAAGGGTTTTTGGTGGAGTAGGGCGTGATATGGCTCTAGCACCTTCACCTACGGTGGAGTGACAACACTAGAGATGAACCTTGAGGCTTGGATCAAGCCCCAAGAGCTGGAGATGGGAGGTAGAAGTTGAGAGCACAAGCTTTTGTCAAAGGTTCTTCTTTGAAAGCTTCAAATGTGATCTAAGGAGGCTGAGTGATTTTCGCCCCTTTTAGTCTAGGGTTCCCTACTTGCAGATTCATCCAAGGGTCTAGATTACTCCTAGGATGACCTGTAATGTTTAGGAACTAACCCTACAACTAAAAACGTTTAAGAGGTCCAATTAGGGCAAAACCGCCCACACCCTAGCTAACCTTAGTTACAATCCAAAATCAGCAATAAATGAAAGGTAAGTACACTTCTCAGGGTTCCATCAGATTGTATATGAGCTGGAGAGGTGACTTGGAGCTCCCCATGGTGGCCAAAACGGCTGAGAGGCGCCACTTGGAGGAGGAGGTGTCGAATCCGGTACAATGACATCACTTCCTTGGCTGCATGTGTTCTGATCTTGTAAAACCCTCCAGAACGCTGTGGTGCTCCAAATTGAGTGAAACCACTTCCATTGGTTAGCTCTCTTCCTGAACTACAAAATGGTGTCTTGAAACGACCAATTTGGAGCTCGGACGAGGAAGTTAGAGCCATGGAAAGTTGCTGCCCTGTAGGTGCCAACTCGACGGTACGGCTGCCATGTAGGCTGATTGGGCACTGAACTTGTTTCGCTTGCACAGAAGGCTGTAGTTGTCCAAATGACTTGAGACCGGTGGCATTGGCTTCCTCTCTTCCTGAACTACAGAATGGATCCCTTATTGGCCTCATTTGGACTCCAGACGAGGAGCCAAGTGTGCTGAGCCAACTCTTCCCTTAGGTGTAGGGGAAACGGAAGCGGTCTTGTCCAACCGAGACCCGCTGAGTGTGGTGGTCCCGTGACCTTGGAACTTGGCCCGCAAAGTCTCGTTCTCGAAGGCACCGGGAGTCGATGCCTGAGAACACTTTGCACACGGAGTATGCGGACAGAGTTATGCGCCCATATTTTTCGGTCGTGTTTCGACCCGCAACCTGCAACTCTCATACATGGCAAGTATACAGTATAAATCCTAACTATCCATGGCGAGCCCCGCCCCACTGAAATAGGCGAGCACTCTACCATCACCAAACATACAGTTCATGGATAACATCGAAACGAGCCCCGCCCTCACTGAAATGGGCGAGTACTCAATCATCAACATACATATGCTCAACAGAATCATGCCGATACAGAATATGTCTAGCATATCACAATGTGATCACAACACGGGTCCCGCCCTCCACTGACATGGGCGAGTCCCCAGTCATACAGAATATCCAAGATATGTATACAGAAACAGAATGTATCCAAGATACATAGCATGATCCAACAAATGACATGCATGCATATACACCTACAGAGCCGACCCCAGAATACCTAAGTGCGGAATCTAGGAGAAACTCTGAGATCAGAAGATTCCCGCACGTACCACTGCTGCTGCTAACACACAAACAGGAGAGAGAGAGAGAGAGATAAGTTAACTATGAGAAAACCCATATACTATTCTTAGCATAAATCCAGATAAAGAAAATTCCAAAACGCAGCAGATAACCAACATATCTTCAACCAATGCAAATCAAACATATGCAATGCACATAAGCAGAATTGTTAGTATAACAAACAGACACTCTCTGAAACTATAGTCCATTCTGGCCCAGCCACGTAATGAACAAGTGGTCTCCATCTCAGCTTGTCACAACAAGTGAGCCCACTATTATCTAGAAAGATAATAGTGCCTCCGCCGTTGCGGGTCTTAAGTACCTTGTCACTGTGAACCCAAACCAAGTCTCCGTTTCCTTGACAAGTGATCTCTGTGGTTTCGCCGTTGTAAACCCCAGAAAGACTTCTCTCCACAAGCAGGACTTAGCCTATGGATGTTACCCTAGCTAACGTCCCCTACACTGCTATCGCGTAATAAAAGCGAGACTACAAGACAGTAAAGGTAAAATGAAATTTTACTTCACCTGTTGTTCCCAAAAATATGCATAAGTGCAGGTGTCTTTATACAAAAAGAGGGGGGGCATCCACATGTTGGAACCTCCACCCTAGTCCAGAAGGGCATACCAGGCTTCGCCCATCTTCCTTCCCTGCTCCCCCCAGTCGAGCAGAGCCTCTACTGTGGGATCGCTGGTATTGGCAGCATCCAGAATCCCAAGGCTCAGCTCTGGGAACGCCTTCTCCACTTGGAAGCGGCATCGCAGCCAGCCCTCCTCGTAGGCCTGCGCCCCTGCTTCGCCTAGAGCTTGGATCTCACCAAGCTTCTCCATCAGTCTAGGCATCCGCTCAGGGATGGGCACCTTAACGGAAGAAGAGGACTCAGGATCCTCATCTGCAAAAGGAGGGAGGCCCAAAGCCTTCTCCATCTCCTTTACGGAGACCACCGCCTCCTCAAGGGTAGTGGCAACCTCCAGGCGTGCCTTCATGGCAGCCTCAGCAGCGAGCCTGCCTTCTTCTATGGCCTTCTCCGCCAACTGGGCCTGGGCGATGGCCTGGCACTCTACTTCCTTGATTGCAGCCCTCGCCTGCTCCACTTCAGCCTTCGCTGATTGAAGGGACTCCTTTAGAGCAGCGACCTCGGTCTCTGGGCTTCTAAGCTTGCGACTGCTGAAGAAAGCGTTGCTTGAACGCGCCAATAAGGCTGGCCTGCTCATACCGGTATAACCTGCTGGCTGTTCGCTCCTTGTTGATGTAGTCGCACCAACTCTCTAGTTGGGCCACACGCTTGGCATGCTCCTCTTTGAGCTCCTCCTCCCTCTTTTTTGAGGCTTCCAGCTCCCTCCTGAGAGAAGCAATATCTGTTATCTAGGCGTCGTCCCGCTTGTTGGCATACTCCAAGAAGTCATGCCATTGCTCAGTAGCAGCATACCCTTTGACGGCCGCCTGCACCACAGTTCTACTTAAACAAGGGCAAGAAAAGGCCAAGCTGAACTTGCACTGCAGACTCTGTTGGGCTGCCTCCCTCATAAATTTAGCAGGGGAGTTCAAACTCCATTCTGTCACCTCCCTGTCATAAGGGGTGCGCAGCCCCTCCAGGAAGGATTGGAGGGTTTGCACCCCTCCCATCAGCAGCGAACTGCTATTCCTGAGAAGGAAGACCGGATCCCATGCATCCTTCAGGAGCCTCCCTTGCTCCTTGTACACCCTGAGTCTAGTCTGGTGCCTCTTGACCCTCAGGAGGTCTGGCTCCTCAGACCACTTGGGAGCCGACTTGGAAGCAACACGCCTCCGCTCCAAATAATGGGACCAGACCCCAGTCTCCTCAAGGACCTCAGTTCTGGTCCCCAGGTCCGCAGGGATCTCTGTCAGGGCCCCTTGGTCCACTGGGACCTCGCGGGGATCAAGCTTTTGCCCTGATGGGCCCGCGCCTACAAAGTTGTAGGTATCAGCAACTAGGAAACAGAAGTATGAACTCAAAAACAAAGAAAACACTGCCAAAGTCAAAAAGACTTACCAACAGAAGGACGCCCCCATCCACTGACTTCTAGCTGGCTGCTAGAAGGTTGGGCAACCTCCCAACCACTTGTCCTCGCGAGAGACCGTGTTACTGCACCCCCTCCTCTGGGGCCTCACTATCAGAAGAGGAAGAGGTCTCCTCAACCATCAGAATCCTCTTCCCCATTGTTGCAGGGGCCTTCTCCCCTGAAGGAGCTGCTTAAGGGATCCCCTCTCTAAAAGGGATTGCTGCAGGGATCTCCTCCCTTGCATTAGTGGTCTCCGCCTCCTCCACGGGAATGACTAGTACCTCCCGTTGGCCAGAACTCCCAATGGCCTTGGCAGCTTGGTTGCCCCTCCTTCTCATAGAGATCAGGATGTTAGCCGCATACATTTTGCCCTTGGGAGGGGCACTTTTCCTCCGGTGAGGATCTCTACCGCGACCACGTGACCGGGCAAGTCTTCACTTTGGGCTGGTGAAGGGCTCGAAGAGCCCAGATACAAAGGCTTCAGCAGCCTCCTCGAAGAAATAGGCTGCACCACTGAGATGGGTACAACCTCTATGGGGGCAACGCTATCTGCCTGCGCCCCCTTTGGCCCTCTGCAGAAGGCACGGCCTCTTCAGCAATGGGAGGCACTTCAACCTCCACTCCTCTGGCTTCCTCGGCCACAGCCTCCGCGGTCTCCCCCACAGCACTGGGAACTTCCTCCCCAGCAGGCCCCTTAGCCTCCTCAGCTAAAGGGACTGCGGCAGGCCCTTCTGCTTCAGTAGGCCTCATGGCCTCTCCAACCGGCTCCGCAGCCTTGGCCCCCTCAGCAACAGCGAAGGCACTCCTTCTCCAGTGCGCAGCTAGTCACTCTTCTCTTTTTCTTCTCTGGGTGAGAAGACACCAATGGCTTCATACCAGCCCTCTTCTTGGGCGGCTTAGGGACGATACATCCTAACGCTTGACTGCCCAGCAGGGCATCCTTCCCAAATGCACAAGCCAGATGCACTCGCTGGGCAATGCGCATGGACGCTTTCTTGCCACAGGCTTCGCGGATCAGAAAGGCATCTACAGACGTAAAAGAAAGTCTTCAGACCAGGTTCTACCAAACCTCTCACACTTACACAGTATGTTTATATATATATGCAAAGCGTACCTTTGGGCCGTGCCAGTGCGGCGTAGAAAGAGTCTATCATCGTCCCGCGAAGGACGGGCGCCCATCCCTCATACGGCGGAGGCACTTCAGGATCCAGCACGAAACCCGTGCTGATCCCGGCCCACCTTTGGGTGGTCTCGTCCAGTTGTGCGGGAGAGAAAGGAAAGAACTCATCGCAGGTACTCCTTGAGAGAACGTCGTCCAACCACCCCAATAGTTGGACGTACGCCCGCCACCGCACTCCCTCGTGAGTTAGTTCAGGCCTTCGCGCAATTATCTGAGAGTCCGGACCTGCAAAGGAACGAGACTATCAGATTGGTGTCGTCTGTGGGAAAGAAAAGTTCTCATCAAAACCCATAAAGAAAACCACAAGAAACAAGCCATGCCAACTACCCGAAGCACAAGTAGGCATAACCTCCAGGGAAGGAGGAATCCACCCGTCACGGTCACCAACAACGACCCCGAACAATGTCTGCCCACAACCAGGGGAACTCTCGGTTCATTCGACGGAGGAGAGCTCCTCCCACGTTAACCGCAGCGTGCCTCAGGAGCGCACCATCCCACCAGCAAATCCTCCACCAACAGGCCTTGATCCAGCCGTCCTGCAAGCAATCACGGAGGCAGTGGCTCAGAACCTGCGCGAAACACTCGCTTTTACTCACAGAGGTGTTTTGGATAGTGTGGGAACACTACGAACCAGTCAACCCGAACGCCCTGTCACCCCGCCTCAACAAGTAAGTCATCCTGACCCTCCTCCTTCGTCTATACTTATAGCACTTACTAGACGGTTAGAAGAAATGGAGAAAAGGGAGGAGAGGGCTAGTGTCCATAACATCACCAGGATGGGTTTGGATCACCTTTAGACCCAACCCTTCACGCAGCGGGTCTTGGAGACCCCTCTTCCGGATCAGTTTCGCCAGCCCAAGCTGGATGCTTATGACGGTCTGTCAGACCCGGATATTCATTTGCAACGCTACGTCTCCGCGATGGCCATCGCGAGGGTAGATGACAACACCCTCTGTAGGGCTTTCAGCTCCACACTCACGGGGGCCGCGGCAAACTGGTATACCACCCTTCGTGAAAAGCGGTTTAATTCCTTTGAGGAACTCTCCCGCAATTTCTCCAATCACTTCGTGGTGTCCAAGCCTCCCCCCAAAACGGCTGGACACCTCCTGAAGATACGACAGAGGAAAGAAGAATCCCTCATGGATTACATTCAACGGTTTCAGGCGGAGTCCATCCAAGTCCCAAATCTGGGGGAGGAGGCCCGTCCACTCACAGCCATTCAGGGTCTCCAGTGGGATTCTCTTTTCTTCGTGGATGTACACACCAACCCCCCTGCAACATGGAGCAGTTCCTGAACACGGCATCCCGGTTCATGAACACAGAAGAAGTCACTCGACCACTTGCCCAGACCACCCCAGCAGATGTGAAGGGGCAGCACCCGCGAACGGACTCCAGGTCCCAGAGGCAGTACCCTACGCAGTTCAACAAATAGAGGATGTATTGATACGAATCCACTCCAAGGAGATGGATTGTTCACCTTTGGCGGATCTAGCTTGTTGTAGATGACAGAGTTAGAACGTAACCGGGTCGGCTCCTAACCACCTCAATCCTCAAATGGAGAGCAATGGAAAGGTTAATTGCCTAGGAGTGAGGGATCTAGCACCTCACTTCTCAAATGAAGAGCAACACTAGAAGTCAAGCTCGAATCCACTTCAATGGAAACAAGGGGATGATGGAGATAAAAGGAAGAGTTCAAAGTTGAACCAATACTCTCACAGTGAGAGATAATTTTTCGATATTCAAAACTGTTTTACAATGTGTGAAAAAACTAGCTTAAATCGGGAGGGGTGGTGCGTCAGAAGGCAAAACGGCGCCTCCTTTCTTGCATGCATGCGAAAAGTATAAAGTACTTTTGCATGCATGTCAGGCCAAAAGCTAGCAAAAAGAAGAAAAGGTAAAAGTTATCCGGAACAGTCTTCCCGAGTATCTTCATAAAGCTGACATTTGTCTTCCCGAGTATCTTCATAAGAAAAAGAGGGGTCTTCGCGGGAGGCTTAGGTAGCCGAACAGTCTGTAGGATGTGAAGGCTTTACAGGGGAAGCTGCGCTGGGGGGAAGGGCTTTCACTGAGGCTCGCGGGAATGGCTTCGCTTATGTCTGGAAATCCCTCCCAGGGTCCCCACCGAGAGGCTTTGCATTTCCAGGGTCCCCGCCGAGAGGCTTCGCATTTCCGGGGTCCCCACAGAGAGGCTTCGCATTGATGACTTCGCTTTGGGGCTTCGCCCGTGTGTGGCAAGTTTGCAAGTGGCCTTCGCCATTGCCCTCTCCTTCGAGTACACTCAGGTTCAAGGATCCATAGGCCTTCGCGTTATCTTCCTCCATGGTGATGCCGAGTTGGCGAAGCCGTAGGGCCCGCTCTCGAGCTTCCTCTTGATCGTTCTATGCCATGAGTCTTATGAAAGTGTTGAGACTTGCTTGAACTTGCTTCAATCGGGACCTTGTCATAGGTCTACCAATGCCTTCTAGAGGGTTGGGAGGCTTACGAGCTTGAGCTGGGGCATCTTCATGTTCCTCGTTTGGTCTGTTGGGTTGATTCATGGCGATGTCCTCATCATACTCCCCCTCTTGAAAAGAATCCGTCCTCGGATTCTTACCTTCAAGATCGCCTGCATAGGGAATCAGATCACACACATTAAAAGTGGCATGGACACCATAAGACCCATCACAAGGTAGGTCAAGCACGTAGGCATTATCACCAATTTTCTTTACAATTTGGAAAGGTCCATCCCCTCTAGGTGCCAGTTTATTCTTTCTAGCTTGGGGGAATCTCTCCTTTCTCAAATGCAACCACACCCAGTCTCCTACTTCAAAACTCCTAAAATTTCTCCCCTTATTTTCCCTCCTCGTATAGGACTCACTAGCTTTTTCTAACTATTTTTGGACCCTTTCATGCAATTCCTTCATGTTACGAGCTTTCTTCTTTCCTTCTACATCTAGTTGGTCCGCATAAGTTAATGCAACTAAATCCAATGGGGTGATAGGATTAAAACCATACACAGTCTCAAATGGACTACAGGATGTAGATGAATGGTATGACCGATTGTATGCAAACTCAACATGAGGTAGACACTTCTCCCATTCTTTCAAGTTCTTTCTTAGTATGGTTCTCAGGATAGTGATGAGTGTTCTATTAGTCACCTCAGTTTGACCATCCGTTTGGAGGTGACTAGAAGTGGAGAACACTGAGCTAGTACCCAACCGTGACCACAGACTTCTCCAAAAGTGACCCAAGAACCTAGAATCTCTATCACTCACTATGGTTCTAGGGATGCCATGATATTTTACAATGTTATTGAAAAACAACTCAGCTACATGTGATGCATCTTCAGTCTTATGGCATGGAATGAAATGAGCCATTTTTGAAAATCTATCTACCACAACAAAGATAGCATCATGCCCCTGAGATGTTCTAGGCAAACCACTAATAAAGTCCATACTAATATCAACCCATGGGAGAGAAGGAATTGGAAGAGGAGAGTACTTCCCTTTCGGTTGCAGGCGCGCCTTGGCTTTGTGGCAGGTCACGCATCGGACACACACCTTTGCCACATCTTTTTGGAGATTCGGCCAAAAGAAATTTTCTTTAACGTTCTCATAAGTTTTGGCGACGCCGAAGTGTCCCATGAGGCCTCCGCCATGTGCTTCCTTGATGATCACCTCTCGAATGGATCCCTTGGGCACACACAACCTTTTCATCTTAAACAGAAAACCGTCAAATACATAATAGCCTTCGCGGCTACCCTTAATACAGTCCGCATAGATATCCCCGAAGTCATCATCACCTTGATTCATATCGCGAATGCATTCAAACCCCACAATTTTAGCATCAAAAGTTACAAGTAAAGCATACCTTCTGGACAAAGCATCAGCAACAATGTTTTCCTTGCCTTTCTTGTATTTTATCACATAAGAAAATGATTCTATAAATTCTACCCACTTAGCATGCCTTCTATTCAAATTCCCTTGCCCTTGTAAGTATTTCAATGATTGATGGTCGGTATGGATAACAAATTCTTTGGGGAGTAAGTAGTGAGTCCATACTTGTAATGATCTTACAAGGGCGTAAAGCTCTTTGTCATAGGTAGAGTAGTTAAGTGCGGCTCCACTTAACTTCTCACTAAAGTATGCGATGGGGCGACCCTCTTGGTGCAGCACCGCACCAATACCCACTCCACTGGCATCGCATTCAACTTCAAACACCTTTTCGAAGTTGGGTAAGCATAGCAAGGGTGCGCTAATCAACCGAGACTTTAATTCAACAAAGGCATTCTCTTGGGCTGCGCCCCATTCAAAGGCAGTGTTCTTTTTAGTTAGTTCATGCAAAGGTGATGCAATTGTTGAAAAATCCTTCCCAAACCTCCTATAGAATCCGACTAGTCCTAGGAATGATCTCACTTCAGTTAAAGTCTTGGGATTTTGCCATTCTTTAATCGCATGTACCTTGCTTTCATCTACTCTTATCCCATTCTTTCCCACAACATAAACCAGAAAATTCACTTCATCCGTAGCGAACACACACTTTTCCATTTTAGCATATAATCTTTCTAACCTAAGTGTGTAAAGCACTTGTCTCAAATGATCTACATGCTCATCATGGGATTTGGAATAGACAAGTATATCATCAAAATATACGACAACAAACTTCCCAATCAATTTTCTTAAGATATGATTCATCAACATCATGAATGTGCTAGGTGCGTTAGACAAACCGAAAGGCATGACATTCCATTCATATAATCCAATTTTAGTTTTGAATGCCGTTTTCCATTCATCTCCTTCCTTCATCCTAATCTGATGATACCCGCTTTTCAAATCAATTTTAGAGAATACACATGCACCACATAATTCATCAAGCATATCATCTAGTCTAGGAATGGGATGTCGATACTTTACAGTGATTTTGTTGATTGGGCGGCAATCCATGCACATCCGCCATGTCCCATCGCTCTTGGGCACCAACAAAACGGGCACTGCACATGGGGAGAGGCTCTCCTTGATGTATCCTTTGGATATCAATTCTTGCACTTGTGCTTGGATTTCTTTGGATTCTTCAGGATTGGTTCTATAGGCGGCCCTATTTGGCAAAGGGGCGCCCGGTACCAAGTCTATCTGGTGCTCAATGCCGCGATAGGGTGGGAGTCCTCGCGGTTCCTCGAACACATCGCTGTATTCTTGAAGTACCTGCTGCACATGCAAAGGGAGAGAAGTCTTATCGTCAAGTGTTAGCATGCAGTTGAAAGGGACCATGAGAAAACAAAGTTTATTCCCGAGCAAAGCCTTTTTGATGTCTCTCTCTGGCGATGGGGGGTATCCTGTCTTGTTTTCTCTCATGTTCTCTCCTAGTGTTTCCCTTTGATGCACTCTCATTTTTTTCACTCAAGGCCCCTTGGGCCCTTTCGCCTGATCCTCTCTTCTCACTTCCCTCTTTTCCCTTGTGTTGGCCGTCCTGGGTGGCCAAATGGATTTGGTCTTGCAGGGCCTACGCTGGAGTTAAAGGGAGTAGAGTGTAGGGTCGGGTTTGGTGAATGAGGGTGTACTTGTTGGTTCTCCCATAGTGTACCGCCTCCTTATCATATTGCTGGTAGCAAATCGGTGCGCGTGATTGCCACGTTCCGGTTTGACTTGCGCGTCACGATATTGACGGAAGCCATTAGGTCGACTTTGCGTATTGGAGCGCGATTGTCGAGGAATAGAGTGTTTCTATGAGGTAGTGATTTGACAAGTCGCGTTGGGTAGTTGTTAAACGTTACCCCTTTTGGTATGAATAGTGAATGTATTTATAGTCCCATGTTTTAGTGGCATTATTGTAATATCCCAATGTAAGGTGATTATTCGTTTTAGGTCCTATATGCACTTCGGGAAGTATAGTTCGGGAACGTCCTTAATCTGTATTCGGGTTATATGCTAGTTTTTTAATGGGGCCCTTTTTTCGGGCTTATGAGTGGGCCTTTTGTTAGGCCTTTTATGCATATTGGGCCTGGCGGCCATCAATTGCCATGGGCGGTGTTACGGTCACCCCGAGCGGGTTGCGACCGGGTGACCCGGGGCTCCGGTTTTGGCCTGCGGGTCACGTTTTTCGGCGTTCAGACGGCTCCCGAGCCCTATCCGAGTATCATTTTGGCGAACCCTTCCGTATTTGAGGTCGTGTGGGTCCCCCGGACGTTTCCGCCGAAAATATTTTTCTGGCGCCGGGGGGTTGTCGGGGTCGCCTCGGGACGTACAGCGGGCTCGGTAGCGCTCTCGAGATCTCAGTTTGAGAAGCCGTTTGTAGTTTTGGAGTCGTGGAAACGTCCCGGTGGTGGTTGTGGAGTTTAATATTGGGGGCGGGACGTTCGGGTCCGGGCGACTCCCGGGGCTCGGGACGGGAATCCCGGGGCTCGGGATGGAAATTTTCTGACGGCTTTTGGGTAAGTTGTGTTATAATTTAAGATGGAATTTATGGGTATTTTTATAGAATTTTGGAGTGACGGAATTTCGGTTCAGGTTGACACGCTCGCACGTCGGGTTTTGGTTCGGGTTCAGCGAGCTCGGTAGGACACTCCGGAGAGGTAAACGAATTTCTGAAAAATGTTCTGTGAATGTTATAATATTCTGAAGGTTGTGTCCAAGTTTCGTTAATTTTGGAATTCGGTAATTATTTTTGGGCAAAAAGAATTGGAACTTTCGGAAAAATTGGGAGTTAATTTGCAAATGGGTGCAAATTAAAAGAAATCAGCATGGGCAACAGCATCAGCCCTTTCTTTCGGATGCATGTGTGTTTGTGTGTGTGATTAATGGGACACATGTCATTTTTTAATTTAAGAAGGGAGGTATGGGTTTAAAGTAGAAAATATATAAGGCATATTATTACATAATATAAGACTTATCTCATTTCCTTCTTTTCTTTTCCATCTTCTTCTTCCTGCTGCCTCTGCCGAAACCTCCATGGATGCCAACCTTCAAGCTTGAACTTCTTATTCTTGGGAGAAATCAAAGAGGAATTGGTTGCTACTTGTGGTAAGTACCTTCCTAACTCCTCTTTTCACATTAGTTTTGAAGTTTAGTGGTTAAAAGAGAAGTTTTGGTAAATGATGGGTTTGTTCTTAGCTATAAGCTAGGATGATTCTCTTCCTCCCATGTTTTAGTATGTTGTTCTTGGGTTGTAGGAGAGTGTTAATCAAGTGTTGGATTTTGGAAAACACAACTTGGAAGGAAACCCTATGTATGGCGAATTTTTGGAAGATTTTCCAAAATGGTGTGTGGTTGTTATCTTGTTTCATGCTTCAAGTATGTTAGTCCTAGCATGATTCTAAGCTTGTGTATGGATTTAATTTGATGGAAAACAAGTTGAGGGAAAAATCCCCAAATGGCCGAATTATGGGTTGATTTTCAAAATGGATTTTGTTGTTTTGGATGCAATTGGATATCATTCATGGTTTAGAAATGAAATTGGTGGTTAGAATGGTTGTTTGGTAGCTTGAATGGGTTGAATTGGAAGTTGGATAAAAAGTTGGTTGAAAACCGAATCTTTGAATGATTCTTTTTCAATGTTGGAGGTTCATTTTGGTTGAGTTGGATGTTAATATGGTGTTGGGGTTGAATTTAGGAGTGGATGGAAGTTTGAAATGTTGAATTCGGTTAGGAAATAGAAAAGTTACAATTAAGCGGGATTATCGGAAAATGGCGGGTAATGAAGGGTTTAAGGTTGGATTTGATCAGTTCTGCTTATTGTATGATGTTTGTCAATGAATAATCTTGCATTGTCTAGGTTGGTTCTGAATTCGACGCTTCGTGAAAATCTGGAATTTTACGGAAATTGCAGCCGGATTTTCGGTTTTGTTGTCGGGGTTTGTAATTTGGTAGTGTGGTTGATAAGGATGCTAATTCAACTTGGTTTGGCAGATTCTGAGTTTCGGTGGTTAGGAAAAGAGGAGTTCTAAGTTTCGGGGCACGGTGTAGGTGTTATACGAGAATCGGTCCAATACTGGATTTTGAGGTAAGGGTTTGGTTACGTTGTTTTGGTAAGCTAAGTATATGTTTTGGTTTGGTTTACATTGCTTTGCTAGTATTTCGAATATTATGCCTTTGGGCATATTCGTAGTTTGTAGGAGTATGCCTTATGGCATACTGCATGCTGATATTACGATTGTGGGTTCGCTACCCCCCTGGTGCACCATGCTTCGTATTAGCTTCGGCTTCGACTCCCCTTAGTGGAGGTGTCGTGCCCGATGTGTTATAAGGGTTATGGCGATTTAGAATCGCACGTCCTTCGGGACTCGATCTATTTTCTGTACATGCATGTTATTCGTATTCATTGCATATATTGCTATCTTTCTGTTTTGCAGGTTACATATACTTACCTTACCCCTTATCCCTTACGGGTCCTTTTAGGACTCACCCTTCTTTGGGTTCTGTTTTTGGGTTTGGTGGGACTGATAAGCGGCCTGCGGAGTAGGGTTCCGTGAGGTTCTACCTCGGTTGTGTTTTGCAGCAGCTTCACCTTGCGGCCCGGGATTGTCTTTTGGATCTGAATCCCGCGCGAGGTATTTGACGCTTAGTCTTAGGCTTGGCTCTGTAGCTGCATGTGCATATTTCTCGGTTTCTTTGTGATGATTGTATTTCGTATATATTTATATATTCTGCTCGTATATGTTCTCGGCGCTTGGCGCTTGCTAGACATTTTAGGTTCTGTGAATTCTGTATGTATATGTGTTTTGGTGCGTGAGCACTCGTCCCACGGAGGGCGGGGCTTACTCGTTTTTAGTGCATGAATTGTATGGTTGCATTTTAATTTGGTTATACGCATGAAAATTCCGTTAGTTTGCTTACACAATCTTTCCGTTTACGGGTCCGCTACGCGCGGCGGTTCTCCATGGACCTGCCACTCCTTACAATTCCTGCTTCCGCTTCCGGCGTCCGGCGCCCCGCCTCCGCAACCGGGCTCGGGCGGCGTGCGGTGACAAGTTGGTATCAGAGCAGGTAAGTGACCATATTGGTCGTCAGTGGTGACTTGTAGTATCGACTATTGTTGCACATTTTATTTTAGAATGGTTTGGTACGGAGATTGGCCACCTCCTTACTTGAACCACTTCAAAATAAAATTGTGGAACAAAGTTTGGTCCTTCAAGTTATCCTGGTAGTTGCAGAGTACGGAATCCAGAATTTTTGATTTCTGGTAAAAGGATTACGAGTAAAGGGTTGTGGAAAAGTTTGGTACGTAAAATTGTGTGTTAGGAAGAGATTTGGTGAAATAAGCATGAACCGCTTCGTGATTCTCGTGAAATGCATGATTTTATTATTTTGCGAAGTAATTTCGTGTCATCGCATTGCACTACTGAGCCTTAGAAAACTGCCGCTAGCTTCGTAGAGATTAGGAGTGACCGATTTTTGTCCTGGACTCTGTTTGGTCTGAAATTTTTGAGATATGGTTAACACGCGTAGATAGCGTGATTTGGTACCGGAGGGGCGGGACTGGAATCCCACACCTCCGTGGAATAGGATACGGGTTCAGTGTAACCCAGGGTCTGAACAACCACACTCACCGCCCCGAGGTTTAGTGGTCGTAGGGACCCCTCTCTGATTTGGTATTACCGCCAGCCTAGCTGGTTCAGAGGCGGCAGTAGGCAGGGGAAGATCTGTTTATGCCACGGTAAGGGCATTTTGATTAGGTGTTGATAGCGAGACTTAAGCCACTGCTCGCCATAGTTTGGGATCGGTAAGTGAGTGACTCTGACAAGGGTGGTCACTACGACACCTAGACTTCTCATCGGTCCTATTAACGACGAGGAGATCTGGGGCACCAGTCTGGCGAGGTCAGACTCTTGGAGAGGTTTTAGAGTTTGAACCCCCCCGAGGTTCAATGACCGAGAAGGGTGCAGGTAGTAGAGATTTGGTCTGCAGGAGTTGATAAACTCACGGGGAGGCTACATTTTCCACTAGCGGTGCGGTGGGGATGTAGCTGCAATCTGTGTCAGGCACGGTTGATGAGTTTCATCAGGGAGACAGGACAGTCGGAGAGTATGAGTGAGAGTTTGATCGGTTGGTTTGCTACGTACCGTAGTACTATGGAATGGAAGAATAGAAGGCTAAGAGGTGTATTCGTTGACTGCGCCCGAGTTCAGGTGGGTTTTGAGACCTTTAGACATTACTTTGTTACGGGAATCGGTTATTAGGGCTCAACTCCTCGAACAAGAGGAGGTTGAGAGTCGTCTCACCTTGCAATGAGGTCAGGGGAGTACGGAGGGGTTCCATGCAGCAGGGACCCCGGCAGATTTCTGGATGGCCGAACAGGCCTGGGCAATTTAGTAGAGGTAGAGAGGGAGCACCACCGGCACGACCTTGTCTGATTTGCAGTAGGTATCACTCCGGTCGACTTTGTTACCGGCAGGAGGGCCGATGTTTACGTTGCAGGTCTGACACTCTTTGGGTACGGGATTGCCCTCTTACTGTAGGGCAGGGTTTTGGCAGTCTTCAGCGTCCATAGTCTCGGGCACAGCCCAACGCGCCGTGAGGGCGTGGGTTTCAGCAGGGTGGCCCGAGACCTCAAGCAACGATAGCAGCTTCAGCCACCCTCCGTCACAAAGAACCAGAGCGGGACGGGTTTTCCTTTCTCTCGAAAGGAGGCCCTGGTTATCGAGGAGGACCTAGTTAGCAGATAGGCACTAGCCAGAGGGAGGCTTGAGTCGGCAGGAAGTTACGTAAGGTATTATATTTCCGAATGAGGTATCGGTTCGTGCGATTGGATACAGGAACATTTATTCCCATTGTAACACCGAAATGTGTTACATCTCTCGTATCGATCATAGTACTTTGCCTCAAATGTACTTAGTAAAAACTGGGAGTCGGTTTACATTTTCTAATGAGATGGTTCGGGGTTGTACGACATCCGTAGGCGGACATCCGATAGTATCGGATTTGTTGGTTTTGACACGCAGAACTATGATATTATTCTTGGGATGGACTGGCTATCCAAGAATTCTGTGCACATTGGTTGTGCAACCCGTACCATTATGGTTTTCGGAGAGGTACTACCTCTCACGACTCCGACCGGTTTGACTATCGCACAAGACGAAGATAGAGCTACGATTCTGGATCAGGTGTCGATAGTTGGTGTAGGGGAATGCTATGACCTGAATGAAGCTGGTATTAGGATGAAGTTGGATGGGTTACCGTTGGTTCAAGATTTTCCGCAGGTATTTCCGGAGGAGTTGCCCGGATTACCACAAGAGCGAGAAATTGTGTTTGACATCCACTGCAATGCATCGTCGATATCTATTCCTCCTTATCGGATGCCTAATTCTGAGATGCAGGGGTTAAAGAAACAGTTGGAGGAATTACAGCAGAAGGGCTTCATCCGACCGAGCACTTCAGCTTGGGGTGCTATGGTTATGTTTGTTAAGAAGAAAGATGGGACACTCTGACTTTGTATTGATTACAGACGGTTGAATGCTCTTATTGGGAAGAATAAGTATCCGTTACCGAGGATTAACGATCTTTTTGATCAACTTCAGGGTTCGAGAGTTTTCTCAAGGATTAATCTCCGATCTGGGTATTTTCAGCTTAGGGTGAAGGAAGAGGACATACCTAAGACTACTTTCCGCACCCGATATGGACACTTTGAGTTTACGGTCATGTCATTTGGGCTGACCAATGCCCCAGCGGCATTCGTGGATCTGATGCATCGGGTGTTCCGACCGTACTTGGACTCATTTCTGGTGGTTTTATTGATGATATTCTGATATATTCTCGGGATGAGAACTCGCATCGGGAGCATCTGAGGATAGTTCTGCAGACACTTTGGGAACATCAGCTTTATGCTAAATTCTCAAAGTGTGAGTTCTGGATTCGGGAAGTCACTTTTCTGGGACACATTATTTCTGAGCATGGTCTGTCTGTGGACCCAGAGAAGGTGAGGGCAGTTCAGGATTGGAAACAACCTACCACGGTACGGGAGTTCAGGAGCTTCCTGGGGTTAGTAGGAGTTTATCAGAGGTTTGTACCAGGGTGTTCTATCCTGGCATCCCGCTTCTGCGATTGACCAAGAAGGGTCAACTGTATATCTGGTCTGATAGGTGTGAGCAGAATTTTCAGGAGTTGAAGCGGCAGTTGACTAACGCTCCGATTCTGACTCTTCCAGATCCGAGCTTACCGTATGTGATTTATACGGATGCTTCCACATCCGGTTTGGGGTGTGTTGGCGCAGGAGCGTTTTGTGGTAGCTTATGGGTCGAGGCAGCTGCGACCGCATGAGCTGAACTGGTTGGCACATGATCTGGAGTTGGCTATAGTAATTTATGCGCTGAAACATTGGAAGCAATATCTGTTTGATAGTAAATTTCAGATTCTTACCGACCATAAGAGTCTGAAATATCTGTTTACGCAAAAGGAGCTTAATTTGAGGCAGCATAGATGGCTCGAATACATTAAGGACTATGGTTGCTGTATCGAGTACATCTCTGGCAAGGGCAACACGGTTGCCGATGCACTGAGCAGGAAGTATACCGGGTTAGTTAAGGGAGGAAATGTTGGGGACTGATCTGAGGAGAGTGATCTGACGTGCCTTTGGCACAGGTGGCAGCTCTGGGAGCGTGCTCAGGTTATTACACTTATTATACATTCTGAGTGGCTTGACAGGGAGCGCGAGGCGCAGNGTAGAAATCCGGGNTTGAAGGNAGTTATCTGGGGAAGATAAGAGTTCTTTGTTACCGACGTTTGATATGGCGAGGATTGCTATACTTCCGAGACCGCCTTTGTGTACCGAGGTTCGGGAGTTACGGAATGATATTTTAGAGGGGGCACACTCGAGCGGTGTGAGCATCAGAACCGGCAGGGACACTGCAGACTTTGCCCATTCCACTGGAAGTGGGGTAATGTTATGATGGACTTTCACCGCACCGCCCGACACGGTTTCATCATGATGCTATCTCGGGTTTTTGTGGATCGGTGACAAAGTGCGTACACTTTCGCCTATTCGGGTCATAGACCCTCTGGAGAAGCTTGCCGGCTTTACATCAGGAAGATTGTACGTTTGCATGGAGTACCAGACTCCATTGAATCTGACCGTGATCCGCGTTTTACAGCACGGTTCTGGAGGGCTTTTCATGAAGCGCTGGGCACGCGACTCCATCTGAGTACAGCTTATCACCCACAGACGGATGGGCAGTCGGAGCGGGTGATTCAGATATTGGAGGATATGCTGCGAATCAGTACTTTGGATTTTGGAGGAGTTTGGGACTAGCAGTTACTTTGATAGAGTTCTCATACAACAATTGCTTTCAGACTACGTTTGACATGGCACCCTATGAGGTGTTGTACGGGAGGTGTAAGACACCATACCGTTGGACAGATGCGTCGATGGGGTTAAGTTGGGACCCGAGCTTTTGAGGAGTCTACGGCAAAGATCAGATTGTTACAGGCGCGGATTAAAACCGCGAACGACTGCACCACTGCTTTTACGAACCGCCGCCGTAGGGCTCTGGAATCTGAGTTTGGTGGCAGAATTTGATTGGAGGTAGCGCCGATCAGAGGGACAGTAAGATTTGTTAGGCAGGGCAAATTACCCCGAATTTTATCGGTTCTCATGAATTTCCAGAGTAAGTTATTAGGTTGGCCTTACCCCCCCCCTACTGTTTCTGTTTTATGTGATATCTTCCAGGATAGCCTGTTCTGGGTCGGTTAGATTTAGGTTCGGTACTGTCTGGGGTTGTCTGGTAGAAATGCCGGCAACTGACTCGGGTGCAATAAGATGCACCCGGAGGGTGGGACGCCAAGACGGTGGTCCGATTGTTCTGGGTTAGAGGAATATTTACATTCTGGTTGGTAGCGACACCTGTCTGGTTGATTCAGGCTACTCTTGGAGGACCAAGAGTTCTAAGGGGGGGAGAATGTTACGGTCACCCCGAGCGGGTTGCGACCGGGTGACCCGGGGCTCCGGTTTTGGCCTGCGGGTCACGTTTTTCGGCGTTCAGACGGCTCCCGAGCCCTATCCGAGTATCATTTTGGCGAACCCTTCCGTATTTGAGGTCGTGTGGGTCCTCTGGACGTTTCCGCCGAAAATATTTTTCCGCGCCGGGGTTGTCGGGGTCGCCTCGGGACGTACTGGGCTCGGTAGCGCTCTCGAGATCTCAGTTTGAGAAGCCGTTTGTAGTTTTGGAGTCGTGGGAACGTCCGGAGGTGGTTGTGGAGTTTAATATTTGGGGCGGGACGTTCGGTTCGGCGACTCCCGGGCTCGGGACGGGAATCCCGGGGCTCGGGATGGAAATTTTCTGACGGCTTTGGGGTAAGTTGTGTTATAATTTAAGATGGAATTTATGGGTATTTTTATAGAATTTTGGAGTGACGGAATTTCGGTTCAGGTTGACACGCTCGCACGTCGGGTTCTGGTTCGGGTTCAGCGAGCTCGGTAGGACACTCCGGAGAGGTAAATGAATTTCTGAAAAATGTTCTGTGAATGTTATAATATTCTGAGGGTTGTGTCCAAGTTTTGTTAATTTTGGAATTCGGTAATTATTTTTGGGCAAAAAGAATTGGAACTTTCGGAAAAATTGGGAGTTAATTTGCAAATGGGTGCAAATTAAAAAGAAATCAGCATGGGCAACAGCAGCAGCCCTTTCTTTCGGCAGCAAGTGTGTGTGTGTGTGATTAATGGGACACATGTCCTATTTTAATTTAGGAAGGGAGGTATGGGTTTAAAGTAGAAAATATATAAGGCATATTATTACATAATATAAGACTTATCTCATTTCCTTCTTTTCTTTTCCATCTTCTTCTTCCTGCTGCCTCTGCCGAAACCTCCATGGATGCCAACCTTCAAGCTTGAACTTCTTATTCTTGGGAGAAATCAAAGAGGAATTGGTTGCTACTTGTGGTAAGTACCTTCCTAACTCCTCTTTTCACATTAGTTTTGAAGTTTAGTGGTTAAAAGAGAAGTTTTGGTAAATGATGGGTTTGTTCTTAGCTATAAGCTAGGATGATTCTCTTCCTCCCATGTTTTAGTATGTTGTTCTTGGGTTGTAGGAGAGTGTTAATCAAGTGTTGGATTTTGGAAAACACAACTTGGAAGGAAACCCTATGTATGGCCGAATTTTTGGAAGATTTTCCAAAATGGTGTGTGGTTGTTATCTTGTTTCATGCTTCAAGTATGTTAGTCCTAGCATGATTCTAAGCTTGTGTATGGATTTAATTTGATGGAAAACAAGTTGAGGGAAAAATCCCCAAATGGCCGAATTATGGGTTGATTTTCAAAAATGGATTTTGTTGTTTTGGATGCAATTGGATAGCATTCATGGTTTAGAAATGAAATTGGTGGTTAGAATGGTTGTTTGGTAGCTTGAATGGATTGAATTGGAAGTTGGATAAAAAGTTGGTTGAAAACCGAATCTTTGAATGATACTTTTTCAATGTTGGAGGTTCATTTTGGTTGAGTTGGATGTTAATATGGTGTTGGGCTTGAATTTAGGAGTGGATGGAAGTTTGAAATGTTGAATTCGGTTAAGAAATGGAAAAGTTACAATTAAGCGGGATTATCGAAAAATGGCGGGTAATGAAGGGTTTAAGGTTGGATTTGATCAGTTCGCTTATTGTATGATGTTTGTCAATGAATAATCTTGCATTGTCTAGGTTGGTTCTGAATTCGACGCGTTTCGTGAAAATCTGGAATTTTACGGAAATTGCAGCCGGATTTTCGGTTTTGGGGTCGGGGGTTGTAATTTGGTAGTGTGGTTGATAAGGATGCTAATTCAACTTGGTTTGGCAGATTCTGAGTTTCGGTGGTTAGGAAAAGAGGAGTTCTAAGTTTCGGGGCACGGTGTAGGTGTTATACGTAATCGGTCCAATACTGGATTTTGAGGTAAGGGTTTGGTTCTGTTGTTTTGGTAAGCTAGGTGTATATGTTTTGGTTTCTGCAAGTATTTCGGTATTATATGCTAGTATTTCCGTAGGTGAATATTATGCCTTTGGGCATATTCTTTAAGGTAGTTTGTAGGAGTATGCATTATGGCATACTCTGTCTGTTATCATTACGAAAGTTGTGGGTTCGCTACCCACTGGTGCACCATGCTTCGTATTAGCTTCGGCTTCGACTCCCTTAGTGGGAGGTGTCGTTCCGATGTGTTATAAGGGTTATGGCGATTTAGAATCGCACGTCCTTCGGGACTCGATCTATTTTCTCGTACATGCATGTTATTTCGTATTCGTTGCATATATTGCTATCTTTCTGCTTTTGCAGGGTTACATATACTTACCTTACCCCTTATCCCTTACGGGTCCTTTTAGGACACACCCTTCTATGGGTTCTGATATTTGGTTTCAGGTAGAACTGATAAGCGGCCTGCGGAGTAGGGTTACGTGAGGTTCTACCTAGTTTGTGTTTTGCAGCAGCTTCACCTTGCGGGCTGGGATTTTGTCTACTTGGTCTGAATCCCGCGCGAGGTATTTTGACGCTTAGTCCTAGGCTTGGCTCTGTAGCTGCATGTGCATATTTTCTGGTTTGCTGTGATGATTGTATTTCTGTATATATTTATATATTCTGTTCTGTATATGTTCTCAGCGCTTGGCGCTTGCTAGACATTTTAGGTTCTGTGAATTCTGTATGTATATGTGTGGTGGTGCGTAAGCACTCGTCCACGGAGGGCGGGGCTTACTCTGTTATTAGTGCATGAATTGTATGGTTGCATTTTATTTTGGTTATACGCATGAAATTTCCGTTAGTTTGCTTCCACAATCTTTCCGTTTTCGGGTCCGCTACGCGCGGCGGGTCTCGATGGACCTGCCACTCCTTTCCATTCCGGCTTCCGCTTCCGGCGTCCCGGCGCCCCCGCCTCCGCAACCGGGCTCGGGCGGCGTGCGGTGACAGCGGCCTAGGAGAATGTGGGTGGCCTGCATCTTCACGATGTCACATAACACCTCATCTTCATATTTCCCAATCTTGATGGGCACAACGGTTTGGTACTCCACCTTCACACATGAATTGTCATCCACCCATTGAAGTTGGTAAGGCTTTGTCACAGCCACCCCGCCCGGTTGCGGAGGCGGAGCCGGCCGCGACGTCGGAAACAGGAATTACGGCGGAAAACGCGGCAGCGGAGCATCGAGCTCAAATACAGAACAAACGAGTATCGACTAGCAACCTACAGAACCCATACATGGCAAGTATACATGATAACTCGACAAAATACCAACCAAGCAGTTCATGGTATACCAAACATTGCTCATCGCAACAACCACGGAAACACTGAATTCATATCATAACAAATCCAATATAGGCAAGTCGGGGCTCCGCCCTCGACTCAGAAGGCATCAAAGGCAGAATATATTTCCGATCATATGGCATATACAAATTCATGATCTGACCTACATGCATGCAGCTACAGCTACAGAGCCATTAAACGAAATCCTATATATATACCTAAGTGCGGAATCAGAAGCCTCTCGCTCAAGAATTCCCGCACGTGGTACTGCTGCTGCTACAGAACCCAAGATGTCAGGAAGCACCGCGGATCTCTATTCCGCTGGTTGCTTGTCAGACTGCCTGAAAGATGGTAAACAAATAAAAGGGTGAGTCCTCGAAAGGACCCAGTAAGGGCTTAAGGTAAAAGTGCAGTTTGCCCACAGGGCAACAATCTGAACCTGCAAAACAGAATATCACAGCATATGCATGTACATATAAACATAAAGTATAACGTAAATCAGAATCCAACACATATGCGGTCCAACCGCCAGAACGACCCGTAACGACAGCCCTCAACAGAGGTCAGAATATACAGATCGTAATGTAATGTATAGCACGGTATCGGCCGGGGTCGCGAGCCCCAAACCGCCGTAGGTCACGTAACGTAAGTATCGGCACTCCGGTGCGGATACGCAGTAATGTCGGCACCCCTTCGGCGGACACGTAATGTAAGTATCGGCACTCGGTGCGGATACGCAGAATGTCAAGGAGCACCCCTTTCGACCATTCGGCGGACACGTAATGTAACATATAATAATAATAAGAATACATAAACATAAACAAGTAACATTACCCGATAACCATATACGTAATGTAATAGGAACCCGGGCCTCTAAGGTCATCCGGCCTTGAAACAGAACAAACGTACATTTTACCAAATTAAGCCCTTACCTCGTAAACGCCGCCCGCAGCCCAACACTCGGAAGATCCCAACTCCCGACCCGAAATGCACAACTTGGCTCCTACGGGTCCGCGCTACTCCACCAACGCAGAATCAAGCTGTACAACCATAGTTGGATCAGAACATATCCAAACAAACCCCAGAAAACAATTCTCGCACAAACCCGCACTTTCCCGGAAAATTCCACAGAAAGCTCGGTTTTACAAACCGAGCCTGAACATTGTTAATTATACGCCACCGAATCCATTTCAACCTTTAAACCCGCATTCCAGACACTTTTCCCGGTAAACTCGTATAAAACTAACTTTCTCTATTCTAACCCGAAAATGATATTTCAAACACCATAACGCACCTACTTCCACTCACATTACCAATTTAGCATCCAATTCAATCAACACACACCACCAACATTGAAAAAGAATCACTTCAACAATTTGATCCTTAACCAATTTTTCACCACACTTCCAAATTAAACCATTCAAGCTTCCAATTAATCACACTAATCACCAATTCCACTTCCTAACCAAAATTACTAACCAATTGCATCAAAATCAACAAAACCCCAATTTGAATGATTCGGCCTTAATGGGGGTTTTTCACCCAACCTCCATTTCAATCCAAACAAAGTTCCATTAGCACTCTTTTATCACCAATTGCAATTATTAAGCAAGATTACTAACCAATTTCACCTAAATAACCAAAACCTCTTCACTTAACATTTCGGCCAAAGAGGGGTTTCTCATCCAAGGAGTGTTTTCCAAAATCCAACACTTGATTAACACTCTCCTACCACCCAAGAACAACATACTAAAACTTGGAAGCAAGAAGATCATCACAACTCATAGCAAAGAACAAACCTTTTTTGGTTCTAAACTCCCTTTTCCACCAAAATCCATGCTTCTAACTAGCAAAGAGAAGAAGAGAAGAACCTTACCTATGATTTGCACCAAAAACCTTGTTGATTCCTTGCCAAATATGAAGAACACCATGGAGAGCTTGAGAGAGGATGACAATGGCGGCAGAGAGAAGGAAGAAGAAGAAGAGAAGAAAAGAAATGGGATTTTGGTGCATTTTAATTAATTTCTAGCCTTTATATATTATCCTTTCTTTTTTCCTCTTAAATCATAAAGGGACAAGTGTCCCTTATCACCCACACTCACACATGCTGCCGAAAGAAGAGCTGCTGCTGCCCATACCCAATTTTATTTATTTTGCAACCATAATTCAATTAACTCCCAATTTTTCCGAAAGTTCCAATTCTTTTTGCCCAAAAATAATTACCGAATTCCAAAATTAACGAAACTTGGACACAACCTTCAGAATATTATAACATTCACAGAACATTTTTCAGAAATTCATTTGCCTTTCCGGAGTGTCCTACCGAGCTCGCTGAACCCGAACCAAAACCCGACGTGCGAGCGTGACAACCTGAACCGAAATTCCGTCACTCCAAAATTCTATAAAAATTCCCATAAATTCCATCTTAAATTCAAACACAACTTACCCCAAAGCCGTCAGAAAATTTCCATCCCGAGCCCCGGGATTCCCGTCCCGAGCCCCGGAGTCGCCCGAACCGAACGTCCCGCCCCAAATATTAAACTCCACAAACACCTCCGGACGTCACCACGACTCCAAAACTACAAACGGCTTCCCAAACTGAGATCTCGAGAGTGCTACCGAGCCCGCCAGACGTCCCGAGACGACCCCGACAACCCCCCGGCGCCAGAAAAATATTTTCGGCGGAAACGTCCGGGGGACCCACACGACCTCAAATACGGAAGGGTTCGCCAAAATGATACTCGGATAGGGCTCGGGAGCCGCCTGAACGCCGAAAAACATGACCCGCAGGCCAAAACCGGAGCCCCGGGTCACCCGGTCGCAACCCGCTCGGGGTGACCGTAACATTCTCCCCCCCTTAGAACTCTTGGTCCTCCAAGAGTAGCCTGAACCATCTAAACAGGTGTCGCTACCAACCAGAATGTATAAACATTCCTCTTACTAAGAACAATCGGACCACCGTACTGGTGCGGCGGGAGTGGTAGTTTAGACTACCATACAGAGCCTCACGGCGTCCCACCCTCCGGGTGCATCTTATTGCACCCCGAGACAGTTGCCGGTATTTCTACCAGACAACCCTGCATAAGATCGAACCTAAGTCTAACCGATCCACAACAGGCTATCCCCGAAGGTACCACATAAAATGTAAATAGTTGGGGATAAGGCCAACCTAACAACTTACTCTGGAAACTCATGATAACCGATATAACTCGGGGTAACTCGCCCCGCCTATCAAATCTTACTGTTCCTCTGAACGGTGCTACCTCCAGTCAAATTCTATTACCAAACTCAGATTCCAGAGCCCTACGGCGACGGTTCGTATAAACAGTGGTGTAGTCATTCGCGGTTTTAATCCGCGCCTATAATAACTGATCTTTGCCGTAGACTCCTCAAAAGCTCGGGTCCAGCTTAACCCCATCGACGCATCTGTCCAACAAGATGGTGTCATACACCTCCCGCATACAACACCTCATATGGTGTCATGTCAAACGTAGTCAAAGCAATTGTTGTACGAGAACTCTATCAAAGTAATCGCTAGTCCCAAACTCCTCCAAAATCCAAAGTACAGATTCGCAACCCATCCTCCAATATCGAATCACCCGCTCCGACCGCCCGTCCGTCTGTGGGTGATAAGTCGTATTCGATGGAGTCGCGTGCCCAATGCTTCATGAAAAGCAATCCAGAATCGTGCTGTAAAACGCGGATCACGGTCAGATTCAATGGAGTCTGGTACTCCATGCAAACGTACAATTTTCCTGATGTAAAGCCGGCAAGCTTCTCCAGAGGGTCCGTGATCCGAATAAGCAGAAATTGTGCGCACTTTATCAGCTGATCCACAATAACCCAGATAACATCATGGCGAGACCGTGTCAGGGGCAGTGCAGTCAGAAAGTCCAAAGTAACATTACCCCACTTCCGGACTGGAATGGCAAAGTCTGCAGTGTCCCTGCCGGTTCCAGATGCTCAAACTGCTCGAGTGTGCCTCCTCGAAAATCTCATTCCAGAACTCCTGATCCTCAGGTACATAAAGGCGATCTCAGAAGTATAGCGATCCCTGCCTATACTGAAACGTCGGTAACACATAAACCCTTATCTTCCCGGATAACTTCTTCAATACCAAATTCTACCTTGCGCTTCGCGCATCCTATCAAGCCACTCGTAATGTATAATAAGTGTAATAACCTCGAGCACGCTCCCAAAGCTGCCACTGTGCCAAAGGCACGCGATCACTCTCCTCAGATCGGTCACCAACATTTCCTCTCTTAATTAAGCCGGTATACTTCCTGCTCAGAGCATCGGCAACCGTGTTGCCCGTGCCAGAGATGTACTCGATACAGCAACCATAGTCCTTAATGTATTCGAGCCATCTATGCTGCCTCAAATTAAGCTCCTTTTGCGTAAACAGATATTTCAGACTCTTATGGTCGGTAAGAATCTGAAATTTACTACCAAACAGATATTGCTTCCAATGATTCAACGCATAAATCACTGCAGCCAACTCCAGATCATGTATCAGTCAGTTCAGCTCATGCGGTCGCAGCTGCCTCGACCCATAAGCTACCACAAAACGCTCCTGCGCCAACACACCCCAAACTGGATGTGGAAGCATCCGAATAAATCACATACGGTAAGTTCGGATCTGGAAGAGTCAGAATCGGAGCGTTAGTCAACCGCCGTTTCAACTCGAAAATTCTGCTCACACTTATCGGACCGGATATATCGTTGACCCTTCCCGGTCAATCGCGTAAGCGGAGATGCCGTAATAGAAAATCCCAAGACAAACCTCCGATAAAATCCTGCTAACCCTGTGGAGCTCTTGATCTCCCGTGCCGTGGTAAGTTGTTTCCAATCCCGAACCGCCCTCACCTTCTCTCGGATCCACAGCATGACCATGCTCGATATAATGTGTCCCTTAAAGGTGACTTCCCGAATCCAGAACTCACACTTTGAGAATTTAGCATAAAGCTGATGTTCCCAAAGTGTCTGCAGAACTACCCTCAGATGATCCCGATGCGAATCCTCATCCCGAGAATATATCAGAATATCATCAATAAAACCACCAGAAATGAGTCCAAGTACGGTCGGAACACCCGATGCATCAGATCCATGAATGCCACCGGAACATTGGTCAGCCCGAACGGCATGACCGTAAACTCAAAGTATCCAAACCGGGTGCGAAAAGCAGTCTTAGGTATGTCCTCTACCTTCACCCTAAGCTGAAAATACCAGATCGTAGATCAATCTTTGAGAAAACCCTCAAACCCCGAAGTTGATCAAAAAGATCGTTAATCCTCGATAACGGATACTTATTCTTCCCAATAAGAGCATTCAACCGTCTGTAATCAATACAAAGTCAGAGTGTCCCATCATTCTTCTTAACAAACAATACCAGAGCACCCCACGCCGAAGTGCTCGGTCGGACGAAACTCTTTTGCTGTAATTCCTCCAGTTACTTCTTCTACTCCTGCATCTCAGAAATAGGCATCCGATAAGGAGGAATAGATATCGAGCAAGACTGACCGCAGTGGATCTCAAACACAATTTCCGCGACCAAACCCGGAAACCTTTCTTTTTCAACCTTCTGGACCTCAGAATCTGTCAATTCAAGCTGAATTAGCAACTTTACCAACCACACTACCAAACTACACCCCCGACCCAAAATCGAAAATCCGGCAGAATTTCGGTAAAATTCCAGTTTTCCGCAGAAACATCGTAATTCAGAACCGATTCGTAACATGCAAGAATTCACTTCAATAATCACAAATCAATCCACGTAACACATCAAATTCAACAGAAATTCCCAACATAATCACCAAAAATTCACCAAAAGGTGAGTTCTCACCCGTGTTGTGTTTCCAACGATCCAACGTTATTTCCTAATCCTTACCTACCCAACATCAACATATATGAACCACACAACGATCCAACGGTTCAATTCCATCAAAACTCAGATCTAAGCCAAGAACATCAACTTTCCAATATTGCCAAATACTCAACAGAATCGAACCATACCTCAGACAGACGTAGTACTCGAGTTGCTGATCAACTTCCCAGTTGAACTCTCGGACCAAGAAGCAATCTAGAGCAAGCTTTGGAAGCTTGTAAAACACAACAATGGTGGCTTAGAGAGAGAAAGAATTCGGCAGTGAAGAAGGAAGAAGAATACGTTTGCATTTTTGCAAGACTTGCCAAAACTTAAGTCTTGTAATAATAAGTCATGTGCTTTGCACATGACATCCTTTTTGACATCATAGTGAATCATAATCACTAGAAATAACAAGAGACCAAGTCCAATACTTTCCACTAATCACATTTCGCCAAGTGTCACGGCTTGGCTCGCCCGAGCCCGAAAACCGCCCAAACCGTAATTTCGACCGTAACATTTTTCTTCACGTAAAAATGTAAATTATATCCCCGACTCCAGATCTTCCTCAAAACCGCAAACTGAGTCCCGGTCACTCCCGAGCCGCTTTCTCCGCCTGAATCCCCGAAAATCGTCCGACGGCAACCCCCGGCCCCAAAAATATTTTCCGCGGAAATGTCCGTACATCGCCAGACACTAGAAATCGATATCGGGTCAATCCGAACTCCGGTTCGAATCTGAAGCACCGACCGAGTAGCCGCTTCCCGGCGCCAACCGGCTCGAATAGCCTCCTCCGTGAGTTTGTCAATTCCTGCAAACCAAGTCTCTAATACCTCCGGCCCTCCTCGGCCGCCGAACCTCGGGGGATTCAAACTCAAACCTCTCCAAAAGTCCAACCTCGTCGATCGGTGTCTCGAGATCTCCCGTCGTTGATAGGACCGACGAGAAGTCTAGGTGTCGAGTGACCACGCTCCTGAGTCACTCACTTACCAATTCCAAAGTCAGAGCGAGCAAGTGGCTAAAGTCTCGCTATCACCACCTGATCAAAATGCCCTTACCGTGGCATAAACAGATTTTCCCCGCCATCGCCGCCCCGAACCAGCTAGGCTGGCGGTAATACCAAATCGAGAGGGGTCCCTACGACGCCTAAGCCTCGGGGTGGTGAGTGTGGTTGTTCGACTCGGGTCACGCTGAACCCGTATCCTATTCCACGGAGGTGTGGGATCCCAGCCCCGCCTCCGGTACCAAATCACGCTATCAACGCGTGTTAACCATATCTCAAAAATTTCAGACCAAACAGAATCCGCACAAAAGTCGGTCACTCCTAATCTCTACGAAGCTAGCAGCAGTTTTCTAAGGCTCAGAGTGTAATGCAATGCATGATGCAAGGATTCTTTCGTAATCCCGAAACTAAATAATAATCCTTAACATAGAATCGATCATGCTTATAATCACTAATCACTTCATATAACACCCACACCTTCCATAATGCTCCAAAGAACCGCCACCGCTCCACACGCATTCCGAAATGGTTCAAATAAGGAGTTGATCAGGCTCCGTACCGAACCACCCCAGAATGAGGTGTAAACCAGTAGCTTGCCCTTCGAAGTCATCTTCCGCAGGTACTTAACCATGAACAGACTTATCTTACTCCAAAAGTCCACCTCGGACTTGTATACTTGCCTTCCACATTTCATATCAAAACCAAACATACTTTACCTTTTGGTCAATCCGACCCAACCTCGCTCGATACCAACTTGTCACAGCCACCCCGCCCGGTTGCGGAGGCGGAGCCGGCCGCGACGCCGGAAACAGGAATTACGGCGGAAAACGCGGCAATGAGCATCGAGCTCAAATACGTAACAAACGAGTATCGACTAGCAACCTACGTAACCCATACATGGCAAGTATACATGATAACTCGACAAAATACCAACCAAGCGCTTCATGGTATACCAAACATTGCTCATCGCAACAACCACGTAAACACCGAATTCATATCATAACAAATCCAATATAGGCAAGTCGGGCTCCGCCTCGACTCGAAGGCATCAAAGGCGAATATATTTCCGATCATATGGCATATACAAATTCATGATCTGACCTACATGCATGCAGCTACAGCTACAGAGCCATTAAACAAAATCCTATATATATACCTAAGTGCGGAATCAGAAGCCTCTCGCTCAAGAATTCCCGCACGTGGTACTGCTGCTGCTACAGAACCCAAAATGTCAGGAAGCACCGCGGATCTCTATTCCGCTGGTTGCTTGTCAGACTGCCTGAAAGATGGTAAACAAATAAAAGGGTGAGTCCTCGAAAGGACCCGAAGGGCTTAAGGTAAAGTGCGGTTTGCCCACTGTGGCAACAATCGAACTCGCAAAACAGAATATCACAGCATATGCATGTACATATAAACATAAAGCATAACGTAAATCAGAATCCAACATATGCGGTCCAACCGCCAGAACGACCCGTAACGACAGCCCTCAACAGAGGTCAGAATATACAGATCGTAATGTAATGTATAGCACGGTACCGGCCGGGGTCGCGAGCCCCAAACCGCCGTAGGTCACGTAATGCAAGTATCGGCACTCCCGGTGCGGATACACGCAGAATGTCGGCACCCTTCAGTGCGGACACAGAACAGAAGTATCGGCACTCCCGGTGCGGATACGCAGAACAGAATCAAGGAGCACCCGTGGCCTCTTCGACCATTCGGACACGTAATGTAACATATAATAATAATAAGAATACATAAACATAAATGAAGTAACATTACCCGATAACCATATACGTAATGAATAGGAACCCGGGCCTCTAAGGTCATCCGGCCTTGAAACAGAACAAACGTACATTTTACCAAATTAAGCCCTTACCTCAGAAACGCTGCCCCGCAGCCCAACACTCGGAAGATCCCAACTCCCGACCCGAAATGCACAACTTGGCTCCTACGGGTCCGCGCTACTCCACCAACGCAGAATCAAGCTGTACAACCATAGTTGGATCAGAACACATCCAAACAAACCCCAGAAACAATTCTCGCACAAACCCGCACTTTCCCGGAAAATTCCACAGAAAGCTCGGTTTTACAAACCGAGCCTGAACATTGTTAATTATACGCCCATAAACCCATTTTAACCTTTAAACCCGCATTCCAGACACTTTTCCCGGTAAACTCGTATAAAACTAACTTTCTCATTTCTAACCCGAAAATGGTATTTCAAACACCATAACGCACCTACTTCCACTCACATTACCAATTTAGCATCCAATTCAATCAACACACACCACCAACATTGAAAAAGAATCACTTCAACAATTTGATCCTTAACCAATTTTTCACCACACTTCCAATTCAAACCATACAAGCTTCTACTTAATCACACTAATCATCAATTTCATTTCTTAACCCACATTACTAACCAATTGCATCAAAATCCACAAAACCCCAATTTGAATGATTCGGCCTTAATGGGGGTTTTTCACCCAACCTCCATTTCAATCCAAACAAAGTTCCATTTGTACTCTTTAATCACCAATTGCAATTATTAAGCAAGATTACTAACCAATTTCACCTAAATAACCAAAGAGGGGTTTTTAACCCAACTTGTTTTCCATCAAATTGAAACCCATCTTAGAATCATGCTAGGATTAACATACTTGAAGCATGATTCAAGAAGACAAACACACATTATTTTAGAATTTCACCATAAATTCGCCAAAGAGGGGTTTCTCATCCAAGGAGTGTTTTCCAAAATCCAACACTTGATTAACACTCTCCTACCACCCAAGAACAACATACTAAAACTTGGAAGCAAGAAGATCATCACAACTCATAGCAAAGAACAAACCTTTTTTGGTTCTAAACTCCCTTTTCCACCAAAATCCATGCTTCTAACTAGCAAAGAGAAGAAGAGAAGAACCTTACCTATGATTTGCACCAAAACCTTGTTGATTCCTTGCCAAATATGAAGAACACCATGGAGAGCTTGAGAGAGGATGACAATGGCGGCAGAGAGAAGGAAGAAGAAGAAGAGAAGAAAAGAAATGGGATTTTGGTGCATTTTAATTAATTTCTAGCCTTTATATATTATCCTTTCTTTTTTCCTCTTAAATCATAAAGGGACAAGTGTCCCTTATCACCCACACTCACACATGCTGCCGAAAGAAGAGCTGCTGCTGCCCATACCCAATTTTATTTATTTTGCAACCATAATTCAATTAACTCCCAATTTTTCCGAAAGTTCCAATTCTTTTTGCCCAAAAATAATTACCGAATTCCAAAATTAACGAAACTTGGACACAACCTTCAGAATATTATAACATTCACAGAACATTTTTCAGAAATTCATTTGCCTTTCCGGAGTGTCCTACCGAGCTCGCTGAACCCGAACCAAAACCCGACGTGCGAGCGTGACAACCTGAACCGAAATTCCGTCACTCCAAAATTCTATAAAAATTCCCATAAATTCCATCTTAAATTCAAACACAACTTACCCCAAAGCCGTCAGAAAATTTCCATCCCGAGCCCCGGGATTCCCGTCCCGAGCCCCGGGAGTCGCCCGGAACCGAACGTCCCGCCCCAAATATTAAACTCCACAAACACCTCCGGACGTCACCACGACTCCAAAACTACAAACGGCTTCCCAAACTGAGATCTCGAGAGTGCTACCGAGCCCGCCAGACGCCCCGAGGCGACCCGACAACCCCGGCGCGAGAAAAATATTTTCGGCGGAAACGTCCGGGGACCCACACGACCTCAAATACGGAAGGGTTCGCCAAAATGATACTCGGATAGGGCTCGGGAGCCGTCTGAACGCCGAACGCCGAAAACGTGACCCGCAGCCAAAACCGGCTACATTCACACGGCTGACTATCCCGGTCAGGTGCCCTTGGCCGCAACCCGCTTGGGCGTAGGGGTGACCGTAAGTTTCGATGCCTTCATCTTCTTCGCTAGAGATATTCCCGTTGGGTCTCACAACCGTGGTCTTCTTGTTTGGACAGTCCCTGGCATAATGGCCTTTACCCAAACATTTGAAGCACTCTATAATCCTTGTCTGGCGTGAGGCGTCAAAAGGTTTGGAGGATGCGGGGGCTCGCGGCTGAAGATGGGATGGCTTCGCCTCGGGGAAAGTTTGGCGAGGGGTAGTCCTCGCGTCAGGGTAGTTCTGGCGAGGGGTAGGTCTCGTGGTGGCAGACTGTTGAAAGGTAGGCTTCCTCCCTTGCCTTTCAATCTTCATGGCTTTGTGCACCAACTCCTGGTAATTCCTTACTTCGCACAAATCAAGCAGTTTGGCTATCTCCGGTTTCAGGCCAAAATTAAATCGGGCCATCTTAGCGTCTTCTCCTTCCTGAACATTTGCTCTCATTGAAGCTCTTTCAAGCTCCTTCGCATAGTCCTCAACCGACTTGTTGCCTTGGGTTAGCTGTTGTAACCTTTGGCAGCTTTCTTGGGAATAATATGGGGAATGAACTTCCTATGCATGAGAGCCTTAAGTTGTTCCCAAGACGTGATCGGTGGTCTCCCCACCCTCGCTTATTCAAATGTCAGAGACTCCCACCAAGTCATCGCATAGCCCGAAAACTCAATGCTGGCCAGCTTGAGTCTCAGGTGGTCCGGATAGTCATAGCAATCAAAAATCATGTCCACCTTCTTGACCCACTCAATAAACTCTTCTGGGTCACTTCTGCCATAGAATGTAGGAACTTGAAGCTTGATGCCTTGCATGACTTGCTGTTCAAGAGTTTGGGGCCTTCGCCTAAATTGATCTCCTTGCGGGGACCTATTTTGTCCTCGCGGCGGAGGCGAATCCTCATTCCTAGGGTGTGGTCCTCTTGGTCTCCTCTTTGATCCTTCGTAGTATGGATCCCGCCAAGGTTGGCTAGTTTCTCCCTGACCAACCCACTCCGCATCTCTTCCATCCTCATCAATAGGTTCATAAAATACTTCCCTTTGGGGTGTTTTATGAACATCGCGGTGACCTTGCTTGCTCAGAGGCGTGGGTGGCGGTAGAGTAGAGGCATGCTCTCTACTACCATCCTCTTCTTCCTTTCTCTTGCCAAGTCTCTTACTCTCCATTTCCAGCTTGGATACCCTCTCGCGGTCCGAGGAGGTCATGGCTTGGAGATTTTGTAACATAGCCATCAGGGCTTCCATCTGCTTTTCATTTTTCTCCATGTACCTTTGAAACCCGAGAGTAGATGGGTGAGGGGGTGTGGAATCTGAAGCACCTTCACCTTGTGCCACCGCTTCGCAGCTTTATCTAGATTTCCTCACGTGTTTACACTCGTGTTTAGACTCGTGTTTGCACTCGAATATGGCTCTTATCAAGATGTTCTCTTGATGCCTTTTTCCTCTCAAGATTCAACTAAAGACTCTGACTTGTTGATGTGGACATGGACCAAGTGATCCCCGAGTCTCCAAAAGAAGTGCCAAATCCTTTCCAAGGACTCGGAGGTCCCATGACAAGGGCTCGATCCAAGAAGCTACAAGAGAAGCTCCAAGCATTCATGAGGATTGTGGCTCAAGGAGAGGAGCGGGAGGAAGACCAAGCACGGGTCAACAAGCTGCAAGCCTTGGGTGTTCAAATGGAAAAGCACCCCAACACCTTGGAAAGCATCAACCTTACAACTCTGTCGGGCGACGTTCCAGGCGACCTCTTTCACCATCCAGGCGGTCGCCTGAACCCCAGCATCCGTGATAGGCAGGTGGTTGGGCGAGGACCAGGCGAACCAGCCTCTGGATCAGGCGATCGCCCAGCCCAGGATGGTTTGTCAACCGTGAAGGGCGAGTGACCAGGCGAGAACCAGGCGACCAAAACCCTGGCTCAGGCGATCGCCTGGCTCCTCGAGATGCCTTCCCTAGACCAGGCGAGAACCAGGCGACCAAAGCCCTGGATCAGGCGATCGCTCCCGAAATCAGCTTGGCTCCACCCGAAATCAGCTTCACTATTTGTAATATTAATTCCTCCACCCTTTTGAAACCTAGCCATTTTTGTTGACTATCACTATTTGTAATATTAATTCCTATTTTCAGCCCCTTTTGTAATTTCTTTGGTTTCTATAAACCATATAACTTCATAAACATGAGTTATATGATTTATGGAAATTAAGTGGAGCAAGCGGCGGGCGAAGGCCCATAGGGGCGAAGGCCCAAATAGAATATAGCCAAATAAGGGGTGAGGGTTGCACGAACCTGGGTACCAGGGCCTTATCTGGGCGGGGCCAGTATAGGCAGGAGACTGGGAGTAAGACCCATGGAGGCGAAGGAGATCGCGAGGGCTCGCCCTAAGACCGCGAGGGAGGCCCGCGCAGGCTTTAGAAACGCAAGGGTGAGTATGAGACGTCGCCCCTGCGAGTCTTGAGGCCCGCGAGGGCAGGACCCCGCGTAGGTGAGGCTGGAGACCACAAGGATGAGACCTCGCGAAGGCTATACTGGAGACCGCAAGGATGAGGCTTCCTCAAAGGCCTTGTACGATTATAATATGACGCGAGGCGCGTGTGCTTGGGTAGTGTACCAAGAGAAAAGGGTTTTCAACCCTTCCCATCCATCTCTTACACCCTTCACCTCGCCCACCTTAATCCTAGGAAGCTTGTCCCTAAGCCTCCTCTCTCCTCCCTTCCCTCACCATTTTAGTTAGGCTTGGAGACCATTTGGAAGTTAGAACTCATTTGTAAAGAACTATTGTTGCTGAAAATACAAGGCCAATTTGTTCTTCATTTGTTCTCAAATCTTGCTTCATCAATCCATTAGTGATCCATGCAAGAGGGTCCAATTAAATACCTAGCATTGTTTGATCAAGTAGTCAAAAGGTTCTAGGTTCCATTCTCATCCTCCCATTGCCGAAATTGTTGCTCCATTTCTTGGAGTTCTTCCTCACTCAAGCTAGATCAAAGCTCATGATCATACAACCCTTGTGTGATCATATCAAGTGGTATCAGAGCCAACTTGCTTGAATGAGGTAAATGTTTTGTGTGATTTTCTTCAAGTTATCCTCTTGAATTCCTTTTCAAAACTTGAAGAAAATTTCGGTTGGTATCTCTTGAGAGAGGCCGAAAATTTGTGAGTGGTTCATGTGCCTAGGACAAGCTTGTTTGGTTCATGTGATTAGGGCAAAGTTTATGATTGAATGTGATTGTTGAAGATTGTGGAAAAAGAAAAAGAATTTTCGGATTTAAAGAGAGAGAAAGTGTTGAAAAAGAGTTTCTATTGAAAAGAAATGCAAAAGTGTTCTTGGTGTTCTTGAGTGTTCTTGGTGTTCATGCAAAAGTTCATGTGAAGTTCATGTCAAACACGTGAATAGTAACTTTGATCCAAAAATCTTTTATGAACTTGCACAAAAGGTGTTTGTGATTGTAAAAGAGCCTTTCTATATCACACCTAATTTCTTTCAACCACCAACCAACCTCATTTCTCAAAACCCTAGTTCAAGTAACTAGAACTTTTGCATTGCTTATTTTCGGATTCTACTAGGGTTTCATTGAACTCTCCTTGTGTGTTTGCATTTGATCTTAATAGAAGATTGATGACTTGAATTGAGACTTGTGAAGTTCATTGAATCCCAAACACGAGAAAAGAGTGTAAACACTTAGGGAGTGTGAGAGGATTGTGTGCAAATATATACTTGTTGTGAATTGCCACGGAGGCAATCTTCTTTGTTGTAGGAATGACTTCACCCGCGGATTCACCATCACCCCTCATCCAACCCAACTTGACCTCTTGGCAGCCCTCCAAAAATTAATACAAGGTTGGATGGGATTGAGCAAAGATTTGAGTATTCGAAACTCAACAAGCCACCTTGGGAGCCAAGCTAACTAAGCTTGAGGTGGCTCAAGGGAAGCAACCATCATCATCTCGGCACCAAGAGGAAGCCGGGACACCTAGGGGCTTTGGTGGTCATACACATACCACCATTGAACCCTCTCCCAAGCAACACCAACAAACTTCCATTTCTCGGTCCACTCAACAAAGAAGGAGTGCACCTTTTGTTCATGACATTCCGGATGAACAAGAGGATTATTGTGAGGAGGGGCCGATTAGAGGAGCAAGAAGGAAGGTCTTCCAAGATAGGGCACAAGCAAAAGCCTATCTTGAGAGAGACCTAGAAGAAGAGGAAGAAGCCGAAATTGGCAATGTTCATAGGGGTTTCAATCGAAACCTTGGGGCAAGAGGGCAAGGACAAGACCAACAAGTCCTCAACAATGTCAAGCTTCAAATACCTTCATTTTATGGATCAAGTGACCCGGAAGAGTTCTTCACTTGGCTTGCCAAAACCGAAAGGGTTATAGATGTGATGGGGTACAATGAAGCCACTACCTTGAAGCTTGTTGTAATAGAGTTTCAAGACTATGCCCTCACTTGGTGGGAGCAAGAGCACCATGAGAGGGCTAGGAACTGAGATCTTCCCATCTCTTCTTGGGAGGAATTGAAGAGAGCAATGAGAAGAAGATTTGTACCAAGCTACTACAACCGGGATTGTGCACAAAAGTTACAACATTTGACTCAAGGGAATAGAAGTGTGGAGGACTACCAAAAAGACCTTGAGAGTGCCTTGATGAGGGCAAATGTCAAGGAAGGTCTTGAAGCCAAAATGGCAAGGTTCTTATATGGGTTGAAGGAGGATATTGCCAAGACGGTGGAGCTTTGTGACTACCGGGACTACCAAGACCTAGTTCACAAGGCTATTAAGGTGGAAAAACAAATGAGAAGAGGAGGATTATACAACTCCTATTATACACCCACCCGGAGTTCATGGAGTAAACCTAACCCCTCTCCTAAACCTACCTCAACCAAGCCTTACCAAGCTCCCACCACAAAACCCACACCTCACCCAAGTCACTCCAACCCGCGGCCTCCACCCTACCAAACTTCAACTTCCACCCAACACCCACGGCCAAACACTTATCCCAAGTCCCAAAACCCACCTCAACATACAAGGAGCATCGAATGCTTCAAATGCTTGGGCAAGGGGCATTATGCAAGAGAGTGCCCAAATAAGAGGGTTATGGTGATTCGGCCTAGTGGAGACATTTCAAGTGAGGATGAAGAGGAGGTTCATCTTGAGCTTCCACACTAAGAAGAAGAGGAGGAAGAAGGGAGTTGCCCTTGAAGGTCACATCTTGGTAACCAAGAGAGTTTTGCAAAGTGTGCCAAGTGTGGCCGAGGTTAGCCAAAGAGAAAACCTTTTTCAATCAAGGGCTTTGGTTAAGGGGACTTTGTGTAGTCTCATCATAGATGGAGGAAGTTGTGTCAATGCGGCAAGTGAAGATATGGTCAATGAAATGGGTCTTCCAACACTCCCTCATCCGAAGCCATACCAATTTCAATGGGTTGATGATAGATCCCATGTGAAGGTGGTAAAGCAAGTGGAAGTGCCTATCAAAATAGGCAAGTATGAAGATGTGATCATGTGTGATGTGGTGAGAATGCAAGCAACCCACATCCTCCTTGGAAGACCATGGCAATTCGATAAGGAGGCCATACATTATGGCAAGGCCAACAAGTACACTCTCACCCATCTTGGCCGACCCTTCACCCTACTTCCCCTCACCCCCATCCAAGCCCTCCAAGACCAAGTTCATTTGGCCAACAAGGCCGCAAGCAAAAGGAAGGAAAAAGGGAGTGAGAAGAGAGAAAATGATGAGAAGGTTCAAGCAACCTTGAGAGAAGAAAAAGAGAGTGTGCATAAGGGAAACACTAAGAGAGATGAGAGAAAACAAGAGAGTAACCTTCCAATGGCCAAAGAGAAAGATTTGAAAAGAGCATTGGTTTCAAAAAAAACTTGCTTTCTCATGATTCCAAAACAATGCATGCTAACTCTTGATAACATAGCTTCTCTTCCTTTGTATGTGCAGGAAGTCCTCAAGGAGTTTGATGATGTTTTCCATGAGCCTCAAAGCCTTCCCCCGTACCGAGGTATTGAGCACCAAATCGACCTCCTGCCCGGGGCTCCTTGCCCAACAAGGCAGCTTACAGAACCAACCCCAAGAATCCAAAGAGATCCAGGCTCAAGTACAAGAGCTACTTGAGAAGGAGTTCATCCGGGAGAGTCTCTCCCCTTGTGCAAGTGCCGGTCATTCTTGTCCCAAAGAGTGACGGGACGTGGAGAATGTGCATGGACTGTCGACCCATAAATACAATCATCAGAAAGTATCGCCACCCTATACCTCGTTTGGATGACATGTTAGATGAATTGAATGGTGCATGTGTGTTTTCTAAGATAGACCTTAGAAGTGGTTACCACCAAATAAGAATGAAACAAGGAGATGAGTGGAAAACCGCTTTTAAAACTAAAATTGGTTTGTATGAGTGGAATGTCATGCCGTTTGGTCTGTCTAATGCACCTAGCACTTTCATGCGCTGATGAACCATGTCTTGAGGAAATTGATAGGTAGATTTGTGGTTGTGTACTTTGATGATATATTAGTATACTCCAAGAATCATGTTGATCATGTTGAGCATCTGAGGCAAGTCCTTGATACACTTAGATTAGAGAAGTTGTATGCTAAATATGAAAAGTGTGTCTTTGCTTCGGATGAAGTTAATTTTCTTGGGTATGTTGTTGGGAAAGATGGAGTGAAGGTGGATGAGAGTAAGGTGAGTGCAATTAGAGATTGGCCTACTCCTAGTTCTTTAACTGAAGTGAGATCCTTTTTAGGGCTTGCTAGTTTCTATAGGAGATTTGTTAGGGACTTTTCAACCATATCCGCCCCTATGCATGAGTTGGCTAAAAAGAATGTAGTCTTTGAATGGGGTGAATCACAAGAGAAGTCTTTTAATGAATTGAAGTCTAGGTTAACCAATGCACCCTTGCTTGCTCTTCCAAATTTTGATAAAGTGTTTGAGGTCGAGTGTGATGCAAGTGGGATAGGCATTGGTGCGGTTTTGCATCAAGAAGGCCGTCCCATTGCATTTTTCAGTGAAAAGCTAGGTGGAGCTACTTTGAATTACTCTACCTATGACAAAGAGCTATATGCTCTTGTAAGATCATTGAGGGTATGGAGTCATTATTTGCTACCTAGGGAGTTTGTGATCCACACGGATCATTTGTCCTTGAAGTATCTTCAAGGGCAAGGTAACTTGAGCAAGAGGCATGTGAGATGGGTAGAATTCATAGAATCTTTCTCCTATGTTATTAAATACAAGAAGGGCAAAGAAAATGTAGTTGCCGATGCACTTTCTAGGAGATATGCTATACTCATGACTCTTGACACCAAAGTTGTTGGATTTGAATGTTTGAAAAGCATGTATGAGCATGATTTAGACTTTGGTGAAATTTTTGTTGATTGTGCTAAAGAAGGCCGAAATGGCTTCTATGTATTTGACGGTTTCTTGTTCAAGTATAAGAGGTTGTGTGTGCCGAGGAGCTCAATGCGGGAGGTCATCCTCAAGGAGGCGCATGGTGGAGGACTCATGGGGCACTTTGGTGTCCAAAAGACACTTGAGGCCGCCAAGGAGAATTTCTATTGGCCGGGCATGAAGAAAGACGTTGCTAAGCTTTGTGCCAAGTGTGTGACATGCCACCGCGCCAAGGCTACTCTACAACCGAAAGGGAAGTACACCCCTCTCCCTACTCCTTCCATTCCTTGGGTTGATATTAGTATGGATTTTATCAGTGGCTTGCCTAGAACTTCTAAGGGTCATGATGCAATTTTTGTGGTAGTGGATAGGTTTTCTAAGATGGCACATTTTATTCCATGTCACAAACCGATGATGCATCTCATGTGGCCGAATTGTTTTTCAAGGATATTGTGAAGTATCATGGCTTGCCTAGATCTATTGTGAGTGATAGGGACTCAAGGTTCCTTAGTCACTTTTGGAGGACTCTTTGGAATCGGTTGGGAACGAGCTTGATGTATTCTACATCAAGCCATCCTCAAACCGATGGCCAAACGGAAGTGACTAACCGGACCTTGACAACCATCTTGAGAACCCTCCTTAGGAGTAATTTGAAAGAGTGGGAGAGATGCTTGCCTCATGTAGAATTTGCATATAACCGAGCATTCCATTCATCTACATCCCATAGTCCATTTGAGGTTGTATATGGGTTCAATCCTTTAGCTCCTTTGGACATGATTGCATTGGAACATGTTGAACAACTTGATGTAGATGGTAAAAGAAAGGCCCAACAAATGAGAGACTTGCATGCTAAGGTTCACAAACAGTTAGAGAGAATCAATGAATCTTATGCTAGGAGGGTCAATAAGGGTAGGAAGTTTCGGTCATTTGAGGAAGGGGATTGGGTGTGGTTGCACCTAAGGAAAGAAAGGTTTCCCCAAGCTCGAAAGAGCAAGTTGTCACCTAGAGGGGATGGACCTTTTCGAATTGCAAGAAAAATTAATGACAATGCATACATGCTTGAATTGCCTAGTGATGGTTCATACAATGTGCATGCTACTTTTAATATTTGTGATCTTATTCCTTATGAAGGTGAACTTGAAGAGATGAATCCGAGGTCGGATTCCTTCCAAGTGGGAGGGAATGATGTGGACATCGACCAAGTGTTACCCGATTCTCCAAAAGAAGTGCCAAATCCTTTCCAAGGACTCGGAGGTCCCATGACAAGGGCTCGATCCAAGAAGCTACAAGAGAAGCTCCAAGCATTCATGAGGATTGTGGCTCAAGGAGAGGAGCGGGAGGAAGACCAAGCACGGGTCAACAAGCTGCAAGCCTTGGGTGTTCAAATGGAAAAGCACCCCAACACCTTGGAAAGCATCAACCTTACAACTCTGTCGGGCGACGTTCCAGGCGACCCCTTTCACCATCCAGGCGGTCGCCTGTACCCCAGCATCCGTGATAGGCAGGTGGTTGGGCGAGGACCAGGCGAACCAGCCCCTGGATCAGGCGATCGCCCAGCCCAGGATGGTTTGTCAACCGTGAAGGGCGAGTGACCAGGCGAGAACCAGGTGACCAAAACCCTGGCTCAGGCGATCGCCTGGCTCCTCGAGATGCCTTCCCTCGACCAGGCGAGAACCAGGCGACCAAAGCCCTGGATCAGGCGATCGCCTGGCTCCCCGAAATCAGCTTCCCTCCACCCTTTTGAAACCTAGCCATTTTTGTTGACTATCACTATTTGTAATATTAATTCCTATTTTCAGCCCCTTTTGTAATTTCTTTGGTTTCTATAAACCATATAACTTCATAAACATGAGTTATATGATTTATGGAAATTAGAGAAAAGGGTTTTCAACCCTTCCCATCCATCTCTTACACCCTTCACCTCACCCACCTTAATCCTAGGAAGCTTGTCCCTAAGCCTCCTCTCTCCTCCCTTCCCTCACCATTTTAGTTAGGCTTGGAGACCATTTGGAAGTTAGAACTCATTTGTAAAGAACTATTGTTGCTGAAAATACAAGGCCAATTTGTTCTTCATTTGTTCTCAAATCTTGCTTCATCAATCCATTAGTGATCCATGCAAGAGGGTCCAATTAAATACCTAGCATTGTTTGATCAAGTAGTCAAAAGGTTCTAGGTTCCATTCTCATCCTCCCATTGCCGAAATTGTTGCTCCATTTCTTGGAGTTCTTCCTCACTCAAGCTAGATCAAAGCTCATGATCATACAACCCTTGTGTGATCATATCACTTGTATTCCACTCTCAACCCGAAAATGTTTCGCACATCAAAGTGAAAACGAGCTAGAGATGAGCAGTGTACTCCTTTGAAAAGAAGAGATACTAGTTACTTGAAACTAGATAAGTGTTTAGAAGGTAGCTGGGGATGAAAGAAATAAAGGGTGAATTCTGAAAAAAGGGGTTTAAAGTGCAAAAACACTTTTGTGCAAGTTTAGCGACAGATTTTTCGGATCAAAAGCACTACTCACTTGAGTTTTGTCAAGAACACTCAAGAACACGTATGAACATTATTACGGTCACCCCGAGGCGGGTTGCGGCCCGGGTGACCGGGCTCGGTTTTGGCTGCGGGTCACGTTTTCGGCGTTCAGGCGGCTCCCGAGCCCTATCCGAGTATCATTTTGGCGAACCCTTCCGTATTTGAGGTCGTGTGGGTCCCCGGACGTTTCCGCCGAAAATATTTTTGGCGCCGGTGGTTGTCGGGTCGCCTCGGGACGTCTGGGCTCGGTAGCGCTCTCGAGATCTCAGTTTGAGAAGCCGTTTGTAGTTTTGGAGTCGTGGAAACGTCCCGGTGGTGGTTGTGGAGTTTAATATTTGGGGCGGGACGTTCGGTTCCGGGCGACTCCCGGGGCTCGGGATGGAAATTTTCTGACGGCTTTTGGGTAAGTTGTGTTATAATTTAAGATGGAATTTATGAGTATTTTTATAGAATTTTGGAGTGACGGAATTTCGGTTAAGGTTGACACGCTCGCACGTCGGGTTTTGGTTCGGGTTCAGCGAGCTCGGTAGGACACTCTTGACTGGTAAATGAACTTCTGAAAAATGTTCTGTGAATGTTATAATATTCTGAAAGCACTACTCACTTGAGTTTTGTCAAGAACAGCTTCCTTCCTTCCTCTCTTTTCTGGAGAAAAGAGAGCTAAATTTGGAATTCATGGTTGTTCTTCACTACATGATTGAGTGATCCTCTCCCTCCCATCATGTTGTTCTTGGGCTTGAGGGAGTAGGAATCTAGGGTTGGATGTTGGAAAAACTCCATGGAAGAGGGAACCTAGGTTTGGCCGAATTTTTGGGATAATTTCCAAAATGGTGTATGTTTGCTATCTTGTTTCATGCTTCAAGTATGTTAGTCCTAGCATGATTCTAAGACTATCACAAGTTGAGGGAAAAAGCCCTCTTTGGCCGAATTATTAGTGAAGAAGTTGTGGTTGTTTAGGTGAAATTGGTTAGTGATCTTGCTTAATAATTGCAATTGGTGATTAAAGAGTGCTAATGGAACTTTGTTTGGATTGAAATGGAAGTTGGGTGAGAAAACCCCTCTTTGGCCGAATTGATAGGTGAAGGGGTTTTGTTGATTTTGGTGTAATTGGTTAGTAAGCATGCTTAGGAAGTGGAATTGGTGATTAATATGATTATTTGGAAGCTTGAATGGTTTGATTTGGAAGTGTGGTGAAAAATTGGTTAAGGGTCAAAATGTTCAAGTGAAACTTTTTCCATGTTAAGGTTGTGTTTTGGTTGGTTTGAATCCTAAATTGGTATTGTGGGTGGAAATAGGTTCATAATGGTGGTTGAAACATCATTTTCGGACAACGGTGAGAAAAGTTAGGTTTATGCGGGTTTTCCAGGAAAGGTGTCTGGAATGCGGGTTTAAAGGTTGAAATGGGTTTGGTGGTGTATGAATAGCAATGTTCAGGCTCGGTTTGTAAAACCGAGCTTTCTATGGAATTTTCCGGGAAAGTGCGGGTTTGTGCGAAATTGTTTTACGGGGTTTGTTTGGATGTGTTACGATCCAACTATGGTTGTCTGACTTGATTCTGCGTTGGTGGAGTAGCGCGGACCCGTAGGAGCCAAGTTGTGCATTTCGAGTCGGGAGTCGGGATCTTCCGAGTGTTGGGCTGCGGGCAGCGTTTCGAGGTAAGGGCTTAATTGGTAAAATGTATGTTTGTTCCGTTTCAAGGCCCGGATGAACACACATGAACTTGTTCTTCATTCTTTCTTTTCCTCTGTTCGAAGGGTGCCGACATCCTGCGTTTTTGACAATAATAAACACTTCTCTTTTGATTTCTGAATCCGAAAACACAAACCTTTCGACTAGAACTTTTGCACAAACAACTTTGAACGTAAATATTTTGAACCTTTCGGTTTTGAACAAAGCTTTTCGGAAAAACATATTCTTCAAGATTTTAAAGATATACAAAGGGCTTACTTGAAGAAAACAATAATAACAAATCTGTCAACAAGCGCCAAGGCTCTGATACCACTTGATACGAATCCACTCCAAGGAGATGGATTGTTCACCTTTGGCCGATCTAGCTTGTTGTAGATGACAGAGTTAGAACGTAACCGAGTCGGCTCCTAACCACCTCAATCCTTAAATGGAGAGTAATGGGAGGGGATCTCAGAATCCTCCTCCTGTTATGGAGTATCTGTATGAACTGTAGCGCGAGTGACGGTATTCTCCTCACTCTGAACCTGCTGAACCCCCGGAGCAACTTGAGTCAGTCAAAATAGGTAGTAATGCTATAACCACATCTCTGATCTGCTTCAGAGTCTGTGCGAGACCAACAGGTTGTTGCTGTTGAAGATGCAACTGTTGTTCCAGACCCTGTTCCTCTATACCATCTCTCGGAGAGTCGGGATCCCTACCCCGCTCACCCTGATCTCTCTCTCACTGACGGCGAGTATTAACCATACCTCCTGAAATTCACAAATACCAAAAACACATACAAGATGGTAAGTGTCTAACAGAAGATAGCAGCGGTGTTCCTATAGGCTCTGTAATGTAAATGCAATCATACCAATTCCGCAAATTCACACAGACGTCTCGAAGAACCAACCCCTGCTCTGACACCTCCTCCAACAATGTTCATGTAAGAGGGTGGCCAGACCTCTTACCAAACTTCCCTGGAATCGAATGGCAGTACAGTGGCACGTCCTATCAAGCCCGTACACAGAACAGAAGTCCACCTTTGGACTATACCAGACTCAGAACACAATCTTACCCGATTCTCGTACTTGACTAAACCTGCTCTGATACCAACTTTACTGTTACCCCATGTCGTGTGCGGAAGCCGGGGAGAGGCGGAGGCGGGGACCGTAGCCAGGGGTAACAGTGAACGTAGAGTTCCCCTGGTGTAGTGGGCCAAACCCACCCGATTAAAACTTCACTTACTCATAAATACACTGGTAGTACAAGTAACGAGAATCATCTGAATTCAAACGTACTTATATACACCCAACAGATACAAAGGTGATGCAACAACACAGAACAGAATATCAGCACTCCAGGTGCGGATACAAACAGAATGTCAGCATCCTCAGTGCAGACACTACAGAACAGAACCAAGGAGCACCCGTGGCCTCTAAGACCATCCAGGTCTCGTCACAGAACAGAAACATATAATAATAATGCATATGCAAAACAGAATATAATATACCAAAACATATAAACAGAAATATCAGCGCCTAATACGGATATGCATAACAACATATAAACCCGTGGCCTCCAAGACCACCCGGGCCTTGAAACAGAACAAGTACAAACATGTACCCTACCATTTGACTGGTCCCGGGATCACCGAACCACCGTAGAATAGGATACAGAAGGTTAATTGCCTAGGAGTGAGGGATCTAGCACCTCACTTCTCAAATGAAGAGCAACACTAGATGTCAAGCTCGAATCCACTTCAATGGAAACAAGGGGATGATGGAGATAAAAGAAAGAGTTCAAAGTTGAACCAATACTCTCACAGTGGGAGATAATTTTCTGATATTCAAAATTGTTTTACAATGTGTGAAAAAACTAGCTTAAATGGGGAGGGGTGGTGCGTGAGAAGGCAAAACGGCGCCTCCTTTCTTGCATGCATACGAAAAGTATAAAGTACTTTTGCATGCATGTCAGGCCAAAAGCTACCAAAAAGAAGAAAAGGTAAAAGTTATCCGGAAAGTAAACTTATGTCCTTAGCACGTAAAGCTGACATTTGCCTTCCCGAGTATCTTCATAAGAAAAAGAGGGGTCTTCGCGGGAGGCCTAGGTAGCCGAACAGTCTGTGGGATGCGAAGGCTTTGCAGGGGCAGCTGCGCTGGGGGGAAGGGCTTTCACTGAGGCTCGCGGGAACGGCTTCGCTTATGTCTGGAAATCCCTCCCAGGGTCCCCGCCGAGAGGCTTCGCATTTCCAGGGTCCCCGCCGAGAGTGTCACGACCACCCCGCCCGGTTGCGGAGGCGGAGCCGGCCGCGACGTCCGAAATGGAAGTTACGGCGGAAAGCGTGGTAACGGAGCATTTTGCTATGCAACCTATGATGTGGACATCACCCCTATTTGTGAGTTAAGAGGCAACCATTCCTCCAGAGGGTCTAAAGGACCCTTGGCGAAGACATGGACAAAGAAGAATTGGAATTATAGGCGACGGCGAAGCCCCACAGCGAGTCGTGCTCGAATGGTTCTTGGCGCACCCAGGTCCCATTGGCGAACCCTTGGCCTTTGGCGAAGTCATGGTCTTGGCGAAGCCGTGCTCATTGGCGAACCCATGGTCCTTGGCGAAGACCACGTGCAACACTACGACGCAAGCGAAGCACGTGTGTTCGCCAAGCGGAGGAGGCCTCCATACGCAAGTCAGGCGACCCCTTCAACTTGTGCAGAGGCCCTCTTCCTCCCATTTCCCGCCAACTACAATTCCTGGGAAATTGGGAGCCGCTAAAGCAGGTAGTCTACACAGCCTATGCTGTCACCTCACCTGCCACCTCTCAACTCGCCTACCATAGAACCAGGAAGCTGGTTCCCTTGTCCAGTCATTCTTTATTTTCCTTTACCGTTTCTTCTATATAAGGCAGCATGTAACCATTGTAAAGGCAGAACATATTTATAAGAAATCAGAAATACTCCAAGTGAGGTTTTGGCTTTCTTGTTCTCATTTCTTGCATTCCATCTCCTTAAGTGATCCGTGCAAGAGGATCCAACATAATATCTAGTATTGTTTGAACTTGTATTCAAAAGGTGCTAGATCCCGCTTCCTTCCCCAGGCATTTTCAAGGGCATTGCCTCACCTCGTAGTGAGGAGGTTCCCTTGGCCGACACTGTTTCCTTTGTGTTCTTCCTCTGTTTCGTTTCCATTCTTGCTGGAAACCGCCTCCTTCGAGCTAGATCCGAGCTCGTGATCACGTACCCCCACCGTGATCACATCAAGTGGTATCAGAGCCAAAGCGCTTGTCGGAGGTATCATACCGTATCAGTTGTTTGTTTTCTTCAAGTAAAACCATTGCATTCTTTCCTACACTTGAAGAAAAACGTTTTGTTGTTGTTCGAAGAGAAACCGAAAATATTTGTGTTTATGCGTGGTTCATGTGACTGGAGAAAAAGTTCATATTTGAATATTGATTATTGAAGTTGGGTGAGAAAGAAAAGTGATTTCGGATTTGTTGTGGAGAAAGTACCATCATGTGATTGATTAAGTGCAAAAGAAAAGGTTGTTGGAGGAAAAAGAAAATGATGAACAAGTTCATGTGTTCTTGAGTGTTCTTGGTATTCTTGAGATGTTCATATAAAGTTCATACCAAACTCATATGAATAGTACTTTTGATCCAAAAATATTTTATGAACTTGAGCAAAACGTGTTTGTGATTGCAAAAGCCCCTTTCTAAACTCCCTACCATACTTCTTTCAACCACCATCCACCTTAAATCATTCAAAAGCTAGTTTCAAGCAACTAGTTATCTTTCTAGAATTGCAAGTTTCAGTTTTCACTAGATATTATTGCTTGTTCCTACTTGTGTGTTTGCATTTGATCTGAAGTTGAGTGTGATCAAGTTAAGAGAACTTGTGAAAACCTTGTGTGGAGAAGCAAAGAGTGAAACAGAGTGTGTCCCTAAACACAAACAAGAGGCCAACCATACACGTAAGGAAATGAGTGGTACTGACATTATTGTTTAAGTGTGTAGGGATACAAATGGCGCGAACCCTTAAGTTTCGAGGGGATGATGACCCTTTCGGGTTCGAGTCATGGGAACACCATCTTGAGGCATTCTTTGCCAAAAGTGGTGCTCATGGACTCGAGAAGCTTGACATAGCCATTGAGATGCTAAGAGGCGAAGCTTGGTATTGGTGGTGCGAATACGCCACAAAGAGAAGTGATCGAGGGTTAGAGTTCATACCGTCTTGGGACCGCTTGAAAAGTGTGATGAGGCGGCGGTATGGCACCCAAACCCCCATCGCACATTTGACCCCAACCTCTACCCATCGGTCGAGACCCTGCACCTCACATAGCTCATCTCCGAGTCCCCCACACTACTCCCCTGTAACCACCGAAAGAAGAGCCGCACCATCAGCCCACTCCACCCCTTCTCCAAGAATGAACCCGAATCCTCCTTGTGCACTAACCCCTTTGGGAAATCTCACTCGAGAAATTAGAGCAGATTTCGAGGAACTGAGAAAAGGTTTCAAGGAGATAAGAAATGAAATTTTAACAGTGGAAGGGATTGTGAAAGAATGGAGTGAGAGTGAGAAAAAGAGAGAAAAAGAGAAAAGAAAGAAAATAGCTCCTCAGAGCCAGATGAGTGAGGAGAGTGAAGCATCCAAGCTTTCAACCGAGACCGAGGAAGGACTAACTCCTAAATCTTCTAACAATTGTAGCTCTTCTTTGATTGTGCAGGGTATTGATGACACAAGTACCTTGGGTGGTTTGCAAAAGGATGGAGAGGAGCTTCATCACCCATTCGGTCAAAATGCAGAAACTAAGCGGGAGGACACGCGGCTTGGTAGCTATACTTCTAATCCCTTAGTTTCTAATCTTGGGAATAAATTAAACCAAGTTGAGCATGTTAGCATTACTCATGAACTTGATGACTGTAGAACATGTGGTTTGTTGAACTTGGGTGCTGCCTTGGACGGTCCTATGCATGCTTCGGGTTATGCCTTAAACACTTTGCATTTGGACCATGCGAATGAGTGGCCTAGGCTTACATTTGACCCCGGGATTAACCTTGAGCTGTGTGTAAGGTTGAAGTGAAGAGAAAGGGCGGATTGTCCATCTCACTCCTTCAAACCATTTTTGTGATTTTCATGTTTACAGTTTTAGTCCACTAACCCTTAATGCCTCTTCGAGTTTATTGTGGTGTCTTAAGATTTGTAGGGACAAATTCTTTATGAATCCGAGGACGGATTCTTCAAGAGGAGGGTATGATGTGGACATCACCCCTATTTGTGAGTTAAGAGGCAACCATTCCTCCGAGGGTCTAAAGGACCCTTGGCGAAGACATGGACAAAGAAGAAGTGGCGTTCTAGGCGACGGCGAAGCCCCACAGCGAGTCGTGCTCGCAAGGATCTTGGCGAACCCAGGTCCCATTGGCGAACCCTTGGCCTTTGGCGAAGTCATGGTCTGGGAGAAGATGTGCTCATTGGCGAAACCATGGTCCTTGGCGAAGACCATGTGCAACACTAACAGACGAAAGCGAAGAACAGGTGTTCGCCAAGAGGAGGAAGCCTCCATACGCAAGTCGGCGACCCCTTCAACTTGTGCAGAGGCCCTCTTCCTCCCACTTCCCGCCAACTACAATTCTGGGAAATTGGGAGCCGCTAAAGCAGTAGTCTACACAGCCTATCTTTGTCACCTCACCTGCCACCTCTCAACTCGCCTACCATAGAACCAGAAGCTGGTTCCCTTGTCCGATCATTCTTTATTTTCCTTTACCGTTTCTTCTATATAAGGCAGCATGTAACCATTGTAAAGGCAGAACATATTTATAAGAAATCAGAAATACTCCAAGTGAGGTTTTGGCTTTCTTGTTCTCATTTCTTGCATTCCATCTCCTTAAGTGATCCGTGCAAGAGGATCCAACATAATATCTAGTATTGTTTGAACTTGTATTCAAAAGGTGCTAGATCCCGCTTCCTTCCCCCAGGCATTTTCAAGGGCATTGCCTCACCAGCCTACAACCTCACATTACATGGCAAGTATACAACATATCTCAACCATTCCCAAACATGCAATTCATGGAATACCATACAATACCAATGATGAGCAAACCACAGAAACCATTTCATACACAAATGCAATATAGGCAAGTCGGGGCTCCGCCCTCGACTCAGAAGACAGATACAGAGTCAGAACATATTCCAAAATAATCACCATATACAAACTTCATGTTCTGATCTACATGCATGCAACTACAACTACTGAGCCACCAAAGTAAACCCTAGAATACCTAGGTGCGGAATCCGAAACCCTCGCTCGAAGATTCCCGCACGAGTGCTGCTGCTGAAACCAAAACCAAAAGCACTGCGGATCTCTAGTCTGCCGGCTGCTTGTCAGACCGACCTGAAAGGTTGTAAACAAATAAGGGGTGAGTCCTCGGGAGGACCCAGTAAGGGCTGAGGTAAGATACAGTTTGCACAAGTCTTGAACTTGCAAAAATGAACAAACACAAGCACAAATACAGAACAAACACAATATACATATATATATATATATATATATATATATATATATATATATACGTATGCATGTATGCAAAGTCAGAGGTGAGCCGGAACCCATCGTACGCGGTCCAACAGCCAAAATGACCCAAAACGACAGCCCTCTCTAAGAGGTCAGAATATACAGAACAGAACAGAAGCACAGTACCGGCTGGGGTCGCAATCCCCAAACTGTCACCGCACGCCGCCCGAGCCCGGTTGCGGAGGTGGGGGCGCCGGGACGCCGGAAGCGGAAGCCGGAAAACAAGAGATGGCAGGTCCATCGAGACCCGCCGCGCGTAGCGGACCCAAAGAGCGAAAGGATTATGGAAGCAACCTACAAATGTTTCGCGCATATAACTGAAAATAAAATCCAAACACACAATTCATGCATTAACAACAGAGTAAGCCCCGCCCTCCGTGGACGAGTGCTTACGCACCAAAACATATATGCATACAAAATTCACAGAACCTAAGGCGTCTAGCAAGCGCCAAGCGCTCAGAACAGATACAGAACAGAATATACAAATATATACAGACATACAATCATCACAGCAATACAGAAAGTGTGCATATGCAACTACAGAGCCAGCCTTAGAATCTATGTAACAAAATACCTTGCGCGGGATTCACACCAAATACACAATCCCGGACCGCAAGGTGCAATCACAAAACACACCCAAGGTAGAACCCTCACGGAATCCTACTCCATGAGCCGCTTATCAGTCTACTCAAACCCAAAAACAGAACCCAAAGAAGGGTGAGTCCTAAAAGGACCCCGTAAGGGATAAGGGGTAAGGTAAGTATATGTAACCCTGCAAAACAGAAAGATAGCAATATATGCAACAGAATACAGAATATTATGCATGTACAGAAAATAAATCGGAATCCCGAAGGACGTGCGATTCTAAATCGCCATAACCCTTATAATAAATCGGAACGACAGCCTCCACTAAGGGAGTCGGAAGCCGAAGCTAATACAGAAGCATGGTGCACCAGCTGGGGTAGCGAACCCACAACTGTCGTAATGTTAACAGACAGAGTATGCCATAAGGCATACTCCTACAAACTACAGAACATGCCCAAAGGCACAAAATTCCGAAATACTAGCAGAACAGAAAATGAAACCAAAACATATACTTAGCTTACCAAAACAACAGAACCAAACCCTTACCTCAAAATCCAGAGTATTGGACCGATTCTGGACAACTCCTACACCGTGCCCCGAAACTTAGAACTCCTCTTTTCCTAACCTCCGAACCTCGAATCTGCCAAACCAAGTTGAATTAGCATCCCTATCGACCACACTATCAAACTACAACCCCGACCCCAAACCGAAAATCGCAGAATTTCCGTAAAATTCCGATTTTCACGTAAACGTCAGAATTCAGAACCAACCTAGACAATGCAAGATTATACATTGACAAACATCATACAATAAGCAGAACTGATCAAATCCAACCTTAAACCCTTCATTACCCGCCATTTTCCGATAATCCCGCTTAATTGTAACTTTTCCATTTCTTAACCGAATTCAACGTTTCAAACTTCCATCCACTCCTAAATTCAACCCCAACACCATTTTAACATCCAATTCAACCAAGATGAACCTCCAACATTGAAAAAGAATCATTCTAAACTTCGGTTCTTAACCCACTTTTTATCCAACTTCCAATTCAATCCATTCAAACTACCAAACAACCATTCTAATCACCAATTTCACTTCTAAACCAAGCATGCTATCCAATTGCATCCAAACAACAAAATCCATCATGAACATACACCTAAACAAATCGGCCAAAAGGGGTTTTCACCTCAACTTGTTTTCCATCAAATTGAATCCATACATAAGCTTAGAATCATGCTAGGACTAACATACTTGAAGCATGAAACAAGATAACAAACACACACCATTTTGGAAAATCTTCCATAAATTCGGCCATAACAAGTTCTTCATCCAAGATGTGTTTTCCAAAATCCAACACTTGATTAACACTCTCCTACAACCCAAGAACAACATACTAAAACATGGGAGGAAGAGAATCATCCTAGCTTATAGCTAAGAACAAACCCAACATTTGCCAAAACTTCTCTTTTCACCACTAATCTTCAAAACTAACAAGAAAAGAGGAGTAGGGAGGATGCTTACCTCAAGTAGCATCCAATTTCTCTTTGATTTCCACAAAGAAGGAGAAGTTCAAGCTTGGAGGTGAGCATCTATGGAGGCGTCGGCAGCAGCAAGCATGAGGAAGAAGAAGAAGAAAAGAAGTGAAAATGAGATAAGTCTCATTTTTTTAGAAATATTAAGCCTTTTATATTTTCCCAACTTTAACCCATACTTCTCCACCTTAAATAAAATTTGGCCAAGTGTCCCAAAAAGCCTCCCCACTTGCTGCCGAAAATATCTGCTCTTGTGCCCATGCTGATTTTTATTAAATTTGCACCCAATTGCAAATTAACTCCCAATTTTTCCGAAAGTTCCAATTCTTTTTGCCCAAAAATAATTACCGAACTCCAAAATTAGCGAAACTTGGACACAACCCTCAGAATATTATAACTTTCACAGAACATTTTTCAGAAATTCATTTACCTTTCCGGAGTGTCCTACCGAGCTCGCTGAACCCGAACCAAAACCCGACGTGCAAGCGTGTCAACCTGAACCGAAATTCCGTCACTCCAAAATTCTACAAAAATACCCATAAATTCCATCTTAAATTATAATACCACTTACCCCAAAGCCGTCAGAAAATTTCCATCCCGAGCCCCGGGAGTCGCCCGGAACCGAACGTCCCGCCCCAAATATTAAACTCCACAACCACCTCCGGGACGTCACCACGACTCCAAAACTGCAAACGGCTTCCCAAACTGAGATCTCGAGAATGCTACCGAGCCCGCTGTACGTCCCGAGGCGACCCCGACAACCCCCCGGCGCCAGAAAAATATTTTCGACGGAAACGTCCGGGGGACCCACACGACCTCAAATACGGAGGGGTTCGCCAAAATGATACTCGGATAGGGCTCGGGAGCCGCCTGAACGCCGAAAAACGTGACCCGCAGGCTAAAACCGGAGCCCCGGGTCACCCGCCGCAACCCGCTCGGGGTGGCCGTAACATTCTCCCCCCCTTAGGACTCTTGGTCCTCCAAGAGTTGTATCAACCGCTGATACTGCTCGGGGTATCGATCCTGAATGTCCTTCTCTGTCTCCCAAGTTTCCTCCCGGTCAGTATGATGTGACCACTGAACCTTGATCATGGGAATCAACTTGCTACGTAGTCTCCTGACATCCCTATCCATAAAGGCTACAGGTATATCCTGATAAGAAAGATCGGGTTCCAGCTGTACCTCCTCCACTGGAATCGTCGTGTCGGATCCAGAATGCACTTCTTCAACATGCTAACATGGAAGACATTGTGCACAGCAGACAGACTAGGAGGTAATGCCAACCGTACGCCACCCTACCGACCCGCTCGAGAATCTCATATGGGCCGATATACCGTGGGGCCAACTTGCCCTTCTTCCCGAATCGATCGTCCCTCGGATAGGTGCTACCTTGAGCCAAACCCTATCCCCAACCTCAAACTCCGAGCCCTACGGCGACGGTTCGCATAAGTAGTGGTGCGGTCGTTCGCGGCTTTGATCCGCGCTGAATCAATCTGATCTTCGCCGTAGTCTCCTCAATAAGCTCGGGTCCCAACTCAACCCTATCTCGACGATCACCCAAAGAATGTGGTGTCATACACCTCCTCCCGTACAACGCCTCATATGGTGCCATACCAATCGTAGTCTGGAAGCTGTTGTTGTACGAGAACTCAATCAAAGGCAATTGCTGGTCCCAATCTCCTCCAAAATCTAAAGTACAGCTCCGTAGCATATCCTCCAATATCTGAATCACCCGCTCCGACTGCCCGTCTGTCTGTGGGTGATAAGCTGTACTCAGATGGAGTCGCGTGCCCAGCGCTTCATGAAAAGCCCTCCAGAACCGTGCCGTGAAACGCGGATCACAGTCAGATACAATGGAGTCCGGTACTCCATGTAATCGCATAATCTCACCGATGTAAAGCCGGGCAAGCTTCTCCAGAGGGTCCGTGATCCGAATAGGCAGAAAGTGTGCGCACTTTGTCAGCCGATCCACAATAACCCGAGATAGCATCATGGCGAGACCGTGTCGGGCGGTGCGATAAAATCCATGGTAACATTGCCCCACTTCCGGACTGGAATGGGCAAGGTCTGTAGTGTCCCTGCCGGTTTCTGGTGCTCAATCTTCACCTGCTGACAAACGGCACACCTAGACACATGTGTGGCAATGTGTCTCCTCATCCCAGGCCACCAGAAGTGAGTACGCAGGTCCTGATACATCTTCTCACTCCCGGGGTGAATGCTCAATCTGCTCGAGTGTGCCTCCTCTAAGATCTCATTCCGGAGCTCCTGATCCTCCGGTACATAAAGGCGGTCTCGGAAGTATAGCAATCCCTGCCTATACTGAAATGCCGGTAACAAAGACCCCTTATCCTCCCCAGATAACTTCTTCAGCCCCGGATCTCTACCTTGCGCCTCGCGCACTCTATCAAGCCACTCAGAATGTATAGTAAGTGTATATACCTGAGCACGCTCCCAGAGCTGCCACCTGTGCCAAAGGCACGTCAGATCACTCTCCTCGGATCGGTCACCAACATCTCCTCCCTTGACCAACCCGGTATACTTCCTGCTCAATGCATCGGCAACCGTGTTGCCCTTACCAGAGATGTACTCGATACTGCAATCATAGTCCTTAATGTATTCGAGCCATCTGCGCTGCCTCATGTTAAGCTCCTTCTGCGTAAACAGATATTTCAGACTCTTATGGTCGGTAAGAATCTGAAATTTGTTACCAAGCAGATAATGCCTCCATTGTTTCAGCGCATAGATCACTGCAGCCAACTCCAGATCGTGTGTCGGATAGTTCAGCTCATGCGGTCGCAGCTGCCTCGACCCATAAGCTATCACATTCCGATCCTGCATCAGCACACACCCCAAACCGGATGTGGAAGCATCCGTATAGATCACATACGGTAAGCTCGGATCTGGAAGAGTCAGAATCGGAGCATTAGTCAACTGCCGCTTCAATTCCTGAAAATTCTGCTCACACCTATCAGACCAGATAAACGGCTGACCCTTCTTGGTCAACTGCGTGAGCGGAGATGCCAGAATAGAAAACCCCGGTACGAACCTCCGATAATATCCTGCTAATCCCAGGAAGCTCCCGATCTCCCGTCACCGTGGTAGGTTGTTTCCGATCTGAACTGCTCTCACCTTCTCTGGGTCCACAGACAGACCATGCTCAGAAATAACATGTCCCAGAAAGGTGACCTCCCGGATCCAGAACTCACACTTTGAGAACTTAGCGTAAAGCTGATGTTCCCAAAGTGTCTGCAGAACTACCCTCAGATGCTCCCGATGCGAGTCCGCATCCCGAGAATATATCAGAATATCATCAATAAAGACCACTACAAATGAATCCAAGTATGGTCGGAACACCCGATGCATCAGATCCATGAATGCTGCCGGAGCATTGGTCAGCCCAAATGGCATGACCGTAAACTCAAAGTGTCCATATCGGGTGCGGAAAGCAGTCTTAGGTATATCCTCCTCCTTCACCCTAAGCTGAAAGTATCCAGATCGTAGATCAATCTTCGAGAAAACTCTCGAATCCCGAAGTTGATCAAAAAGATCGTCAATCCTCGGCAACGGATACTTATTCTTCACAGTGAGGGCATTCAATCGTCTGTAATCTATACAAAGTCGGAGTGTCCCATCTTTCTTCTTTACAAACAGAACCGGAGCACCCCACGGCGAAGTGCTCGGTCGGATGAAGCCCTTCTGCTGTAATTCCTCCAACTGCTTCTTTAACTCCTGCATCTCAGAAATGGGCATCCGATAAGGGGGAATAGATATCGGAGCAAAGGCCCGACTGCAGGTAGATCTCAAACACAATTTCCCGCTCTGGTGGTAATCCGGGCAACTCCTCCGGAAATACCTGCGGAAAATCTCGAACTATCGGTATACTAGCTAGCTTCAACCTAGTATCCGCCTCATTCAGATCAAAACATTCCCCTACACCAACTACCGACAGCTGGTCCAGACCGCAACTCGTACTATCTTTGTGCTATAGTCAAACCAGTCGGAGTCGTGAGAGGTAGTACCTCTCCAGATACCATAATGGTACGGGCTGCACAATCAATGTGCACAGAATTCTTGGATAGCCAATCCATCCCAAGAATAACATCATAGTTCGGCGTGTCCAAAACCAACAAGTCCGATACTATCTGATGCCCGCCTACGGATATCGTACAACCCCGAACCATCCCATTGGAAAACAGAAACTGACTCCCAGCAGTTTTTACTAAATACATCTGCGGCAAAGTACTAACAGGCAGGTGTAGAGATGTAACACATTTCTGTGCTACAATAGAAATAGACGCTCCCGTATCAAATAACGCATGAACAGATGTATCGTTCAGAAATACAGTACCTTGCAAAACTCCCTGCTGAGTCGAGCCTCCCTGCTAGCTGGGGCCCGCCGGCTGACTGGGTCCTCCCTGATGACTAGGGCCTCCTCGCCGACTAGGACCTCCTCGCTCTATCTCGAAAACGCGTCCGCTCTAGGCTGCTGCGGTGGAGGGTGGCTGAAGCCGTGGTCGCGCCGAGGTCTCGGGCCACCCCACGAAACCCACGCCTCGAGGCGCGTTGGCGGTGCCGAGGCTGCGGACGCTGAAAACTTCCGTAACCTCGCCCACCGTCTGCGGGCGATCCGTACCAGTGAGTATCCGACCCGCATCGCAAACATCGACCCTCCCGCCGGTAACAAGGTCGACCCGGGTGATACCCACCACAAGTCGGACAAGGTCGTGAGGGTGGTGCTCCCCCGCCTCCACTAGATCGCCCGGAGTGCATTCGCCGTCGGAACTGCCGGGGTCCCCGCTGTGTGGAACCCCTCGAAGTCCCCCGACCTCTCTGCGAGGTGAGGCGACTCTCAACGTCCTCTGCTCGAGGAGTTGAGCCTTGTGGACTGCCTCCCGTAAGTAGTAATGTCCAACGGCCTCGAGCCCATCTCGTACTCGGGCGCAATCGACGGATAAACCTCTTCGCCTTCTCCTCCTCCATACCGTGGTACTGCGGTACGTAGGGATAAGCTCACAAACTCACGCTCATACTGCGACAGTCCTGTCTCCCTGCCGACAGGAGGTGACCGAGCGGAGCCTCGGACTCCCTGCTGAATTCATGAGGAGGCAGCTCAACAGAGTCTGCAGTAAGACAGCTTGGTCTTTATGTATAAGTTCGGTTTAGCCTTTTACGCCTCTGCTTTAATAGCACCGGGATGCGTGTGGTGTCAAAGGGCATTCTTTGCTGAGCAATGGCATGACTTCACTGAAGTATGCCAATAAGCGGGACGACGCCCAAGTGTAGAGATCGCCTCACTTAGGAGGGAGCTAGAGGCCTCAAAGAAGAGGGAGGAGGAGCTTAAAGAGGAGCATGCCAAGCGTGTGGCCCAACTAGAGAGTTGGTGCGATTATGGCAACAAAGAGCGGGCACACAGCATGCGGTACCGGTGGGAGCAGGCTCTGCTTACTTGATGTTGCGAAGCAACGCTTCCTTCAGCAGGTAGCAATGCTGGAAGCCAAGCAGCTTGAAAATGCTGTTTTGAAGGAGTCCCTCCTTTCTTTGGAGGCAGAAACCAAAGCTGCCCTTGCAGTGGTGAAGGCCCAAGTTGAGCAGGCAGAGGCCGCAGCTGAGGAGGCGAGGAGCCAAGCTACTGCCCAGGCTCAATTGGCAGAGAAGAAGGTGGAGGAGGGCAGGCTTGCTGCTGAGGCTGCCATGAAGGCACGCCTGGAGGTCGCCACTGACCTGGAGAAGGCAATGGCCTCAGTGCGGGAGATGGAGAAGGCTCTGGGCCTTCCTCTCTTTGAAGGTGAGGATCCTGAGTCCTCTTCCTCCATCAAGGTGTCCATCCCTGAGCGGATGCCTCGACTGGTGGAGAAGCTTGGCGAGATCCAAGCCCTAGGCGAAGCGGGGTAGCAGGCCTACGAGGAGGGCTGGTTGCGATGCCGCTTCCAAGTGGAGAAGGCGTTTCCAGCTCTAAGTCTTGGGATCCTGGACGCTGCCAATACCAATGAGCCAACGGTAGAGGCGCTGCTTGAGTGGGGGAGCAGGGGAAGGAAGATGGGCGATGCAGTATGCCCTCTTGGACTAGGGTGGAGGCTTCAACATGTGGATGCCCCCCCTACCTTTGTATAAAGACCTGCATTCACACACTTTTTGGGAACAATAGATGAAGTAAAATTTCCTTTTACCTTCACTGTTTTGTAGATTCGCTTTATCTCGCGATAGCCCTGTAGGGTACGTTAGTTAAGTTTAACAACCATAGGCTAAGTCCCGTCTCATGGAGAGATGTCCTTCTGGGGTCCGCGAAGGCGAAGCCACAGGGATTACTTATCAAGGAGCTGGAGACTCAGTTTTGAGTTTATAGTGACGAGGCACTCAAGATCCGCAACGGCGGAGCCACATGAGTCATTCCCAATGACTTGTGGGTTTACTTGTTGAGACAAGCTGTGATGGAGACCACTTTTTTGAGATAAGTTCAGGGCCCCTTTCTTGGACAACTGTTTAGGGAGTAAGCCCTTGGGTAGTGTACGGTGTACCAAGTAGAAGACCCCTGTAGTTTGCTCATCATTTATACGATAAGCATGCAGTAAAAAGGTTCAGTTTACCTGGAGCCTGGAGTCGCGCGTTTGGCGAAGGCAGTAGGACACTTGTTGAGACAAGTGGAGAACCATCTGAGGTTCTGGGGGGTAAGACCCACTGCTGTGTCTGGGGAGCCCGTGTGGAAGGTCCACCGTGGCGTGCGAGGGTGACTCATACGAGACCTTCCCGAAAGAGCCAAAAGGGGTTACCCTTCCGCAGTGCAAGGGGATTACCCTTGGGGCGGGGCGAGTCGAAGGGCAGTTGGGGAATGAGACCCGCAACCACCTGTGTGGAGAAGTCCGAACGGAAGGTCTGCTGTGGCATGCGAGGATGACTTACACATAGACCTTCCTGAAGGAGCCAAAAAGGGGGTTACCCTTCCGCAGCGCAAGGGGATTACCCTTGGGGCGGGGCGAGTTGAAGGTCAGTTGGGGAATGAGACCCGCAACCACCTGTGTGGAGAAGTCCGAACGGAAGGTCTGCTGTGGCATGCGAGGATGACTTACACATAGACCTCCCTGAAGGAGCCAAAAGGGGGTTACCCTTCCGCAGCGCAAGGGGATTACCCTTGGGGCGGGGCGAGTTGAAGGTCAGTTGGGGAATGAGACCCGCAACCACCTGTGTGGAGCAGTCCGAACGGAAGGTCTGCTGTGGCATGCGAGGATGACTTACACATAGACCTTCCTGAAGGAGCCAAAAGGGGGTTACCCTTCCGCAGCGCAAGGGGATTACCCTTGGGGCGGGGCGAGTTGAAGGTCAGTTGGGGAATGAGACCCGCAACCACCTGTGGCGCAACCTTAAGGAGCTTCCCCTTGTGGGTGCGTAAGTGAGACCTGGCAAGGTCTGATGTCATAACTCAGGCAGGTAGCCAATCTGACCGGTCGGGTGCAGATGGCAATGGAGAGAGCATTTGCAATGCCATGTGATCGTAAGACAGGAAAAAATACACATGTATTTTATTGAATTTGTAAGACTAAAGACTCACACGTAATATGGGCGCAAGTCATCCGTATGAAAGTCATGGGGAGAAGACGACCATCATGGTCTTGTAGTTCATAGACCCCAGGCGGACTTGTTTATGAACAATATAAGGCCCGTCCCGGTTGGGTCGTAAGACACCTGTTTGGGGTCGCGAGCGGTGAGGGTCGACTTAATCAAGGCAAGGCCCCCTTGTTGTAGCGCCTTGGGTTTTACCCGGGAATTATGGTGAAGGCTGAGCCTCTGTTTGAGGGCAGACATGCGAAGGCTAGCGCCCTCACGTAATTCCTCGATTAAGTCGAGTTTGGCGCAGAGCCCTTGATCATTGGCTTCGTCGGTGAAGTTGATCATACGGATTGTAGGGAGGTCTACCTCAATAGGCGGAGCGCATCTGCGCCATATACCGAGAGAAAGGCGTCTCGCCTTTGTTGGGGTTCGCGTTGTGGTGCGATAGTCCCATAAGACACTTTGGAGTTCATCTACCCAGGCCTTTGGCCCCCTCCAGCGCTTCTTGAGGCCTTCCTTGAGGGTTCGGTTGGTGACCTCAACCTGCCCATTAGGCGGGGTGCGCCACCGGGCAAAAAGCATGTGGACATTATTGTCCCGAGCCCATTGTTAGACATCGTGGATCGCAAACCGAGTGCCATTGTCTCGTAATAATAGCACGCGGGCTGCCAGACGCAGACAAGATTCTTCCAAAGAAACTTGATAATCTTGGAGTATTTGATGTATACCAGGGGTTCCACTTCGACCCATTTAGAAAAATAATCAACTGCGACGACACAGAAGCGGTACTGACCTGGAGCGGTCGGCATTGGACCAATGAGGTCGAGGCCCCACAGGGCGAAGGGCACTGGATTTGTCAGTGCTGGAGATTCCGCGGATGGTAGCCGCTGAATGCGAGAATTGATTTGGCACTGGTGGCATGTTTTGACCAGTGCAGCGGCGTCCTTTTTCAAGGTAGGCCAGTAATACCCTTGACGAAGGGCTTTGTGGGCTAGTGCCTCTGCAGCGATGTGAGCGCCACAATTGCCTTGGTGGAGAGTGTCCAAGACAGAGTGTCCCTCAAGGGTGCTAAGGCACCGTTGTAGAGGCGCCGCAAACCCGCGATGCCATAATTGGTCATCAATGAGGACGAAGCGGAGGGCTTGCTTTCGAATCTGGAGATCTGTGGTGTTGGCCTTTAGTGCAGCAATAATAGGGTTTCTCCAGTCTGTGACTAGATCATGTGTTGCTAGAGAGGCAATATCAATATCTTCCGTGATGGAAGGAGGCGAGAGTGGCTGAGGTGGAGGGAGTCTTTCCCTTTGATAGCATGTTTCTTTGTAGTGTTCTCGGAGCGAGGAACATGTATGAAGATGACTTCTTCAAAGTCGGTTCGTAATGCGTATACCAACTTAAGGTATTTGATCAGGGTAGCGTCCATGCACTAGGCGCACACTTTGACCTGGTGAATCAACAGTTGCGAGTCGATGTGGACATGGATGCGGCGAATGCCTGCCCTTTTGGCGAGTTTCAGCCCAGAGACGAGGGCCTCATATTCTGCAAAATTGTTAGTTACTTGAAATTGAAAAGAGACACGAAGGAATACTTCCATACCTAGGGGTCCACGTAGATACACACCCCCCGTGGGGGATTCAAGCTTGGATGAGCCATCCACAAATAAGTCCCATTCGGGAGGAGTGGGTCGAGGTGCGGAGCCTCGCTCAGGGCCGAGAGGATATCAGCATCCGAGAATTCCGCAATAAAGTCGGCGAGGGCCTGGCCCTTAATTGCCTTTCTGGGCTCATAATTGATGTTAAAACCGCCAAGTTCGATACACCACTTGGCGAGGCGTCCTGAATGTTCGGGCCGCCTTAGGATGTCCTGAATTGGCAAGTCCGTTCGGACTATAATAGTGTGCCCTTGGAAGTAGGGTTTGAGCTTCCTTGCTGCATACACAAGAGACAATATAGCTTTTTGGAGGGGAGGATACCTTGTTTCCGTATCTTGGAGAGTATGGCTGGTGTAATAGACCGGCCACTGTTTGGCAGCCTCTTCCTTAATAAGGACGAAGCGATACTTTTTCTCGAGGTGGCGAGGTAGAGGACCAGGTCATCGCCGGCCTAGGGCACTTGAGTGCCGGTAGTTCTTGCAAGTGCTGTTTGATGGAGGCATATGCCTCCCGACATTCCTCCGTCCATTTGCAAGCTTTTTCTTGCGAATCGATCGAAGAAAGGTTTGCAGCGATCACTTAGTTTGGAGACGAATCGTCCCAAGGCAACTAGCTTTCCCGCTAGTTGTTGAACTTCTTTGAGTCCCCCAGGGTGCGCAAGGTAGTGATTGCCTCAATCTTTTGGGATTTGCATGGATTCCTCCTTTGGAGATTTGGTATCCCGAAACTTCCCTTCACCCACGCCGAAGATACACTTCTTTGGGTTTAATCGCATATTGTATTTGCGGAAGTTGTCGAATGTTTCCTTCAAGTCTGTGAGATGGGTTGAGGTGGCCTTGCTTTTGACCACAATGTCATCCACATAAGCTTCAAGATTTCGGCCAATCGCCTGCGAAGACTTGATTTACAAGCCTTTGGAAGGTAGCCCCGCATTCTTTAAGCCGAAGGGCATTCGATATAATGATATACGGCCTCGCCGATAGTAAAGGCGGTTTTACCGCGTCCTCTGGGTCCATAAAGACTTGGTGGTACCCACTGTAAGCATCGAGAAAAGAAAAGACCGAGTGATGAACGGTTGAGTCAACAAGTTGGTCAATGGATGGTAAGGGATAGGGGTCCCTTGGGCAGGCCCTATTAACCCCCTTGTAGTCCACACAAAGTCGCCACTGACCGCCCTCTTTATCGGCGAGGACAATATTCGCAACCCATTCGAGTAGTGAACCTCCTTGATTATATTTGCCTTAAGCAATTTCTGCACTTGATGCGTACAAAGTCCTTACGGTCGGGGCCATGCCCCTTGTTTTCTGTCTAACCGGGCTAAAGCCGTGGAGTACACTCAACTTGTGAGAAATAACGGCAGGATCAACTCTGGCGGGTCCTCGTGGCTCCATGCGAAGACATCACTTGTTGGCATGGAGGAGATGGATGAGCGCTTGCTGGTCTTTTCCTCGAGGTCCTTTCCCACCCGAAACTTCTTCCCGGGGGAGATCTCAACTTCTTCAAAGGCTCCAGACAAGTCAGGGGCAGTTTCACCCGTAGGACCAGCTTCCTCTGCGGGTGCCTTCCTCTTAGGCTCGGATGGCCGGGGAAGCTGTGGGGGCCCGGTGAGGGCAGAGACATAATTGCCTCTGGCCACATTCTGGTTGACAAAGATATAGGCATCCCCAGCCGCAGTGTGAAAAACTAAAGTCAGGGTTCGTACATCACAGCGGACATGGAACTCAGTTTGAGTATGTCGCCCGATGATGGCGTTATATGGCGTAGGGAGATCCAGGACAATAAAGTCCACGAAGCTTGAGTGACATACCCGCTTCTTTTCCTTGGTGGTTCCCATCATCATGTAGGGCGGGGTGATCGACCCCAAGGTTGGGATTTCATCCCGTCCTATTCCAAAGGTGGCCTCAACCAGAGTGTGCTTGTAGATCACGTTGGCATTTGCCCCGTATCCATGTGATGTGATCACGGGGGTACTTGATGTGATCACGGGGGGTAAGTGATCACGAGCTCGGATCTAGCTCGAAGGAGGCGGTTTCGAAAGAATGGGAAACGAAACAGAGGAAGAACACGAAGGAAACAGAGTCGGCCAAGGGAACCTCCTCACACCGAGGTGAGGCAATGCCCATGAAAATGCAAGGGGAAGGAAGTGGGATCTAGCACCTTTTGAATACAAGTTCAAACAATACTAGATATAATGTTGGATCCTCTTGCACGGATCACTTAAGGAGATGGAATGCAAGAAATGAGAACAAGAAAGCCAAAACCTCACTTGGAGTATTTCGATTTCTTATAAATATGTTCTAAGTATTACAATGGTTACATGCCTTCTATATAAAGAGGTGAGATGGTATGGGAAATGGTGAGTGACGTGACAAGGGACAAAGACCCTTGAATTATGGTGGGTGAGGTGAGAGATGGAAGACAAAGACAATTGTAGGCTATCGACTATTCCTCCCATTTCTTCATAAATGGGATTTATGAAGAAATGGAGGGAATATTCAAATCACCAAACATGCACATGGCCAGGGGTTCTCCAAGGCCATGGGTTCTCCGGAGGGGCCATGGGTTCGCGGAAGAGGCCATGGGTTCGCCAGAAAGTGCCATCGCCAAAGTGCCTTCGCCAAAGTGCCTTCGCCAAAGGGCCTTCGCCAAAGTGCCTTCGCCAAAGTGCCTTCGCCAAAGTGCCTTCGCCAGAGTGCCTTCGCCAAAGTGCCTTGGGTATGCGGAACTTCACTGTTTTCTGAATAACTTGAGCTCTGGAACTCCGATTGAGGTGATTCAAAAGCCATTTTCTCCTCTTGAAAAGAGCTTCAATATGAAGTCCATTGCTCCATCTTTTGATGAGCACAGATCCGCATCACTTCTCCAATGGAATGCCCAAGTCTTGAAGTTTGTTGGCGCCTTCGTGGTGATGTCCACATCATACTCTCCCTCTTGAGAAGATTCGTCCTCGAATCTAAATGGGCGAATCCTACAAAAACTAAAATACCGCAACAAACTTGAAAGGTGTCGGGGTTAGTGGATTAAAACTTAAACATCAAAGTCCCAAAAATGGTTTGAAGGAATGAGATGGACAATCCGCCCTTTCCCTTCACTTCAACCTTACACATAGTTCTTAGTATCCGGGGTCAAATGTGAGCCTAGGCCTTTCATTCTCATTATCTGAAAATGAGGGGTCATGACCATGCATTGAAGAAAATTCATAGCTAGGGGTGGGTGACATGGGATGCGCATCATGTACATGCATCTCATCATGATAATAGTTATGCTCATCAAACCAATCATGATGAAGGAAATAGTGTATGCCTCCTTTACCCTCACTAATTTCTTCTTCATTTTCATACTCAAAAGAAGATGTATCATCAGACTTGTCACACAAGTTGTTAGGCTTACTATCCTCATCCAAGGGTAATACATCATTCATCATCGAAGCATGCGTAAGATCATTCAAGGAATTCTCCTTATCAATGTTATGCTCATGTTCATGCGAAGGGGATAAAGCACCACAAGCATACTCACCATCATCATTAAAAGAAAAGGATAGGTTACCTCTCCCAAGTTAGGGGAGGGAGGATCCTCCTCCAAAACCGAAAATCTTTCTCCTTCTTCAAGGTATTGCACATCCGTGTCCTTCCATTCTTCTAACTCATGCACAATCAAAGAAGAACAACAAGATTTAGAAGGTGAAATTGTTAGTTCTTTCTGGAGATTAGTTGAAGGTCCGGGTGCAATAGTCTTTTCACTTGTTTGGCTAAGGAGAGTCCTCTCCTTTCTTCTCTCTTTCTTTTTCTTTTTCTCTCTCTCATATTCTTCAAACTCCTTCTTCAGACTCTCAATCATTTGAGAAAGATCTTCACTTGAATTTTGGTATGGGCTTTGGTTTGGGTAAGGAGTTTGAGTTGTGCAAGTGTTGGGTGGTGGGGTACATGGCTCGGTCGATAGTGTTTGTGGAGGTGTGGGGCTCGGTCTCCTCCGACTATGGCACCGAATGTGGGTGGAGGATGTAGGCTGTGAGGGGGACCTTCTTGTTTGGGAGTGGTACGGAGAGGGTGGCTCTTCTCGAGGTGAACCATATCTTTCTAACAGTAACCTCTTCAGTCCACTCCAAGCCCGAATGGGGGCTTCATTGTAGTGCTCTCTTTGAGCGACATCTTGTCGCCACCATCTTTTGGCTTCTCCCTTTAGACACCTTATGGCAAGGTCTAACCTCTCTTCTTTATGAAATTGGTAATACCAAAAGTGGTATTCCAATTCCTCGATCCATTGCCATAAGTCATCTTCAAGTTTGCGCCTCCCTTTCAAGGGATGAAACCCAATGAAATGTAGGTTCTCTTCCTCCATTTGGCACACCTACACACTTAGACAATAAAATTAGTGCCACTCATTTCCTCACGTGTTTGGTTGAGCACTCCACACGGTTTCACTCTTGATTCTCCTCACAAGGTTTTCACAAGGTTTTCACAAGTTCTCTTAACTTGATCACACTCAACTTTAGATCAAATGCAAACACACAAGTAGGAACAAGCAATAATATCTAGTGAAAACCGAAACTTGCAATTCAAGAAAGATAACTAGTTACTTGAAACTTGCTTTTGAATGATTTAAGGTAGATGGTGGTTGAAAGAAGTATGGTAGGGAGTTTAGAAAGGGGCTTTTGCAATCACATGATGTGATCACAGGGGGGGTAAGTGATCACGAGCTCGGATCTAGCTCGAAGGAGGCGGTTTCCAGAAAGAATGGGAAACGAAACAGAGGAAGAACACGAAGGAAACAGAGTCGGCCAAGGGAACCTCCTCACTACGAGGTGAGGCAATGCCCTTGAAAATGCCTGGGGAAGGAAGCGGGATCTAGCACCTTTTGAATACAAGTTCAAACAATACTAGATATTATGTTGGATCCTCTTGCACGGATCACTTAAGGAGATGGAATGCAAGAAATGAGAACAAGAAAGCCAAAACCTCACTTGGAGTATTTCGATTTCTTATAAATATGTTCTAAGTATTACAATGGTTACATGCCTTCTATATAAAGAGGTGAGATTGTATGGGAAATGGTGAGTGACGTGACAAGGGACAAAGACCCTTGAATTATGGTGGGTGAGGTGAGAGATGGAAGAGATGGATGGAAGACAATTGTAGGCTATCGATTATTCCTCCCATTTCTTCATAAATGGGATTTATGAAGAAATGGAGGGAATATTCAAATCACCAAACATGCACATGGCCAGGGGGTTCTCCAAGGCCATGGGTTCTCCGGAGGGGCCATGGGTTCGCGGAAGAGGCCATGGGTTCGCCAGAAAGTGCCATCGCCAAAGTGCCTTCGCCAAAGGGCCTTCGCCAAAGTGCCTTCGCCAAAGTGCCTTCGCCAAAGTGCCTTCGCCAGAGTGCCTTCGCCAAAGTGCCTTGGGTATGCGGAACTTCACTGTTTTCTGAATAACTTGAGCTCTGGAACTCCGATTGAGGTGATTCAAAAGCCATTTTTCTCCTCTTGAAAAGAGCTTCAATATGAAGTCCATTGCTCCATCTTTTGATGAGCACAGATCCGCATCACTTCTCCAATGGAATGCCCAAGTCTTGAAGTTTGTTGGCGCCTTCGTGGTGATGTCCACATCATACTCTCCCTCTTGAGAAGATTCGTCCTCGAATCTAAATGGGGCGAATCCTACAAAAACTAAAATACCGCAACAAACTTGAAAGGTGTCGGGGTTAGTGGATTAAAACTTAAACATCAAAGTCCCAAAAATGGTTTGAAGGAATGAGATGGACAATCCGCCCTTTCCCTTCACTTCAACCTTACACATAGTTCTTAGTATCCCGGGGTCAAATGTGAGCCTAGGCCTTTCATTCTCATTATCTGAAAATGAGGGGTCATGACCATGCATTGAAGAAAATTCATAGCTAGGGGTGGGTGACATGGGATGCGCATCATGTACATGCATCTCATCATGATAATAGTTATGCTCATCAAACCAATCATGACGAAGGAAATAGTGTATGCCTCCTTTACCCTCACTAATTTCTTCTTCATTTTCATACTCAAAAGAAGATGTATCATCAGACTTGTCACACAAGTTGTTAGGCTTACTATCCTCATCCAAGGGTAATACATCATTCATCATCGAAGCATGCGTAAGATCATTCAAGGAATTCTCCTTATCAATGTTATGCTCATGTTCATGCGAAGGGGATAAAGCACCACAAGCATACTCACCATCATCATTAAAAGAAAAGGATAGGTTACCTCTCCCCACGTTAGGGGAGGGAGGATCCTCCTCCAAAACCGAAAATCTTTCTCCTTCTTCAAGGTATTGCAAATCCGTGTCCTTCCATTCTTCTAACTCATGCACAATCAAAGAAGAACAACAAGATTTAGAAGGTGAAATTGTTAGTTCCTTCTGGAGATTAGTTGAAGGTCCGGGTGCAATAGTCTTTTCACTTGTTTGGCTAAGGAGAGTCCTCTCCTTTCTTCTCTCTTTCTTTTTCTTTTTCTCTCTCTCATATTCTTCAAACTCCTTCTTCAGACTCTCAATCATTTGAGAAAGATCTTCACTTGAATTTTGGTATGGGCTTTGGTTTGGGTAAGGAGTTTGAGTTGTGCAAGTGTTGGGTGGTGGGGTACATGGCTCGGTCGATAGTGTTTGTGGAGGTGTGGGGCTCGGTCTCCTCCGACTATGGCGCCGAATGTGGGTGGAGGATGTAGGCCGTGAGGGGGACCTTCTTGTTTGGGAGTGGTACGGAGAGGGTGGCTCTTCTCGAGGTGAACCATATCTTTCTAACATTAACCTCTTCAGTCCACTCAAATCCCGAATGGGTGATTCATTGTATTGCTATCTTTGAGCGTCATCTTGTAGCCACCATCTTTTGTCTTCTCCCTTTAGACACCTTATGGCAAGGTCTAACCTCTCTTCTTTATGAAATTGGTAATACCAAAAGTGGTATTCTAATTCCTCGATCCATTGCCATAAGTCATCTTCAAGTTTGCGCCTCCCTTTCAAGGGATGAAACCCAATAAAATGCAGGTCTTCTTCCTCCATTTGGCACACCTACACACTTAGACAATAAAATTAGTGCCACTCATTTCCTCACGTGTTTGGTTGAGCACTCCCCACGGTTTCACTCTTGATTCTCCACTCAAGGTTTTCACAAGTTCTCTTAACTTGATCACACTCAACTTTAGATCAAATGCAAACACACAAGTAGGAACAAGCAATAATATCTAGTGAAAACCGAAACTTGCAATTCAAGAAAGATAACTAGTTACTTGAAACTAGCTTTTGAATGATTTAAGGTGGATGGTGGTTGAAAGAAGTATGGTAGGGAGTTTAGAAAGGGGCTTTTGCAATCACAAACACGTTTTCTTCAAGTTCATCAACAAATTTTGGATCAAAAGTACTATTCATATGAGTTTGGTATGAACTTCATATGAACATCTCAAGAACACCAAGAACACTCAAGAACACATGAACTTGTCCATCATTTTCTCTTTCTTCACAACCTTTCTTTTGCACTTTTTTCACACAATACATCACTTTTCCTTTTCCAAATTTGAAATCACTTTTCTTTCTCACCCAACTTCAATAATCGGCATTCAAATATGCACTTTGCTCCAGTCACATGAACCACACACAAATATGAATATTTTCGATTTCTCTTGACCAACAACAAAACGTTTTTCTTCAAGTGTAAGAAAGAAGGCAATGGTTTTACTTGAAGAAAACAAACAACTGATACGGTACCTCCAACAAGCGCTTTGGCTCTGATACCACTTGATGTGATCACAGGGGGGGTAAGTGATCACGAGCTCGGATCTAGCTCGAAGGAGGCGGTTTCCAGAAAGAATGGGAAACGAAACAGAGGAAGAACACGAAGGAAACAGAGTCGGCCAAGGGAACCTCCTCACTACGAGGTGAGGCAATGCCCTTGAAAATGCCTGGGGAAGGAAGCGGGATCTAGCACCTTTTGAATACAAGTTCAAACAATACTAGATATTATGTTGGATCCTCTTGCACGGATCACTTAAGGAGATGGAATGCAAGAAATGAGAACAAGAAAGCCAAAACCTCACTTGGAGTATTTCTGATTTCTTATAAATATGTTCTAAGTATTACAATGGTTACATGCCTTCTATATAAAGAGGTGAGATGGTATGGGAAATGGTGAGTGACGTGACAAGGGACAAAGACCCTTGAATTATGGTGGGTGAGGTGAGAGATGGAAGAGATGGATGGAAGACAATTGTAGGCTACTGACTATTCCTCCCATTTCTTCATAAATGGGATTTATGAAGAAATGGAGGGAATATTCAAATCACCAAACATGCACATGGCCAGGGGGTTCTCCAAGGCCATGGGTTCTCCGGAGGGGCCATGGGTTCGCGGAAGAGGCCATGGGTTCGCCAGAAAGTGCCATCGCCAAAGTGCCTTCGCCAAAGTGCCTTCGCCAAAGTGCCTTCGCCAAAGTGCCTTCGCCAAAGTGCCTTCGCCAGAGTGCCTTCGCCAAAGTGCCTTGGGTATGCGGAACTTCACTGTTTTCTGAATAACTTGAGCTCTGGAACTCCGATTGAGGTGATTCAAAAGCCATTTTTCTCCTCTTGAAAAGAGCTTCAATATGAAGTCCATTGCTCCATCTTTTGATGAGCACAGATCCGCATCACTTCTCCAATGGAATGCCCAAGTCTTGAAGTTTGTTGGCGCCTTCGTGGTGATGTCCACATCACGAAGGATGTTGGTACGAGACTCCCTTAGCGGGGGAAGAGAAATGTACGCCTTCTCCCTACTGGAGGGCGTAGGGTACCGCCCTTGAGACCTAGGGTCCGGTCGCGAGGGTTGTCCCTTAGCGTCTGCCGTGACGGCTCTGGCGAGTGGTCGAGTGACCTCTTCCGTATTCATAAACCGCGACGCCGTACTTAAGAATTGTTCCATATTGGTGGGAGGGTTAGTGTGGACATCCACAAAGAAAAGAGACTCAGCGGAGGCCTTGGATAGCTGCCAGGCAGCTTCTTCTCCCAGATTAGGGACTGGATAGACTCGGCCTGAAGCGTTGAATATATTCTCCGAGTGGTTCATCTTTTTCCGCCGTATCTTAAGAAGGTGTCCCGCCGTTTTAGGAGGTGGTTTAGACACCACAAAATGGTTGGAGAAGTTGCGGGATAGTTCCTCAAAGGAATCAAACCGCTTATCCCGGAGAGTGGTATACCGGTTGGCGGCCCCAGTAAGTGTGGAGCTGAAAGCTCTACAGAGCGTGTTGTCGTCTGCCCTTGCTATTGCCATTGCGGAGACGTAACGCTGGAGGTGAATATCAGGGTCTGATAGACCATCATAAGCATCCAGCTTAGGCTGACGAAACTGGTCCGGAAGGGGAGTTTCTAAAACCCTCTCGAGTAAAAGGTTGGGTCCAGAGGTGGTCCAGACCCATCCTGGAGATATTATGGACACTAGCCCTTTCATCCCTTTTTTCCACTTCCTCTAATCGTCTAGTAAGTGCGATAAGTAATGATGAAGAAGGATCAGGGTTACTTACTTGTTGAGGAGGAGTAGGCTGGCGTTCAGGCTGATTGGTCCGCAGCGTTCCCACGCTATCCGTAACGCCCGAAGAGTGGTGGCGAGAGTTTCGCATAAGTTGAAAGCGCCTCGGTGATCGTTTGCGAACGGCCGGATCGAGCTCGTTGGAGGGTGTTTGGAGGTGGAGTGTTACGCTCCTGAGGCACGTTACGATTAACGTGGGAGGAGCTTTCCTCCGTTGAGTGAATAGAGAGTTCTCCCGTTGTGGGGAACATGGTTCGGGATGGCTCCGATGGGGGATCATTGTTCGTATTTACCCCGGGAGGATTCCTCCTTCCTTGACGACTGTTCCTGCTTGCACTCCGGGTGGTTGGCATGACCTATTACTTGTGGTTTGTGATATGGGCTTATAATAAGAACTTCTGTTCCCATAGACGGTGCCAAACTGATAGTCTCGTTCCTAAGGAAGGCCCGGACTCTCAGTTGAAGTGGTGGAGAAGATGATGTTCTTGAGACTCCAAGCTTGCTTGTTATGAGTAATCTGTAAAAGATAGAGAGAATACTCAGGAGTAGCAAGAGAGGAGTGGGGGGGCGTGTAGTAGCTTACCCGATTTAGGGTGGACATCACCCTATTTATAGAGTGATGCCAGGAGAAGAGCCTCCCCCAGTTGAAGCCCTTTAGACAGGCTGTTGAGATAAGTCTGTGTCAGACTGATTGGAGATAAGGCGGTTGTGATGATGAAGATCTCAGCAAACCGCCTTAGGTGATTCACTTGTCAGAGAATGTCTGGCGTATAAATCTGGTGAAGATCTCCCAGGCTCGTGCTGCCCTCCAGATAGTCTCGTTCCTAAAGAAGGCCCGGACTCTCAGTTGATGTGGTGGAGAAGATGATGTTCTTGAGACTCCAAGCTTGCTGTTCAGAGTAATCTGTAAAAGATAGGAAGAATACTCAGAAGTAGCAAGAGGGGAGTGGGGGGGCGTGTAGTAGCTTACCCGATTTAGGGTGGACATCACCCTATTTATAGAGTGATGCCAGGAGAAGAGCCTCCCCCAGTTGAAGCCCTTTAGACAGGCTGTTGAGATAAGTCTGTGTCAGACTGATTGGAGATAAGGCGGCTGTGATGATGAAGATCTCAGCAAACCGCCTTAGGTGATTCACTTGTCAGAGAATGTCTGGCGTATAAATCTGGTGAAGATCTCCCAGGCTCGTGCTGCCCTCCTTATTGGCCGGTTGATGTCAGACGACCAAGTGGTCTATCTCCAAGTGGAGCAAGCGGCGGGCGAAGGCCTATAGGGGCGAAGGCCCAAATAGAATATAGCCAAATAAGGGGTGAGGTTGCACGAACTGGGTACTGTGGCCTTATTCAGGCGGGGCCAGTATAGGCGGAGACCGGGAGTAAGACCCATGGAGGCGAAGGGGATCGCGAGGGCTCGCCTAAGACCGCGAGGGTGGCTCGCGCAGGCTTTAGAAACGCAAGGGTGAGTATGAGACGTCGCCCATGCGAGTCTTGAGGCCCGCGAGGCGGGACCCCGCGTAGGTGAGGTGGAGACCACTAGGATGAGACCTCGCGTAGGCCATACTGGAGACCCCAAGGATGAGGCTTCCTCTATGGCTTTGTACGTTTATAATATGACGCGAGGGCTCGTTTGCTTGTGTAGTGTACCAAGATGCCTCCTCCCGAGAGCGGAGTATGGGCGGGTCCCGTACTCCGTTTTTCGAAAGTACTTTGCCTGAGGACCGACGTAGCAGCCATAAGTAAAAATCTTGCCGAGGACCGACGTAGCAGCCATAAGTGAAAATCGTTTGTGATCCTTGTGAGTTTTGAGGGGGCATTTGCTTGGGTAGTGTACCAAGATGCCTCCTCCCGAAGGCAGTATGGGCGGTGGTCCCGTACTGCTCAAATTCCAAGTCTTTGGAGTTGGCGAAGGCGCTTGGGCGTTTGCGGACCGTTTGATTGTGAAGGCAGCGAAGAGTCCCTTCAGCATTTAATGCAGGAGAGATAAAGGAAGATGAGAGGTTTACTGACCGTTATGGGACGCAACACGTGGCGCCGTAGGGGTCGATTACGCTTTGTAAAAGCGTTTCTTCTTTTTTGTACGGCAGGGGAGAGGTTTAATAACCGCTGGATGCTGGCACGTGGCGCCTCAGGAGCCGTTCACGCTTAAAAGCGCTTTTTCATTTTGGCGGGCTTATAAAAGCGTACCCGAGAAGATTGAAGCCTTTCTTCTCCACTCTTGCATTTGTTCGCTCTGCTCCGAGTAACCCTTTCGTATTCTTGCGTTTCTTGGCTATTTCATCGGCAGTTGAGAGGTGATTTACGGTGGTTCCTCCTTTTCGTTTGAGATTCCGCCGGTCAACTGTTCATTTGCCAACCGCTCCGTCCGTTCTTGCTTACTTCTCAACTAATCAGGTAAGTTTCCGCTCCCTGCATACTGAGTGCCTCCAGTTCTCTGAGCGCACTGAGCGTTTGACGAAATGCCTTTGCAAGGCTGTGTTTATTTATATGCCTGTGGTTCTTCTTTTTGTAGAGATGGATTCCAGGGAAGCCGTTCGCCCAGTGGTTGCTCCTCTAGACAAAACCACGGTGAAGTTTGAGAGAATTCACCAGATATGGTGGAGGCCTTCGGGCCCGTGGAGAAAACGCCGGTATATGCGTCCCGTGCGGGTGTTTGTCGGGCGATGGGTTGGCCCGTTACCGAGGAGAACAAGGAGAACCGGGTGCTGTGCCTGTACACGGCGCAGCTTTCGGCGGGATTACGGTATCCCTTTCCGCAACTGGTGCAAGATCTTTGTGCTGATTGGGGAATGCCCCCAACTCAGTTGGCGCCCAATACTTTCCTGAGTATTGCGGGCTTTATTGTCGCCTGCCACATGGCCGGCGTGAAGCCATTCGCCGATGTGTTCAACCGTTTCTATCGGTTGGAGCTGAGGAGTGGGGGTGCGTTCTTCTACGTCACTCCCATAAACGTTGGAGGTAACCACTCCATCTCTTTCACCGCTTCGCCCCGATCCTACCACAACTGGCACGGATCCTTTTTCTTCTTGCCGCGCGAAGGCACATGGGACTTTCCCGTGGCGAGGACGCGACAATCCGTGCAAAGCATTGCGCGGAGGCCTGTGGCCGACTCACGGGAGTGCGGTGGCAGGCATACGTTCAACTACCGGGGTGGTTAGACGATGTCCTTTCGAGGAGCGCGTGCGGCGTTCTTCCCCTTCTCGGCTGCCCAATCGACGAGACCACCCTGAGGTGGGCTGGGATTAGCACGGGTTTCGTGCTGGACCCCTGAGGTGCCCCCGCCATACGAGGGATGGGCTCCCGTCCATCGTGGGACAATGATAGACTCTTTCTTCGCTGCTCTAGCGGCGCCCAAAGGTACGCTGCGCATACATACTAATATACTGTAAATATGTAAGAGGTCAGTAGAACTCGGTGAAGTCCTCTTTGTCTGCAGATGCCGTTGCGCAGTGCAGCGAAGCCCAGGTAAGAAAGCATCCATGCGTATCGCCCAACGAGTGCACCTGGCCTGTGCACTTGGGAAGACGCCGCCGGGCGGTCAAGGTGTTGGGACCCATTGTCCCCAAACTGTCCAAAAAGAGGGCTGGCATCAAGCCTTCGATGGCTTCTCACCGGAGAAGAAGAAGAGAAAAGTGGCTGCCACGCTTTGAAGAAGAGAGAGCCCTGCCGGTCTTGAGGGACCACAGGTGAAGGGCCGGGCCGGGAGGCGGAGAATCCCGCTGGAGTAGAGGGGCCTACTACAGTTATTTTAACTTAAGAGGCCAGGGATCCTGCTGGGGAAGAGGGTCCTATTCCAGTCATTTCAGCTGAAGAGGCCAGGGAGCCCGCGGGGGAAGAAGTTCCCAGTGGGAGCCCTGGCTGAAGAAGCCAAGAGTGGAGTTTGAAGCGCCTCTTCTTGTTGAAGAGGTCGTGCCTTGAGAGGGCCCGGAGGGAGTGCGGCAGATAGCGCTGTTCCCATGAGGCTGTGCCCATCTCGGTGGTGCAGCCTATTTCTTCCGAGGAGGCCATTGCTGAAGCCTTTGTATCTGGGCTCTTGAGCCCTTCACCGATTCAGTGAAGACTTGCCCGGTCATGTGGTCACGGCAGAGATCATCACCAGAGGAAGAGTGCCTCCTCCCAAGGATAAGATGTCAGCGGCCAACATCCCGATCTCTATGAGAAGGAGGGGCAACCAAGCTGCCAAGGCCATTGGGAGTCCTGGCCAACGGAGGTACCGGTCATTCCAACGGAGGAGGCGGTGACGACTAATGCAGGGGGGGAGATCCCTGCATCCATCACTTCTGGAGAGGGAATCCCTGAAGAGGCCCATTCAGGGGAGAAGGCCCCTGCAACAAATGGGATGAGGATCCTGTTGGTTGAGGAGACTTACTCCTCTTCTAATAGTGAGGCCCGGAGGAAGGGGGTGCTGTAACACTGTCCTCTGCGAGGACAAGTGGTTGGGAGATTGCCCAACCTTCCAAAGCAGCCAGTGGAAGTCGGTCGATGGGGGCGTCCTTACTGCTGGTAAGTCTTTTTGACTTTGACAGTATTTTCTTTGTTTTTGAGTTCATACTTCTGTTTCCTAGTTGCTTGATGCCTGTTCTTTGTAGGCGAGGGCCCTTCAGGCCAAGGGGCCGGTCCCTGTGAGGCTCTCGTGGACCAAGGGGTCCTGACAGAGATCCCTGCCGATTTGGGGACCAGGACCGAGGTCCTTGAGAAAACCGGAGTCTGGTCTCACTATTTGGAGCGGAGGCGCGTTGCTGCCAAGTCGATCCCAAGTGGTCTCGAGGAGCCAGACCTCACGAGAGTCCAGAGGCACCGGACCGGACTCGGGGTGTACAGGAGCAAGGGAGGCTCTGAAAGATGCATGGGATCCGGTGTTCCTTCTTAGGAACAGCAGTTCACTGCGCGGAGGGGAGCAAACCCTCCAATCCCTGCCTAGAGGGCTGCGCACCCCTATGACAGGAGGTGACCGAGCGGAGCACTGGACTCCCTGCTGAATTCATGAGGAGGCAGCTCAGCGAGTCTGCAGTAAGACAGCTTACGGTCTTCATGTATAAGTTTAGTTTAGCCTTTTTCGCTTCTTGTTTTAATAGCCACAGGATGTAGGCGGTGTCAAAGGTCATCTCTTGCTGAGCAATGGCATGACTTCCTAAAGTATGCCAATAAGCGGGACGATGCCCAGATATCAGAGATTGCTTCTCTCAGGAGGGAGCTGGAGTCCTCAAAGAAGAGGGAGGAGGAGCTTAAAGAGGAGCATGCCAAGCGTGTGGCCCAACTAGAGAGTTGGTGCGATTATGGCAACCAAGAGCGGGCACACAGCATGCGGTACCGGTGGGAGTAGGCTGCTTACTTGATGTTGCGAAGCAACGCTACCATCAGCAGGAAGCAATGCTGGAAGCCAAGCATCTTGAGAATGCTGTCTTGAAGGAGTCCCTCCATTCTTTGGAGGCATAAACCAAAGCCGCCCTGGCAGTGTCGAAGGCCCAGGTTGAGCAGGCAGAGCCCGCCGCTGAGGAGGCGAGGCGCCAACCTATTGAACAGGCTCAATTAGCGAGAGAAGAAGGTGGAGGAGGGCAGGCTTGCTGTTGAGGTTGCCACGAAGGCACGCCCGGAGGTCGCCATCGACTCCGGAGAAGGCAATGGCCTCAGTGTGGGAGATGGAGAAGGCTCTGGGCCTTCCCTCCTTTGAATGTGAGGATCCTGAGTCCTGTTCCTCCATCAAGGTGCCCATCCCTGAGCGGATGCCTCTGCTGATGGAGAAGCTTGGTGAGATCCAAGAACTAGGTGAAGCAGGGGCGCAAGACTACGAGGAGGGCTGGCTGCGATGCCGCTTCCAAGTGGAGAAGGCGTTTCCAGCTCTAAATCTTGGGATCCTGGATGCTGCCAACACCAATGAGCCAACGGTAGAGGCGCCTTGATGGGGGAGCAGGAAGGAAGATGGGCGATGCCAGTATGCCCTTTTGGACTAGGGTGGAGGTTCCAACATGTGGATGCCCCCCCTATTTTTGTATAAAGACCTGCATTCACACACTTTTTGGGAACAATAGATGAAGTAAAATTTCCTTTTACCTTCACTGTTTTGTAGATTCGCTTTATCTCGCGATAGCCCTGTATGGTACGTTAGCTAAGTTTAGTAACCATAGGCTAAGTCTGTCTCATGGGAGATGTCCTCTGGGGTCCGCGAAGGCGAAGCCACAGGGACTACTTATCAAGGAGCTGGAGACTCAGTTTTAAGTTTATAGTGACGAGGCACTCAAGATCCGCAACGGCGGAGCCACATGAGTCATTCCAAATGACTTGTGGGTTTACTTGTTGAGCCAAGCTGTGATGGAGATCACGTTTTTGAGATAAGTTCAGGACCCCTTTCTTGGACAACTGTTTAGGAGTAAGCCCTTGGGTAGTGGACGGTGTACCAAGTAGAAGACCCTGTAGTTTGCTCATCATTTATACGATAAGCATGCAGGTAAAGGTTCGGTTTACGGAGCACGGAGTCGCATGTTTGGCGAAGGCGATGGGACGCTTGTTGAGACAAGTGGAGAACCATCGAGGTTACGGGGTAAGACCCACTGCTGTGTGCAGGAGCCCGTGCGGAAGGTCTGTGGCGTTCGAGGACGACTTACACATAGACCTCCCTGAAGGAGCCAAAAAGGGGGTTACCCTTCCGCAGCGCAAGGGGGTTACCCTTGGGGCGGGGCGAGTTGAAGGTCGGTTGGGGAATGAGACCCGCAACCACCTGTGTGGAGAAGTCCGGGCGGAAGGTCTGCTGTGGCGTGCGAGGACGACTTACACATAGACCTTCCTGAAGGAGCCAAAGGGGTTACCCTTCCGCAGCGCAAGGATTACCCTTGGGGCGGGGCGAGTTGAAGGTCGGTTGGGAATGAGACCCGCAACCACTGTGTGGAGAAGTGCGAGAGGAAGGTCGGCTGTGGCGTGCGAGGGCGACTTACACATAGACCTTCTGAAGGAGCCAAAGGGGGTTACCCTTCCGCAGCGCAAGGATTACCCTTGGGGCGGGGCGAGTTGAAGGTCGGTTGGGGAATGAGACCCGCAACCACCTGTGTGGAGAAGTCGAGCGGAAGGTCTGCTGTGGCGTGCGAGGACGACTTACACATAGACCTTCTGAAGGAGCCAAAAGGGGTTACGCTTCCGCAGCGCAAGGGGATTACCCTTGGGGCGGGCGAGTTGAAGGTCGGTTGGGAATGAGACCCGCAACCACTGTGTGGAGAAGTCCGAGCGGAAGGTCTGCTGTGGCGTGCGAGGACGACTTACACATAGACCTTCTGAAGGAGCCAAAAGGGGGTTACCCTTCCGCAGCGCAAGGGGATTACCCTTGGGGCGGGCGAGTTGAAGGTCGGTTGGGAATGAGACCCATGACCACCTGTGTGGAGAAGTCCGAGCGGAAGGTCTGCTGTAGCGTGCGAGGGCGACTTACACATAGACCTTCTGAAGGAGCCAAAAGGGGGTTACCCTTCCGCAGCGCAAGGGGATTACCCTTGGGGCGGGGCGAGTTGAAGGTCGGTTGGGGAATGAGACCCGCAACCACCTGTGTGGAGAAGTCCGAGCGGAAGGTCTGCTGTAGCGTGCGAGGACGACTTACACATAGACCTTCCTGAAGGAGCCAAAAGGGGGTTACCCTTCCGCAGCGCAAGGGGATTACCCTTGGGGCGGGGCGAGTTGAAGGTCGGTTGGGGACTGAGACCCGCAACCACCTGTGTGGAGAAGTGAGACCTGACAAGGTCGATGCCATAACTCAGTGCAGTAGCTTGATCGACCGGCCGGGTACAGAGGGCGATGAAGAGGGCATTTGAAATGCCATGTAAGCTGTAAGACAGGAAGAAATACATATGAAATGTATTGAATTTGAAAGACTAAGGACTTACACGTAATATGGTCGCAAGACATCCGCATGAAAGTTGCGGGGGAGCAGTCGACCATCATGGTCTTGTAGTTCATAGACTCCTGGGCGGACTTGTTTATGAACAATATAAGGCCCGTCCCAGTTGGGTCGCAGGACACCCTGCTTGGGGTCGCGAGCGGTGAGGGTCGATTTAAGCAAGGCAAGGCCTCCTTGTTGCAGTGCCTTGGGTTTTACCCGGGAATTATGGTGAAGACTGAGCCTCTGTTTGAGGGCAGTCATGCGAAGGTGAGCACCTTCGCGTAATTCTTGGATTATGTCGAGTTTGGCACGGAGCCCTTGAGCATTGGCTTCGTCGGTGAAGTTTATCATACGGATTGTAGGGAGGTCTACCTCAATAGGCAGGAGCGCATCTGCGCCGTATACTAGAGAGAAAGGCGTCTCTCTGTGGGGGTTCGTGTTGTGGTGCGATAGTCCCATAAGACACTTGGGAGTTCATCTACCCAGCGGCCCTTGGCCCCTTCCAGCGCTTCTTGAGGCCTTCCTTGAGGGTTCGGTTGGTGACCTCAACCTGCCCATTAGGCGGGGTGCGCCACCGGGCAAAAAGCATGCGGACATTATTGTCCTGTGCCCATTGTTGGACACCTTTGATCGCGAACTGAGTGCCATTATCTGTAATAATAGCACGAGGGCTGCCGTACCGGCAGACAAGATTCTTCCAAAGAAACTTGATAATCTTGGCGGAAGTGATGGAGACCAGGGGTTCTACCTCGACCCATTTAGAAAAATAATCAACTGCTACAACACAGAAGCGGTACTGACCTGGAGCGTTCGGCATTGGACCAATGAGGTCGAGGCCCCACGGGCGAAAACCACCGGATTTGTCGATCTTTGGAGATTCCGCGGATGGTAGCCGGATGCGAGAATTGATTTGGCTTGGTGGCATGTTTTGACCAGTGCAGCGGCGTCCTTTTTCAAGGTAGGCCAGTAGTACCCTTGATGAAGGGCTTTGTGGGCAAGTGCCTCCGCAGCAATGTGTGCTCCACAATTGCCTTGGTGGAGAGTGTTACGGTCACCCCGAGCGGGTTGCGACCAGGTGACCCGGGGCTCCGGTTTTGGCCTGCGGGTCACGTTTTTCGGCGTTCAGACGGCTCCCGAGCCCTATCCGAGTATCATTTTGGCGAACCCTTCCGTATTTGAGGTCGTGTGGGTCCCCCGGACGTTTCCGCCGAAAATATTTTTCTGGCGCCGGGGGGTGGTCGGGGTCGCCTCGAGACGTACAGCGGGCTCGGTAGCGCTCTCGAGATCTCAGTTTGGGAAGCCGTTTGCAGTTTTGGAGTCGTGGAAACGTCCCGGTGGTGGTTGTGGAGTTTAATATTTGGGGCGGGACGTTCGGTTTCGGGCGACTCCCGGGGCTCGGGACGGGAATCCCGGGGCTCGGGATGGAAATTTTCTGACGGCCTTGGGGTAAGTTGTGTTTGAATTTAAGATGGAATTTATGGGAATTTTTATAGAATTTTGGAGTGACGGAATTTCGGTTCAGGTTGACACGCTCGCACGTCGGGTTTTGGTTCGGGTTCAGCGAGCTCGGTAGGACACTCTGGATTGGTAAATGAACTTTTGAAAAATGTTCTGTGCATGTTATAATATTCTGAAGATTGTGTCCGAGTTTCATTAATTTTGGAATTCGGTAATTATTTTTGGGCAAAAAGAATTGGAACTTTCGGAGAAATTGGGAGCTAATTAGTAATTGGCTACAAAAATCAAAAGTATTCAGCATGGGCAGTAGCAATCAGTTTCGGCAGCAAGCATGTGTGTGTGTGTGATAAGGGACACATGTCCCATTTTTATTTATGATGGAAAAGGAATGGGATAAAGGAAAGAATATATATATATATATATTTAGGCTAGTATTGCATAAATGAAAAATCATTTTCTTCTTCTTCTTCTTCCATGCTTCTGCCGCCATTAACCTTCATCCAAAGCTCCAAGTTCTTCATCTTTTCTTGCTGAAATCACAAGGATTAAAGCTCCTAAATTGGTAAGCTTCCTCCTTTCTTCTTCTTTCCAAGTTGAGAACATGTTTTGGGCAAGAAAAGTGGGAGTTTTCAAAGTAAGAGTTTGTTCTTGTCTACTTGAAAGAGTGATCCTCTCCCTTCCATCTTTTAGTATGTTGATCTTGGGCTTGAGGGGAGTAGGAATCTATGGTTGAATGTTGGAAAAACTCCATGGAAGAGGGAACCTAGGTTTGCCGATTTCATGGGTGATTTTCCAAAATTGTGTGTGTTTGTGTTCTTGAATCATGCTTCAAGTATGTTGTTCCTAGCATGATTCTAAGACTATCTATGGTTTTAATTTGATGGAAAACAAGTGGAGAAAAATTCCCCCAAATGGCCGAATTTATCATGCTTGGGTTCTTGTTAATTTTGGTTATTTAGGTGAAATTGGTTAGTAATCTTGCTTAATAATTGCAATTGGTGATTAAAGAGTACAAATGGAACTTTGTTTGGATTGAAATGGAGGTTGGGTGAAAAACCCCCATTAAGGCCGAATCATTCAAATTGGGGTTTTGTGGATTTTGATGCAATTGGTTAGTAATTTTGTTTGGGTAGTGTAATTGGTGATTAGTGTGATTAATTGGAAGCTTGAATGGTTTGTTTTGGAAGTGTGGTGAAAAATTGGTTAAGGATCAAATTGTTGAAGTGATTCTTTTTCAATGTTGGTGGTGTGTGTTGGTTGAATTGGATGCTAAATTGGTAATGTGAGTGGAAGTAGGTGCGTTATGGTGTTTGAAATACCATTTTCGGGTTAGAAAAGAGAAAGTTAGTTTTATACGAGTTTACCGGGAAAAGTGTCTGGAATGCGGGTTTAAGGGTTGGAATATGTTTGTGGGAGTTGGAATAACAAGGTTCTAGCTCGGTTCGTAAAACCGAGCTTTCTGTGGAATTTTCCGGGAAAGTGCGGGTTTGTGCGGAAATTGTTTTCTGGGGTTTGTTTGGATATGTTACGATCCAACTATGGTTGTCTGACTTGATTCTGCGTTGGTGGAGTAGCGCGGACCCGTAGGAGCCAAGTTGTGCATTTCGGGTCGGAAGTCGGGATTTTCCGAGTGTTGGGCTGCAGGGCAGCGTTTCTGAGGTAAGGGCTTAATTTGGTAAAATGTATGTTTGTTCCGTTTCAAGGCCCGGTTGACCTTAGAGGCCCGGGTTCCTACTCTGTTCTGTATATGGTTATCAGGTAATGTTACTTCTGTTTATGTTTATGTATTCATATTATTATTATATGTTACATTACGTGTCCGCCTTTGAAGAGTGCCGACATTGCGTATCCGCACCGAGTGCCGATACTTACATTACGTGTCCGCTTTGAAGGGTGCCGACATTCTCGCGTATCCGCACCGGAGTGCCGATACGCCATTACGTGACCTACGGCAGTTTGGGGCTCGCGACCCCGGCCGTACCGTGCTATACATTGCTCGATCTGATCTGTATATTCGACCTCTGTTGAGGGCTGTCGTTCTGGTCGTTACGGCGGTTGGACCGCATGTGTTGGATTCGATTTACGTTATGCTTTATGTTTATATGTACATGCATATCTTTGTGATATTCTGCTTTTGCGAGTTGATTGTCGCCCTCGGGGCAAACTGCACTTTTACCTTAAGCCCTTCCTGGGTTCTTTCGAGGACTCACCCTTTTATTTGTTTACCATCTTTCAGGCAGTCTGACAAGCAACCAGCGGAATAGAGATCCGCGGTGCTTCCGGACATTCTGGGGTCTGTAGCAGCAGCAGTACCACGTGCGAGAATTCTTGAGCGAGAGGCTTCTGATTCCGCACTTAGGTATATATTTATAGGATTTTGTTTAATGGCTCTGTAGCTGTAGCTGCATGCATGTAGGTCAGATCATGAATTTGTATATGCCATATGATCGGAAATATATTCGCCTTTGATGCCTTCTCGAGTCGAGGCGGAGCCGACTTGCCTATATTGGATTTGTTATGATATGAATTCAGTGTTTCTGTGGTTGTTGCGATGAGCAATGTTTGGTATACCATGAACTGCTTGGTTGGTATTTTGTTGAGTTATCATGTATACTTGCCATGTATGGGTTCTGTAGGTTGCTAGTCGATTCTCGTTTGTGCTGTATTTGAGCTCGATGCTCACGCCGCGCTTTCCGCCGTAAGTTCCGGTTCTCGGCGTCGCGGCCGGCTCCGCCTCCGCAACCGGGCGGGGTGGCTGTGACAGAGTGTCCAAGACAGGCGTCCCTCAAGGGTGCTAAGGCACCGTTGTAGAGGCGCCGCAAACCCGCGATGCCATAATTGGTCATCAATGAGGACGAAGCGGAGGGCTTGCTTGCGAACCTGGGGATCTGTGGTGCTGGCTTTTAGCGCAGCAATGAGAGGGTTTCTCCGATCAGGATCGGATCATGCGTTGCTAGAGAGGCAATATCAATATCTTCCGTGATGGAAGGACCGGCCGAGTGGCTGTGGTGGAGGGAGTCTTTCCCTTTGATAGCATGTCTGCTGTAGTGTTCTCGAACGCGGAACATGTATGAAGATGACTTCTTCAAAGTCGGTTCGTAGGGTGTTTACCAACTTAAGGTATTTGATCGGGGTGGCGTCCTTGCACTCGGCGCACCCTTGAACTCCGGTGAATCACCACCGCGAGTCGCTGTGGACATGGAGGCGGCGAATGCCTGCCCTTGTGGCGAGTTTCAGCCCGGCGACGAGGGCCTCATATTTCGCAACATTGTTAGTTACTTGAAATTGAAAAGAGACACGAAGGAATACTTCCATACCTAGGGGTCCACGTAGATACACACCCCGCGGGGATTCAAGTTTGGATGAGCCATCCACAAAAAAGTCCCATTCGGGAGGAGTGGGTCGAGGTGCGGGGCCCTTCTCAGGGGCCGAGAGTATATCAGCAATCGAGAATACCGCAATAAAGTCGGCGAGGGCCTGGCCCTAAATTGCCTTTCTGGGCTCATAATTGATGTTAAAACCGCCAAGTTCGATACACCACTTGCCGAGGCGTCCTGAATGGTCGGGGCGCCTTAGGATGTCCTGAATTGGCAAGTCCGTTCGGACTATAATAGTGTGCCCTTGGAAGTAGGGCTTGAGCTTCCTTGCTGCATATACAAGAGACAATATAGCCTTTTGGAGGGGAGGATACCTTGTTTCCGTATCTTGGAGAGTATGGCTGGTGTAATAGACCGGCCATTGCTTGGCGGCCTCTTCCTTAATAAGGACAGAAGCGACACTTCTTTCTGAGGTGGCGAGGTAAAGGACCAGGTCATCGCCTGGCCTAGGGCTTTGAGTGCCGGTAGTTCTTGCAAGTGTCGTTTGATGGAGGCATATGCCTCCTGACATTCTTCCGTCCATTTGCAAGCTTTTTTCTTGCGAATCTGATCGAAGAAAGGTTTGCAGCGATCACTTAGTTTGGAGACGAATCGTCCCAAGGCCACTAGCTTTCCTGCCAGCTGTTGGACTTCCTTGAGCCCCCTGGGGGTGCGCAAGGTAGTGATTGCCTCAATCTTTTTGGGATTTGCATGGATTCCTCCTTTGGAGATTTGGTATCCCTAGAACTTCCCTTCGCCCACGCCGAAGATACACTTCTTTGGATTTAATCGCATATTGTATTTGCGGAAGTTGTCGAATGTTTCCTTCAAGTCTGTGAGATGGGTTGAGGTGGCCTTGCTTTTGACCACAATGTCATCCACATAAGCTTCAAGATTTCGGCCAATCGGCTGCGAAGACTTGATTTACAAGCCTTTGGAAGGTAGCCCCACATTCTTTAAGCCGAAGGGCATTCTTATATAATGATATACGGCCACGCCAGAAGAAAAGGCGGTTTTTACCGCGTCCTCTGGGTCCATAAACACGAGTTGGTACACGCTTTAATCATCGAGAAAAGAAAAAACCGAGTGATGAACGGATGAGTCAACCGGTTGGTCAATGGATGGTAAAGGATAGGGGTCCCTTGGGCAGGCCCTATTAACCCCTTGTAGTCCACACAAAGTCGCCACTGACCGCCCTCTTTATCGGCGAGGACAATATTCGCAACCCATTCAGAGTAGTGAACTTCCTTGATTATATTTGCCTTAAGCAATTTCTGCACTTCAGTGCGTACAAAGTCCTTACGGTCAAGGGCCATGCCCCTTGTTTTCTGTCTAACCGGGCTAAAGCCGGGGAGTACACTTAACTTGTGAGAAATAACAGCAGGATCCACTCCTGGTAGGTCCTCAGGGCTCCATGCGAAGACATCACTTTTGGCATGGAGGAGGTGGATGAGCGCTTGCTGGTCTTTTTCCTCGAGGTCCTTTCCCACCCGAAACTTCTTCCCGGAGAGATCTCAACTTCTTCAAAGGCTCCAGACAAGTCGAGGCAGTTTCGCCCAGGACCAGCTTCCTCTGCGGGTGCCTTACTCTTAGGCTCGGATGGCTGGGGAAGCTGCGGGAGCCCGGCGAGGGCAGAGACATAATTGCCTCTGGCCACATTCTGGTTGACAAATATATAGGCATCCCCAGCCGCAGTGTGAAAAACTAGAGTCAGGGTTCGCACATCACAGCGGACATGGAACTCAGTTTGAGTATGTCGCCCGATGATGGCGTTATATGTCGTAGGAGATCCAGGACAATAAAGTCCACATAGCTCGAATGACATACCTGCTTTTTTTCCTTGGTGGTTCCCATCATCATGTAGGGCAGGGTGATCGACCCCAAGGTTGGGATTTCATCCCGTCCTATTCCAAAGGTGGCCCCCTTTGCGGGCTGAATTTGTGACAAAGGCACTTTTGCCTCAACCAGTGTGCTTGTAGATCACGTTGGCATTTGCCCCGTATCCATGTAGATTCTGCCGACGTCCCATCCCGCAATACGGGCAGTGATAACCAAGGGGTCAGCGTGTCACAGCCACCCCGCCCGGTTGCGGAGGCGGAGCTGGCTGCGACGCCGAGAGCCGGAACCTACGGCGGAAAGCGCGGCAACGGAGCATCGAGCCCAAATAACAAACAGCCAAGTGGCAACTAGCAACCTAGATACTCAATCAAGGCAAGCATACTAGTAAATCCATCTTCTACCAAACATGCAGTTCATGGTGTCAAACATCAAACATCGCCACAACACAGAAACACCAACCCATAATACAACAACAACTCCAATATAAGCAAGTCGGGGCTCTGCCCTCGACTCAGAAGACAACCAAAGGCAGAATATGTCTCAGATTATACGTCTTATATAAATACATGATCTAAACTACATGCATGCAGCTACATTTCTGAGCCATTAAACCAAAACCTATATAAACCTATTGTGCGGAATCGGAAACTTTCTCACTCGGGAGATTTTCCGCCCGTGGTACTCTGCTGCTGAAACCCAAGAAATCCAAAGCACTGCGGATCTCTATTCCGCCTGATTGCTCTTCAAGACAGCACTGAAAGGTGTAAACAAATGAAAGGGTGAGTCCTCGAAAGGACCCGATGAGGATAAGGGGTAAGGTAAGTATATGTAACCTGCAAAATGCGAAGGATAGCAATATATGCAACAGAATACGGAATAACGTGTATGTACAGAAAGTAGATCGAGTCTCGAAGGACGTGCGATTCTAAATCGCCATAAACCTTATAATAAATCGAACGACCTCCACTAAGGGAGTCGGAAGCCGAAGCTAATACAGAAGCATGGTGCACCAGCTGGGGTAGCGAACCCACAACTGTCGTAATATTAACAGACAGAGTATGCCATAAGGCATACTCCTCAAAACTACAGAATATGCCCAAAGGCATAAAGTTCCGAAATACCAGCAGAACAGAAAATGAAACCAAAACATATACTTAGCTTACCAAAACAACGAACCAAACCCTTACCTCAAAATCCAGTATTGGACCGATTGGATAACACCTACACCGTGCCCCGAAACTTAGAACTCCTCTTTCCTAACCTCCGAAACTCAGAATCTGCCAAACCAAGTTGAATTAGCATCCTTATCAACCACACTACCAAATTACAACCCCGACCCCAACACCGAAAATCCGGCTGCAATTTCCGTAAAATTCCAGATTTTCACGTAAACGCCGTAATTCAGAACCAACCTAGACAATGCAAGATTATTCCTTGACAAACATCATACAATAAGCAGAACTGATCAAATCCAACCTTAAACCCTTCATTACCCGCCATTTTCCGATAATCCCGCTTAATTGTAACTTTTCTATTTCCTAACCGAATTCAACATTTCAAACTTCCATCCACTCCTAAATTCAACCCCAACACCATATTAACATCCAACTCAACCAAAATGAACCTCCAACATTGAAAAAGAATCATTCAAAGATTCGGTTTTCAACCAACTTTTTATCCAACTTCCAATTCAATCCATTCAAGCTACCAAACAACCATTCTAACCACCAATTTCATTTCTAAACCATGAATGCTATCCAATTGCATCCAAAACAACAAAATCCATTTTTGAAAATCAACCCATAATTCTGCCATTTGGGGATTTTTCCCTCAACTTGTTTTCCATCAAATTGAATCCATACACAAGCTTAGAATCATGCTAGGACTAACATACTTGAAGCATGAAACAAGATAACAAACACACACCATTTTGGAAAATCTTCCAAAAATTCGGCCAATATAGGGTTTCTTCCCAATTTGTGTTTTCCAAAATCTAACACTTGATTAACACTCTCCTACCACCCAAGAACAACATACTAAAATATTTGAGGAAGAAAATAATCATAGCTTATAGATAAGAACAAACACAACAAATGCAAAAACTTCTCTTTTAACCACTAAACTTCAAAACTAATGTGAAAAGAGGACTTAGGAAGGTACTTACCACAAGTAGCAAGCAATTCCTCTTTGATTTCTCCCAAGAATAAGAAGTTCAAGCTTGAAGGTTGCTCTTCAATGGAGGTTTCGGCAGAGGCAGCAGCAAGGAGAAGAAGAAGAGAAGAAAGAAAGAAATGAGATAAGTCTAATATTATGTAATAATATGCCTTATATATTTTCCTACACTTTAGCCCATCCCTCTCTTCCTTTAATTAAAAATGGGACATGTGTCCCATTAATCACACACACACACACACTTGCTGCCGAAAAGAAAGGGCTGCTGCTGTACCCATGCTGATTTCTTTTAAATTTGCACCCATTTGCAAATTAACTCCCAATTTTTCCGAAAGTTCCAATTCTTTTTGCCCAAAAATAATTACCGAATTCCAAAATTAATGAAACTCGGACACAACCTTCAGAATATTATAACATTCACAGAACATTTTTCAGAAATTCATTTACCTTTCCGGAGTGTCCTACCGAGCTCGCTGAACCCGAACCAAAACCCGACGTGGCCGCACAACAATCGAACCACAACCCATCACAACAAAATTCCACAAAAATAACCATAAAATCCACCTTAAAATATAGCATGCCTTACCCTGGAGCCGCCGGAAATATTCCATACCGAGCCCCGGGATTCCGCCTGAGCCCCGGAGTCGCCCGAACCGCACGTCACGTCCCCAAAAACATGCTCCGTAAAAACCTCCGGGTCGCTCCCACGATTCCAAATCCGCAAACGGTTCCTCAATCTGAGGTCCTGAGCGCCACCGGGCCTGGCCAGACGCCCCGAGCCAACTCCGACAACCCCGGCGCCGGAAAAATATTTTCGCGGAAAACCCCAACTTTGAATATTTCGCCAATTGGTTAGTAATGTTGGTTAGAAAGTGTAATTGGTGATTGGTATGATTGATTGGAAGCTTGAATGGTTTGATTTGGAAGTGTGGGAAAAATTGGTTAAGGGTTGAATTGTTCAAGTAATTCTTTTTCCATGTGGATGTTGTGTGTTGATTGAATTGGATGCGAAATTGGTAATGTGGATGAAAGTAGGTGCGATATGGCGTTTGAAATGTCATTTTCGGGTTAGAAATGAGAAAGTTAGTTTTATGCGGGTTTCTGGGAAAATGTCGGAATGCGGGTTTTAAGGTTGGAATGTGGTTGTGGGTGTTGGAATAACAAGGTTCTAGCTCGGTTCGTAAACCGAGCTTCGTCAGGAATTTTGCGGGAAAGTGCTAGTTTGTTCGGGAATAGGTTTCTAATGGTTGTAGGAATTGTTCTGACATAATTATAGTTGTTCACTTGTTTTCGTTGGTGGAGTAGCGTGGGACCGGGATAGGCAAGTTGCGACTTTTCGTGCCGGGAGCCGGGATCTCCCAGGAATTGTGCAACGGAGCGGTGTCGCTGAGGTAAGGGCTTAATTGGTAAAATGTATGTTTGTTCCGTTTCGAGGCCCGGAAAACCTTAGAGGTCCGGGTTCTTATTCTCGTTTCAGTATATGTTCTCAGCGCTTGGCGCTTGCTAGACACCTTAGGTTCTGTGAATTCTGTATGTATATGTGTTTTGGTGCGAAAGCACTCGTCCACGGAGGGCGGGGGCTTACTCTGTTATTAGTTCATGAATTGTATGGTTGCATTTTATTTTGGTTATACGCATGAAATTTCCGTTAGTTTGCTTCCACAATCTTTCCGTTTTCGGGTCCGCTACGCGCGGCGGGTCTCGATGGACCTGCCACTCCTTTCCATTCCGGCTTCCGCTTCCAGCGTCCCGGCGCCCCCGCCTCCGCAACCGGGCTCGGGCGGCGTGCGGTGACAAGAGGAGTGGTCTATCTGGTAGATCTGCCTCATATGACGGCGTCTTGCCGAAGCGCCTTCACACTGTGTGATTACGCCGATATGTCCCCTTGCCGGGGGGACCTGAACCAGATTCTCCTGACATGGGTTTTGTTGGGAGCGCCCCCGCCGGCGGTCCTCTGGCCGGCGCCCTTCACGGTCACCTTCTCTTCTACGGCCCTCCTCAGTTTGGAGCAAGTACTCCCTGAGCTTGCCTTGAGCCAGCATTTCTCCAATCATGCGCTTAAGCTCAAAACAGTCCTCAGTGTCGTGACCTTTGTCACGGTGGTAGCGGCAAAACTTGTTGCTTTGCCTTGTAATTTCCTGGGAGAGGGGGCGAGGCCAAGTGGGGACCTCCCTCTTTTTTTCCAAGGCATGGAGGATGTTGGTACGAGATTCCCTCGGCGGGGAAGAGAAATGTATGCCCTCTCCCTCTTTGGGGCGTGAGTCTTGCCTTTGAGACCTAGGGTCCGGTCGCGAGGGCTGTCCCTTGGCATCCGCCGTGGTGGCTCTGGCGAGTGGTCGAGTGACCTCTTCCGTATTCATAAATCGCGACGCTGTACTTAAGAATTGTTCCATATTGGTGGGCGGGTTAGTGTGGACATCCACAAAGAAAAGGGACTCCCAGTGAGGCCTTGGATAGCTGCAAGCAAGCGAGCTTCTTCTCCCAGATTAGGGACCTGGATAGACTCGGCCTGGAAGCGTTGAATATATTCTCTGAGGGGCTCATCCTTTTTCTGCCGTATCTTAAGAAGGTGTCCCGCCGTTTTAGGAGGTGGTTTGGATACCACAAAATGGTTGGAGAAGTTGCGGGATAGATCCTCGAAGGAATCAAACCGTTTGTCCCGGAGAGTGGTATACCAGTTGGCGGCCCCGGTAAGTGTGGAGCTGAAAGCTCTACAGAGCGTGTTGTCGTCCGCCCTTGCTATTGCCATTGCGGAGGACGTAACGCTGGAGGTGAATATCGGGTCTGATAGGCCATCATAAGCATCCAGCTTAGGCTGTGACGAAAGTCCGGAAGGGGAGTTTCTAAAACCCGCTGCGTAAAAGGTTGGGTCCAGGTGGTCCAGACCCATCCTCGGAGATATTATGGACACCGGCCCTTTCATCTCTTTTTCCACTTCCTCTAATCGTCTAGTAAGCGCGATAAGTAATGACGAAGAAGGATCGGGGTTACTTACTTGCCGAGGAGGAGTAGGCTGGGCGTTGGCTGATTAGTCCGCAGCGTTCAACGCTATCCGAACGCCCGAAGAGTGGTGGCGAGAGTTTCACGTAAGTTGAAAGCAACCACCTCGGTGATCGTTTGCGGGGCGGCGGGATCCAGGCCCGTTGGAGGGTGTTTGGAGGTGGAGTGTTTCGCTCCTGAGGCATGTTACGGTTAACGTGGGAGGAGCTTTCCTCCGTTGAGTGAATAGAGAGTTCTCCCCGTTGTGGGGGAACGTGGTTCGGGGATGGCTCTGATGGTGGATCATTGTTCGTATTTGTCCCGGGAGGATTCCTCCTCCCTTGGCGATTCTGTTGGCACTCCGGGTGGTTGGCATGACTTATTGCTTGTGGTTTGTAATATGGGTTTATAGTAAGAACTTTCGTTCCCACAGACGGCGCCAAACTGATAGTCTCGTTCCTAAAGAAGGCCCGGACTCTCAGTTGATGTGATGGAGAAGATGATGTTCTTGAGACTCCAAGCTTGCTGTTCAGAGTAATCTGTAAAAGATAGGAAGAATACTCAGAAGTAGCAAGAGGGGAGTGGGGGGGCGTGTAGTAGCTTACCCGATTTAGGGTGGACATCACCCTATTTATAGAGTGATGCCGGAGAAGAGCCTCCCAGGTTGAAGCCCTTTAGGCAGCTGTTGAGATAAGTCATGTCGATCGATTGGAGATAAGGCGGTTGTGATGATGAAGATCTCAGCAAACCGCCTTAGGTGATTCACTTGTCAGAGAATGTCTGGCGTATAAATCTGGTGAAGATCTCCCAGGCTCGTGCTGCCCTCCTTATTGGCCGGTTGATGTCAGACGACCAGATGGTCTATCTCCAAGTGGAGCAAGCGGCGGGCGAAGGCCTATAGGGGCGAAGGCCCAAATAGAATATAGCCAAATAAGGGGTGAGGGTTGCACGAACCTGGGTACCAGGGCCTTATCTGGGCGGGGCCAGTATAGGCAGGAGACTGGGAGTAAGACCCATGGAGGCGAAGGGGATCGCGAGGGCTCGCCCTAAGACCGCGAGGGTGGCCCGCGCAGGCTTTAGAAACGCAAGGGTGAGTATGAGACGTCGCCCATGCGAGTCTTGAGGCCCGCGAGGGCAGGACCCCGCGTAGGTGAGGCTGGAGACCACAAGTATGAGATCTTGCGCAGGCTATACTGGAGACCACAAGGATGAGGCTTCCTCAAAGGCCTTGTACGTTTATAATATGATGCGAGGGCGCGTTTGCTTGGGTAGTGTACCAAGATGCCTCCTCCCGAGAGCGGAGTATGGGCTGGGTCCTGTACTCCGTTTTTTCGAAAGTACTTTGCTGAGGACCGACGTAGCAGCCATAAGTAAAAATCTTGCTGAGGACCGACGTAGCAGCCATAAGTGAAAATCGTTTGTGATCCTTGTGAGTTTTTGAGGGGGGGGGCATTTGCTTGGGTAGTGTACCAAGATGCCTCCTCTCGAAGGCGAGTATGGGCGGGTCCCGTACTGCTCAAATTCAAGTCTTTGGAGTTGGCGAAGGCGCTTGGGCCGTTTGCGGACCGTTTGATTGTGAAGGCAGCGAAGAGTCCCTTCAGCATTTAATGCAGGAGAGATAAAGGAAGATGAGAGGTTTACTGACCGTTATGGGACGCAACACGTGGCGCCGTAGGGGTCGATTACACTTTGTAAAAGCGTTTCTTCTTTTTGTACGGCAGGGGAGAGGTTTAATAACCGCTGGATGCTGGCACGTGGCGCCTCAGGAGCCGTTCACGCTTAAAAAGCGCTTTTTCATTTTGGCGGGCTTATAAAAGCGTATCCGAGAAGATTGAAGCCTTTCTTCTCCACTCTTGCATTTGTTCGCTCTGCTCTGAGTAACCCTTTCGTATTCTTGCGTTTCTTGGCTATTTCATCGGCAGTTGAGAGGTGATTTGCGGTGGTTCCTCCTTTTCGTTTGAGATTCCGCCGGTCAACTGTTCATTTGCCAACCGCTCCGTCCGTTCTTGCTTACTTCTCAACTAATCAGGTAAGTTTCCGCTCCCTGCACACTGAGTGCCTCCAGTTCTCTGAGCGCACAGAGCGTTTGACGAAATGCCTTTGCAAGGCTGTGTTTATTTATATGCTTGTGGTTCTTCTTTTTGTAGAGATGGATTCCATGGAAGCCGTTCGCCCGATGGTTGCTCCTCTAGACAAAACCACGGTGAAGTTTGAGAGAATTCACCAGATATGGTGGAGGCCTTCGCCCGTGGAGAAAACGCCGGTATATGCGTCCCGTGCGGGTGTTTGTCGGGCGTTGGGTTGGGCGGTTACCGAGGATAACAAGGAGATCCGGGTGCTATGCTCGTACACGGCGCAGCTCGCGGCGGGGCTGCGGTACCCCTTACCGCAACTGGTGCAAGATCTATGTGCTGATTGGGGAATGCCACAAACTCAGTTGGCGCCCAATACTTTCCTGAGTATTGCGGGCTACATAGTAGCCTGCCACATGGACGGCGTGAATCCATTCGCCGATGTGTTCGGCGGTTCTATCGGTTGGAGCTGAGAGTGGGGGTGCATTCTTCCACGTAACTCCCATAAACGCGTTGGAGGTAACCACTCCATCTCCTTCATTGCTGCGCCCCGATCCTACCACAATTGGCACGGATCCTTTTTCTTCTTGCCTCGTGACAAGGCACATTGGACTTTCCCGTGGCGAGGACGCGACAATCCGTGCATAGCATTGCTCGGTGGCCTGTGCTGTCTCACGGGGGAGTGCGGTGGCAGGCATACGTTCAACTACTGGGGTGGGTGGACGATGTCTTTTCAAGGAGCGCGTGCGATGCGTTCTTCCCCTTCTCAGCTGCCCAACTGGACGAGACCACCCTGAGGTGGGCTGGGATCAGCACGGGTTTCGTGCTGGACCCTGAGGTGCCCCCGCCATACGAGGGATGGGCTCCCGTCCATCGTGGGACAACGATAGACTCTTTCTACGCTGCTCTGGCGGCGCCCAAAGGTACGCTGCGTGATGGCCGCCAGGCCCAAATACGCATAAAAGGCCTAACAAAAGGCCCACGAACAAGCCCGGAACAAGGGCCCCATTAAAAAACTCATAATCCGAATAAAGATTGAGAACGTTCCCGGACATTACTTCCCGAAGTGCATATAGGACCTAAAACGAATAATCACCTTACATTGGGATATTACAATAATACCACTGAAACATGGGACTATAAATACATTCACTATTCATACCGAAAGGGGTAACATTTATTAACTACTCAACACGACTCGTCAAATCACATCAGAGAATCTCTCTATTCCTCGACAATCGTGCCCCAGCGCGCAAAGTCGACCTAATGGCTTCCGTCAATATCGTGACGCGCAAGTCAAATCGGAACGTGGCAATCACGCGCACTGATTTGCCACCAAATGGCGCCGTCTGTGGGAACGGCGGTGGTCCCCAAAATCAGATTGAACGTGGGGCCATTCCCGTTCCCGATCACCCCAGCCGGAGGGAGAAGGTTCCACCAACGGCCGCACGGCCGATCCCAGCTACGGGGGTTCCCGGAGGAATCATCCAATGGAGCCACCTCCCTACGCCCTACCTCCGGCTACCGTCAAGTGACATCCGGCACTTGGACCCCGATCTTGTCCAAGCATGCGGGTGGTCCTTCAGAAGAGCGAAGAAACCAGAACGTGCATACTGGTCAATCCTGTCGGTCTCGCGATAGGCAGATATCACGGCCTAACCGATCGGGCTATGATAGCCAGCAGGAAGGTTCACAACAAGTTCCATCTCCGGACCGTCAAAGCCGGCAGCGCTCGAGGTCCCCAAGGGAGTACAAGAGGGACCGATCGCCAAGGCCGGAGAGACTGGTCCGCGGTGATCCACGGGACGATGTGATCAGTCAACTGTTGCATCGCCTGGAGAGAGTCGAGAGAAACTCGGGCATTCCCGAGCACAAATGCGAGGACATCCCTGATGAAGGACCGTACACCAGCAGGATTCGGGACGCCCGGATGCCCCGAATATTCAACTTGCCGCATCCTTGGAAGTTTACCAAGGTTCGGGAGACCCCGACGCTTTTGTCCGCAAGTACAAGAGAGCAATGGAGCTGAAAGGAGCCAACGAGGCGGCCTTGTGCAAGTGCTTTGAGGTAGCTCTAGGAGGTCCGGCCTCGCTTGGTACAACTCGCTCCTCCCGAACTCGGTGTTATCGTTCGGGGTCCTGTCTACCAAATTCGCAACACACTTCATCGTATGCAAGAGGTCAGCGTAAAGGGCCATTCAGATGTTTGACATCAAGCAAAGACCTAACGAGAGTATTCGGGAGTTCGTCGAGAGGTTCAACCGGGAAGCCGTGACACGCTCCGATCTAACGGACAACATCCGGATCATGGCATTCACAAAGGCTCTCATCCCGAACTCGCGCCGGCTTACGAGTTGTCCCTAAGAACTTCACCGGTGTAGAAGAAATGTACGCTGTCACCCTGTGAGCATATGATTGCTCAAGAAATGTTGTCTCGGCGTGAAGGGAAGCAGACACCAGGGATAACCGAGAGCCGAGGAAGGATAACCCGAGGAGCCAGCCGGTCAAGCAGCCAGGGAGTTGGGGAGGACAGAAGAGGACTTTCGAGAGAAGTTCGGGCTTCACCCCCCTTAATACGTCCCGGGCTAGTATCCTCGCGGCACTCCAAAGACAAGGCACCGGGAGTATTAACTGGCCCAGGGCCATGCCGGAAGGGGCGAGGCGTGATTCGTCAAATGCATCGGGCCACAGAGACACCGGGCATGAAATCGAATAAAGGCTACCAATCAAGAGGTATATAGAGCACCTCATCAAGAAAGGCTCTCGGGAGAGTACACAAGATGCCTCGGGCGAGGAAGTTTCCCGAGGCAAAGGGAAGGCTGAAGAAGATTCATCAGGACCGAACAAGAAGGGCAAGGAGAAGATGGTTCCGCCGCAGCCCACCGGGATCCTGAACACCATAACAACCACGCTGGGTTCGAATGCAAGGAAGAGGAAGGCGAGGGAGATAGCCTCGCTAAGCTACGGAGATCCGTCTTCAAGAATCAAACGAGCAGATGGGTCCGAAGTGCGTCTGCCGCATTATGACCCACTCATCATCACCCTACGGATCGGGACCATTGACGTCAAAAGGGTTCTGTGCGACGACGGCTCAAATGCAGATGTGCTGTTCAGAAAGGCGTATGAAGGCCTCAAGCTTAAGTCAAGCCGATTGAACCCCGTCAAGACAAAGAACCTACGGTGTGGGCCCGGACGAGATACCGATGTTAGGCTCCATCGAGCTTCCTCGCGATGTTCATCGGGGTAGGCCCTCAAGGCCAACCTCGTACACCACGTTGATGGTCAAATGGCTCGCCCTCGATGTCCCCTCTCGCGTACAATGCTATCATCGGGAGGGAAACCCGGTAGCTATTCACATGAGGACCGACGTGAAATTCCCGACCATCACGTCGCTACGGATGAGGGGGACGCCGATCTACGTGAGCCAAAGAGAGGCCAAGGATGTCATGGCGATAGCTCGAAGAGTCCCACTCCGGGTTGCCCGAAGGAAAACGATGAGGAAGCGGGTACATGTAAGACGTTGTCCTGGAAGGAGATAGGACAACGAGAATCGCAAAGACTTGCCGAGAGGGATAAGCAAAACCTTGTAAACTTACTTGAATGAATAAAGACTTGTTCGCTTACTCTCCGAGTGACATGCCCGGATTAACCCGAAGGTAATACAACACGGCCGCACATCAATCCTAGTTCCGCACCGATAAGGCGTAAGAAAAGAAATAATGCCCCATTCAAAAGAGCCTTCATCAAAGAGCAAATTTCAAGCTCCTCGATGCGGGGTCATAAGGGAAGTATCGTATCCCGAATGGCTGAGCAATCCCGTGGTGGCGACCCGAGAGGATAGCGACAAGCCGCGCATGTGCATCGACTTCACTAACGTAAATGATGCTTGCCCGAAGGATTCGTATCCAACTCCTCCGATCGATAGGCTCGTGGACTCCACGGCCGACACGCAAGGCTCTCTTTCTCGACGCTTACGGTGGGTATCATCGATAAGGATGGACCCGGCCGATGAAGAAAAACATCTTTCATGTTTACGTTGGAACGCATTGTTATACGAGAATGCCCTTCGGGCTGAAGAACGCCGAGCAACCTACCAAAGATTGATGGACAAGGTATTCTCCGAGCAGATTGGAAGAATTCTCGAGGTTTATGTTGACGATATCATCATCAAAAGCAAGGAAGAAGAAAATCTAATCCGCGATATTGAAGAGGTGTTGGGCAGATCCGAAAGTATGGATTACGGCTGAATCCGGATAAGTGTGTTTTCGGGGTAACGTCCGGGAAATTTCTCTGGTTTATGGTGTCCGAACGCGGCATCGACGCGAATCCCGCAAAGATCGAAGCACTCTTGAACGTGAGGACACCCTCATCGATAAAGGACGTGCAGAGACTCCTCGGGAAAATTACGGCCCTCACTGCTTTATATCTCGATATGGAGACAAGTGTCGTCCGTTCTTCAAGCTTTTAATCAAAGAAGGCGCTGAGCAAGGCCGAATAGGCGTACGCAAAGGTGAGAAAAAATCTAAGGAAGAAAACGCAAAGGAAAGAGCTAGGTTCAGTTGGAATCCCGAATGCCAAAGAGCCTGGGAGGAAATCGAGCCTACCTACTCGAAATGCCTACGCTTCGCAACCGACCGAGGACAGACCCTCATTGTATACCCGGCAAGAGGTGAAAAGGCCGTCGATTCGGTACTTGTTCAAGAAGACGACCAAGGGAATCAGTTGCCGGTCTATTACGTAAGCAAATCCCTGCACGGAGCCGAACTGAACTACCCGATGATCCAGAAGGCGGTATACTCTCTGGTCCTTTCAGCCAGAAGGTTGAAACCATACTTCCTCGGGTTTTCCATCATTGTTCGAAGTAATGTCCCTATCAAGGACATCTTAAGACGGTGAGACCACTCCGGAAGGCTATCAAAGTGGTGCGTCGAGCTAAGCGAGTACGAGATCAAGTATGAACCCCAAGAGCGATCAAGGCACAAGCATTAGCTGATTTTATCGCGGAATTGCCCAAGGAGTCCGAGAGTGCGGATTCTTTGAACGAGGATAGTCCGGTCTGGACCCTACACGTGGATGGAGCTTCGGATCGGACAAGCAAGGCGCCGGACTAGTACTCAAGGCCCGTAAGGAATGAAGGCCACCAAGTCAATCAAGTTCAATTTCCCGGAAACGAACAACGCAGCCGAATATGAAGCCCTCATTGCTGGTCTGGAGTTAGCCAAGAAGGCGGGAATCCGATCACTGAAAGCATGCAAAGACTCAACCTTCTCGCTCAGCAGATGAACGGGGAGTACGAGATCAAAGAACCAAGTCTTAAGAGGTACGCCAAGTAGCAAAAAGGTTGGCAGCGGATTTCAAAAGTTATGCATCGAGAAGATCCCGAGGACGCTCAATTCGGAGGCTGACCAACTTTCAAGTCAGCTTCTTACGACGAAGAAAAAGTGAACCTTGCATCGACTACTCCCGGATAGGCTGCATTGCTTCGGGATGGAGGTCACCTTCTTGGAAGTACCTCGATGAAGGGGTGCTCCTGACAACCCAACCGATGCCGCAAACATCAAGAAAGGCCAGCAAGTTTGTCATAATTGGAGATAGTATGTACCGTAAAGGATTCTCTTCCCCGCTGCAGAAATGCGTCGGTGAAGGAGGCACCGAGGACATTCTACGGGAAGCTCATGAAGGCACCTGCGGGTCGCACGTTAAATCGGACGCCTTAGCTGCGGTCATACTAAGACAAGGGTTCTTTTGGCCTACTCTCAAGGAAGACGCAAGGAGGCTAGTGAACAAGTGCAAAGGTGTCAGAGCACGCCGAATACAAAGAGTTCCCTGAGTATGTATCATCCTCGGACTACCCCATACCGTTCGCCGTGTGGGGAGTCGATCTGATTGGAGCTTTGCCCACCGCCCCCGGAGGACTTAAGTATTGTGTGGTCGCCGTGGATTATTTCACCAAGTGGATAGAAGCCCAACCCTTGGCTACTATTACAGCTGAGAACATCCGAAAGTTTGTTTGGAAAAGCATCATCTGCAGGTTCGGGTGCCCGAAGGTCCTGGTCGCCGATAACGGAGCTCAGTTCACTGACGGTGGATTCCAAGATTTCGCCGAGGAATTCGGGATCAAGATTCATTTTGCTCCGGTCGCCCACCCGCAGAGCAATGGCCAAGTTGAAGTATCCAACCGAACGTTGAAGGATGGGTTAAAGGCCAGACTTGGAAAGGCGAAAGGAAAGTGGCCCGGGGAACTCCCTCACGCTTTATGGAGTTACCGGACTACGCCCCGAAGGTCAACCGGAGAAACCCCGTTCTCCCGACATACGGGACCGAGGCGCTAATCCCGATTGAAGTAGCAAATTCATCCTCGAACCGAAGTGTTCAAGAAGTAGCAAATGAGCAAGGTTTGAGAGCAAACTTAGACTTTCTCGAAGGAAGAAGAGATGAAGCAGAGCTTCAAGGAAGGCTTTTCAACAGAGAACCGCGTCTGCAGCAAACTCAAAAGAGAAGGCAAAAAATATCAAAGTGGGTGATTTGGTCTTAAGGCAAACCAAACTAGGATCCCGAATACCAAAAGTGGGCGCGTCGCCCGAACCGGGAAGGCCCTTCGAGGTCGTCGCCGAAGAACGGAAAGGAGTTTACAAGTTATCGATCCCAAGGACGAGAGTTAGCAAATTCTTTTCATTCCGAGGCTTTGAGGAAATACTTTGTTTGATCGGGAAATAATAAAGTGAATCCAGAGACAAGTGTTGAACCAAACCTTGAATGTTTTCATTAATAATGCCCGAGGTCGGATTTACAAAAATGGATAAAAAAGTAAAGCACATCACTCAGGATCGGCAAAATCATCAACAGTTACTGGTTCGGGCGGATGCAGAAATTCGTCCCCGTACCAGCTGGGATCCTCTTCGGGCTCCTCACGCCCATCAAGTCCGGACAGGTCAGCATGAGGGTTGCGCTCAACTATCTGTTTTCTAGCCAAACAAAACCCGAAGGTGTATTTGTTAACGGCCAGATCCATCGCCTCACTTAGCACCTTCTCGGTACTTCGGGATTTTGGCTTGGAGCGCGGCGACTTCATCCCGAAGTCTCGATTCTCCTCATCCTTGACCCGCAGCTCCCGCTCAAGTGCTCCTTCCGATTGGCGAGGTCCACTTGAAACCTCTCCTTTTCAGCCTTGAGCGATTTAGCTTCTTCCCGAATAGCGCCTCGTAATGGCGGCGCTCTTTGACCGCGCCAGAAGGCAACCTCAGCCAAGGCGAAGTCATCAGCCTCACCGGCCGAGATTCTCCCGGATATGTGAGCTGGGAAGCTCGAGCTTAGGAGTGGTACGGAAACCCGCAGCAATCGCTCGTAGTGATGGACTCGCCGGATTAGCTTTGCCACCACGGCTACGGCTTTAGTCGCCCGTTGTTCGGCCTCGACCGATCCGTGGGACGCTTGGGTGATCCGGGAAATCCACCCGCCCATTGTGGCCACACGGACAAGATTAAGACAGATTATTTTCCCGAGGTGCGAGCATGAGAAACCAAGACTTAAGAAATAAACTAACAGATGCTAACCTGATACCCGAGGGCGGCCACTTTGGAAGCGGCGACGTCCATGTCAGGGTAGAAGTGCTCTAGGCACTCCATTGTTCGGGCGGTGGTGGTCCCGTTGAAAAGCTAGGGATCCATGTCCTTGACGTCTTCATCGTCGAGTACATTTTGATCCTAATGGATCAGCCACCCGGGCTCCAGGGGAATAAGATTATCCCCGAACTGAGCCAGCCTTTTCATCCCGCAGCCGCCGCTCTCTCTTCGGGCCTCCTCCATCCGGACCTAAGGTACAAAAATGAGATCGAACCACGTCATGCAGCGGGTTCACCAAACATTCGGGAAAGATTCCCGAATAGATTCCAAAAACAGAGATTGTGTAATTTCACTGATTGATTACCTAGCTGAAACTCGATGGGCTCGACCTCGGGGGCACTTTGCCCGGTCACCCTGGAAGCTGTGAACTTCCCCCTTGTCCTTCTAACTTGTTCAGGGGAGGTCCGCAAAGATGTCATAAACGTCATCCCGAGTGGGATGACCTTCCATATGGACCGGGATGGAACTTCCCGGCAGCTTCTCAGGCTGGCCCGCAGCCTCAAAGATCTACCGGCGCCTCTTTTCCGTTTCTTTTCAGCTGCGGGCCTCGAACTACCGGCTTTAGAGCTCGGTTTCTTCGTCTTGCATCCCGAAAGATGGCGCCAAGATCAAATTCGGGCTCCATTTCGCAAAAAGGGGAAGAATTAGTTAATATCAAACGAATGCATCTATGAACAAGAACGATATAAACCTTTCTTGAAGTCCTCGAAGGACGCCTCGCCCAAGACGATGCACCAAGGCTAGGTCTCGGTCGAAGGGGAGATTCCTGATGCCCAACTCCCCAAGTCCCTCGAATAATACCCAAGTGGGAAAGGACCCCTTGGGTAATCAGCCTCCGCACAAAGGAAAGGGGAGGACTTCCTTCGCCCATCGCCGCACCAAGGAGCAATGGTCCGGAGTTTATTGTCAAACCGGTCATAGTTCTCCTTGGCAGCAGCTCCCTTCAAGAGCCGCGAGGACTCGCACATCCGGCAGTCCTCCTACCTTCGCGCCGTTTGCAGGCCCCATGACACATCGAGCTTCCTGCGATGTTCATCGGGGTAGGCCCCGAAGGCCAACCTCGGTACACCACGTTGATGGTCAAATGGCTCGTCCTCGATGTCCCCTCTGCGTACAATGCTATCATCGGGAGGGAAACCCAGGTAGCTATTCACATGAGGACTGACGTGAAATTCCTGACCATCACGTTCGGTACGGATGAGGGAGACGCCGATCTACGTGAGCCAAAGAGAGGCCAAGGATGTCATGGCGATAGCTCGAAGAGTCCCACTCCGGGTTGCCCGAAGGAAAACGATGAGGAAGCGGAGTGTAAGACGTTGTCCTGGAAGGAGATAGGACAACGAGAATCGCAAAAGACTTGCCGAGAGGGCGTAAGCAAAACCTTGTAAACTTACTTCAATGAATAAAGACTTGTTCGCTTACTCTCCGAGTGACATGCCCGGATTAACCCGAAGGTAATACAACACACCTGCACATCAATCCTAGTTCCGCATCGATAAGGCGTAAGAAAAGAAATAATGCCCCATTCAAAAGAGCCTTCATCAAAGAGCAAATTTCAAGCTGCTCGATGCGGGGTCATAAGGGAAGTATCGTATCCCGAATGGCTGAGCAATCCCGTGGTGGCGACTCCGAGAGGATAGCGACAAGCTCCGCATGTGCATCGACTTCACTAACGTAAATGATGCTTGCCCGAAGGATTCGTATCCAACTCCTCCGATCGATAGGCTCGTGGACTCCACGGCCGGACACGCAAGGCTCTCTTTCCTCGACGCTACGGTGGGTATCATCAGATAAGGATGGACCCGGCCGATGAAGAAAAAACATCTTTCATAAGCGACGTTGGAACGCATTGTTATACGAGAATGCCCTTCGGGCTGAAGAACGCCGGAGCAACCTACCAAAGATTGATGGACAAGGTATTCTCCGAGCAGATTGGAAGAATTCTCGAGGTTTATGTTGACGATATCATCATCAAAAGCAAGGAAGAAGAAAATCTAATCCGCGATATTGAAGAGGTGTTCGGGCAGATCCGAAAGTATGGATTACGGCTGAATCCGGATAAGTGTGTTTTCGGGGTAACGTCCGGGAAATTTCTCGGGTTTATGGTGTCCGAGCGCGGCATCGACGCGAATCCCGCAAAGATCGAAGCACTCTTGAACGTGAGGACACCCTCATCGATAAAGGACGTGCAGAGACTCCTCGGAAAATTACGGCCCTCACTGCTTTATATCTCGATATGGAGACAAGTGTCGTCCGTTCTTCAAGCTTTTAATCAAAGAAGGCGCGGAGCCAGCCGAATAGGCGACGCAAAGGTGAGAAAAAATCTAAGGACGAGAACGCAAAGGAAAGAGCTAGGTTCGGTTGGAATCCCGAATGCCAAAGAGCCCGGGAGGAAATCGAGCCTACCTACTCGAAATGCCTACGCTTCGCAACCGACCGAGGACAGACCCCTCATTGTATACCCGGCAAGAGGTGAAAAGGCCGTCAGTTCGGTACTTGTTCAAGAAGACGACCAAGGGAAGCAGTGGACGGTCTATTACGTAAGCAAATCCCTGCACGGAGCCGAACTGAACTACCCGATGATCCAGAAGGCGGTATACTCTCTGGTCCTTTCAGCCAGAAGGTTGAAACCATACTTCCTCGGGTTTTCCATCATTGTTCGAAGTAATGTCCCTATCAAGGACATCTTAAGACGGGTAGACCACTCCGGAAGGCTATCAAAGTGGTGCGTCGAGCTAAGCGAGTACGAGATCAAGTATGAACCCCGAAGAGCGATCAAGGCACAAGCATTAGCTGATTTTATCGCGGAATTGCCCAAGGAGTCCGAGAGTGCGGATTCTTTGAACGAGGATAGTCCGGTCTGGACCCTACACGTGGATGGAGCTTCAGATCGGACAAGCAAGGCGCCGGACTAGTACTCAAGGCCCGGAAGGAATGAAGGCCACCAAGTCAATCAAGTTCAATTTCCCGGTAACGAACAACGCAGCCGAATATGAAGCCCTCATTGCTGGTCCGGAGTTAGCCAAGAAGGCGGGAATCCGATCACCGAAAGCATGCAGTGACTCAACCTTCTCGCTCAGCAGATGAACGGGAGTACGAGATCAAAGAACCAAGTCTTAAGAGGTACGCCGAAGTAGCAAAAAGGTTGGCAGCGGATTTGAAAAGTTATGCATCGAGAAGATCCCGAGGACGCCAATTCGGAGGCTGACCAACTTTCAAGTCAGCTTCTTACGATTTAAGAAAAAGTGAACCTTGCATCGACTACTCCCGGATAGGCTGCATTGCTTCGGGATGGAGGTCACCTTACCGAAGTACCTCGATGAAGGGGTGCTCCTGACAACCCAACCGATGCCGCAAACATCAAGAAAGGCCAGCAAGTTTGTCATAATTGGAGATAGTATGTACCGTAAAGGATTCTCTTCCCGCCGCAGAAATGCGTCGGTGAAGGAGGCACCGAGGACATTCTACGGGAAGCTCATGAAGGCACTGCGCGGTCGCACGTTAAATCGGACGCCTTAGCTGCGGTCATACTAAGACAAGGGTTCTTTTGGCCTACTCTCAAGGAAGACGCAAGGAGGCTAGTGAACAAGTGCAAAGGTGTCAGAGCACGCCGAATACAAAGAGTTCCTCGGAGTATGTATCATCCTCGGACTACCCCATACCGTTCGCCGTGTGGGAATCGATCTGATTGGAGCTTTGCCCACCGCCCCGGAGGACTTAAGTATTGTGTGGTCGCCGTGGATTATTTCACCAAGTGGATAGAAGCCGAACCCTTGGCTACTATTACAGCTGAGAACATCCGAAAGTTTGTTTGGAAAAGCATCATCTGCAGGTTCGGGTGCCCGAAGGTCCTGGTCGCCGATAACGGAGCTCAGTTCACTGACGGTGGATTCCAAGATTTCGCCGAGGAATTCGGGATCAAGATTCATTTTGCTCGGCCGCCCACCCGCAGAGCAATGGCCAAGTTGAAGTATCCAACCGAACGTTGAAGGATGGGTTAAAGGCCGACTTGGAAAGGTGAAAGGAAAGTGGCCCGGGAACTCCTCACGTTTTATGGAGTTACCGGACTACGCCCGAAGGTCAACCGGAGAAACCCTGCTCTCCCGACATACGGGACCGAGGCGCTAATCCCGATTGAAGTAGCAAATTCATCCTCGAACCGAAGTGTTCAAGAAGTAGCAAATGAGCAAGGTTTGAGAGCAAACTTAGACTTTCTCGAAGGAAGAAGAGATGAAGCAGAGCTTCAAGGAAGGCTTTTCAACGAGAGAACCGCGTCTGCAGCAAACTCAAAAGTGAAGGCAAAAATATCAAAGTGGGTGATTTGGTCTTACGGCAAACCAAACTAGGATCCCGAAGACCAAAAGGGCGCGTTCGCCTTAACCGGGAAGGCCCTTAGAGGTCGTCGACGAAGAACGGAAAGGCGTTTACACGTTAGCAGATCCCGAAGGACGAGAGTTAGCAAATTCTTTTCATTCCGAGGCTTTGACGAAATACTTGGTTTGATCGGGAAATAATAAAGTGAATCCAGAGACAAGTGTTGAACCAAACCTTGAATGTTTTCATTAATAATGCCCGAGGTCGGATTTACAAAAATGGATAAAAAAGAAGTACAAGCACATCACTCAGGATCGGCAAAATCATCAACAGTTACTGGTTCGGGCGGATGCAGAAATTCGTCCCCGTACCAGCTGGGATCCTCTTCGGGCTCCTCACGCCCATCAAGTCCGGACAGGTCAGCATGAGGGTTGCGCTCAACTATCTGTTTTCTAGCCAAACAAAACCCGAAGGTGTATTTGTTAACGGCCAGATCCACTGCCTCACTTAGCACCTTCTGGTACTTCGGGATTTTGGCTTGAGCGCGGCGACTTCATCCCGAAGTCTCGATTCTCCTCATCCTTGACCCGCAGCCTCCCGCCAAGTGCTCCTTCCGATTGGCGAGGTCCACTTGAAACCTCTCCTTTTCAGCCTTGAGCGATTTAGCTTCTTCCCGAATAGCGTCCTCAGAATGGCGGCGCTCTTTGACCGCGCTCAGGAAGGCAACCTCAGCCAAGGCGAAGTCATCAGCCTCAGCCGGGCTGAGATTCTCCCGGATATGTGAGCTTTCGGGAAGCTCGAGCTTAGGAGTGGTACGGAAACCCGCAGCAATCGCCGTAGTGATGGACTCGCCTGGATCAGCTTTGCCACCACAGCTACGGCTTTAGTCGCCCGTTGTTCGGCCTCGGACCGGATCCGGTGGGACGCTTGGGTGATCGGGAAATCCACCCGCCCATTGTGGCCACCGGACAAGTATTAAGACAGATTATTTTCCCGAGGTGCGAGCATGAGAAACCAAGACTTAAGAAATAAACTAACAGATGCTAACACGATACCCGAGGGCGGCCACTTTGGAAGCGGCGACGTCCATGTCGAGGGTAGAAGTGCTCTAGGCACTCCATTGTTCGGGCGGTGGTGGTCCCGTTGAAAAGCTCGGGAGCCATGTCTTTGACGCCCTCATCGCCGAGGACATTTTGATCCTCATGGATCAGCCACCCGGCTCCCGGGAATAAGATTATCCCGAACCGAGCCAGCTTTTCATCCCGCAGCCGCCGCCTCTCTTCTTGGGCCTCCCTCCAGTCCGGACCTAAGGTACAAAAATGAGATCGAACCACGCCATGCAGCGGGTTCACCAAACATTCGGGAAAGATTCCCGAATAGATTCCAAAAACAGAGATTGTGTAATTTCACTGATTGATTACCTAGCTGAAACTCGATGGGCTCGACCTCGGGGGCACTTTGCCCGGTCACCCTGGAAGCTGTGAACTTCCCCCTTGTCCTTCTAACTTGTTCAGGGGAGGTCCGCAGCATGTCATAAACGTCATCCCGAGTGGGATGACCTTCCATATGGACCGGGGACGGAACTTCCCCGGCAGGCTTCTCAGCAGGCTGGCCCGCAGCCTCAGCATCTACCGAAGCACCTCTATTCCGTTTCTTTTCAGCTGCTGCGGGCCTCGAGCTACCGGCTTTGGAGCTCGGTTTCTTCATCTTTGCATCCCGAAAGATGGCGCCAAGATCAAATTCGGGCTCCATTTCTCGCAAAAGGGGAAGAATTAGTTAATATCAAACGAATGCATCTATGAACAAGAACGATATAAACCTTTCTTGAAGTCCTCGAAGGACGCCTCGCCCAAGACGATGCACCAAGGCTAGGTCTCGGGTCGAAGGGGAGATTCCCGGATGCCCAACTCCCCAAGTCCCCTGAATAATACCCAAGTGGGAAAGGACCCCTTGGGTAATCAGCCCTCGAGTACAAAGGAAAGGGGAGGACTTCCTTCGCCCATCGCCGCACCAAGGAGCAATGGTCCGGAGTTTATTGTCAAACCGGTCATAGTTCTCCTTGGCAGCAGCTCCCTTGATGGCGCCGAGGACTCTCGCACATCCGGCAGTCCTCCTACCTTCTGCGCCGTTTGCAGGCCCCATGACACATCAGGCTTCATGAAGAAGAATTCCCGATGCCATCCCTTGCGGCTGGTTGGCAGATTCCAAACAAAGTTGAATTTTACAGTAGGAGGACCCCGGGCACTGAAGAAGTAGAAGAAGTTCCTCGGGACTACGTTTACTTTATAGTACTGGAGGAAAGTGGATATGGTTGGCTCTATCTCGAACAGAGCACAGAGGATGAGATAGGCATTTATGTGGCAATAGGTGTTCGGGCTAAATTGGTTAACGGCTAACCCGTGGGATTCCGCTAACTGCCTAACAAAAGGGTGCGGGGGAAAGCGGAGCCCGCATAGCAGTTGATCCTTGAAGATCACCAACCAGCCTTTCCCAGGCTCATACGCCCGGCATTCAGGAGACGGAACCCGAGTACGGACCGTCATCGGGACAAAATAAGTGGACTGCCACTCCTTTATTAACTCCGGAGTCGCCTTACTCCGGTAGTTTTCAATCTCGGACCACCAACCTTCGGGAACCTCGCCCTTGGTCTCTAAAAGGCAACCTGAAGGGCGAACAGTAGAAGGTGAAGGAAAAGTAGGGGCCATTCTCATGTACCTCGGGTAAATGGCCGGAGGAAACACGGACGGCTCGCTGGAAGGAGAGTAAAGGCGGGGTGACGGCGGCGGCGTCAACTACTCGACGGTGGAGCCGGTAGAATTGATGGACGGCGGACGAACCTCTGTAACCGTCGGTGCGGTGGTTTCACCGAGGAAAGGGGGAAGAAGTCTTACGGATGAGATTCTTCAACAGCTTCTCCACCTCTTGAAGATACTAACAGCCTCTGGAGCGTGGGATTGTCCGTCGTGAGTTTATTGTGAGAAGAGAAGAGCTTGAGAGATGCAAAATGAAAATGAAGCTCCTCACATTTATAGAAAAGATCGGGCAGATGAATCGCCAAACGGCACATGATCTCCACCGTCGATTCAAAAAGTAACCGTTGGGAATACCAACAGATCCCGAATAGGAAAATCCCAGAAACGATTCAGAAGCCCGAACATTGTTCGAGACAAATGGAGGACTCCACATCCTCAGTTTCCCGAACATCATAGTACGGGAAACGATTCAAAAGCCCGAACATTGTTCGAGACAAATGGAGGACTCCACATCCTCGCCGAACATCATAATACGGGACACGATTCAAAAGCCCGAACATTGTTCGAGACAAAAGGAGGACTCCACATCCTCAGTTTCCCGAACATCATAGTACGGGGAACGATTCAGAAGCCCGAACATTGTTCGAGACAAATGGAGGACTCCACATCCTCAGTTTCCCGAACACAATAGTACGGGAAACGGTTCAAAAGCCCGAACATTGTTCGAGACAAATGGAGGACTCCACATCCTCAGTTTCCCGAACACAATAGTACGGGAAACGGTTCAAAAGCCCGAACATTGTTCGAGACAAATGGAGGACTCCACATCCTCAGTTTCCCGAACATCATAGTACGGGGAACGATTCAGAAGCCCGAACATTGTTCGAGACAAATGGAGGACTCCACATCCTCAGTTTCCCGAACATCATAGTACGGGGAACGATTCAGAAGCCCGAACATTGTTCGAGACAAATGGAGGACTCCACATCCTCAGTTTCCCGAACACAATAGTACGGGAAACGATTCAAAAGCCCGAACATTGTTCGAGACAAATGGAGGACTCCACATCCTCAGTTTCCCGAACATCATAGTACGGGAAACGATTCAGAAGCCCGAACATTGTTCGAGACAAACGGAGGACTCCACATCCTCAGTTTCCCGAACATCATAGTACGGGGAACGATTCAGAAGCCCGAACATTGTTCGAGACAAATGGAGGACTCCACATCCTCAGTTTCCCGAACACAAATAGTACGGGGAACGATTCAGAAGCCCGGACATTGTTCGAGACAAATGGAGGATTCCACATCCTCAGTTGCCCGAACATCATACGGGAAACGATCAAATGCTCGAATATTGTTCGAGACAAAAGGACTCAAACACAACACCCTCCGTTTCCCGAACACAACAGAACGGGAAATGATTCAGAAGCCCGACCATGGTTCAAAAGGCAAAAGGAGGATTCTACATCCTACGCTTCCCGAACATGACTGTACGGGAAACGATTCAAGGGCCCGAACCATGACCGAGAAAAGGAGAATCCACGTCTTTAGATTCCCGAACACACTAGTACGGGAACTGAATCGATTATCGAACACAAGAAAAGCCACATGCCCGAACAATATTACCCGAGCAATGACAGAATCGATACCCGAACAAGGAAAGTATCCCGAATCAAGCGCTTTCGAACATGACTAAACTGAGTTTCTAAAATGGATCTTCAAGAAAAGAACTTTGGACTCCTTCTAGTCGGCCAAAAGGGCTTGGGGGGGACTTGATGGCCGCCAGGCCCAAATACGCATAAAAGGCCTAACAAAAGGCCCACGAACAAGCCCGGAACAAGGGCCCCATTAAAAAACTCATAATCCGAATAAAGATTGAGAACGTTCCCGGACATTACTTCCCGAAGTGCATATAGGACTTAAAAGCGAATAATCACCTTACATTGGGATATTACAATAATACCATGAAACATGGGACTATAAATACATTCACTATTCATACCGAAAGGGGTAACATTTATTAACTACTCAACACGACTCGTCAAATCACATCGAGAATCTCTCTATTCCTCGACAATCGTGCCCGGTATGCAAAGTCGACCTAATGGCTTCCGTCAATATCGTGACGCGCAAGTCAAATCGGACGCGTGGCAATCACGCGCACCGATTTGCCACCACCGCGCATACATACTAATATCTTGTAAATTTGTAAGAGGTCCGGTAGAACCTCGGTCTGAAGTCCCTCTTTGTCTGCAGATGCCGTTGCAGTCCGCGAAGCCTGTGGTAAGAAAGCATCCATGCGTATCGCCCAACGAGTGCACCCGGCCTGTGCACTTGGGAAGACGCCCTGCCGGGCGGTCAAGGTGTTGGGACCCATTGTCCCCAAACTGTCCAAAAAGAGGGCTGGCATCAAGCCTTCGATGGCTTCTCACCGGAGAAGAAGAAGAGAAAAGTGGCTGCCACGCAGCTGAAGAAGAGAGAGCCCGCCGGTCTTGAGGGACCACGGGCTGAAGGGCCGGCTGGGAGGCTGAGAATCCCGCTGGAGCAGAGGGCCTACTCCAGCTTATTTTAATCAAGAGGCCGTGGAGCCTCTTTGGGAAGAGGGTCCTATTCCAGTCATTTCACCAAGAGGCTGTGGAGCCCGCCGGGAAGAAGTTCCCAGTGGGAGCCCTGGCTGAAGAAGCCGAAGAGTGGAGTTTGAAGCGCCTCTTCTGTTGAAGAGGTCGTGCCTTCGAGAGGGCCCGGAGGAGTGCGAGCAGATAGCGCTGTTCCCATAGAGGCTGTGCCCATCTCGGTGGTGCAGCCTATTTCTTACGAGGAGGCCGCTGAAGCCTTTGTATCCGGGCTCTTCGCGAGCCCTTCACCGATTCAGTGAAGACTTGCCCGGTCATGTGGTCGCGGCAGAGATCATCACCGGAGGAAGAGTGCCTCCTCCCAAGGGTAAGATGTCGGCGGCCAACATCCCGATCTCTATGAGAAGGAGGGGCAACCAAGCTGCAAAGGCCATTGGGAGTCCTGCCAACGGGAGGTACCAGCCATTCCAACGGAGGAGGCGGAGACGACTAATGCAGGGGGGGAGATCCCTGCAGCCATCCCTTCTGGAGAGGGGATCCCTGAAGTTGCCCCTTCAGTGGAGAAGGCCCCTGCAACAAAGTTGAAGAGGATCCTGAGGGTTGAGGAGACTTCTTCCTCTTCTGATAGTGAGACCCCAGGGGAGGGGGGTCTGGTAACACGGTCCTCTGCGAGGACAAGTGGTTGGGAGGTTGCCCAACCTTCCAGCAGCCAGCTGGAAGTCAGTGGATGGGGGCGTCCTTCTGCTGGTAAGTCTTTTTGACTTTGACAGTGTTTTCCTTTGTTTTTGAGTTCATACTTCCGTTTCCTAGTTGCTTGATGCCTGTTCTTTGTAGGCGAGGGCCCTTCAGGCCAAGGGCCGGTCCCTGTGAGGCTCTCGTGGACCAAGGGGTCCTGACAGAGATCCCTGCCGATTTGGGGACCAGGACCGAGGTCCTTGAGAAAACCGGAGTCTGGTCTCACTATTTGGAGCGGAGGCGCGTTGCTGCCAAGTCGGTCCCCAAGTGGTCTGAGGAGCCAGACCTCCTGAGAGTCCAGAGGCACCGAGACTGCACTCGGGGTGTACAGGAGCAAGGAGGCTCTGAAAGATGCATGGGATCCGGTGTTCCTTCTTAGGAACAGCAGTTCACTTCTGCGGGAGAGGAGCAAACCCTCCAATCCTGCTGGAGGGCTGCGCACCCCCTATGACAGAGGAGGTGACCGAGCGGAGCCTGGACTCCCTGCTGAATTCATGAGGAGGCAGCTCAACAGAGTCTGCAGTAAGACAGCTTCTGGTCTTCATGTATAAGTTTAGTTTAGCCTTTTTCTCGCTTCGTTTTAATAGCCCCGGGATGTAGGCGGCTGTCAAAGGTCATGTGCTTGCCGAGCAATGGCATGACTTCCTAAAGTATGCCAATAAGCGGACGACGCCCTTGGATATCGAGATTGCTTCTCTCAGGAGTGAGCTGGAGTCCTCAAAGAAGAGGGAGGAGGAGCTTAAAGAGGAGCATGCCAAGCGTGTGGCCCAACTAGAGAGTTGGTGCGATTATGGCAACCAAGAGCGGGCACACAGCATGCGGTACCGGTGGGAGCAGGCCTGCTTACTTGATGTTGCGAAGCAACGCTTCCTTCAGCAGTAGCAATGCTGGAAGCCAAGCGGCTTGAGAATGCTGTCTTGAAGGAGTCCCTCCTTTCTTTGGAGGCGAAACCAAAGCCGCCCTTGCGGTGGCGAAGGCCCGGGTTGAGCGGCAGAGGCCGCAGGCGAGGAGGCGAGGGGCCAAGCTATTGTCCAGGCTCAATTAGCAGAGAAGAAGGTGGAGGAGGGCAGGCTTGCTGTTGAGGTTGCCCTGAAGGCACGCCTGGAGGTCGCCACTGACCTGGAGAAGGCAATGGCCTCAGTGTGGGAGATGGAGAAGGCTCTGGGCCTTCCCTCCTTTGAAGGTGAGGATCCTGAGTCCTCTTCCTCCATCAAGGTGCCCATCCCTGAGCGGATGCCTCGACTGGTGGAGAAGCTTGGCGAGATCCAAGCCCTGGGCGAAGCGGGGGCGCAAGACTACGAGGAGGGCTGGCTGCGATGCCGCTTCCAAGTGGAGAAGGCGTTTCCAGCCCTTTTGGACTAGGGTGGAGGTTCCAACATGTGGATGCCCCCTATTTTTGTATAAAGACCTGCATTCACACACTTTTTGGGAACGATAGATGAAGTAAAATTTCCTTTTACCTTCAACTGTTTTGTAGATTCGCTTTATCTCGCGATAGCCCTGCAGGGTACGTTCGCTAAGTATCATAACCATAGGCTAAGTCCTGTCTCATGGAGAGATGTCCTTCGGGGGTCCGCGAAGGCGAAGCCACAGGGACTACTTATCAAGGAGCTGGAGACTCAGTTTTAAGTTTATAGTGACGAGGCACTCAAGATCCGCAATGGCGGAGCCACATGAGTCATTCCAAATGACTTGTGGGTTTACTTGTTGAGCCACTGTGATGGAGACCACTTTTTGAGATAAGTTCAGGGCCCCTTTCTTGGACAACTGTTTAGGGAGTAAGCCCTTGGGTAGTGGACGGTGTACCAAGTAGAAGACCCCTGTAGTTTGCTCATCAGTTATACGATAAGCATGCAGTAAAAAGGTTCAGTTTACCTGGAGCCTGGAGTCGCGTGTTTGGCGAAGGCAGTAGGACGCTTGTTGAGACAAGTGGAGAACCATCTGAGGTTACTGGGGTAAGACCCACTGCGTGTCTGGGAGCCCTTGCGGAAGGTCTGCTGTGGCGTTCGAGGACGACTTGCACATAGACCTCCTGAAGGAGCCAAAAGGGGGTTACCCTTCCGCAGCGCAAGGGGTTACCCTTGGGGCGGGGCGAGTTGAAGGTCGGTTGGGGAATGAGACCCGCAACCACCTGTGTGGAGAAGTGAGACCTGACAAGGTCTGATGCCATAACTCAGGCAGGTAGCCAGTCTGACCGGCCGGGTACAGAGGGCGATGAAGAGGGCATTTGAAATGCCATGTAAGCTGTAAGACAGGAAGAAATACATATGTATTTTATTGAATTTGTAAGACTAAGGACTTACACGTAATATGGCGCAAGTAATCCGCATGAAAGTTGCGGGGAGCAGAGCGACCATCATGGTCTTGTAGTTCATAGACTCTGGGCGGACTTGTTTATGAACAATATAAGGCCCGTCCCAGTTGGGTCGCGAGGACACCCGCTTGGGGTCGCGAGCGGTGAGGGTCGATTTAAGCAAGGCAAGGCCTCCTTGTTGCGATGCCTTGGGTTTTACCGGGAATTATGGTGAAGAGGCGAGCCTCTGTTTGAGGGCGATCATGCGGCGAGCACCTTCGCGTAATTCTTCGATTAAGTCGAGTTTGGCACGGAGCCCTTGAGCATTGGCTTCGTCAGTGAAGTTGATCATACGGATTGTAGGGAGGTCTACCTCAATAGGCAGGAGCGCATCTGCGCCGTATACTAGAGAGAAAGGCGTCTCTCCTGTGGGGGTTCGTGTTGTGGTGCGATAGTCCCATAAGACACTTGGGAGTTCATCTACCCAGCGGCCCTTGGCCCCTTCCAGGCGCTTCTTGAGGCCTTCCTTGAGGGTTCGGTTGGTGACCTCAACCTGCCCATTAGACTGGGGGTGCGCCACCGGGGCAAAAAGCATGCGGACATTATTGTCCTGTGCCCATTGTTGGACACTGTGACTGGCGAACTGAGTGCCATTATCTGTAATAATAGCACGAGGGCTGCCGTACCGGCAGACAAGATTCTTCCAAAGAAACTTGATAATCTTGGCGGAAGTGATGGAGACCAGGGGTTCTACCTCGACCCATTTAGAAAAATAATCAACTGCTACAACACAGAAGCGGTACTGACCTGGAGCGTTCGGCATTGGACCAATGAGGTCGAGGCCCCACAGGGCGAAAACCTTTGGATTTGTCGATCTTTGGAGATTCCGCGGATGGTAGCCGCTGGATGCGAGAGTTGATTTGGCACTGGTGGCACGTTTTGACCAGTGTAGCGGCGTCCTTTTTCAAGGTAGGCCAGTAATACCCTTGACGAAGGGCTTTGTGGGCAAGTGCCTCCGCAGCGATGTGAGCGCCACAATTGCCTTGGTGGAGAGTGTCCAAGACAGAGCGTCCCTCAAGGGTGCTAAGGCACCGTTGTAGAGGCGCCGCAAACCCGCGATGCCATAATTGGTCATCAACGAGGACGAAGCGGAGGGCTTGCTTGCGAACCTGGGGATCTGTGGTGCTGGCTTTTAGCGCAGCAATGATAGGGTTTCTCCAGTCTGTGACTGGATCATGCGTTGCTAGAGAGGCAATATCAATATCTTCCGTGATGGAAGGACTGGTCAGAGTGGCTGTGGTGGAGGGAGTCTTTCCTTTGATAGCATGTCTGTGTAGTGTTCTCGAACGAGGAACATGTATGAAGATGACTTCTTCAAAGTTGGTCCGTAGGGTGTTTACCAACTTAAGGTATTTGATCAGGGTGGCTTCCTTGCACTCGGCGCACCCTTGAACCTGGTGGATCACCAGCTGCTAGTCACTGTGGACATGGAGGCGGCGAATGCCTGCCCTTGTGGCGAGTTTCAGCCCGGCGACGAGGGCCTCATATTCGCAACATTGTTAGTTACTTGAAATTGAAAAGAGACACGAAGGAATACTTCCATACCTCGGGGTCCACGTAGATACACACCCCCGCGGGGGATTCAAGTTTGGATGAGCCATCCACAAATAAGTCCCATTCGGGAGGAGTGGGTCGAGGTGCGGGGCCACCGCTCGGGGCCGAGAGTATATCAGCATTCGAGAATTCCGCAATAAAGTCGGCGAGGGCCTGGCCCTTAATTGCCTTTCTGGGCTCATAATTGATGTTAAAACCGCCAAGTTCGATACACCACTTGGCGAGGCGTCACGAATGTTCGGGCGCCTTAGGATGTCTGAATTGGCAAGTCCGTTCGGACTATAATAGTGTGCCCTTGGAAGTAGGGCTTGAGCTTCCTTGCTGCATATACACGATACCATATAGCCTTTTGGTGGAGGATACCTTGTTTCCGTATCTTGGAGAGTATGGCTGGTGTAATAGACCGGCCATTGCTTGGCGGCCTCTTCCTTAATAAGGATAGAAGCGACACTTCTTTCTGAGGTGGCGAGGTAAAGGACCAGGTCATCGCCTGGCCTAGGGCATTTGAGTGCCGGTAGTTCTTGCAAGTGTCGTTTGATGGAGGCATATGCCTCCTGACATTCCTCCGTCCATTTGCAAGCTTTTTTCTTGCGAATCTGATCGAAGAAAGGTTTGCAGCGATCACTTAGTTTGGAGACGAATCATCCCAAGGCCACTAGCTTTCCTGCCAGCTGTTGGACTTCCTTGAGTCCCCTGGGGGTGCGCAAGGTAGTGATTGCCTCAATCTTTTTGGGATTTGCATGGATTCCTCCTTTGGAGATTTGGTATCCCAGAACTTCCCTTCGCCCACGCCGAAGATACACTTCTTTGGATTTAATCGCATATTGTATTTGCGGAAGTTGTCGAATGTTTCCTTCAAGTCTGTGAGATGGGTTGAGGTGGCCTTGCTTTTGACCACAATGTCATCCACATAAGCTTCAAGATTTCGGCCAATCGGCCTGCGAAGACTTGATTTACAAGCCTTTGGAAGGTAGCCCCGCATTCTTTAAGCGAAGGGCATTCTGATATAATGATATACGGCCTCGCCTTGATAGTAAAGGCGGTTTTTACCGCGTCCTCCGGGTCCATAAAGACTTGGTGGTACCAGCTATTAGCATCGAGATAAGAAAATTCCGTGTGATGAACGTTTGAGTCAACCATTTGGTCAATGGATGGTAAAGGATAGGGGTCCCTTGGGTAGGCCCTATTAACCCCCTTGTAGTCCACACAAAGTCGCCACTGACCGCCCTCTTTATCGGCGAGGACAATATTCGCAACCCATTCAGAGTAGTGAACTTCCTTGATTATATTTGCCTTAAGCAATTTACGCACTTGATGCGTACAAAGTCCTTACGGTCAAGGGCCATGCCCCTTGTTTTCTGTCTAACCGGGCTAAAGCCGGGGAGTACACTTAACTTGTGAGAAATAACAGCAGGATCAACTCCTGGTAGGTCCTCAGGGCTCCATGCGAAGACATCATTATTGGCATGGAGGAGATGGATGAGCGCTTGCTGGTCTTTTCCTCGAGGTCCTTTCCCACCCGAAACTTCTTCCCGGAGAGATCTCAACTTCTTCAAAGGCTCCGGACAAGTCGGGAGCAGTTTCGCCACAGGACCAGCTTCCTCTGCGGGTGCCTTCCTCTTAGGCTCGGATGGCCGGGAAGCTGCGGGGGCCGGCGAGGGCGAGACATAATTGCCTCCGGCCACATTCTAGTTGACAAATATATAGGCATCCCCAGCCGCAGTGTGAAAAACTAGAGTCAGGGTTCGCACATCACAGCGGACATGGAACTCAGTTTGAGTATGTCGCCCGATGATGGCGTTATATGGCGTAGGGAGATCCAGGACAATAAAGTCCACATAGCTCGAATGACATACCTGCTTTTTTTCCTTGGTGGTTCCCATCATCATGTAGGGCAGGGTGATCGACCCCAAGGTTGGGATTTCATCCCGTCCTATTCCAAAGGTGGCCCCCTTTGCGGGCTGAATTTGTGACAAAGGCACCTTTGCCTCAACCAGTGTGCTTGTAGATCACGTTGGCATTTGCCCCCGTATCCATGTAGATTCTGTCGACGTCCCATCCCGCAATACGGGCAGTGATAACCAAGGGGTCAGCGTGCGGTATTGCCACAGAGGTGCCATCGCTGCGATGCAAAACTGAGTAGAGGAGTGGTCTATTTCGGTAGATCTGCCTCATATGACGGCGTCTTGCCGAAGCGCCTACACCCTGTGTGATTACGCCAAGATGTCCCCGTGCCGGGGGGACCTGAACCCGAATCTCCTGACATGGGTTTTGTTGGGAGCGCCCCCGCCGGCGGTCCTCTGGCCGGCGCCCTTCACGGTCACCTTCTCTTCTACGGCCCTCCTCAGTTTGGAGCAAGTACTCCCTGAGCTTGCCTTGAGCCAGCATTTCTCCAATCATGCGCTTAAGCTCAAAACATTCCTCAGTGTCGTGACCTTTGTCACGGTGGTAGCGGCAAAACTTGTTGCTTTGCCTTGTAATTTCCTGGGAGAGGGGGCGAGGCCAAGTGGGGACCTCCTCTTTTGTTCCAAGGCATGGAGGATGTTGGTACGAGATTCCCTCGGCGGGGAAGAGAAATGTATGCCCTCTCCCTCTTTGGGGCGTGGGAGTCTTGCCTTTGAGACCTAGGGTCCGGTCGCGAGGGCTGTCCCTTGGCATCCGTCGTGGCGGCTCGCGAGTGGTCGAGTGACCTCTTCCGTATTCATAAATCGCGACGCTGTACTTAAGAATTGTTCCATATTGGTGGGCGGGTTAGTGTGGACATCCACAAAGAAAAGGGACTCCCAGCGGAGGCCTTGGATAGCTGCAAGCAAGCGAGCTTCTTCTCCCAGATTAGGGACCTGGATAGACTCGGCACAGAAGCGTTGAATATATTCTCCGAGGGCTCATCCTTCTTCTGCCGTATCTTAAGAAGGTGTCCCGCCGTTTTAGGAGGTGGTTTGGATACCACAAAATGGTTGGAGAAGTTGCGGGATAGCTCCTCGAAGGAATCAAACCGTTTGTCCCGGAGAGTGGTGTACCAGTTGGCAGCGGCCCCAGTAAGTGTGGAGCTGAAAGCTCTACAGAGCGTGTTGTCGTCCGCCCTTGCTATTGCCATTGCGGAGACGTAACGCTGGAGATGAATATCGTGGTCCGACAGGCCATCATAAGCATCCAGCTTAGGCTGTGGCCCAGTCCGGAAGAGGGGTTTCTAAAACCCTCTCGAGTAAAAGGTTGGGTCCAGAGGTGGTCCGGGTAGTGTACGTTTATAATATCACGCGAGGGCGCCGGCCAGAGGACCGCCGGCGGGGGCGCTCCCAACAAAACCCATGTCAGGAGAATCTGGTTCAGGTCCCCCCGGCAAGGGGACATATCGGCGTAATCACACAGTGTGAAGGCGCTTCGGCAAGACGCCGTCATATGAGGCAGATCTACCAGATAGACCACTCCTCTACTCAGTTTTGCATCGCAGCGATGGCACCTCTGTGGCAATACCGCACGCTGACCCCTTGGTTATCACCGCCCGTATTGCGGGATGGGACGTCGGCAGAATCTACATGGATACGGGGCAAATGCCAACGTGATCTACAAGCACACTGGTTGAGGCAAAGGTGCCTTTGTCACAAATTCAGCCCGCAAAGGGGGCCACCTTTGGAATAGGACGGGATGAAATCCCAACCTTGGGGTCGATCACCCTGCCCTACATGATGATGGGAACCACCAAGGAAAAAAAGCAGGTATGTCATTCGAGCTATGTGGACTTTATTGTCCTGGATCTCCCTATGCCATATAACGCCATCATCGGGCGACATACTCAAACTGAGTTCCATGTCCGCTGTGATGTGCGAACCCTGACTCTAGTTTTTCACACTGCGGCTGGGGATGCCAATATATTTGTCAACTAGAATGTGGCCAGAGGCAATTATGTCTCTGCCCTCGCCGGCCCCCGCAGCCTTCCCGGCCATCCGAGCCTAAGAGGAAGGCACCCGCAGAGGAAGCTGGTCCTGTGGGCGAAGCTGCTCCTGACTTGTCCGGAGCCTTTGAAGAAGTTGAGATCTCTCCCGGGAAGAAGTTTCGGGTGGGAAAGGACCTCGAGGAAAAAGACCAGCAAGCGCTCATCCATCTCCTCCATGCCAACAGTGATGTCTTCGCATGGAGCCCTGAGGACCTACCAGGAGTTGATCCTGCTGTTATTTCTCACAAGTTAAGTGTACTCCCCGGCTTTAGCCCGGTTAGACAGAAAACAAGGGGCATGGCCCTTGACCGTAAGTGACTTTGTATGCACCGAAGTGCAGAAATTGCTTAAGGCAAATATAATCAAGGTAGGTCACTACTCTGAATGGGTTGCGAATATTGTCCTCGCCGATAAAGAGGGCGGTCAGTTGCGACTTTGTGTGGACTACATGGGGGTTAATAGGGCCTGCCCAAGGTCCCCTATCCTTTACCATCCATTGACCAACTGGTTGACTCAACCGTTCATCACTCGGTTTTTCTTTTCTCGATGCTTATAGCGGGTACCACCAAGTCTTTATGGACCCGAGAGGATGCGGTAAAAACCGCCTTTACTCTTGGCGAGGTCGTATATCATTATATCGAATGCCCTTGGCTTAAAGAATGCGGGGCTACCTTCCAAAGGCTTGTAAATCAAGTCTTCGCAGGCCAGATTGGCGAAATCTTGAAGCTTATGTGGATGACATTGTGGTCAAAAGCAAGGCCACCTCAACCCATCTCACAGACTTGAAGGAAACATTCGACAACTTCCGCAAATACAATATGCGATTAAATCCAAAGAAGTGTATCTTCGGCGTGGGCGAAGGGAAGTTCCTGGGATACCAAATCTCCAAAGGAGGAATCCATGCAAATCCCAAAAAGATTGAGGCAATCACTACCTTGCGCACCCCCAGGGGGCTCAAGGAAGTCCAACAGCTGGCAGGAAAGCTAGTGGCCTTGGGATGATTCATCTCCAAACTAAGTGATCGCTGCAAACCTTTCTTCGATCGATTCGCAAGAAAAAGCTTGCAAATGGACGGAAGAATGTCGGGAGGCATATGCCTCCATCAAACGACACTTGCAAGAACTACCGTTACTCAAATGCCCTAGGCCGGCGATGACCTGGTCCTTTACCTCGCCACCTCGAAAGAAGTGTCCTGTCCTTATTAAGGAAGAGGCCGCCAAGCAATGGCCGGTCTATTACACCAGCCATACTCTCCAAGATACGGAAACAAGGTATCCTCCTCCAAAAGGCTATATTGTCTCTTGTATATGCGGTAAGGAAGCTCAAGCCCTACTTCCAAGGGCACACTATTATAGTCCGAACGGACTTGCCAATTCAGGACATCCTAAGGCGGCCCGAACATTCGGGACGCCTCGCCAAGTGGTGTATCGAACTTGGCGGTTTTAACATCAATTATGAGCCCAGAAAGGCAATTAAGGGCCAGGCCCTCGCCGACTTTATTGCGGAATTCTCGAATGCTGGTATACTCTCGGCCCCTGAGCAAGGCCCCACACCTCGACCCACTCCTCCCGAATGGGACTTATTTGTGGATGGCTCATCCAAACTTGAATCCCCCGCGGGGGGTGTGTATCTACGTGGACCCCTAGGTATGGAAGTATTCCTTCGTGTCTCTTTTCAATTTCAAGTAACTAACAATGTTGCAGAATATGAGGCCCTCGTCGCCGGGCTGAAACTCGCCACAAGGGCAGGCATTCGCCGCCTCCATGTCCACAGCGACTCGCTGCTGGTGATTCACCAGGTTCAAGGGTGCGCCGAGTGCAAGGACGCCACCACGATCAAATACCTTAAGTTGGTAAACACCCTACGAACCGACTTTGAAGAAGTCATCTTCATACATGTTCCGCGTCGAGAACACTACAGCAGACATGCTATCAAAGGGAAAGACTCCCTCCACCACAGCCACTCTGACCAGTCCTTCCATCACGGAAGATATTGATATTGCCTCTCTAGCAACGCATGATCCAATCACAGACTGGAGAAACCCTATCATTGCTGCGCTAAAAGCCAGCACCACAGATCCCGTGTTCGCAAGCAAGCCCTCCGCTTCGTCCTCATTGATGACCAATTATGGCATCGCGGGTTTGCGGCGCCTCTACAACGGTGCCTTAGCACCCTTGAGGGACGCTCTGTCTTGGACACTCTCCACCAAGGCAATTGTGGCGCTCACATCGCTGCGGAGGCACTTGCCCACAAAGCCCTTCGTCAAGGGTATTATTGGCCTACCTTGAAAAAGGACGCCGCTGCACTGGTCAAAACGTGCCACCAGTGCCAAATCAATTCTCGCATCCAGCGGCTACCATCCGTGGAATCTCCAGCACTGACAAATCCAGTGCCTTTCGCCCTGTGGGGCCTCGACCTCATTGGTCCAATGCCGAACGCTCCAGGTCAGTACCGCTTCTGTGTTGTAGCAGTTGATTATTTTTCTAAATGGGTCGAGGTAGAACCCTTGGTCTCCATAACTTCCGCCAAGATTATCAAGTTTCTTTGGAAGAATCTTGTCTGCGATACGGCAGCCTCGTGCTATTATTACAGACAATGGCACTCGATTCGCCGATCCACGGTGTCGAACAGTGGGCTCAGGACAATAATGTCCGCATGCTTTTCGCCCCAGTGGCGCACCCCCAGTCTAAGGGGCAGGTTGAAGACACCACCCGCACCCTCAAGGAAGTCCTCAAGAAGCGACTAGAGGGGGCCAAGGGCAGCTGGTAGATGAACTCCCAAGTGTCTTATGGGACTATCACACCACAACACGAACCCCACTGGAGAGATGCCTTTCTCTCTAGTATACGGCGCAGATGCGCTCCTGCCTATTGAGGTAGACCTCCCTACAATCCGTATGATCAACTTCACTGACGAAGCCAATGCTCAAGGGCTCCGTGCCAAACTCGACTTAATCGAAGAATTACGCGAAGGTGCTCGCCTTCGCAGCCCTCAAACATGTCACCGCACGCCACCCGAACCCGGTTACGGAGGCGGGGGCACCGGGACGTCGGAAGCGGAAGCCGGAAGAACACAAGGTGGCAGGTCCATCGAGACCTGCCGCGCGTAGCGGACCCGAAAAGCGAAGCGATTGTGGAAGCAACCTGCAAATTCATACATATACTCGAATAATCATGCAAACAGTTCATGTAATAATGACAAAGTAAGCACCGCCCTCCAAGGACGAGTACTTACGCACACAACATAGATACATACAGAATTCACCGAACCTAGGGTATCTAGCCAGCGCCAAGCGCTCAGAACATGCAACAGAACAGAATATATATATATGTATACAATTACCACAACAATAAAACAGAAAGTATGCACATGCAGCTACAGAGCCGACCCTAGGCCTAAATGTCAAAATACCTCACGCGGGATTCAGACCAAGTAGACAAAATCCCAGCTCGCAAGGTACTGCTGCTGCTCAACACAACCAAGGCAGAAGCCTCGCGGAAACCTACCCCGCTGGCTGCTTACCAGACCTACCTGAAATCCAAAAACAGAACCCAAAAGGGTGAGTCCTAAAAGGACCCCGTAAGGGATTTGGGGTAAGATAAGCATATGTAACCCCGCAAAACAGAAAGATAGTAATATACAGAATATATGCAACAGAATACAGAACATCGTGCATGTAATAAAAACAGATCAGAATACCGAAGGATGTGCGATACTAAATCGCCATAAACCCTTATAACCAATCGAGCAGCGGCCTCCCTCTAAGGGAGTCGAAGCGAAGCTATTACGAAGCATGGTGCACCAGTGGGTAGCGAACCCTCAACCTGTCGTAGGGTTATGCATGCAGTATGCCACAAGGCATACACCTACAAACGTAGGGTTACAGCACGGGGTATGCTACAAGGCATACACCTACAGATCACAGAACTTACCTTAAAGCAGAAATTTCTGAAATACCTGCAAAACAGAAGTGCTACAATACATACACCTACAGACTACAGAATATGCTCTAGGCATATAATACTGAAATACCTGCAGAACAGAAAATGAAACTAAACATACACCTATCTTACCAAAAATAGCAGAACCAAACCCTTACCTCACAATTCCAGAGTATTTGACCGGTTCTGGACGATTTCCAAACCACGACCCGAAACCCGAAACCTCTCTTTTTCTAACTTCCGGACCTCAGAATCTGTCATTTCAAGTTGAATTAGCAACCTTACCAACCACACTACCAAACTACACCCCGACCCCAAAACCGAAAATCCGGCAGAATTTCCGTAAAATTCCAGATTTCCACAGAAACTTGAATTCAAAACCAACGTAGACAATGAAAGCTTATACATTGTCAAAGATAATCCAATAAGCGAATTGATCAAATCCAACCTTAAAATCCTTCATTACCCGACATTTTCCGATAAACCCGCTTAATAGTGACTTTTCCATTTCTTATCCGAATTCAACGTTTCAAACTTCAAACCACTCCTAAATTCAACCCCAATACCATCTTAGCATCCAATCCAACCAAAATCAAACCCCAACATGGAAAAGAATTATCCAAAAATTCGGCTTCTTTGCCAATTTTTATCCAACTTCCAAATCAATCCATTCAAACTTCCAATTAATCATACTAATCACCAATTTCACTTCTAAACCAAGAATGCTATCCAATTGCATCCAAAACAACAAAATCCAACAATGAACATCATCTCACAAATTCGGCCAAATGGGGGTTTCCAACCCAACATATTTTCCATCAAATTGAATCCATACATAAGCTTAGAATCATGCCAGATTAACATACTTGAAGCATGAATCAAGATAACAAACACACAACATTTTAGAATTTTCCAAGAAATTCGGCATTTTGGGGGTTTTCATCCAAGGTGTGTTTTCCAAAATCCAATACTTGATTATCACTCCCCTCCCACCCAAGAACAACATACTAAAAGATGGGAGGAAGAGAATCATCCTAGCTCATAGCTAAGAACAAACCCATAATTCACAAATCCTTCTCTTTTTCCATCCAAATCTTACTTCCAACAAGAAAAGAGAGCAAGGAGGAAGCTTACCACTTTTGGAGTCCACACTTGGTGAAAATCAGCCAAGAAAATGAAGAACCCAAAGCTTGAAGAAAATGGAGGCTATGGCGGCAACAGTCGGAGAAATGAACGAAATAGAAGGAGAAATGAAATGAAAATAGCCCCTGTCGCTTTCCACAATCCTTTAAAACTCTTTCCTTTCCATCTCTAATATGGGCATGACAAGTGTCCTCTTTCCTTTACATCATTAATATGGGCATGACAAGTGTCCTTTCCCCTTTGGTCAACACTTAAGAGTTATTCTTATCCACCAGAAATCTGAAATTGGCTAAGTCATGCCTTCTTCGGGAGAAGGCCCATGCCTTCTACGGGAGAGGGCCTCCTGCCTTCTTCGGGAGAGGGCCTCCTGCCTTCTACGGAAGAGGGCCTATGCCTTCTACGGAAGAGGGCCTATGCCTTCTACGGAAGAGGGCCTATGCCTTCTACGGTAGAGGGCCTATGCCTTCTACGGAAGAGGGCCTATGCCTTCTACGGAAGAGGGCCTATGCCTTCTACGGAAGAGGGCCTATGCCTTCTACGGAAGAGGGCACCTGCATTCTACGGGAGAGGGCACATGCCTTCTACGGGAGAGGGCACATGCCTTCACAGCGAACGTCCCGCCGGAAAAATATTTTATAGAGTAAAAAGCTCCGGACGTTCCCACGATTCCAAAACCGCAAACGGTTTTCCAAACCGAGGTCTCGAGAACGCTACCGAACCCAGTACGTCCCGAGGCGACCCGACAACCCCGGCGCGAGAAAAATATTTTGGCGGAAACGTCCGAGGACCCACACGACCTCAAATACGGAAGGGTTCGCCAAAATGATACTCGGATAGGGCTCGGGAGCCGCTGAACGCCGAAAACGTGACCGCGAGGCCAAAACCGAGCCCGGGTCACCCGGTCGCAACCCGCTCGGGGTGACCGTAACGGCAAGGCACTACAACAAGGGGGCCTTGCACTGCTTAAATCAGCCCTCACCGCTCGCGACCCCAAACAGGGTGTCTTGCGACCCAACTGGGACGGGCCTTATATTGTTCATAAACAAGTCCGCCCAGGAGTCTATGAACTACAAGACCGTGATGGTCGTCTTCTCCCCGCAACTTTCATGCGGATGACTTGCGCCCATATTACGTTTAAGTCCTTAGTCTTACAAATTCAATAAAATACATATGTATTTCTTCTGTCTTCTGACTTACATGGCATTTCAAATGCCCTCTTCATCGCCCTCTGTGCCGGCCGGTCGGGCTACTGCACTGAGTTATGGCATCGGACCTTGTCAGTCTCACTTCTCCACACAGGTGGTTGCGGGTCTCATTCCCAACCGACCTTCAACTCGCCCGCCCCAAGGGTAATCCCCGCCTGCGGAAGGGTAACCCCCTTTGGCTCCTTCGGGAAGGTCTATGTGTAAGTCGTCCTCGCACGCCACAGCAGACCTTCCGCTCGGACTTCTCCACACAGGTGGTTGCGGGTCTCATTCCCCAACCGACCTTCAACTCGCCCCGCCCCAAGGGTAACCCCCTTGCGCTGCGGAAGGGTAACCCCCTTTTTTTTGGCTCCTTCAGGGAGGTCTATGTGCAAGTCGTCCTCGAACGCCACAGCAGACCTTCCGCAAGGGCTCCCCAGACACAGCAGTGGGTCTTACCCCCCAGAACCTCAGATGGTTCTCCACTTGTCTCAACAAGCGTCCTACTGCCTTCGCCAAACACGCGACTCCAGGCTCCAGGTAAACTGAACCTTTTTACTGCATGCTTATCGTATAACTGATGAGCAAACTACAGGTCTTCTACTTGGTACACCGTCCACTACCCAAGGGCTTACTCCTAAACAGATTTGTCCAAGAAAGGGGCCCTGAACTTATCTCAAAAAAGTGGTCTCCATCACGGCTTGGCTCAACAAGTAAACCCACAAGTCATTTGGAATGACTCATGTGGCTCCGCCGTTGCGGATCTTGAGTGCCTCGTCACTATAAACTTAAAGCGAGTCTCCGGCTCCTTGATAAGTAGTCCTGTGGCTTCGCCTTCGCGGACCCGGAAGGACATCTCTCCATGAGACAGGACTTATGATGTGATCACGGGGGTAAGTGATCACGAGCTCGGATCTAGCTCGAAGGAGGCGGTTTCCAGCAAGAATGGAAAGCGAAGCAGAGGAAGAACACAAAGGAAAGCAGTCGGCCAAGGGAACCTCCTCACTACGAGGTGAGGCAATGCCCTTGAAAATGCAGGGAAGGAAAATGGGACCTAGAACCTTTTGACTACGAGATCAAACAATGCTAGGTATTATATTGGATCCTCTTGCAATGGATCACTAATGGATTGGTGGAGCAAGATTTGAGACCCACGAAGAACAATATGCGTACTTCCGCAAATATGTGTTCTTACAAAATGAGTTCTACCTAATACTTAGGTTACAACCTCCTTTTATAGAAGGAGAAAGAAAGAAGTAAATAATAAAGAAGGTCTTGACAAGGGAACAGCTTCCTGGATCTATGGTATGCGAAAAGAGAGGTGGAAGCGGATTAGACATTGAAGGCTACATTATATTGCGGCTCCCATTACCCCATGAATTGCTTTCGGCGGGACAAGGAAAGAAGAGGGCCTCTGCACAAGTTGAAGGGTTCGCGACTTGTATATGGACGCCTCGTCTGTTTGGCGAACACCTGGGCTTCGCTTGTTTCTGGAAATGAGGCGCAGGGTCTTCGCCATCGACCATGGGGGTCGCAAAGAGCCATGGCCTCGCAAATGGCCTTGACTTCGCCAAAGGCCAAGGGTTCGCCAATAGGGCCTGGGTTCGCCAAGATCCTGGCGAACGCGACTCTGCCTTGGGGCTTCGCCGGTGCCTAGAATGCCGCTTCTTCTTCGCCCGTGCCTTCGCCAAGGACCCTTTAGACCTTCTGGATGAAGAGTCGCGCCTTGTCACAAAAATGGGGCTGATGTCCACATCATACCCTCCCTCTTCAGAAGAATCCGTCCTCGGATTCATAAGGAAAGTGTCCCTACAAATCTTAAGACACCACAATAAACTTGAAGAAGCATCAAGGGTTAGTGAACTAAAATATGAGCCTTGGCCATTCATGGGCATGGCCCCAATGTACCGGGCCTAAGTCATGTCCCATATGAGACATGGGATCGCCAACTATGTCACCCGATTCATGCTTAATGTTAAGAGATGAGAGATTAGAAGCACAGTTACCCATGTTCGCTCTCTCCCTCTTGCTCTTTTCTTCCTTTCCGAGAGGGGGTGACACTTCCTTCCCGGACTGTTGAAGGCTTCCTTCAGCCTTACTTTCCACAGCGATCTGTACATTCAAAGAAGATAAACAAGGGGGTTGCAAGACAGAAATTAGTGGAAAAGTTGGGTCGGTTGAAGGCATGTTTTCCTCACTTCCACTATTTTGGCTCATGGAGCTTCCCTCTTGTTTTCTCTCTTCCTTCTTCTCAATCTCTTCTCTCGGATCGCTCTCTTTCTCGCTCAAGGTCTCTTGGACCGCCTCGCTTTCTCTCTTTCTTCTTTTTCCTTTCCCTCGTAATTTCCCCTTTCCTCTCGGTTATTTTCCTCTCAACCTTACCACCGGTTGCGGCTTCCTCCATGTATCTTTGTAACATCTGGTCTGGACCATAAGTACAAGTTGTTTTAGCTCATCAATGATAGTGGAGGAGCTGGGTCTTTGAGGCACTTGGTGTTGCTTCGCCCTGTTGGTCGGGAGGCGATTGGGGCGGCAAGCAAACTTGTGAGTGGGGGCCCTCGTTAGCTTTCGGTTGGTGGATGGGGAACCGCGAATGAGAGGGCTCAAAGGCTGGGCGTCGTACAGCTAGGATACGACGGAATGGGGAATAATACGAGGATGAAGGGTAAGTCCTCCGGTGCTTGAGGTAGCGATAGCGAGGAGTGTCTTAGCGATGGCAAGGGTCGCCACCACCCGTTCGAGTCGAACCCGAGTAATACTCATATGCAGCGGGTATGGAGGATCAAATTCGGAGGATGGGGTTGGTTCGGGCCAGGTTTCTTGGCCAAGGAGGTACTCGAATAGTTCCACACAGTATGTACGGTCGAGGTTACCTCCGCCCAGAAGTCAGATTCTTGATAACAATGATCCGATTTCGGGTAGTAGTCCTCTTCCACATACTCCATGAGACTCAAGTTCTGCACATGTGAATAGTTTTGTGAAGCCTCGCTACACTCCCTTAGTGTTTACACTCTTCTCTCAAGTTTAGAACACAACGGTTCTTTCAAGCTTCAAAACTTACCACCAATCTGCGATTAAGATCAAATGCAAACACGCAAAGAATATCCAAAGAAATCCTAGCAGTGTCCGAAACAAGTTAAGCACAAAGTTCTAGTTACTTGAAACTAGCTTTTGAAGTTGGTTGGTGGTTGAAAGAAGTTGGAAATGATATAGAAAAGCCTTTCATAAACACAAAGTTCAGGTTTTCGAAATTATTTTCGATCTGTGAGTCTTATTTACTCGAGCTTCGGATGAACTCTTCAAGAACACTTAGAACTTTTTCCCGAAATTATGAACTGATTTGAATATTTCTTTTACGTAAACTCTTGTTCTTTTGCACACGGGAATCTCTTTTCTTTTTCAAATCCGAAATAACTCACAGATTTAAGAACCTTTAAGAACTTTTCAACAAGGGGAACAAATATTCGGTTTCTCTCAAGAGATCATTAACCGATAACTTTTCTTCAAGTTTTTGAAAAGAACAGCAAAGGTTTTTAACTTGAAGAAAGTAAACAAGCGATACGGTAAGATACCTCCGACAAGCGCTTTGGCTCTGATACCAACTGATGTGATCACAGGGGGGGTAGGTGATCACGAGCTCGGATCTAGCTCGGAGGAGGCGGTTTCCAGCAAGAATGGAAGCGAAAGCAGAGGAAGAACACAAAGGAAACAGAGTCGGCCAAGGGAACCTCCTCACTACGAGGTGAGGCAATGCCCTTGAAAATGCAGGGAAGGAAAATGGGACCTAGAACCTTTTGACTACGAGATCAAACAATGCTAGGTATTATATTGGATCCTCTTGCAATGGATCACTAATGGATTGGTGGAGCAAGATTTGAGACCCACGAAGAACAATATGCGTACTTCCGCAAATATGTGTTCTTACAAAATGAGTTCTATCTAATACTTAGGTTACAACCTCCTTTTATAGAAGGAGAAAGAAAGAAGTATATAATAAAGGACGTCTTGAAAAGTGAACAACTTCCTGGATCTATGTTAGGCGAAAATAGAGGTGGCAGCGGATGTGACATTGTAGGCTACCTGCTTTAGCGGCTCCCAATTCCCCATGAATTGCTTTCGGAGGGAAAAGTAAAGAAGAGGGCATCTGCACAAGTTGAAGGGTTCGTCCCGACTTGTATATGGACGCCTCTTGTTTGGCGAACACACAGGCTTCGCTTGTTTCGAAAATGAGGCGCGGGGTCTTCGCCATCGACCATGGGGGTCGCAAAGAGCCATGGCCTCGCAAATGGCCTTGACTTCGCCAAAGGCAAAGGGTTCGTCAATAGGGCATGGGTTCGCCAAGATCTGGCGGCGCGACTCTGCCTTGGGGTTTCGCCGGTGCCTAGAATGCCGCTTCTTCTTCGCCCGTGCCTTCGCCAAGGACCCTTTAGACCTTCTGGATGAAGAGTCGCGCCTTGTCACAAAAATGGGGCTGATGTCCACATCAACTTAGCCTATGGTTATTAAACTTAGCTAACGTACCCTACAGGGCTATCGCGAGATAAAGCGAATCTACAAAACAGTGAAGGTAAAAGGAAATTTTACTTCATCTATTGTTCCCAAAAAGTGTGTGAATGCAGGTCTTTATACAAAAATAGGGGGCATCCACATGTTGGAACCTCCACCCTAGTCCAAAAGGGCATACAGGCATCGCCCATCTTCCTTCCCCTGCTCCCCACCAAGCGCGCCTCTACCGTTGGCTCATTGGTGTTGGCAGCATCCGGGATCCCAAGATTTAGAGCTGGAAACGCCTTCTCCACTTGGAAGCGGCATCGCAGCCAGCCCTCCTCGTAGGCTGCGCCCCGCTTCGCCCGGGGCTTCGATCTCGCCAAGCTTCTCCACCGGTCGAGGCATCCGCTCAGGATGGGCACCTTGATGGAGGAAGAGGACTCGAGATCCTCACCTTCAAAGGAGGGAAGGCCCAGAGCCTTCTCCATCTCCCACACTGAGGCCATTGCCTTCTCCAGGTCAGTGGCGACCTCCAGGCGTGCCTTCAGGGCAACCTCAGCAGCAAGCCTGCCCTCCTCCACCTTCTTCTCTGCCAGTTGAGCCTGGACAATAGCTTGGCGCCTCGCCTCCTCAGCTGCGGCCTCTGCCTGCTCAACTTGGGCCTTCGCCACTACAAGGGCGGCTTTGGTTTCTGCCTCCAAAGAAAGGAGGGACTCCTTCAAGACAGCATTTTCAAGCTGCTTGGCTTCCAGCATTGCTACCTGCTGAAGGAAGCGTTGCTTCGCAACATCAAGTAAGCAGGCCTGCTCCCACCGGTACCGCATGCTGTGTGCCCGCTCTTGGTTGCCATAATCGCACCAACTCTCTAGTTGGGCCACACGCTTGGCATGCTCCTCTTTAAGCTCCTCCTCCCTCTTCTTTGAGGACTCCAGCTCCCTCCTGAGAGAAGCAATCTCTGATATCTGGGCGTCGTCCCGCTTATTGGCATACTTTAGGAAGTCATGCCATTGCTCAGCAGCAGCATGACCTTTGACAGCCGCCTACATCCCAGGGCTATTAAAACAGAAGCAGAAAAAGGCTAAACTAAACTTATACATGAAGACCAGAAGCTGTCTTACCTGCAGACTCTGTTGAGCTGCCTCCCTCATGAATTCAGCAGGGGAGTCCAGGCTCCGCTCGGTCACCTCCTGTCATGGGGGTGCGCAGCCCCTCCAGGCAGGATTGGAGGGTTTGCTCCCCTCCCCGCAGCAGTGAACTGCTGTTCCTAAGAAGGAAGACTGGATCCCATGCATCTTTCAGGAGCCTCCCCTGCTCCCTGTACACCCTGAGTCTGGTCTGGTGCCTCTGGACTCTCAGGAGGTCTGGCTCCTCGAGACCACTTGGGGACCGACTTGGCAGCAATGCGCTTCCGCTCCAAATAGTGAGACCAGACTCCGGTTTTCTCAAGGACCTCGGTCCTGGTCCCCAAATCGGCGAGGATCTCTGTCGGGACCCCTTGGTCCACGAGAGCCTCACAGGACCGGCCCCTTGGCACGAAGGGCCCTCGCCTACAAAGAACAGGCATCAAGCAACTAGGAAGCAGTATGAACTCAAAAACAAAGAAAATACCGACAAAGTCAAAAAGACTTACTAGCGAAGGACGCCCCATCCACCGACTTCCACTGGCTGCTGGAAGGTTGCACTACCTCCCAACCACTTGTCCTCGCGGAGGACCGTGTTACTGCACCCCCTTCCTCCGGGCCTCACTATTAGAAGAGGAAGAAGTCTCCTCAACCACCGGGATCCTCTTCCCCTTTGTTGCAGGGCCTTCTCCCCGAAGGGGCCTCTTGATGGATTCCTCTCCGAGAAGGGATGGCTGCGAGGATCTCCCCCTACATTAGTCGTCTCCGCCTCCTCCGTTGGAATGACCGGTACCTCCCATTGGCCAGGACTCCCAATGGCCTTTGCAGCTTGGTTGCCCCTCCTTCTCATAGAGATCGGGATGTTGGCGCCGACATCTTACCCTTGGGAGGAGGCACTCTTCCTCCGGTGATGATCTCTGCGCGACCACATGACCGGGTGGTACACTACCCAAGCAAATGCCCCCCTCAAAAACTCACAAGGATCACAAACGATTTTCACTTATGGCTGCTACGTCGGTCCTCGGCAAGATTTTTACTTATGGCTGCTACGTCGGTCCTCGGAAAGTACTTTCGAAAAAAGCGGAGTACGGGACCCTGCCCATACTCCGCTCTCGGGAGGAGGCATCTTGGTACACTACCCAAGCAAACGCGCCCTCGCATCATATTATAAACGTACAAGGCCTTTGAGGAAGCCTCATCCTTGTGGTCTCGGTATAGCCTCGCGAGGTCTCATCCTTGTGGTCTCAGCCTCACCTACGCGGGATCCACGCCTCGCGGGCCTCAAGACTAGCATGGGCGACGTCTCATACTCACCCTTGCGGTCTAAAGCCTGCGCGGGCCACCCTCGCGGTCTTAGGGCGAGCCCTCGCGATCTCCTTCGCCTCCATGGGTCTTACTCCCAGTCTCCTGCCTATCTTGGCCCCGCCGAGATATCTCATACTCACCTTGCGTTTCTAAAGCTGCGCGAGCCACCTCGCGGTCTTAGGGCGAGCCCTCGCGATCTCCTTCGCCTGCTTGGGTCTTACTCCCGGTCTCCTGCCTATCTTGGCCCCGCCGAATAAGGCCCCGGTACCCAGTTCTTATGCAGGCGGGGCAAGATAGGCAGGAGACTGGGAGTAAGACCCATGGAGGCGAAGGAGATCGCGAGGGCTCGCCCTAAGACCGCGAGGGTGGCCCGCGCAGGCTTTAGAAACGCAAGGGTGAGTATGAGACGTCGCCCATGCGAGTCTTGAGGCCCGCGAGGGCAGGACCCCGCGTAGGTGAGGCTGGAGACCACAAGGATGAGACCTCGCGAAGGCTATAATGGAGACCACAAGGATGAGGCTTCCTCAAAGGCCTTGTACGGTTATAATATGACACGAGGGCGCGTTTGCTTGGGTAGTGTACCACCTCCTTATTGGCCGGTTGATGTCGACGACCAAGTGGAGCAAGCGGCGGGCGATGGCCTATAAGGGCGAAGGCCCAAATAGAATATAGCCAAATAAGGGGTGAGGTTGCACGAACACAGGTACTGTGGCCTTATTCAAGGCGGGGCCGGTATAGGCGGAGGCTCGGGAGTAAGACCCATGGAGGCGAAGGAGATCGCGAGGGCTCGCCCTAAGACCGCGAGGGTGGCCCGCGCAGGCTTTAGAAACGCAAGGGTGAGTATGAGACGTCGCCCATGCGAGTCTTGAGGCCCGCGAGGGCAGGACCCCGCGTAGGTGAGGCTGGAGACCACAAGGATGAGACCTCGCGAAGGCTATACTGGAGATCACAAGGATGAGGCTTCCTCAAAGGCCTTGTACGATTATAATATGACGCGAGGGCGCGTTTGCTTGGGTAGTGTACCAACTCAGAAGTAGCAAGAGAGGAGTAGGGGGGGCGTGTAGTAGCTTACCCAGTTTAAGGTGGACATCCCCCTATTTATAGGGAGATGCCAGGAGAAGAGCCTCCCCCAGTTGAAGCCTTGGACAGGCTGTGAGACAGGACTGACAAGTCTGTCAGATTTGGAGAGATAAGTCTGTGTCAGACTGATTGGAGATAAGGCGGCTGTGATGATGTAGATCTCAGCAAACCGCCTTAGAAGATTCACCTGTAAGGGAATGTTTGGCGTACAAATCTGGTGAAGATCACTCAGGCTCGTGTTGGCCTCCTTGTTGGCTGATTGATGTCAGATGACCAAGTGGTCTATTTCCAGGTGGAGCAAGCGGCAGGCGAAGGCCTGCAAGGGGCGAAGGCCCAGATAAAATATAGCCAAGTAAGGAGTGAGGGTCGCACGAACCTGAGTATAAGGGCCTTATGCGGCGAGGCCAGTATAGGAAAGAGAGTCCTTGTGAAGGCGAGATGAGACTGCGAGGGTGGCCCTTGAAGGCCTAAGAGACGCAAGGGCGAGTGTGAGACATCGCCCAGGCGAGACTCGGGGCCCACGAGGGCAAGGCCCCACGTAGGTGAGACTGGAGACCACAAGGATGAGACCTTGCGAAGGCAATACTGGAGACCACAAGGGCGAGACCTTGCGAAGGTGATACTGGAGACCACAAGGGCGAGACCTTGCGAAGGCGATACTGGAGACCACAAGGGCGAGACCTTGCGAAGGCGATACTGGAGACCACAAGGGCGAGACCTTGCGAAGGCGGTTCTGGAGACCACAGTAATGAGACCTTTTCAAAGGGCTTTGTATGATTCTGATGTGACGCGAGGACGCATTTGCTTGGGTAGTGTACCAGGGTGAATAGTGTAATTAGGGTTCATGCTTGATTTTGGTGTTTAAGATGAAATTGGTTGGTAATCATGCTTAAGATATGAAATTGGTGGTTAAAGTGTGTAATTGGAACCTTAATTTGATTGAATTGGAAGTTTGGTGGGAATTTGGTAAAGGACCGAAACTTAAAGTTTAATTTTATCTATGTTTGGGTTGTGTTTTGGATGATTTGGTTGGTGTTTTGGTATCGGGGTTGGATTTAGGTACGGTATGGTATTTGAGACGTCGTTTTCGGGTAATGTATGGAAAAGTTACCTTTATGCGGGTTTACGAGAAAAGTGTCTGGGAAGCGGGATTTAAAGGTTGGAAAACGTTTGTGGGTGTATGAATAAGGATGTTCTAGCTCGGTTCGTAAAATCGAGCTTTCTGTGGATTTTTGCGGAAAAGTGCGGGATTGTGCGGGTTTGGTTCTGGGGGTCTGTTTTGGTGAGTTCTGACTTGTGTGTGGTTGTTCAGCTTGTTTCTGCAGTGGTGGATTAGTGCGGGACCTTAAAAGGCGAGTTGTCACTTTTCGAGCCGGGAACCGGGATTTCCCTGGAGTTGTGCTGCGGGCAGTGGTTTCAAGGTAAGGGCTCAACTTCTCTCGTTTTGCATTCTGGCATGGGACATTATGTATATCGGGTATAGTTGAGGCAGGATTCCGGGTTGAGGACGGTGGTCTGATGATCCCGGGACTTGTCATATGGTAGGAAACTGTTTGTATCTTGTTCTGTTTCAAGGCCCGGATGGTCTTGGAGGCCACGGGTTATATTTCTGTTCTGCGCATCCGCACTAGATGCTGATGTTCTGGTTATGTTTTATTGGTATATTTTGTTATTTGCATATGCATTATGATATATTCTGTGTATATCCGTTCTGGGGACGCATGGCGATGCCGGTTAGACCGGGGAAGGTCTAGCCATGGTCGGGGAAGATCTAGCCATGGTCCCTAACCTATGAGGTTTGGTGATACTTCTGTTCTGTGTGTCCGCACTGGAGGGTGCCGACACTTTATGTATATCCACACCGGGAGTGCCGATATACTTCTGTGACCCTACGACAGTTTGGGGATCGGCTGCGCCGGTACCGTGCTTCTGTTCTGTATATTCTGACCTCTTAGAGAGGGCTGTCGTACAGTGGTCAGCGGTTGGACCGCATGTTATGGGTTCCGGCTCACCTCTGACTCTGCATACATGCATATGCATATATCTGTGCTTGTGTTTGTTCTGTTTTGCAGGTTTGGTTCAGCGGCACTTGTACAAACTGTATCTTATCTCAGCCCTTACTGGGTCCTCCCGAGGACTCACCCCTTATTGTTTACCACCTTTCAGGTCTATCTGACAAGCAGTCGGCGGATTAGAGATCCGCGGTGCTTTTGGGTTTTTGGTTTGGGTTCAGGTATTGACAATTCCTTTGAGGAACTTCTGCTCTGTTCTGTTCTGTTATAAGGGGTAGTCTCGGTAGAGGTTATTTAATTAGTGTATCTGATTTTAGTTCTGTTGGATATTGAGGTTGACTAACTCTCGTTCCTCTCTTTGGTTGTGCTTTAGCAGCAGCAGCAATACTACGTGCGGGAATCTTCCGAGCGAAAGGTTTCTTGATTCCACACCTAGGTATTCTAGGGTTTTACTTTGGTGGCTCTATAGGTGTAGTTGCATGCATGTATTTCGGATCATGATGTTGTATTTGACGTATACTTTGAAATATGTATTGATTCTGTATCTGATTCTGAGTCGTGGGCAGAGCCCCGATTTGTGTATATTGGTTATACATATGTGATGGTTTGGTATCTGTATTCTGAGTCGAGGGCGGAGCCCCGACTTGCTTATGTTGGTTTTATGTATGAAATGGTGTCTGTGGTTTGGTTGTCATGAGTGATGAACGGTATTCCATGAACTGCATGTTTGATTGTTAAGTTGCTTTGTATGCTTGCCATGTATGTGTTCTGTAGGTTGCGGGTCGTAGTACGACCATTCTGTTATTGCGGGCAGGGTCATCGGACCACTACACCTAGCGGGTTTCGGTAGTACCGTTACCGCACTTTCCGCCGTAGCTTCCGCTTCCAAAACGTCGCGGCCGGCTCCGCCTCCGCAACCGGGCGGGGTGGTCGTGAAAAATTTGAATCTTTGATTACTCAAGTTGTTGAAGAGAACAAAGAGATGAAGAATCAAGTGTCTAAACTGACAAGTTCATTAACTGTGACTAAGAGAGGTAAGTTTCTTTCTCAATCTCAATCTGCACCTCAAGGTTCACACATGAACCAGTAGAACTTGAAGGATGTGAATGCAATTGTGACAAGGAGTGGTCAGCCTTTAAATGATCCAACAATGAACACATCAGAAGAGGGATTTAACCAAAAAGAGGCTGAAATTGCTAAACTACCCAAGGAGCCAGAGGTAACTCAGAGCCATATTAGGGTACCATTACCCCAAGTTTTGAGATCAGGTAAGCGACCTTCTGATTTTATAATGAAATTCTTGAGAACTTATGGCAGGTAAAATTAATCTTCCTCTCTTACATGCGATTAAACAAGTTTTTACCTATGCAAAAGTTCTTAAGGATTTGTGTACAGTACAAAGAAAACACCATGTAAAAAAGACTGCTTTTACGTGAGCAAGTTATTGCTTTAATTGAACATAGGATACCTCCCAAGTATAAGGATCCTAGTTGTCCAACTGTTGCTTGTAGTATTGGTACTCATGAATTTGAGCAAGCATTGCTAGATTTAGGAACTAGTGTTAATTTAATGCCTTATTCAATCTACTTGCATCCTGGGTTGGGTGAAATCAAACCGACTGTGGTATTACAATTGGCTGACCGTTCTACAAAAGTACCACGTGTTACAGTCACCCCGAGCGGGTAGTGACTTCTGTGTATTCTGGGGCTCCGTTCCAAGCATGCCGGGCATGTTTTCTGTTAGTCGAGATAGCTCCCGGATCTTTTCTAGGTAACATTCTCGAGAATGGTTACATATTCGAGGTCGCACGAGTTCCGGGCACCTTTCTGTGGAAAATATTTTTCGGGATCAGGACGTTCATTCTCGGGCGACACTCGGGGCTCGGGATGAATAATTTGATGGCGCCAATTGTGTGTGGTGTGATATGACTCAGGATGAGTAATGTGGTGATAACCAAGCAAGCACACATGACGGGATTACTTGTTTAAGCTAGCAAGCACACACGTCGGGATTTGCTCGGGTTAAGTTGGCGTGGGATGACGCTTAAACACTTAGGCATAATTTTGGCTAGGATTTGGTGACTAATGTGTGTGAGTGTGTGCTTGGCATGGTGACTAAGGTGTGTGGGTGTGTGCTTGGCATGGTGACTAAGGTGTGTGTGTGTGTGTGCTTGGCATGGTGAGTCATAGATAGCAAGCATGAGGTGTGCCATGTGGTGAAGAGTATATAGGGAGGAGAGTTAGTAAGAGTTTCACCATCTCCCTTTCATGTGTTCTTCATTTGCTTAAGAACATTCACACACACTAGTAGCTCTCCTTAATCCCTTACAAGGCCGAATTGTGCAAGAGCATAAGGGAGGTTGTTCTTGGTGTTGATCTTAAGGTAAGCATGTCTCCTTCATGATTTTGGTATGTTTGAAGCATGATTTATGGTTGAACACCTTAAGGGCCGAATTCATGGTAAACCCTAGCTAGATGTTTGGTTCATCTTCTTGCTTCAAGCTTGGGATATGTTGTTATTGGTGTGATTTGGTGTAGGAATCAAGGTTTGAAATATTGAAGAACATCTTGGGTTGAAGAACCCTAGTTTGGCCGAAACTTTGGTGATAGAAATGATGGGATTGTTGGGTGAATGTTGAGTAATATGTTGATATTCATGCTTAGAATGCTTATGTGATTGATTATGCATGAATTGGAAGCTTTAAATTGATTGGAAAGGATATTGGTACAAAGAGGAGGTTGGGGCCGAATTTAAGGGAAGGGTATGTTAATAGTTATGGTGTGTTTCGGGGGGTGTATTGGTGGTGAGATGATATCGGGAAATGAAGTAGGTAACAAACGATGTTTGGAACTTCGTTTTCTAAATTTGTGAACGTAACCGTAAAACTCGACATGCTAGCTTACCTGCTCAAATTTGGAAAAGTATGTTTTAAATGCTTGGTTGTGCATAATTGTGTATAAACAACGATGTTCTAGCTCGGTTTGAAAATCCAAGCTTTCTGTGAAGTTTTGCGGGAATGTGCGGGAATGTGCAGGAGTTTGCGGGTTTAGTTCCCGAGGGTATAGATTGGTGAGTTCTGATATGTAAATGGTTGTTCAGCATGAATCAGCAGTTGTGGAGTAATGCGGGACTTGAAGTCAGCTCGGTTTGAAGTCACACTACCGCGCTTCGGGCCGAGCGTCGGGATTTTCCCAGGATTCTTTTGCGGATTCGTAATAGTACGTTAAGGGTTCATCTTCTATCATTATATATTCTAGAAAGGATATCATGTATACCGGGGTTAGTTGAAGTGGGTTTCGAGTTGAGGACGTTGGTTCGGTGATCCCGGGACCAGTTATATGGTAAGGTACAGGCTTGCAGGTTCACTGCCCGGGATGGTCTCAGAGACCTCGGGTTCTTCGGTATTCTATATCTGCACTGGGTGTTGATATTCTGTATATACCTAGCGGTATATTCTGTCTGTTGTATACCCTGCGGTATACTCTGTTTGTGACCCTACGACAGTTAGGGGATCGCGACCCCGGCAGGTAGCATGCCTTTGTTAGCTTCGGCTTCTGACCTCTTGGAGAGGGCTATCGTTCTGTTTGTTTGCTTTCATGGGTCTCTGGCGGTCTTAATCGCATCCTTCGGGACTCTGTTTAATATTTATGCCTATATCCGTTTGCATACATTCTTGTGTTTTGTGTTTTCCTTGTTTTGCAGGTACTCGCGTACTCAGCTTACTTTATGCAAAATGTACCTTACCTCAGCCCTTACTGGGACCTCCCGAGGACTCACCCCTTCTGTTTACCACCTTTCAGGTCTACCTGAGAAGCAGCCAGCGGACTAGAGTTTCGTGGTGCTTTTTGTACTGTGATCAAGTATCTGCAGTTCCGACACAGAACTTCTGTTATGTTATAGGGGTAGTCTCGGTAGAGGTTATAGTCTACGTTTTGACTTCTGAATTTATGCTAAGTATAGCATATGGGGTTTTCTCACAGTTAACTTATCTCTCTCTTCTGTTTGTGTGTTAGCAGCAGCAGCTGTACTTGCGGGTATCTTCTGATCTCGGAGTTTCTCCTAGATCCCGCATTTAGGTATTCTGGGGTTTCCTCTGGCGGCTCTGTAGATGTATATGCATGAATGTCATATGCCAGATCATGCTATGTATCTTAGATACATTCTGCTACGGTATACACATTCTGGATATTCTGTATGACCGGGGACTCGCCCATGTCAGTGGAGGGCGGGACCCGTGATGTGATCATATTATGATGGATCAGACATATTTTGTTTCGGTATGATTCTGTTGAGCTTATGTATGATGTTATCCTTGAACAACATGTTTGGTGATGGTAGAGTTCTAGCCTATTTTAGTGGGGTGGGGCTCGCCATGGATAGTTAGGGTTATACTGTATACTTGCCATGTTCGAGATTTGTAGGTTGCGAGTCGAAACACAGCCGAAACATATAAGCGCATAACTCTGTCTGCAAACTCCGAGAGAAAAGCGTTCTCAGGCATCGGGCCTTTGAGAACGAGACTTTGCGGGCCGGGTCACGGGACCACCACACGCAGCGAGTCTCGATTGGACCGACCGCTTCAGTTTCCGCAGCTCACGCGGCTTCTGCCACGGCTTCGCTTCCGATGCCGCGGGGCGGCCCTGCCTCCGCAACCGGGCGCGAGCGCACCCATGTCACCACGGGGTGTGGTTGAGGATGTTTTAATTCAAATTGATAAATTTTATTATCCTGTTGGTTTCCTAATACTTGACATTAGTTCCACTGTTGATACTACTTCTAAAATTCCTTTGATTTTGGGTAGACCTTTCCTTGCTACTGCTAATGCTCTTATTAATTGTAGGAATGGATTAATGAAATTATCTTTTGGCAATATGACTCTTGAGGTTAATATTTTCCATATAGAAAAACAGCCGATAGATGAAGATGAATGTCAGCAGGCATGTCAGATTGAGTCTCTTATTGATAGGGAAGTTTATGTGACTCATGATTTTGATCCTCTTGAATATTCTTGTTAACTCTGAGTTCAATTCTATCAATACTCCACATGATGCTACTGAAATTGGTGCTGTCTTTTCTTAAAATCAGGATTCTGGGACTCAAATGTGGCAACCAAGGTTTGAGGAGCTACCAAAGAGAGGTGAAAAACAAGTTCCTTCAAGTATGGAAGCACCTAAAGTTAAATTGAAGACCCTATGGGTTTAAAGCATATTTTCCTTGGTCCATGTGATACTTTTCCAGTTATTATCTCTTCAGAGTTGTCTAATTCTGAAGAAGAGAAATTAATTCGGACCTTAAGTGAACATAGATCAGCCATAGGTTGGAGTCCTTTGATTTGTTCTCATAAAATTAATTTGGAAGAAGGAACTAGCCCCGCAGACCCTCAACGTAAGCTTAACCCCAAAACGAAAGAAATGGTCAAAAATGAAGTGCTGAAATTATTAGATGCTGGAATCATATATCCTGTTGCAGATAGTAAATGGGTAAACCTTACGCAAGTAGTTCCAAAAAAGTCAAGTGTCACTGTGGTTGAAAATGACATAGGAGAATTAGTTCCTACAAAACTTGTGAAATGCTAGCAGATGTGCATTGAGTATATAAAATTAAACGCCACCACTCGAAAAGATCACTTTCCCCTCCCTTTTATTGATCAAATTCTTGAGCGTATGGCTGGTCATTATTTTTATTGTTTCTTGGATGGCTATTCTGGCTACTATCAGATTGAAATTGCATTAGACAATCAGGATAAAACCACTTTCACTTGTCCTTTTGGTACTTTTACCTTCCGTAGGATGTCTTTTGGATTATGTAATGCACCTGCTACCTTTCAACGCTGTATGATGAGCATTTTTAGTGACATGATTGAAAATTGTATGGAAGTGTTTATAGATGACTTGACTGTTTATGGATCTTCTTTTGATGTCACTTTATCAAATCTTGAGAGGGTATTAATTCAATGTCACAGTCCACCACCGCCCGGTTGCGGAGGCGGAGCCGGCTGCGACGCCGAGAACCGGAACCTACGGCGGAAAGCGCGGCAGTGAGCATCGAGCTCAAATAACAAATAGCCAAGTGGCAACTAGCAACCCAGATACTCATTCAAGGCAAGCATACTAGAAAAATCCAACTTCTACCAAACCTGCAGTTCATGGTGTCAAACATCAAACATCGCCACAACACAGAAACACCAAAGTCCATGATATAACCACAACTCCAATATAAGCAAGTCGGGGCTCCGCCCTCGACTCAGAAGACAATAAAGGCAGAGTATGTCTCAGATTATACGTCTTATACAAATACATGATCTAAACTACATGCATGCAGCTACAGCTACAGAGCCATTAAACCAAAACCTATATATATACCTATTGTGCGGAATCGGAAACTTTCTCACTCAGGAGATTTTCCGCCCGTGGTACTACTGCTGCTGCTGAAACCCAAGAAATCCGAAAGCACTGCGGATCTCTATTCCGCCAATTGCTTTTCAGAACAACCTGAAAGGTGTAAACAAATGAAAGGGTGAGTCCTCGAAAGGACCCGATGGGCTTAAGGCAAAAGTGCAGTTTGCCCACAGGGCAACAATCTGAACCTGCAAAACAGAATAACACAGCATATACATATGCATACGAACATAAAGCATATAGTGAATCATAAACCATCGCATGCGGTCCAACCGCCAGAACGACCCGTTACGACAGCCCTCAACAGAGGTCAGAATATACAGATCAGAACAGAACAGATAGCACGGTACCGGCTGGGGTCGCGATCCCCAAACTGTCGTAGGGTCACAGAACAGAAGTATCGGCACTCCCGGTGCGGATACACAGAACAGAACCAAGGAGTACCCGTGGTCTCTCCAACCATACGGGTCTCGCCACAGAATCAGAACATATAAATGAAACATACAAATACAGCAGAGATATCATACCTGATAACATTCGTGGAGCAGAACAAACGTACATTTTACCAAATTAAGCCCTTACCTCAGAAGCGCTGCCCGCAGCCCAAAACTCGTGAAACCCCGAGTCCCGACCCGAAACGCCAAACTTGACTCCTATGGTTCCACGCTACTCCACTAACGTAGAATCAAGCTGGATAACCATTGTTGAGTCAGAACACATCCAAATAACTCCAGAAGAAATTTCGCACAAACCCGCACTTCCCGGAAAATTCCACAGAAAGCTCGGTTTTACAAACCGAGCCTGAACATTGTTATTCCAACACCCGCAAACATATTCCAACCCTTAAACCCGCATTCCAGACACTTTTCCCGGTAAACCCGTATAAAACTAACTTTCTCATTTCTAACCCGAAAATGGTATTTCAAACGCCATAACACACCTACTTTCACCCACAGTACCAATTTAGCATCCAATCCAATCAACATACATCACCAACATAGAAAAAGAACCACTTCAACAATTCGGCCCTTTACTAATTTTTCACCACACTTCCAAATCAAACCATTCAAGCTTCCAATTAATCATACTAATCACCAATTCCATTTCTTAACCAACATTACTAACCAATTGCATCAAAATCAACAAAACCCCTTTCCTATACAATTCGGCCAAAAGGAGAACTTCTCACCCAACTTCCATTTCAATCCAAACAAAGTTCCATTAGCACTCTTTAATCACCAATTGCAATTATTAAGCAAGATCACTAACCAATTTCACCTAAACAACCAAAACCTCTTCACTTAACAATTCGGCCAAAGAGGGGTTTTTAACCCAACTTGTTTTCCATCAAATTGAATCCACACATGAGCTTAGAATCATGCTAGGATTAACATACTTGAAGCATGAACCAAGATAACAAACACACATCATTTTGGAAAATTCCCAGAATTTCGGCAATTTAGGGGTTTTTATCCAAGGTGTGTTTTCCAAAATCCAACACTTGATTATCTCTCCCATACAACCCAAGAACATCATACTAAAAGATGGGAGGAAGAAAATCATCCTAGATGGTAGTCATGAACAAATCCACATTTCACAAATCTCTCTTTTTCCATCCAAATCTTACTTCCAACAAGAAAAGAGAGCAAGGGAGGAAGCTTACCATTTTTTGGAGTCCACACTTGGTGAAAATCAGCCAAGAAAATGAAGAACCCAAAGCTTGAAGAAAAATGGAGGCTATGGCGGCAACGAGTCGGAGAAATGAACGAAGCAGAAGGAGAAATGAAATGAAATAGCTCTGACGCTTTCCACAACCCTTTAAAACTCTTTCCTTTCCATCTCTAACATGGGCATGACAAGTGTCCTCTTTCCTTTACATCATTAATATGGGCATGACAAGTGTCCTTTCCCTTTGGTCAACACTTAAGAGTTATCCTTATCCACCGAAATCTGAAATTTGTCTAAGTCATGCCTTCTTCGGGAGAAGGCCCATGCCTTCTTTGGGAGAGGGCCCCGCCTTCTACGGGAGAGGCCACCGCCTTCCACGGAAGAGGGCACTACGGAAGAGGGCACCTGCATTCTACGGAAGAGGGCACCTGACTTATACGGAAGAGGGCACTCTGAATTCTACGGGAGAGGGCACTATGCACTGCTACGTGAGAGGGCTCTATGCCTGCTACGTGAGAGGGCTCTAGTCCTGCTACGGGAGAGGGCACTCTGCCTTCTACGGGAGAGGGCACTATGCCTGCTACGGGAGAGGGCACTATGCCTGCTACGGGAGAGGGCACTATGCCTTCACAGCGAACGTCCCGCCCCAAAAATATTTTATAGCGTAAAAAGCTCCGGGACGTTCCCACGATTCCAAAACCGCAAACGGTTTTCCAAACCGAGGTCTCGAGAACGCTACCGAACCCGCTGTACGTCCCGAGACGACCACGACAACCCCCCGGCGCCAGAAAAATATTTTCGGCGGAAACGTCCGGGGGACCCACATGACCTCAAATACGGAAGGGTTCGCCAAAATGATACTCGGATAGGGCTCGGGAGCCGCCTGAACGCCGAAAAACGTGACCCGCAGGCCAAAACCGGAGCCCCGGGTCACCCGGTCGCAACCCGCTCGGGGTGACCGTAACATTCTCCCCCCCTTAGAACTCTTGGTCCTCCAAGAGTAGCCTGAACCAACCAGACAGGTGTCGCTACCAACCAGAAAATACAAACATTCCTCTAACTCAGAACAATCGGACCACCGTTCTGGTGCGGCGGGAGTGGTAGTTTAGACTACCATACAGAGCCTCACGGCGTCCCACCCTCCGGGTGCATCTTATTGCACCCCGAGACAGTTGCCGGTATTTCTACCAGACAACCCCAGACAGTACCGAACCTAAATCTAACCGATCCACAACAGGCTATCAAGGAAGGTACCACATAAAACAAAGCTTGATTGGGGGAAAACCAACCTAACAACTTACTCGAAACTCATAAAACCGATATAACTCGGGGTAACTCGCCCACTTTGTCAAATCTTACTGTCTCTCTGAACGGTGCTACCTCCAGTCAAATTCTATCAAATTCTATCACCAAACGCCGATTCAAGAGCCCTACGGCGACGGTTCGTACAAACAGTGGTGCAGTCATTCGCGGTTTTAATCCGCGCCTATAACAATCTGATCTTCGCCGTAGTCTCCTCAAAAAGCTCGGGTCCCAGCTTAACCCCATCAGACGCATCTGTCCAACAGTATGGTGTCATACACCTCCCGTACAACACCTCATATGGTGCCATGTCAAACGTAGTCTGAAAACAATTGTTGTATGAGAACTCTATCAAAGTAACTGCTGGTCTCAATCTCCTCCAAAATCCAAAGTACTGATTCGCAGCATATCCTCCAATATCTGAATCACCCGCTCCGACTGCCCATCCGTCTGTGGGTGATAAGCTGTACTCAGATGGAGTCGCGTGCCCAGCGCTTCATGAAAAGCCCTCCAGAACCGTGCCGTGAAACGCGGATCACGGTCAGATTCAATGGAGTCTGGTACTCCATGCAAACGTACAATCTTCCTGATGTAAAGCCGGCAAGCTTCTCCAGAGGGTCTATGACCCGAATAAGCAGAAAGTGTGCGCACTTTATCAGCTGATCCACAATAACCCAGATAACATCATGGCGAGACCGTGTCAGGGGCAGTGCAGTCAGAAAGTCCATAGTAACATTACCCCACTTCCAGACTGGAATGGGCAAAGTCTGCATGTCCCCGCCGGTTTTGATGCTCAAATTGCTCGGGTGTGCCTCCTCTAAAATCTCATTTCAGAACTCCTGATCCTCAGGTACATAAAGGCGGTCTCGGAAGTATAGCAATCCCTGCTATACCGAAACGTCGGTAACAAATAAACCCTTATCTTCACCAGATAACTTCTTCAACACCAGATCTCTACCTTGCGCTTCGCGCATCCTGACAAGCCACTCAGAATGTATGGTAAGTGTATACCCCTGAGCACGCTCCCAGAGCTGCCACCTGTGCCAAAGGCACGTCAGATCACTCTCCTCGGATCGGTCACCAACATCTCCTCCCTTGACTAATCTGGTATACTTCCTGCTCAGAGCATCGGCAACCGTGTTGCCCTTGCCAGAGATGTACTCGATACAACAACCATAGTCCTTAATGTATTCGAGCCATCTATGCTGCCTCAAATTAAGCTCCTTTTGCGTAAACAGATATTTCAGACTCTTATGGTCGGTAAGAATCTGAAATTTACTATCAAACAGATATTGCTTCCAATGTTTCAGCGCATAAATTACTATAGCCACTCCAGATCATGTGCCAACCAGTTCAGCTCATGCGGTCGCAGCTGCCTCGACCCATAAGCTACTACAAAACGCTCCTGCATCAACACACATCCCAAACCAGACGTGGAAGCATCCGTATAAACCACATACGGTAAGATCGGATCTGAAAGAGTCAGAATCGGAGCGTTAGTCAACTGCCGTTTCAACTCCTGAAAATCCTGCTCACACCTATCAGACCAGAAATACGGTTGACCCTTCTTGGTCAACTGCACAAGCGGAAATGCCAGAATAGAAAACCCTGGTACAAACCTCTGATAAAATCCTGCTAACCCCAGGGAGCTCTTGATCTCCCGTACCGTGGTAGGTTGTTTCCAATCCCAAATTGCCTTCACCTTCTCTGGATTCACAGACAGACCATGCTCAGAAATAACGGGTCCCAGAAAGGTGACTTCCCGAATCCAGAACTCCCACCTTGAGAATTTAGCATAAAGCTGATGTTCCCAAGGTATCTGCAGAACTACCCTCAGATGATCCCGATGCGAATCCTCATCCCGAGAATATATCAGAATATCATTAATAAAATCACCAGAAATGAGTCCAAGTACGGTCGGAACACCCGATGCATCAGATCCAAGAATGCCACCGGAACATTGGTCAGCCCAAATGGCATGACCGTAATCTCTAAGTGTCCAAATCGGGTGCGGAAAGCAGTCTTAGGTATGTCCTCTTCCTTCACTCTAAGCTGAAAATACCCAGATCAGAGATCAATCTTTGAGAAAACCCTCAAACCCCGAAGTTGATCAAAAAGATCGTCAATCCTCGGCAACGGATACTTGTTCTTCACGATAAGAGCATTCAACCGTCTGTAATCAATACAAAGTCAGAGTGTCCCATCATTCTTCTTAACAAACAAAACCAGAGCACCCCACGCTGAAGTGCTCGGTCGGACGAAACTCTTTTCTTTGTAAATCCTCCAGTTGCTTCTTCTACTCCTGCAGCTCAGAAATAGGCATCCGATAAGGAGGAACAGATATCGGAGCAGTACCTGACTGCAGGTGGATGTCAAACACAATTTCCCGCTCTTATGGTAATCCGGGCAACTTCTCCGGAAATACCTGCGGGAAATCTCGAACCAACGGTAAACCATCCAACTTCAACCTAATACCAGCTTCATTCAGATCATAGCATTCCCCTACACCAACTATCGACTGATCCAGAATGCGTAGCTCCTTCTATCTTTGTGCGATAGTCAAACCAGTCGGAGTCGTGAGAGGTAGTACCTCTCCAGAAACCATAATGCTACGGGTTGCACAATCAACGTGCACAGAGTTCTTGGATAGCCAGTCCATCCCACGAATAACATCATAGTCCGGCGTGTCTAAAACCAACAGATCCGATACTATCATGTCCGCCTACAGATATCGTACAACCCCGAACCATCCCATTGGAAAACAGAAATTGACTCCCAGCAGTTTTTACTAAATGCGTTTGAGGCAAGGTACTAACAGACTGATACAGAGATGTAACACATTTCGGTGTTACAATGGGAACAAATGCTCCTGTATCAAATAACGCATGAACCGGTATCTCATTCGGAAATATAGTACCTTACAGAACTTCCTGCTGACCCCTGCCCTACAATAAGAGGGCAATCCCGTACCCAAAGAGTGTCAGACCTGCAACGTAACATCGGCCCTCCTGCCGATAACAAATTCAACCGGAATGATACCTACTGCAAATCGAGATAAGATCGTGCGGTGGTGCTCCCCACTACCTCTACAAAGCGCCGAGCCTATTCGGCCGTCCAGAAATCTGCCGGGGTCCCAGCTGTGTGGAGCCCCTCGTACTTCCCTGACCTCGCTACGAGGTGAGGTGACTCTCAACCTCCTCTTGCTCGAGGAGTTGAGCCCAATAACCGCTTCCCGAAACAAAGTAATGTCTAAAGGTCTCAAAACCCACCTGAACTCGGGCGCAGTCAACGAATAAACCTCTTAGCCTTCTATTCTTCCATTCCATAGTACTACGGTACGTAGCAAACCAACCGATCAAACTCTCACTCATACTCTCCGACTGTCCTGTCTCCCTGTTGAAACTCCTCAACTGTGCCTGACACAGATTTCTGGCTACATCCCCACTGCACTGCTAGTGGAAAATGTAGCCTCCCCCAGGAGTTTATCAACTCCTGCAGACCAAATCTCTACTACCCCAGACCCTTCTCGGTCATTGAACCTCGGGGGGGTTCAAACTCTAAAACCTCTCCAAGAGTCTGACCTCGCCAGACTGGTGCCCCAGATCTCCTCGTCGTTAATAGGACCGATGAGAAGTCTAGGTGTCGCAGTGATGTGGACATCACCCCTATTTGTGAGTTAAGAGGCAACCATTCCTCCAGAGGGTCTAAAGGACCCTTGGCGAAGGCATGGACAAAGAAGAAGTGGCATTCTAGGCATCGGCGAAGCCCCAGAGGCAGAGCCGTGCTCGCAAGGATCTTGGCGAACCCAGACCCCATTGGCGAACCCTTGGCCTTTGGCGAAGCCATGGTCATTGGCGAACCCATGGTCCTTGGCGAAGACCCCGTGCAACACTTCCAGATGCAAGCGAAGCACAGGTGTTAGCCAAGCAGAGGAGGCCTCCATACGCAAATCAGGCGACCCCCTTCAACTTGTGCAGAGGCCCTCTTTCCTCCATTTCCCGCCAACTACAATTCCTGGGAAACTGGGAGCCACTAAAGCAGGTAGTCTACACAGTCTACACTGTCACCTCGTCTGTCACCTCTCAATTCGCCCACCATAGAACCAGGAAGCTGGTTCCCTTGTCCAGTCATTCATTATTTTCCTTTACCATTTTTCTTCTATATAAGGCAGCTTGTAACCATTGTAAAGGCAGAACATAATTATAAGAAATCAGAAATACTCCAAGTGAGGTTTTGGCTTTCTTGTTCTCATTTCTTGCATTCCATCTCCTTAAGTGATCCGTGCAAGAGGATCCAACATAATATCTAGTATTGTTTGAACTCGTATTCAAAAGGTGCTAGATCCCGCTTCCTTCCCCAGGCATTTTCAAGGGCATTGCCTCACCTCGTAGTGAGGAGGTTCCCTTGGCCGACTCTGTTTCCTTCGTGTTCTTCCTCTGTTCTTCGTTTCCATTCTTGCTGGAAACCGCCTCCTTCGAGCTAGATCCGAACGCGTGATCACTTACCCCCCCTGTGATCACATCAGTTGGTATCAGAGCCAAAGCGCTCATTGGAGGTACCGTATCAGTTGTTTGTTTTCTTCAAGTAAAACCATTGCATTCTTTCTTACACTTGAAGAAAAACGTTTTGTTGTTGAAGAGAAACCGAAAATATTTGTGCGTGGTTCATGTGACTAGAGCAAAGTGCATATTTGAATGCCGATTATTGAAGTTGAGTGAAAAGAGAAGTGGTATCGGATTTGTTGTGGAGAAAGTATCATCTTGTGTTGATTAAGTGCAAAAGAAAAGGTTGTTGAAGAAAAAGAAAATGATGAACAAGTTCATGTGTTCTTGAGTGTTCTTGGTGTTCTTGAGAAGTTCATATGAAGTTCATACCAAACTCATGTGAATAGTGACTTTAATCCAAAAACATTTCATGAACTTGCACCAAAGGTGTTTGTGCTTATAAATAGCCTTTTCTACTTCACTCCTAACTTCTTTCAACCCCATCTCACCTTAAACTCTCAAAAGCTAGTTTCAAGTAACTAGTTATCTTTCTTGAATTGCAAGTTTCGGTTTTCACTAGAGATTATTGCTTGTTCCTACTTGTATGTTTGCATTTGATCTGAAGTTGAGTGTGATCAAGTTAAGAGAACTTGTGAAAGCCTTTGTGTGGAGGAGGCGAAGCAAGAGTGAAACCGAGTGTCCCTAATCGCAAATGGAGTGCTCACCTAAGACACGTGAGGAGAATTGAGTGGTACTAATTTTATTGTCTAAGTGTGTAGGTGTGCCAAATGGAGGAAGAAAACCTGCATTTCATTGGGTTTCATCCCTTGAAAGGGAGGCGCAAACTCGAAGATGACTTATGGCAGTGGATTGAGGAATTGGAATACCACTTTTGGTATTACCAATTTCATAAGGAGGAGAAGTTAGACCTTGCCATAAGGTGTTTAAAGGGAGAAGCCAAAAGATGGTGGCGACAAGATTGTGCTCAAAGAGAGCGATACAATGAGTCCTCCATTCGGACTTGGAGCGGATTGAAGAGGCTGCTATTAGAAAGATATAGCTCACCTCAAGAAGAGCCACCCTCTCCGTACCACTCCCAAACAAGAAGGCCCCCCTCTCGGCCTACATCCTCCACCCACTTTCGGAGCCATAGTCCGTGGCGGAGACCGAGCCCCACGCCTCCACAAACTCCTTCAGTTGAGCCATGTACTCCATTTCCCAACACTTGGACCACCCAAACTCCTTACCCAAACCAGAGCCCTTACCAAAATTCAAGTGAAGATCTTTCTCAAATGATTGAGAGTCTGAGGAAGGAGTTTGAAGAATATGAGAGAGAGAAAAAGAAAAAGAAAGAGAGAAGAAGGGAAAGAGCTCTCCTTCACCATATGAGTGAAAAGAATGTTGCACCCGAGCCCTCAACCAATCTCCACGAAGAACTGACTATTTCATCTTCTAAATCTTGTTATTCTTCTTTATTTGTGCACGAGTTTGAAGGAGAGAAGGGCACGGATGCGCCATACCTTGAAGGAGAAGAAAGATTTTCGGCTTCGGAGGAGGACCCTCCCTCCCCTAACTTGGGGAGAGGTAACCTACTCTTTTCTTTTTATGGTGGTAGTGAACCTACTTGTGATGCTTTATCGCCTTCGCATAAACATAAGCATGACATTAATGAGGAGCATGCTTTGAATGAACTTATGCCTGCGTCCATTAATGAGGTATTACCCTTTCGAGGATAGTGAGCCTAATGACTTGTGCGAAAGCGATGATACATCTTCTTTTGGTATGACCTGAAGAAGAAATTAGTGAGGGTAGAGGAGGCATACACTATTTTCTTCCTCATGATTGGTTTAATGAGCATAACTATTATCATGATGAGATGCGTGATCATGATTCCTTAGTCTTGGATCGTAAGATTGAAAGGCCTAGGCTCACATTTGACCCCGGGATACTAGAAACTGTGCGTCAGGTTGAAGTGAAGAGAAAGGGCGGATTGTCCATCTCTATTCCTTCGAACCATTTTTGGGACTTTGATGTTTACCGCTTTAGTCCACTAACCCTTAATGCCTCTTCAAGTTTATTGTGGTGTCTTAAGATTTGTAGGGACAATTTCCTTATGAATCCGAGGACGGATTCTTCTGAACAGGGAGGGTATGATGTGGACATCACCCCTATTTATGAGTTAAGAGGCAACCATTCCTCCAGAGGGTCTAAAGAGCCCTTGGCGAAGGCATGGACGAAGAAGAAGTCGCATTCTAGGAGTCGGCGAAGCCCCAGAGGCAAAGTCGTGCTCGCAAGGATCGGGGCGAACCCAGGCCCCATTGGCGAAACCTTGGCCTTTGGCGATTTGATTGTCTTGGCGAAGCCATGCTCATCGGCGATCCCATGGTCATTGGCAAAGACCCTGAACAATACTTCCAGACGAAAGCGAATCTCAGGTGATCGCCTAGCAGATTAGGATTCCATACTCAAGTCAGGCTACCCCCTTCAACTTGTTCAAAGTCCCTCTTTCTCCCATTTCCCGCCAAACTACAATTCTGGGAAATTGGGAGCCGCTAAAGCAGTAGTCTACACGGTCTACACTGTCACCTCGTCTGCCACCTCTCAATTCGCCCACCATAGAACCAGGAAGCTGGTTCCCTTGTCCGATCATTCATTATTTTCCTTTACCATTTTTCTTCTATATAAGGCAGCTTGTAACCATTGTAAAGGAGAACATATTTATAAGAAATCAGAAATACTCCAAGTGAGGTTTTGGCTTTCTTGTTCTCATTTCTTGCATTCCATCTCCTTAAGTGATCCGTGCAAGAGGATCCAACATAATATCTAGTATTGTTTGAACTTGTATTCAAAAGGTGCTAGATCCCGCTTCCTTCCCCAGGCATTTTCAAGGGCATTGCCTCACCTCGTAGTGAGGAGGTTCCCTTGGCCGAACTCTGTTTCCTTCGTGTTCTTCCTCTGTTCTTCGTTTCCATTCTTGCTGGAAACCGCCTCCAACGAGCTAGATCCGAGCTCGTGATCACGTACCCCCACCGTGATCACATCAATGGTGACCACCCTTGTCGAGTCACTCACTAACCGATCCCAAACTATAGCGAGCAGTGGCTAAAGTCTCGCTATCACCACCTGATCAAAATGCCCTTACCGTGGCATAAACAGATCTTCCCCTGCCTACTGCCGCCTCCGAACTGCTTTGTCTTTGGCGGTAAAGTACCCAGACACAGTGCACAGTCCAACACCAATACCAAGCAGAAAGGGTCCTGTGACTACTAGAACCCCGGGGGTGATGATTGTGATTGTTCAACCCCTGAGTTACGCTGAACCCGTATCCCATTCTTCGGAGGTGTGGGATTCCAGTCCCGCCCCTCCGATGCCAAAACACGCTGTTCGCGTGTAGTAAACATTCCCTTAAACCAAGTCCAACCAAAGCCAACTTATCCCATATCCAAAAGTCCAAAGCAACTAACTCTTCCCCATCTATCCAAAAGCCAGCAGCAGTATTCTAAGGCTCTGTAGTGTAATGCAATGCATGATGCAGAAATTCATTTTAGGACCAGACAACCAAATATCAAATCCTCAAACACAGAATCAGTTCATGTTCATATCACAGAATCACACCATATACCAAACAATGAATTAAAGTACCCGGATCATACCAGAAGTCCAACTTCTAAACCTTCAAAAATGCTTCAAAGAACCGCCCGCTGCTCCACACCCATTCCAAGATGGTTCAAATAAGGAGGTGGCCAGTCTCCGTACAGAACCGCCCCAGAATGAAACGTAGAACGGTGGCTTGTACCTCGAAGTCACTTCCACAGTTACTTACCCACGAACAGTCTTAACTTACTCCAAGGGTCCACCCTCGGACTTGTATACTTGCCTTTCACATTCCATACCCAAAACCAAACATACTTTACCTTTTGGGTCATTCCGACCCGACCTGCTCTGATACCAACTTGTCACAGCCACCCCGCCCGGTTGCGGAGGCGGAGCCGGCTGCGACGTCGAGAACCGGAACCTACGGCGGAAAGCGCGGCAGCGGAGCATCGAGCTCAAATAACAAATAGCCAAGTGGCAACTAGCAACCTGAGATACTCATTCAAGGCAAGCATACTAGAAAAATCCAACTTCTACCAAACATGCGAGTTCATGGTGTCAAACATCAAACATCGCCACAACACAGAAACACCAAAATCCATGATATAACCACAACTCCACTTTAAGCAAGTCGGGGCTCCTCCCTCGACTCAGAAGACAATAAAGGCAGAGTATGTATCAGATTATACGTCTTATACAAATACATGATCTAAACTACATGCATGCGGCTCTGAGCCATTAAACCAAAACCTATATATATACCTATTGTGCGGAATCGGAAACTTTCTCACTCGGGAGATTTTCCGCCCGTGGTACTCTGCTGCTGCTGAAACCCAAGAAATCCGAAAGCACTGCGGATCTCTATTCCGCCAATTGCTTTTGAGAACAACTGAAAGGTGTAAACAAATGAAAGGGTGAGTCCTCGAAAGGACCCGATGAGGGCTTAAGGCAAAAGTGCGGTTTGCCCTGGGGCAACAATCGAACTGCAAAAGCAGAATAACACGGCATATACATATACATACGAACATAAAGCATATAGTGAATCATAAACCATCGCATGCGGTCCAACCGCGAGCGACCCGTTACGGCAGCCCTCAGCGAGAGGTCAGAATATACTGGTCGAGCAGAGCAGATAGCACGGTACCGGCTGGGGTCGCGATCCCCAAACTGTCGTAGGGTCACAGAACAGAAGTATCGGCACTCCCGGTGCGGATACACAGAACAGAACCAAGGAGTACCCGTGGTCTCTCCAACCATACGGGTCTCGCCACAGAATCAGAACATATAAATGAAACATACAAATACAGCAGAGATATCATACCTGATAACATTCATGGAGCAGAACAAACGTACATTTTACCAAATTAAGCCCTTACCTCAGAAGCGCTGCCCCGCAGCCCAAAACTCGTGAAACCCCGGCTCCCGACCCGAAACGCCAAACTTGACTCCTATGGTTCCACGCTACTCCACTAACGTAGAATCAAGCTGGATAACCATTGTTGAGTCAGAACACATCCAAATAACTCCAGAAAGAAATTTCTGCACAAACCCGCACTTTCCCGGAAAATTCCACAGAAAGCTCGGTTTTACAAACCGAGCCTGAACATTGTTATTCCAACACCCGCAAACATATTCCAACCCTTAAACCCGCATTCCGACACTTTTCCCGGTAAACCCGTATAAAACTAACTTTCTCATTTCTAACCCGAAAATGGTATTTCAAACGCCATAACACACCTACTTTCACCCACAGTACCAATTTAGCATCCAATCCAATCAACATACATCACCAACATAGAAAAAGAACCACTTCAACAATTCGGCCCTTTACTAATTTTTCACCACACTTCCAAATCAAACCATTCAAGCTTCCAATTAATCATACTAATCACCAATTCCATTTCTTAACCAACATTACTAACCAATTGCATCAAAATCAACAAAACCCCTTTCCTATACAATTCGGCCAAAAGGAGAACTTCTCACCCAACTTCCATTTCAATCCAAACAAAGTTCCATTAGCACTCTTTAATCACCAATTGCAATTATTAAGCAAGATCACTAACCAATTTCACCTAAACAACCAAAACCTCTTCACTTAACAATTCGGCCAAAGAGGGGTTTTTAACCCAACTTGTTTTCCATCAAATTGAATCCACACATGAGCTTAGAATCATGCTAGGATTAACATACTTGAAGCATGAACCAAGATAACAAACACACATCAATTTAGAAATTCCAATAAATTCGGCATTTTGGGGGTTTTCATCCAAGGTGTGTTTTCCAAAATCCAACACTTGATTATCACTCCCATACAACCCAAGAACATCATACTAGAAGATGGGAGGAAGAAAATCATCCTAGATGGTAGTCATGAACAAATCCGCATTTCACAAATCTCTCTTTTTCCATCCAAATCTTACTTCCAACAAGAAAAGAGAGCAAGGGAGGAAGCTTACCTTTTTTTTGGAGTCCACACTTGGTGAAAATCAGCCAAGAAAATGAAGAACCCAAAGCTTGAAGAAAATGGAGGCTATGGCGGCAACGAGTCGGAGGAATGAACGAAGCAGAAGGAGAAATGAATTGAAATAGCTCCTGTACGCTTTCCACAACCCTTTAAAACTCTTTCCTTTCCATCTCTAACATGGGCATGACAAGTGTCCTCTTTCCTTTACATCATTAATATGGGCATGACAAGTGTCCTTTCCCCTTTGGTCAACACTTAAGAGTTATCCTTATCCACCGAAATCTGAAATTTGTCTAAGTCATGCCTTCTTCGGGAGAAGGCCCATGCCTTCTTTGGGAGAGGGCCCCTACCTTCTACGGGAGAGGGCACTGCCTTCTACGGGAGAGGGCACCTGCCTTCTACGGAAGAGGGCACCTGCCTTCTACGGAAGAGGGCACCTGCCTTCTACGGAAGAGGGCCTATGCCTTCTACGGAAGAGGGCCTATGCCTTCTCGCCTTCTACGGGAGAGGGCACTATGCCTTCTACGGGAGAGGGCACTATGCCTTCTACGGGAGAGGGCACTATGCCTTCTACGGGAGAGGGCACTATGCCTTCTACGGGAGAGGGCACTCTGCCTTCTACGGGAGAGGGCACTATGCCTTCTACGGGAGAGGGCACTATGCCTTCTACGGGAGAGGGCACATGCCTTCTACGGGAGAGGGCACATGCCTTCACAGCGAACGTCCCGCCCCAAAAATATTTTATAGCGTAAAAAGCTCCGGGACGTTCCCACGATTCCAAAACCGCAAACGGTTTTCCAAACCGAGGTGTCGAGTACGCTACCGTACCAGCTGTACGTCCCGAGGCGACCCCGACAACCCCGGCGCGAGAAAAATATTTTCGGCGGAAACGTCGGGGACCCACATGACCTCAAATACGGAAGGGTTCGCCAAAATGATACTCGGATAGGGCTCGGGAGCCGCCTGAACGCCGAAAACGTGACCCGCGCAGCCAAACCCGCCGGAGTGACCGGGTCACCCGGTCGCAACCCGCTCGGGGTGACCGTAATTTACCAATTTGAGATGATTTTCCAGATGAACATTTACTTTCTATTGATTCTCTACCATGGTTTGCTCATATTGTAAATTATTTGGTTGCAGGAGAAATTCCAGAATATTGGGGAGCACAAGATAGGAGGAAGTTCATGAAAGAGGTACTCAATTTCTATTGAGATGACCCTTTTCTTTTTAAATATTATCCTGATCAGATTTTAAGGCGGTGTATCCCTAATGATGAAATAGCTAATGTCCTAAAATTTTGTCACTCTGAAGCTTGTGGGAGCCATTTTTCAATGAAGAAAACTGCTGCAAAAATTTTACAATGTGGATTTCTATTGGTCAACTTTATTTAGGGACACAAATATATTCTATCGTTCATGTGAAAGGTTTCAAAGGTTAGGAACTATTTCCGTCGTCATATGATACCCTTAAACCCAATTTTAGTGATTGAAGTTTTTGATTGTTGGGGCATTGATTTTATGGGACCCTTTCCACCTTCTTTTGGATATTTGCATATCATTGTGACAATAGATTATGTGTCTAACTGGGTAGAGGCGGCAGCATGTAGAGCTAATGATAATAAGACGGTAATTAAATTTTTGAAACAAATGTGTTATCTAGATTTGGTACGCCACGGGCTATCATTAGTGATCATGGTACACATTTTTGCAGCCGTTCTTTTGAGACTTTGATGAAAAAGTATGGAGTTATACATAAAGTTTCTACTACCTATCATCCCCAGACAAGTGGGCAGGTGGAGCTTGCTAATAGGGAGATTAAGCAGATATTAGAAAAAACAGTGAACCCGGATCGTAAAGATTGGTCTTTAAGATTAGTTGATGCACTTTGGGCTTACCGTACAGCTTTTAAAACTCCTTTAGGCATATCCCCTTGTTATCCCCCCTATCGGGCGGGGAAGCGGAAGGCCGGGGGAGAGGTAACGGCGTTCACAGAATTCCCTAGGTGTGGTGGTCCAAACCCACGCGAATAAAACTTCAACTAATCATTTCCATGTAATAACTTGTTGTACAAGTAACGAGAATCATCTGAGTTCAAACATACTTATACACATACCCAACTGATACATATGTGATGCAACGAACTATCGTGCTAGCGTTTACATGTATGGAGCCAGAACCTTCTATCCAAAAATACCTACGTAAGTGGAGGGATCTGGTACACCAAGACCCTCAAACAGAACTCCACGTAGGTCACACCGCTGCTGCTAAACACAGAACAGAAGACAACCATCAGACATCTCAGAATGTATTCAGAACCGAAATCAGACTCAGAATCAGAATCAGATCATGCTGATAACACAAGCGGAACTGTTCCTTTTTCTAATCAGAAGACAGATTCAGAATTCATAATACCTGAAACACAACACCAGAAAGCACCGAGAGTCTTTACTCCTCGGGCTTCTTATCGAATAAGCCAAGCAGTGAAGTGAATGAATAAGGATGAGTCCTCGATGAGAACACAGTAAGGGTCCGACATAGGTTAGGGTATCTCAGAAAGCAGAATACTCAGAATAGATAAACCTGCACAGAAAACACATATACAGACAGACAGAAATAACAGATACAGTACTATTCTATGTTTGACAGATTTGGAAGACCCCTAAGGCTTTTAGCCTTACAGAAGGGGATTTCAGAATATCAGAGGCATGGTACCAGCCCAGTGTCCGGATTTCCCGCTGCTGAATAGAACAGATCCAGATAGCAGAATCCCAAAACAGATCCAGATAGCAGATACAAAAGGATAGCTGTTGTTAGAGACCATGGGTGGCATACCAGTCCAACTGGCGTCCCCATGCGTCCAAACTCACGGACTTCTCGTACCCGGTTACGAGTTTCATGCCTTCCGTGTTGGACTGGTATGCCACCCATGGTCTCTAACACCTGTCAAGCAAGTTATCCTGAACAGATTCCCAGATCCACGCATATACCCAATCTATGCCATAAGTTAAGTTTGGTGTTGCAGAGGCTGGAGGGTTGAGGTCACATCGCATTACAGAAAGTGAGGGTGAGGAAACCGCTGCGGCGAACCTTCTCTTGGCTAAGGCGAAGTTCCTTTGGTGAAGGCGAACGCCCAGTGCGAAGGCGAAGCCTTAATATGAAGGTGAAGCCTCAAATCAAACGCGAGGATTCCCATAGCGAATGTGGAGCCCCTCAAAGCGAAGGTGAGGTCTCCCATTGTAGGTGCGGAGCCTCCTAGAACAGATGCGAAGTCCAGACAAAGGCGAAGACCTTCCGGGTGGAACCTCCAAGCAAATGCGAAGACCCCAAGGCGAAGTTTGCCATGGGATCCCCCATCGCAATGCATCCATAACAGATTTATGCGAAGTCAGATATACGCAAAGCCTAAGATTTATGCGGAACCCCAGACTCATGCAGAACATCAGATTCATGCGAAGTCTCTTCACGGATTCATGCGAAGCCCTTCCGAGATTCATGCGAAGCTTCTTCACAGATTCATGCGAAGCGTCTTCACAGATTCATGCGAAGCCTCATTCCCAGAATGGCGATGACCCTCAGACACACACCCCTTAACCAAACTTAACCCCAATCTATCCTGATATGCAGTTTATACACATCCCAGAAATGCAAAATCACGGATAAACTAAACCCTTACCTTAAACACTGAAGATTTCCACGCACAAGCCATGCGAAGTTCACCAAATCGCGACGGAGAAAGCGTACGCAAAACCGGTTCCTGCGAATTTCAAATGTTTCTCTCTTCACAACTGATCGACAGAACAAGTAATAGAAAATATGATCCATAGAAAACGCATAACTCCTCACTGTGAACAACATAATCCCTTACCTCAGAAATTGGATCAGTATTGGAGAAGATCACCTTCAGCTTCCTACTTGCGCTCCCACAGAGAAAAACGGATGAGAGATAATGGGAGAAGTTCTGAAATGAAAGTAACGTGTTGCTCTACTCATTTCCTTCTCTTCCATACCATTTGAGCGGACTTCCTCTCCTTCTCTCCCTCAAAAAGCACCACATTTACAACTTGATCCCAAAAACTTTGCAAAGTTGCGATTTCGCCCAACCGCAACTCGCATAACTTCCAAACGGAATCTCCAACTGAACTGAAACTTTGATACTAACTCATATCATACAGAAAACATGTCTAACATATTAAGTCTCAAGTCTCGATATTTACAGAAATCATATAACAGATCAGAAAACTCACGGACACTACCTCGGAAGTCGTCCAGCACACGGTGACTGTAACAATCTGCCCCCTTAGGACTCTTGGTCCTCCAAGAGGGTCCTCAATCTCTGATACTCCTCGGGATATCTCTCAATTATACACTTCTCGGTCTCCCAAGTTGCTTCCCGATCAGAATGATGCGACCACTGAACTTTGACCATGGGAATTAACTTGCTACGGAGTTTTCGAGTATCCCGAGGCAGAATGGCAACCGGTATCTCCTGATATGTCAAATCCAGTGCCAAGTGAACCTCTTCTGCAGACATCTTGTCTGAATCGGATCTAACAGACATTTCTTGAGCATACCGACATGCAACACTGTCACCCCACCTCCGCCTCTTAGACCCCGCACTCTCGGAAGCGCACGGAGAACGGACCAAACCGGGGAAAGGGGGAAAGTGGGGGTGACGGTTCGCTCACAACCCTAAATTTATCCTTAAACCAAAGCATTAATGCTCAACCATGTCCCAAGATACTTACCTACGCGAATGGGGTTCAAAGAAACCAAGAATCCCAAATTCAGGGTCCAGGCGACCGCCCGGCTCAAGCCCGGGTCGCCTGAACCTTCGCCTGACCCGCTGCCCAGAAAACCGAGGAGCCCAGGCGACCGCCTGACCTGAGGAGAGGGGTCGCCTGGCCTCTCGCCTGCCCAGGCGACCGCCTGCTCCAAGGGAGGGGTCGCCTGGCCTTCCGCCCGACCGCCTGTATCCTACCTCAAGGGGGTCCAGGCGACCGCCTGCTCCAAGAAAGGGGTCGCCTGACCCTCGCCTGATCCCCTGCATCCTAAGAAAGTGGTCCAGGCGACCGCCCACTTCAAGAAAGGGGTCGCCTGACCCTCCGACTGAGCCCAAAACCTGAAATTTCGATACGAAAACAACCGGTTCCGAACTTGAACTTAACACTTATGCAATTCATACCATAAACACACATCCCAAGCCTTACAAAACAGAAACATGCATGTTATGAACATTATACAGAGCCAGAAACAGATTCGGAATACAAAAGAAACCAACCAAGTGGCGGTCTCGCGGAAACTAGCAACCCCGCCTCTACACGGCGGCTTGCTTTTCCTTTCCTTTTCCTGAAATGGTAGAAGTAAGGGTAAGTTCTCGCAAGAACTTAGTAAGAGAACAGGTATAGACATGGTGCATAGTTCAATATCATTCGATACAATGTACCTGCAATCGAAAATGAACGAACACAAGATACACAAAGCAACCATCCAAACATATGCTCAATCAATGCAACACAACCAATCATATGCAATGCAATCGGTCAATCACAAACACGATCAATACACAATCGAAACGGTAACGCCCTTGGCCCAGCCGAGGCATATCGGTCACAAACGGTCGGTAGAGCATGGTACCGGCTCGGGGGAGCGATCCCCATCAATCAATCAATATGAATCATCGATAACCATCGTAGGTATATCGGAATCCCGGTCAAATTATCGAAAACCATCGTAGGTATATCGGAATCCCAATAGGTTCTGCACAAACAATGTCTATACCACGGAACTAGGTCGGCGTCATCGGGGCACTCCCCTCTTCCAAACCTAGCCTCAGTCTATATCCGAGTATGCTTGCTACGCAAGACAATACTCCTAACACACACTGAACCCTTACCTCGGGTTGAGTCCGAATCCGAATTCTCGATCGACGGTCCCGGTAGAAATTTCGGTAGAGTTTCAGCCCAATTTCCAAACAACTCCCTGTTCAAAAACAATCCCAGATACAGAAAACACATTCAGAATTTACAGAAACAACCATTGACAATGGCGCCAAAACCGAGGCTCGGGCCGGGAAAAACGGCTTTCACACCGAGCCTTTTCTAACAGAACCAATTACACTAACAGAATCAGAATTCCACTCTAAACACAAAAACATCCTTACCTTTCACTAAATCCTCCGTCGAAAATTACACCTGATTTTTCAAACGCGAATCGGCACTATCTCGGGTGCGTTTCTTCCCATGTTCCTGTTATCAAATACGCACAAGGAAGTGCCGAGAACGCTTAGGAACCAAAGAATCACACAAAGGAGCACATTACACTATTCACTCCAAAATTCAAATGCTCATAACTTGCAAACTACACTGATTCTTCCAAAACAGACTTCAGATTATTGATCTACACAACTCAATGAATGAATTGAGTACCTTACCTCGAAGTTTACTCGCAAAACGACAGAAATCAGTTGTCGAGCTTCAAGCTCAACAATGGCGCATCAGAGAGGGAGTGAGAGAGAGATACGGATGGAGAAAGAAGAAGAAAGGAGAGAGTTGACCAAATAATCCCTTTTCTTTACTTAAATACATATATATATATGTATTATTTCATAAATACATATTCATATCTTTCATAAATCATTTCTTCTCTTCTCTTCTTCAATCAAGAAGGGACAAGTGTCCCTTCTCCCATCTCTCCCATCCGCCCCATCCCTTCCTTATTACCCAAAAAAGTTCAAATTTTCCTTTTATCACACATTACAAAATTGCAATTTCGTTCAGCCCGAAAATGCAACTTTTTAGCAAACTTACTCTGATTGAAACAAAACTTTAACCACATACTCAGGACATCATAAAACCCATAAAACATATTTTTCTTCTGCAATTATAAGTCTCGAGTCACTCAGAATTGCAATTCCCAGGTTGCCCCAAAATTCACCAAGTCAAATCCACAATTACCAAACATGCAAAGCAAGTCCCAAAAAAAGATTATCTAAAACCCGGTAATTAAACTTAAAAGCGTAATTAATTTAATTACGTACCGGGTGTGGGTAACATGATGGATGCGCGTGCGCAATGCTTTTTGAAAAGCATTCCAGAATCGTGCAGTGAAGCGCGGATCCCGATCAAATACTATGGAGTCTGGTATTCCATGTAACCGCACAATCTCCCTAATATACAGATGGGCAAGCTTCTCCAACGGATCTGTCACTCGGATAGGCAGAAAGTGAGCACACTTAGTCAAACGGTCTACGATGACCCAGATAGCGTCATGATGAGATCGTGTCAAAGGCAAAGCTGTCAGAAAATCCATCATAACGTTACCCCATTTCCTAACCGGAACGGGCAACGTCTGCAACGTTCCTACTGGCTTCTGATGCTCAATCTTCACCCTCTGACATGTAGCACAGTTTGAGACGTAAATGACAATGTCTCTCCGCATGCCAGGCCACCAGAAGTGCCTCCTTAGATCAATGTACATCTTCTCGCCTGTGGTGTATGCTCAAGCGACTCGAATGGGCGTCCGCTATAATCTCTCCCTGGTGTGCCTGAACATCGGGCACATAAAGCCGATCTCTGAAGTAGAGTAATCCCTATCTGTACTCAAATAACTAACGTAAAGCTCCTTTGCTCTCGCCCGATATCTTCGTAAGCTCTGGATCCTTTCCTTGTGCTTCTCGAACACTATCCAACCATCTAGACTGAATAGTCAGGGTGTACACCTGTGCGTCCTCCCAACACCTCCAATCATGCCATAAGCACACCGGATCATTGATGTGGACATCAGCCCCATTTTTGAGACAAGGCGCGACCCTTCATCCGAGAAGGTCCAAAAGGCCCTTGGCGAAGACACGGGCGGAGAAGAAGCGGCATTCTGGGCACCGGCGAAGCCCCAAGGTAGAGACGCACTCGCAATGATCTTGGCGAACCCATGCACCATTGACAAACCCATGGCTTTGGGCGAAGCCAAGCCTCAACGGCGAACCCGTGGCTATAGGCGAGCCCATTGGCCCTGGCGAACCCATGGACCTTTTGGCGAACTCAAGGCCATCTGCGAAGCCACGGCTCTTTGCGACCCCATGGTCGTTGGCGAAGACCCCGTGCCTCATTTCCGAAGCAAGCGAAGCCCGTGTGTTCGCCAAGCGAAAGGGTCTCCATACACAAGTCAGGCGAACCCTTCAACTTGTGCAGAGGCCCTCTTCTTCCCTTTTCCCGCCAAATGCAATTCCTGGGGAATTGGGAGCCGCAAAAGCAGGTAGCCTACAATGTCACATCAGCTGCCACCTCTCATTTCGCCTACCATAGATCCAGGAAGCTGTTCCCTTGTCAAGGTTACGGTCTCCCCGAGCGGGTTGCGACCGGGTGACCCGGGGCTCCGGTTTTGGCCTGCGGGTCACGTTTTTCGGCGTTCAGGCGGCTCCCGAGCCCTATCCGAGTATCATTTTGGCGAACCCCTCCGTATTTGAGGTCGTGTGGGTCCCCCGGACGTTTCCGCCGAAAATATTTTTCTGGCGCCGGGGGGTTGTCGGGGTCGTCTCGGGGCGTACAGCGGGCTCGGTAGCACTCTCGAGATCTCAGTTTGGGAAGCCGTTCGCAGTTTTGGAGTCGTGGAGACGTCCCGGAGGTGGTTGTAGAGTTTAATATTTGGGGCGGGACGTTCGGTTCCGGGCGACTCCCGGGGCTCGGGGCGGGAATCCCGGGGCTCGGGATGGAAATTTTCTGACGGCTTTGGGGTAAGTTGTGTTTTAATTTAAGATGGAATTTATGGAATTTTTATAGAATTTTTGGAGTGACGGAATTTCGGTTCAGGTTGACACGCTCGCACGTCGGGTTCTGGTTCGGGTTCAGCGAGCTCGGTAGGACACTCCGGAAAGGTAAATGAATTTCTGAAAAATGTTCTGTGAATGTTATAATATTCTGAAGATTGTGTCCGAGTTTCATTAATTTTGGAATTCGGTAATTATTTTTGGGCAAAAAGAATTGGAACTTTCGGAAAAATTGGGAGTTAATTTGCATGTGGGTGCAAATTAAAAAGGAAAATCAGCATGGGCAGCAGCAGGCCTCTCTCATTTTCGGCAGAATTGTGTGTGTGTGTGATTATTGGGGGACACATGTCCCATTTTAATTAAAGGAAGAGAGGCATGGGTATTATAAAGTAGGAAAATATATATACCATATTATTACATAATATTACACTTAACTCATTTCTTTCTTTCTTCTCTTCTTCTTCACCTTGCTGCTGCCTCTGCCGAAACTCCATTGAAGAACAACCTTCAAGCTTGACTTCCTTATTCTTGGGAGAAATCAAAGAGGATTTGCTTGCTACTTGTGGTAAGTACCTCCCTAACTCCTCTTTTGTCATTAGTTTGGAAGTTTAGTGGTTAAAAGAGGAGTTTTTGCATTTGATGGGTTTGTTCTTAGCTATAAGCTAGGATGATTTTCTTCCTCCCATCTTTTAGTATGTTGTTCTTGGGTGATAGGAGAGTGTTAATCAAGTGTTAGATTTTGGAAAACACAACTTGGGAAGAAAACCTATGTTGGCCGAATTGTTGGAAGAATTTCCAAAATGGTGTGTGTTTGTTATCTTGTTTCATGCTTCAAGTATGTTAGTCCTAGCATGATTCTAAGCTTGTGTGTGGATTTAATTTGATGGAGAACAAGTTGAGGTGAAAACCCCTAATGGCCGAATATATATAAGTGTATGTTCTTGATGGATTTTGTTGTTTGGGTGCAATTGGATAGCATTCATGGTTTAGGAATGTAATTGGTGATTAAAGAGTGCAAATGGAACTTTGTTTGGATTGAAATGGAAGTTGGGTGAGAAACCCCTCTTTGGCGAATTGAAAAGTGAAGGGGTTTTGTTGATTTTGGTGTAATTGGTTAGTAAGCATGCTTAGGAAGTGGAATTGGTGATTAATATGATTATTTGGAAGCTTGAATGGATTGAATTGGAAGTTGGATAAAAAGTTGGTTGAAAACCGAATCTTTGAATGATTCTTTTTCAATGTTAGAGGTTCATTTTGGTTGAATTGGATGTTAATATGGTGTTGGGGTTGAATTTAGGAGTGTATGGAAGTTTGAAATGTTGAATTCGGTTAAGGAATGAAAAAGTTACAATTAATCGGGATTATCGGAAAATGGCGGGTAATGAAGGGTTTAAGGTTGGATTTGATCAGTTCCGCTTATGGTATGATGTTTGTCAATGTGAAATCTTGCATTGTCTAGGTTGGTTCTGAATTACGGCGTTTACGTGAAAATCGGGATTTTACGGAAGTGCAGCCGGATTTTCGGTTTTGGAGTCGGGGTTGTAATTTGGTAGTGTGGTTGATGAGGATGCTAATTCAACTTGGTTTGGCAGATTCTGAGTTTCGGTGGTTAGGAAAAGAGGAGTTCTAAGTTTCGGGGCACGGTGTAGGTGTTATCCAGAATCGGTCCAATACTCTGGATTTTGAGGTAAGGGTTTGGTTCTGTGTTTTGGTAAGCTAAGTATATGTTTTGGTTTCCGTTTACATTACGCTAGTATTTGAATATTGTGCCTTTGGGCATATTACGTAGTTTGTAGGAGTATGCCTTATGGCATACTGCATGCATTAATATTACGGCAGTTGTGGGTTCGCTACCCGGTGGTGCACCATGCTTCCGTATTAGCTTGGCTTCGACTCCCATAGTGGAGGCTGTCGTTCCGATTTACTATATGGGTTATGGCGATTTAGAATCGCACGTCCTTGGGACTCCGATCATTTCTGTTTATGCATGTTATTCCGTATTCGGTTGCATATATTGCTATCTTTCTGTTTTGCAGGGTTACATATACTTACCTTACCCCTTATCCCTTACGGGGTCCTTTTAGGACTCACCCTTCTTTGGGTTACTGTTTTTGGGTTTTGGTGGGCGATAAGCGACTGCGGAGTAGGGTTCCGTGAGGTTCTACCTCGGTGGTATTTTGCGGCGGCTTCACCTTGCGGCCGGGATTGTCTTTTGGATCTGAATCCCGCGAGGTATTTGGCGCTTAGTCCTAGGCTTGGCTCTGTAGCTGCATGTACATACTTTACGATTTGCTATGATGGTTGTATGTCTGTATATATATTTGTATATTCTGTTCTATATCTGTCCTCAGCGCTTGGCGCTTGCTAGACATTTTAGGTTCTGTGAATTCTGTATGTATGGGTGTTTTGGTGCGTAAGCACTCGTCCACGGAGGGCGGGGCTTACTCTGTTATTTGTGCATGAATTGTATGGTTGCATTTCATTTTGGTTATGCGCATGAAATTTCTGTTAGTCTGCTTCCACAATCCTTCCGTTTTCGGGTCCGCTACGCGGCGGGTCTCGATGGACATGCCACCCCTTTCCATTCCGGCTTCCGCTTCCGGCGTCCCGGCGCCCCCGCCTCCGCAACCGGGCTCGGGCGGCGTGCGGTGACAAGTTGGTATCAGAGCAGGTAAGTGACCATATTGGTCGTCAGTGGTGACTTGTAGTGACAACTATTGTTCTACATTTTATTTTAGAATGGTTTGAGTACGGAGATTGGCCACCTCCTTACTCAAACCACTTCAAAATAAAATTGTGGAGCAAAGTTTGGTCCTTCAAGTTATCTGGTGGTTGCGAGTACGGGATCAGAATTTTGAGACTTTGGTAAAAGTGTTACAAGTAAAGGATTGTGGAAAAGTTTCAGTACGTAAAATTGCGTGTTAGGAAAAGATTTGGTGAAATAAGCATGAATTGCTTCCGTGAGTCTGTGAAATGCATGATTATAATGTTTTACAAAATAACTTCTGAGTTAAGTACTGCATTGCACTACAGAGCCTTAGGAAGCTGCTGCTAGTTTCTGTAGGGATTAGAGGTAACTGATTGTTTTGGACTCTGTTTGGTCGAAATGTTTCAGGAATGGTTAACACGCGCCGGCAGCGTGATTTACGACCGGAGGAGGGGACCGTAATCCCACGCCTCCGAGGGGTAGAGAGCGAGACAGGGGCATTCGAGCGAGGCGGGTACATACCCGCCACGGTTGTGCAGCAGGTCGGGGTCTACCACTGCTTTGGTTCATGTCTTTGGAGCAGTCCAGCGGTTGTTGAGACACTGTACCGGAGCAGTTCAGTGCGATCCACAGTGCGAGAGGATTCGGTCGCGGCACCATCTGTGCATTCGATGGGAGGGTGAGTAGCCACACCGGACTACCACCCACACTCATGTACGGGCCCGATCGAGAGTGAGTCGGAGGAGGACGCGGAGCGCGAGGAACCCGCGATCTCGGAGGATACGACAGGCGTAGCCCGTAGCTCGCTCCGATCGTTCGACCGGGAGACACATCAGCCCCTCGGCGGCGGCGGAGGGTTATTGAGCTGGATTACGATACCACCCGTCGGACCCACCGGCGCCCGGGAGGTTTGGGGCATCACTCGATTACGATGATGTCCGTTTATTGGAGAGGTTCAGCGGCTGAACCCTAGGAAGTTTGATGGCAAGGGAGGTCCCGAGGCAGCGGAGACTGGTTCATGGAGATTGATAAGCTCTTGGGAGGTTACACTTACCTTCCACGGTGATGGTATCCCTTGCCACGTTCAATCTGCGGGAGGAGCAGATCATTGGTGGAGGAGCCTTGAGGCGGTCGAGGCGAATGCGGGGCTGGCACCCGGTCGGGAGGTGGAGGTCACTTGGGAGCGGTTTACGCATTGTTCCATCGGAGGTTCATCGGGGCTGCGGCTAGGGATCTGCGGCAGGCACGGTTGTGAGCTTGGCGAGGGAGACAGGGCTGTCGCGAGTATGAGAGGAGTTTGTGAGGCTTATCCACTACGTACCGCAGTACCACGGTATGGAGGAGGAGAAGGCGAAGAGGTTCATCCGTCATTGCGCCCGAGTACGAGATGGGCTCGAGGCCATTGGATATTACTACCTACGGGAGGCGGTTCACAAGGCTCGGCTCCTCGGCGGGAGGATGTTGAGAGTCGCCTCACCTCGCGAGAGAGGTCGGGGGACTTCGAGGGTTCCACGCGGCGGGGACCCCGGCGGGGGTTCGGGCGGCGAGCAGACCGGGCAGTCTAGTGGAGGTAGGGGAGCACCACCCTCACGACCTTGTCCGACTTGTGGTGGGTATCACCGGGTAGACCTTATTACCGGCGGGAGGGCCGGTGTTTGCGATGCGGGTCGGATACTCACTGGGTGCAGGACTGCCCTCGAGACGGTGGGGCGAGGTTACAGTAGTTTTCAGCGTCGGCGATCTCGGGCACCGCCCAACGCGCCGCGAGGCGTGGGTTTCAGCGGGGTGGCCGAGACCTCGGCGGCGACCACGGCTTCAGCCACCCCCTCCACCGCGGCGGCCTAGGGCTGGGCGCGTTTTCGAGATAGAGCGAGGAGGTCCTAGTCGGCGAGAGGCCCTAGTCATCGAGGAGGACCCGGTCGGCGGCGGGCCCCGGCCCGCGGGAGGCTCGACTCGGCGGGGAGTCTTGCAAGGTCTTGTATTTACGAGCGATACATCTGTTCATGCGTTATTTGATACTGAGAGCGTCTATCTCTATTGTAGCACGAAATGTGTTACATCTACTGCACTACTGTTAGTACTTTGTCGCAGATGTATTTAGTAAAAAGCTGCTGGGAGTCGGTTTACATTTTCCAATGGGATGGTTCGGGGTTGTACTATATACGTAGGCGGGCATCGAGATAGTATCGGACTTGTTGGTTACGGACACGCCGAACTATGATGTTATTCTTGGGATGGATTGGCTATCCAAGAATTGCATGCACATTGATTGTGCAGCCCGTACCATTATGGTATGCGGAGAGGTACTACCTCTCACGACTCGGCCCGATTTGACTATCGCACGGCATAGCACGAGTTGCAGATTCTGGACCAGGTGTCGGTAGTCGGTGTAGGGAATGCTTCGATCTGAATGAGGCGGATACTAGGTTGAGGCTAGCTAGTATACCGGTAGTTCGAGATTTTCCGCAGTATTTCCGGAGGAGTTGCCGGATTACCACCGGAGCGGGAAATTGTGTTTGAGATTTACTGCGGTCGGGCCTTTGCTCCGATATCTATTCCCCCTTATCGGATGCCCATTTCGAGATGCAAGAGTTAAAGAAGCGATTGGAGGAATTACAGCGAAGGGCTTCATCCGACCGAGCACTTCGCCGTGGGGTGCTCCGGTTACATTTGTAAAGAAGAAAGATGGGACACTCCGACTCTGTATAGACTACAGACGGTTGAATGCCCTTACTGTGAAGAACAAGTATCCGTTGCCTAGGATTGACGATCTTTTTGATCAACTTCGGGATTCGAGAGTTTTCTCGAAGATTGATCTACGATCTGGATACTTTCAGCTTAGGGTGAAGGAGGAGGATATACCTAAGACTGCTTTCCGCACCCGATACGGACACTTTGAGTTTACGGTCATGCCATTTGGGCTGACCAATGCTCGGCAGCATTCATGGATCGATGCATCGGGTGTTCCGTCCGTACTTGGACTCTTTTGTGGTGGTCTTCATTGATGATATTTGATATACTCTCGGGATGCGGACTCGCATCGGGAGCATCGAGGTAGTTACTGCAGACACTTTGGGAACATCAGCTTTACGCTAAGTTCTCAAAGTGTGAGTTCTGAATCCGGGAGGTCACCTTTGCAGGACATGTTATTTGAGCATGGTCATGCTGTGGACCCGAGAGAAGGTGAGAGCGATTCAGGCTGGAAACAACCTACCACGGTACGAGAGATCGGGAGCTTCACGGGATTAGCGAGGATATTATCGGAGGTTCGTGCAGGGTTTTCTATTCTGGCATCTCCGCTCACGCAGATTGACCAAGAAGGGTCAACCGTTTATGCAATCCGATAGGTGTGAGCAGAATTTTCAGGAGTTGAAGCGGCAGTTGACTCATGCTCCGATTCGACTCTTCCAGATCCGAGCTTGCCGTATGTGATCTATACGGATGCTTCCACATCCGGTTTGGGGTGTGTCTTGATGCGAGATCGGAATGTGATAGCTTATGGGTCGAGGCAGCTGCGACCGCATGAGCTGAACTATCCGACACATGATCTGGAGTTGGCTGCGGTGATCTATGCGCTGAAACAATGGAGACATTATACGCTTGGTAACAAATTTCAGATTCTTACCGACCATAAGAGTCTGAAATATCATTTCTGTGAAGGAGCTTAACATGAGGCGGCGCCGATGGCTCGAATACATTAAGGACTATGATTGCGGTATCAGTACATCTCTGGTAAGGGCAACACGGTTGCCGATGCCTTTGGCGGGAAGTATACCGGGTTGGTCAAGGGAGGAGATGTTGGTGACCGATCCGAGGAGAGCGATCGCGTGCCTTTGGCACGGTGGCGGCTACGGGAGCGTGCTCGGGTATACACACTTACTATACATTACAGTGGCTTGATAGAGTGCGCGAGGCGCAAGGTAGAGATCCGGGGCTGAAGAGGTTATCGGGGAGGATAAGGGGTCTTTGTTACCGGCATTTCAGTATAGGCGAGGATTGCTATACTTCCGAGACCGCCTTTATGTACCGGAGGATCGGGAGCTCGGAGTGAGATTTTAGAGGAGGCGCACTCGAGCAGATTGAGTGTTCATCCCGGGAGTGAGAAGATGTATCATGATCTGCGTACTCACTTGGTGGCACTGGGATGAGGAGGCACATTGCCACACATGTGTCTAGGTGTGCCGTTTGTCAGCAGGTGAAGATTGAGCACCAGAAACCGGCAGGGACACTGCAGACTTTGCCCATTCCAGTTCGGAAGTGGGGCAATGTTACTATGGATTTTCTGACTGCACTGCCCCTGACACGGTCCCGCCATGATGCTATCTGGGTTATTGTGGATCGGCTGACAAAGTGCGCACACTTTCTGCCTATTCGGATCACGTACCCTCTGGAGAAGCTTGCCCGGCTTTACATCGGTGAGATTATGCGATTACATGGAGTACCGAGACTCCATTGTATCGGCCGTGATCCGCGTTTCACGGCACGGTTACGGAGGGCTTTTCATGAAGCGCTGGGCACGCGACTCCATCGAGTACTGACTTATCACCCACTGGTGACGGGCGGTCGGGCGGGTGATTCGGATATTGGAGGATATGCTACGGAGGCTGTACTATAGACTTTGGAGGAGATTGGGACCAGCAATTGCCTTTGATTGAGTTCTCGTACAACAACGGCTTCGGACTACGATTGGTATGGCACCATATGAGGCGTTATGCGGGAGGAGATGTATGACACCGCATTCTTTGGACCGATGCGTCGATAGGGTTGAGTTGGGACCCGAGCTTATTGAGGAGACTACGGCGAAGATCAGATTGATTCGGGCGCGGATCAAAGCCGCGACGACCGCACCACTACTTATGCGAACCGTCGCCGTAGGGCTCTGGAGTTTGAGGTTGGGGATAGGGTTTGGCTCAAGGTAGCACCTATCCGCGGGACAGTCAGATTCGGGAAGAAGGGCAAGTTGGCCCCACGGTATATCGGCCCATATGAGATTACGGAGCGGAGTCGGTAGGGTGGCATACCGGTTGGCGTTACCTCCTAGTCATGCTGCGGTGCACAATGTCTTCCATGTCGGCATGTTGAAGAAGTGCATTCGGATCCGACTCGAGGCGATTCCGATTGAGGAGGTGCAGTGGAACCCGATCTTTCTTATCGGGAGGTACCGGTAGCCTTTACGGATAGGGATGTCGGGAGACTCGTAGCAAGTTGATTCCCATGGTCAAGGTTCGGTGGTCACATCATGCGGCCGGGAGGCGACTTGGGAGGCAGAGAAGGACATTCGGGATCGATACCCGAGCGTATCGGTTGATACAGCTCTTGGAGGACCAAGAGTCCTAAGGGGGAGGATGTTACGGTCACCCCGGCGGGTTGCGGCCGGGTGACCGGGGCTCGGTTTTAGCTGCGGGTCACGTTTTCGGCGTTCAGGCGGCTCCCGAGCCCTATCCGAGTATCATTTTGGCGAACCCCTCCGTATTTGAGGTCGTGTGGGTCCCCGGACGTTTCCGCCGAAAATATTTTTGGCGCCGGGGTTGTCGGGGTCGTCTCGGGGCGTACAGCGGGCTCGGTAGCACTCTCGAGATCTCAGTTTGGGAAGCCGTTCGCAGTTTTGGAGTCGTGGAGACGTCCCGGAGGTGGTTGTAGAGTTTAATATTTGGGGCGGGACGTTCGGTTCCGGGCGACTCCCGGGGCTCGGGACGGGAATCCCGGGGCTCGGGATGGAAATTTTCTGACGGCTTTGGGGTAAGTTGTGTTTTAATTTAAGATGGAATTTATGGAATTTTTATAGCATTTTTGGAGTGACGGAATTTCGGTTCAGGTTGACACGCTCGCACGTCGGGTTCTGGTTCGGGTTCAGCGAGCTCGGTAGGACGCTCCGGAAAGGTAAATGAATTTCTGAAAAATGTTCTGTGAATGTTATAATATTCTGAAGATTGTGTCCGAGTTTCATTAATTTTGGAATTCGGTAATTATGTTTGGGCAAAAAGAATTGGAACTTTCGGAAAAATTGGGAGTTAATTTGCATGTGGGTGCAAATTAAAAAGGAAAATCAGCATGGGCAGCAGCAGGCCTCTCTCATTTTCGGCAGAATTGTGTGTGTGTGTGATTATTGGGGGACACATGTCCCATTTTAATTAAAGGAAGAGAGGCATGGGTATTATAAAGTAGGAAAATATATATACCATATTATTACATAATATTACACTTAACTCATTTCTTTCTTTCTTCTCTTCTTCTTCACCTTGCTGCTGCCTCTGCCGAAACTCCATTGAAGAACAACCTTCAAGCTTGACTTCCTTATTCTTGGGAGAAATCAAAGAGGATTTGCTTGCTACTTGTGGTAAGTACCTCCCTAACTCCTCTTTTGTCATTAGTTTGGAAGATTAGTGGTGAAAAGAGGAGTTTTTGCATTTGATGGGTTTGTTCTTAGCTATAAGCTAGGATGATTTTCTTCCTCCCATCTTTTAGTATGTTGTTCTTGGGTGATAGGAGAGTGTTAATCAAGTGTTAGATTTTGGAAAACACAACTTGGGAAGAAAACCTATGTTGGCCGAATTGTTGGAAGAATTTCCAAAATGGTGTGTGTTTGTTATCTTGTTTCATGCTTCAAGTATGTTAGTCCTAGCATGATTCTAAGCTTGTGTGTGGATTTAATTTGATGGAAAACAAGTTGAGGTGGAAACCCCCTTGTGGCCGAATATATATAAGTGTATGTTCTTGATGGATTTTGTTGTTTGGGTGCAATTGGATAGCATTCATGGTTTAGGAATGTAATTGGTGATTAAAGAGTGCAAATGGAACTTTGTTTGGATTGAAATGGAAGTTGGGTGAGAAACCCCTCTTTGCCGAATTGAAAAGTGAAGGGGTTTTGTTGATTTTGGTGTAATTGGTTAGTAAGCATGCTTAGGAAGTGGAATTGGTGATTAATATGATTATTTGGAAGCTTGAATGGATTGAATTGGAAGTTGGGTAAAAAGTTGGTTGAAAACCGAATCTTTGAATGATTCTTTTTCAATGTTAGAGGTTCATTTTGGTTGAATTGGATGTTAATATGGTGTTGGGGTTGAATTTAGGAGTGTATGGAAGTTTGAAATGTTGAATTCGGTTAAGGAATGAAAAAGTTACAATTAATCGGGATTATCGGAAAATGGCGGGTAATGAAGGGTTTAAGGTTGGATTTGATCAGTTACGCTTATGGTATGATGTTTGTCAATGTGAAATCTTGCATTGTCTAGGTTGGTTCTGAATTCGGCGTTTACGTGAAAATCGGGATTTTACGGAAAGTGCAGCCGGATTTTCGGTTTTGGGGTCGGGGTTGTAATTTGGTAGTGTGGTTGATGAGGATGCTAATTCAACTTGGTTTGGCAGATTCTGAGTTTCGGTGGTTAGGAAAAGAGGAGTTCTAAGTTTGGGGCACGGTGTAGGTGTTATCGAGAATCGGTCCAATACTCTGGATTTTGAGGTAAGGGTTTGGTTACGTGTTTTGGTAAGCTAAGTATATGTTTTGGTTTCCGTTTACATTACGCTAGTATTTGAATATTGTGCCTTTGGGCATATTACGTAGTTTGTAGGAGTATGCCTTATGGCATACTGCATGCATTAATATTACGGCAGTTGTGGGTTCGCTACCCGGTGGTGCACCATGCTTCCGTATTAGCTTGGCTTGACTCCCATAGTGGAGGCTGTCGTTCCGATTTACTATATGGGTTATGGCGATTTAGAATCGCACGTCCTTGGGACTCCGATCTGTTTCTGTTTATGCATGTTATTCCGTATTCGGTTGCATATATTGCTATCTTTCTGTTTTGCGGGGTTACATATACTTACCTTACCCCTTATCCCTTACGGGGTCCTTTTAGGACTCACCCTTCTTTGGGTTACTGTTTTTGGGTTTGGTAGACACGATAAGCGACCTGCGGAGTAGGGTTCCGTGAGGTTCTACCTCGGTGGTATTTTGCGGCAGCTTCACCTTGCGGCCGGGATTGTCTTTTGGATCTGAATCCCGCGAGGTATTTGACGCTTAGTCCTAGGCTTGGCTCTGTAGCTGCATGTACATACTTTCTGATTTGCTATGATGGTTGTATGTCTGTATATATATTTGTATATTCTGTTCTATATCTGTCCTCAGCGCTTGGCGCTTGCTAGACATTTTAGGTTCTGTGAATTCTGTATGTATGGGTGTTTTGGTGCGTAAGCACTCGTCCACGGAGGGCGGGGCTTACTCTGTTATTTGTGCATGAATTGTATGGTTGCATTTCATTTTGGTTATGCGCATGAAATTTCTGTTAGTCTGCTTCCACAATCCTTCCGTTTTCGGGTCCGCTACGCGCGGCGGGTCTCGATGGACCTGCCACTCCTTTCCATTCCGGCTTCCGCTTCCGGCGTCCCGGCGCCCCCGCCTCCGCAACCGGGCTCGGGCGGCGTGCGGTGACAGGCAAAGCTCATATTTGGATGTTGTTTATTGAAGTTGAGTAAAGAAAGAAACATTTTGGATTGGAAGTTGAAAAGAGAAGAAAAGTTGTTGTGGTTGTGCACAAAAAGAACATTTGAAGAAAGAAAAAGTTTGAGTGTTCTTGAGTGTTCTTGAGTGTTCATATCAAAACACATCCGAGCAGTGATTTGATCCGAAAATATTTGAGGAACTTGAACAAAAGTGTTTGTGTGGATAAAAGAGCCTTCTCTCATACATACCTTACTTCTTTCAACCCCCATCTCACCCTAAACTCTCAAAGCTAGTTTCAAGTAACTAGAACTTTGTGCTTTACTTGTTTCGGATATTGCTAAGATTTCATTGGATATTCTTTGCATGTTCGCATTTGATCTTAATCGAGATTGGTGGTAAGTTTTGAGGCTTGAAAGAACCGTTGTGTTCTAAACACGAGAGAGAAGTGGTGCGAGTGTGTCCCTAAACACAAGCGAGAGGCCAACCATACACGTGAGGAAATGAGTGGTATTGACATTATTGTCTAAGTGTGTAGGTATACAATGGCGCGAACCCTTAAGTTTCGAGGGATGATGACCTTTTCGGGTTTGAATCATGGGAACACCATCTTGAGGCATTCTTTGCTAAAAGAGGTGTTCACGAACTTGAAAAGCTTGACATAGCGCTCGAGTGCTAAGAGGCGAAGCACAGTATTGAGTGGTGTGAATACGCCACAAGAGAAGTGATCGAGGGTTAGAGTTCATACCCTCTTGGGACCGCTTGAAAAGCGTGATGAGGCGGCGGTATGGCACCCAATCCCCCATCGCCCACTTGGCCCCAGCCCCTACCCACCGAACGCGACCCCCACCACTCATAGCTCATTTCGGTGTCCCACACCCGACCCCACTATCACACCCGAAGGACTATCACACCAGAAGGGACTATCACACCTTCAAGAGCCTGCTCACCCCCTTCTCCAAAAGCGTACCCAAACCCTCCTTGTGAACCAATCCCTTTGAGAAATCTCACTCAAGAAATTAGAGCATATTTCGAGGAGATGGAAAAAGATTTAAAGGAAATAAGAAAGGAAGTCTCACAAGTGGGAGATCTTATGAAGGAATGGTGTGAGAGTGAGAGGAAAAGAGAGAAAGAGAAAAGAAAGAAAAAGGCTCTTCAAAACCCAGAGTGAAGCACCCCAACTTCCAACCGAAATCAATGAAGGACTAACGCTTGAATCTTCTAATGATTGTCGTTCTTCTTTGAATATGCCAGGAAATGATGACAAAGAAACTTTGGGGTGTTTACAAGAGGAAGAAGACGCCTCGGTGTCGGAGCAGGAGCCTCCCTCCCCAACTTGGGAGAGGTAACATACCATTTCCTCCTAGTGATGAGACTTTGCAATTTTGTGACCATGAAATGATTTATGCTAAAGCTGTCATGTGAATGCCTACTTTAGCTAGGAAGCACTCAAAAATATATTATGTGAATATTGATGGAACCATGGTCATGCGCTGCGCTAAAATGGATGAACCCACCCGAGTCTATGCGATGCAAATGGATGGGTTATGCATGTTGCGAATGATAGGGAAACTTGCCAGGGTAAGGTTCATACATGACCCCGGCACATGTAAAAATAATTTGTTGGGAAATGAGCATGCCATGAATCCTAGTTTTGAAAATCATGTTGAAAGTGCATGCTATTTTGTTAAATTTATTTTCGGCCATAAGGAAGACTTTGGACATAAGGCCCTTGTGTGCTTTCAAGGCACGGGAGCAAGAAAGAACGGATTGTTCATCTTGCCCCAACTTGGTGCTTCCTTGTTTGCTACCCATGAGCTAGGTACCATATGTTTTGAGTATAAGAATGCCCATCACCTAGCCATGTATATAGTAAGTCGAGGGCATCCCCACATTATGCCCCTTTGTCTAAATGATTGGAAGTATATCATAAATTCATTTAGACTTTTGTCGCTGCACATAATACATATTAGGATCTTTACAATCCCATTTTTGATATGGGCACATCCACTTGACTTTAGTTCACTAACCCTTGATGCTTCTTCAAGTTTGTTGTGGTGTCTTAAGATTTGTAGGGACAATTTCCTTATGAATCCGAGGACGGATTCTTCTGAAGAGGGAGGGTATGATGTGGACATCAGCCCCATTTTTGAGACAAGGCGCGACCCTTCATCCAGAAGGTCTAAAGGGCCCTTGGCGAAGGCACGGGCGAAGAAGAAGCGGCATTCTAGGCACCGGCGAAGCCCCAAGGCAGAGCCGCGCTTGCTAGTGTCTTGGCGAACCCATGCCCCATTGGCGAATCCTTGGTCTTTGGCGAGGCCAAGCCTCAACGGCGAACCCGTGGCTATTGGCGAGCCCATTGACCCTGGCGAACCCATGGACCTTTTGGGCGAACTCAAGGCCATCTGCGAAGCCACGGCTCTTTGCGACCCCCATGGTCGTTGGCGAAGACCCTGTGCCTCATTTCCAGAAGCAAGCGAAGCCCAGGTGTTCGCCAAGCAGAAAGGGTCTCCATACGCAAGTCAGGCGAACCCTTCAACTTGTGCAGAGGCCCTCTTCTTCCCTTTTCCCGCCGAAAGCAATTCATGGGGAAATGGGAGCCGCAAAAGCAGGTAGCCTACAATGTCACATCCGCTGCCACCTCTCATTTCGCCTACCATAGATCCAGAAGCTGTTCCCTTGTCAAGACATCCTTTATTATTTACTTCTTTCTTTCTCCTTCTATAAAAGGAGGTTGTAACCTAAGTATTAGGCAGAACTCATTTTGTAAGAACACATATTTGCGGAAGTACGCATATTGTTCTTCGTGGGTCTCAAATCTTGCTCCACCAATCCATTAGTGATCCATTGCAAGAGGATCCAATATAATACCTAGCATTGTTTGATCTCGTAGTCAAAAGGTTCTAGGTCCCATTTTCCTTCCCCAGGCATTTTCAAGGGCATTGCCTCACCTCGTAGTGAGGAGGTTCCCTTGGCCGACTCTGTTTCCTTTGTGTTCTTCCTCTGTTTCGTTTCCATTCTTGCTGGAAACCGCCTCCTTCGAGCTAGATCCGAGTTAGTGATCACGTACCCCCACCGTGATCACATCAATCATCCTCCTTGGCTCTATGGTCTACGTCTCCACCCCGACCAAACCTGTATACATCCTGCTCAGCGTATCCACCACGAGTTACCTTTACCTCGTAGTGTACTCGATACGACAATCATAATCCTTGATGTACTCGAGCCACCGACGCTGCCCCATGTTCAACTCCTTCGAGTGAACAAATACTTGAACTCTTGTGGTCGGTATAAATCTGAAATTTACTCCCGAGCAGATCATGTGTCGGATAGTTTTGCTCATGCGGTCAAAGCTACTTCGACCAATAAGAAATCACATTATTCCCCTACATCAGAACACAGCCGAGACCGACTCGTGACGCATTAGTATAGACAACATACGGTGCACTCGGATCAGGTAAAATCAGAATTGGAGCATTCGTCAGCCTCTGCTTAAGCTCCTGAAAGCTGCGCTCACACTCGTCGAACCACACAAAAGCTCATCCCTTTTGAGTTAGCTGAGTAAGGGGTGAGGCTAGAACGGAGAAGCCCTGAACAAACCTCCGATAGTAACCAGCTAAGCCCAGAAAACTTCTGATCTCTCGCACGTTCGTGGGTTGCTTCCAATCCCGTACGGCTCTGATCTTTTCAGGGTCCATTGACAAACCGTGTTCTCCGATAACATGACCCAAAAAAAGCAACCTCACGGATCAGAACTCACACTTGGAAAACTTGTCATACAGCCGATGTTCCCATAGTGTCTGCAACACCATCCTCAGATGGTCCTGATGCGTATCCTCATCGTTGGAGTAAACCAGGATGTCATCAATAAACACCACAATGAACGAATCTAGGTAAGGACGGAAGACTCTGTTCATCAGATCCATAAACGTTGCAGGAGCGTTATTCAGACCGAACGGCATAACCGTGTACTCATACTGTCCATACCGAGTCTGAAAAGCAATATTTGGAATGTCTTCCTCCTTAACTCGTAACTTAAAGTACCTAGACCGTAGGTCGATCTTCGAAAAGACCTTCGCTCCCTTCAACTGATCAAACAGATCGTCGATCCTGGGTAGCGGATACCTATTCACCGTGATGGCATTTATCTTTTGATAATCAATACACAATCTGAGGATTCCATCCTTCTTTCTCACAAACAGAACCGGAGCACCCCATGGAAAAGTGCTATGTCTAATAAACCCTTTTGCAAGCATTTCATCCAACTGTTTCTTTAACTCATTCATTTCAACAATAGGCATGCGATAAGGAGGAATAGAAATAGGAGTAGAACCTGGTTGGAGCTGAATCTCAAACGTAACCTCTCGCTCCGATGGTAGCCCTGGAAGATCTTCCGGAAAGACTTGCGAAAAGTACCGCACAATCGGAATCTTTTCCAGCTCCATTCGAATATCAGCTGGTTTTAACTCGGAGTATTCTTCCTCGCTCACCACCGAGACCCGATCCAGAACTTGAAGCTCCATACCGTGTTTCAAAACCTCCACATTCGGTGTAATAGAAAAAGGCATTACCTCTCCAGATACCCTGATTTTTCGTTGGGCACAGTAAATCTGAAAAGAGTTCTTGGATAGCCAATCCATCTCAAGAATCACATCGTACTTCAGAACATCCAGAACTAACAGATCAGATAGAAACTTGTGTCCTCCCATTGTCAGGACACAATCTCGAGCTATCTCATTCGAAAACAGATACTGATTCCCAGCAGTTTTAATCAGAAGTACATCAGACAACTGACAGACAGATAATCACAGAGATTGAGCACATCTCTATGCTACAATCGAAGTAGAAGCACCAATGTCAAAAAGTATAGTAACAGATATATCGTTCAGAAGCAGTGTACCTTTAAGCGCTCCCTGTTGAGCTGATTCACCCTGCTCAATCCGAAAGACTCTGCCAGTTCGAGGCTGCTGTGGTGGTCACGGACCTCTCTAAAAAGCCTCCCGCCCCCTACGTGCACTAAGCTGCTGTGGAGGCGGTGCACATGGAAAACTGCCAGACTCCAGTCGTGGCATCAGGGGACAGTCGCGGATTCAATGCTCCGTAGACCCACATCTCAGACATCGACCAGATTCCCGATAACATGGTTGACCAGCGTGAAACGTCCCACAACTACGACAAGGAGGTCCGGCCCTAGATGTCTTCCCTCTATCGCTCTTTCCTCTATCGCTCAGTCCAGCCATAGACGTCTTCCCTGAACTCCTGAATGGTCTCCGTGATCTCTGAAATCCGAAACATGATAAGCTCTCACGGGGCCGAAAAGGAGACTCCTCCTGACTCCTCCTGCTCCAGAAGCTGAGCCTCCTGAACCGCCTCATGGTATGTAGTGGTACCCAGAGGTTGCAAAGCCCACCTGATATCGGGGTGCAATCCCCACACAAATAACTTGGCCTTCTGCTCCTCAAAATCATAATACTGAGGAACAAAATGGACCAACCGATCAAACTACTGCCCGTAGTCCTACACGGTCCTGTATCAGACTGATAGTCTTGCTCCTTTGCAGGTCCGAACTCTCAGATAATTTGTTGATGGTGTTGTGTTCTTGAGGACTCCAAGCTTGCTGTTCAGAGTGTCTGCAAAAGGTATAGAGAACACTCAGGAGTAGCAAGAGAGGAGTGGGGGCGTGAAGTAGCTTACCCTTTTTAAGGTGGACATCGCCCTATTTATAGGGTGATGCCAGAAGGAACCTCCCCCAGTTTAAGCCTTTAGCCAGGCTGTTAGAGATAAGGCGGCTGTGATGATGAATATGTCAGTAAACCGCCTTAGTTGATTCATTTGTCAGAGGATATCTGGCGTGTGAATCTGGTGAAGATCACTCAGGCTCGTGCTGACCGTCTTCCTTATTGGTTGCTTAATGTCAGATGACCAAGTGGCCTTTCCTTAGTTGAGCATGTAGCGGTGAAGGCCAGCAAGGGGCGAAGGCCTAGATAAAAGCGAAGCCAATAAAGGTAAGAGTAAGGGTCGCACGAACCGTGAATGCAAGGGCCTTGTCTGGCGGGGCCAGTATAGGTATGAGAGACCTCGCGAAGGCGAGTTGTGAGACCACGAGGGTGAGACCTGCAGAGGCGAGACTTGAGACTGCGAGGGCGAGACCAGCGGAGCCTTGTCTGGCGGGGCCAGTATAGGCATAAGGGACCTCACAAAGGCGAGTTGTGAGACCACGAGGGTGAGACCAGCGGAGGCGAGACCTAAGATCCCGAGGGCGAGACCTGCGGGGCCAGTATAGGCGGGGTCTTGTCTGGCGGAGCCTTGTGTGATTCTGATGTGATGCGAGGATGCATTTGCTTGGGTAGTGTACCAAGATGCCTCCTTCTGAGAGCGGAGTATGGGCAGGGTCCCGTACTCCGTGTGTAGCCAGATGACTGAGTTTGCGTGGAGCGTGATGACCTTTTTATAATCTGATATTCTGTGTGCTGAATTCTTCATGATCAGTGTGAGCTTTTGAGGGGGAATTTGCTTGGGTAGTGTACCAAAATGCCTCCTCCTGAGAGCGGAGTATGGGGAGGGTCCTGTACTCCGTGTGTTAGTTGGTGGGGGCGCTGTGCCGTTTGTTGACCGTGAAATGTGTAACGGAAGCGGGGAAGTGCCCCAGTGCCAAAGCAGGAGACATAAAAATGGAAGGTGAAAAGGTTTCTAACCGTTAGGTCTTGCTGGCACGTGGCGCTTCAGGAGTCGATTACGCTTCAAAAGTGCCTTTTCATTTTCGCGGGCCTATAAAAGAGCCCCGAAAAGATTAAACTGTTCATCTTTTAGCTTCGTGTTCCTTTGCTTTCGTGTTGAGTAGCCTTTTTTGCTTTCCTGTGTGTTCGAATCTGCTCGGCGATCATTGCAAGTGCTTTTGCGGTGGTGTTGGGCTTTCCGTTCGTAACTTTGCTGCCAGGTCGTGCGTTTGTCGTCTGCCTCTTAGTTTTCTTCACCAGTTTTTTAAGCAGGTACGATTCTGTCTCTGTGCACAGTGAGTGTTCGATGAAATGCCTCTGCTAGATTCTTGTGATTTATAGGCCTGTGGCCCAACTTTTGCAGGAATTGAGTCGAAAGAAGCCGAAGGTGTCGGTGTATCCGACACGCAAGGGCGCCTGTAAGTCGTTGGGCCTTCCCCTGATCGAGGAGAATCTTGAAGGGGCGGTGTTGTGCCTGTATACGGCGCAGCTCTTGGCCGGGTTGCGGTTTCCGTTACCGCCTTTGGTGCAAGATCTGTGCACAGAGTAGGGACTGCCACCGTCGCAATTGGCGCCCAACACGTTCCTGAACACTGCAGGCTTCACCGTTGCTTGCCGGATGGCCGGGGCAAAACCATTTGCTGATGTCTTCCAGCGGTTCTACAGGCAGGAATTGCGCAGTGGGAGTGCATTCTTTCATGTGATCCCCATAAACGTTGGGGGAACAACTCTATTTCCTTCATCGCTGCGCCCAGATCCTACCACTCTTGCCATGGATCATTCTTCTTCATGCCTCGCGACAACTCATGGAACTTTCCAGTGGCGAGGACGACGCGATCAGTGCAAAGCATCTCGCGGAGGCCTGAGCTAAGCACCAAGTGGTGGCAGGCATACATCCAACTGTCGGGATGGTTGGATGATGTGTTTGCCAGGAGTGCCTGTGATGAGCTCTTCCCCTTCTCTGCCACTCAACTTGACAAGACAACGTTGAGGTGGGCGGGGATTAGCACTAGCTTTCTGCTAGATCCCGACATGCCCCCGCCATACGAGGGATGGGCCCCCGTCCATCGTGGGGAAGTGGTAGATGCCCTCAGCGCAGCGCTGGCAGGGCCCAGAGGTACGTTATATATATGTGTACGTTGTATATATGTATATTATTTAGCTGAACCTGGTCTGAAGTCTTCTCTGTTTGCAGATGGCTTCCCTGAGTATATATGTATACGTTATATATATGTGTACGTTATATATATGTGTACGTTGTATATATGTGTACGTTGTATATATGTATATTACTCCGCCCAATCGCTTCCTGGGAGAGGGGGCGAGGCCACTTGGGTACCTCCCTCTTCTGTTTCAGGGCATGAAGGATGTTGGTGCGAGATTCTCTAAGAGGTGGGAGGGTTGGATACATGATGAGGACATCGCCATGAATCAACCCAACAGACCAAACGAGGAACATGAAGATGCCCCAGCTCAAGCTCGCAAGCCTCCCAACTGTTACGGTCACCCCGAGCGGGTTGCGACCGGGTGACCCGGGGCTCCGGTTTTGGCCTGCGGGTCACGTTTTTCGGCGTTCAGCGGCTCCGTGATGTGATCACGGGGGGGTTACGTGATCACTAACTCGGATCTAGCTCGAAGGAGGCGGTTTCCAGCAAGAATGGAAACGAAACAGAGGAAGAACACGAAGGACACAGAGTCGGCCAAGGGAACCTGCTCTCTACGAGGTGTGGCAATGCCCTTGAATATGACGGGGGATGGAAGCGGGATCTAGCACCTTTTGAATACAAGTTCAAACAATACTAGATATTATGTTGGATCCTCTTGCACGGATCACTTAAGGAGATGGAATGCAAGAAATGAGAACAAGAAAGCCAAAACCTCACTTGGAGTATTTCTGATTTCTTATAAATATGTTCTGCCTTTACAATGGTTACAAGCTGCCTTATATAGAAGAAAAATGGTAAAGGAAAATAATGAATGACTGGACAAGGGAACCAGCTTCCTGGTTCTATGGTGGGCGAATTGAGAGGTGGCAGACGAGGTGACAGTGTAGACTGTGTAGACTACCTGCTTTAGCGGCTCCCAATTTCCCAGGAATTGTAGTTTGGCGGGAAATGGGAGAAAGAGGGCCTCTGCACAAGTTGAAGGGGGTCGCCTGACTTGCGTTTGGAAGTATTGTTCAGGGTCTTTGCCAAGGACCATGGGTTCGCCAATGAGCATGGCTTCGCCAAGACCATGACTTCGCCAAAGGCCAAGGGTTCGCCAATGGGGCCTGGGTTCGCCAAGATCCTTGCGAGCACGACTTTGCCTCTGGGGCTTCGCCGACGCCTAGAATGCGACTTCTTCTTCGTCCATGCCTTCGCCAAGGGCCCTTTAGACCCTCTGGAGGAATGGTTGCCTCTTAACTCATAAATAGGGTAGATGACAACATCATACCCTCCCTCTTCAGAAGAATCCGTCCTCGGATTCATAAGGAAATTGTCCCTACAAATCTTAAGACACCACAATAAACTTGAAGAGGCATTAAGGGTTAGTGGACTAAAGCGGTAAACATCAAAGTCCCAAAAATGGTTCGAAGGATTTGAGATGGACAATCCGCCCTTTCTCTTCACTTCTACCTTACGCTCAGTTTCTAGTATTCCGGGGTCAAATGTGAGCCTAGGCCTTTCATTCTTATGATCAAAAAAATAGGAATCATGATCATGTATCTCATCATGATAATAATTATGCTCATTAAACCAATCATGAGGAAGAAAATAGTATATGCCTCCCTACCCTCACTAATTTCTTCTTCAGGCTCATGCTGAAAAGAAGATGTATCATCAGACTGGTCGCACAAGTCATTAGGCTCACTATCCTCGTCCAAGGGTAATACCTCATTCATGGAAGCAGGCATAAGTTCATTCAAAGCATTCTCCTCATTAATGTCATGCTTATGTTCATGCGAAGGCGATAAAGCATCACAAGCATGTTTACTATCACCATCAAAAGAAAAGGATAAATTACCTCTCCCCAAGTTAGGGGAGGGGGATCCTCCTCTGAAACCGAAAATCTTTCTTCTTCAAGGCATGGCGCATCCGTGTCCGTCCCTCCTTCAAACTCTTGCACAAATAAAGAAGAATAACAAGATTTAGAAGATGAAATGGTTAATTCTTCTTGGAGATTGGTTGAAGGCTCGGGTGCAAGATCCTTTTCACTTGTTTGGCTAAGGAGAGCCCTTTCCTTTCTTCTCTCTTTCTTTTTCTCTCTCTCATATTCTTCAAACTCCTTCTTCAGACTTTCAATTAATTGAGAAAGATCTTCACTCGGATCTTGGCGAGGGCTTGGGTTTGGGGAAGGAGTTTGGGTGGTGCAAGTGTGGGGAGGTGGAGTACATGGCTCGGCTGATAGTGTTTGTGGAGGTGTGGGGCTCGGCTTCCTCCAAGAGTTATGGCTTCTAGCGTGGGTGGAGGATGTAGGCCGAGAGGGGGACCTTCTTGTTTGGGAGTAGTATGGAGAGGGTGGCTCTTCTTGAGGTGAGCTATATCTTTCTAATAGCAGCCTCTTCAATCCGCTCCAAGTCCGAATGGAGGCCTCATTGTATCGCTCTCTTTGAGCACAATCTTGTCGCCACCATCTTTTGGCTTCTCCCTTTAAACACCTTATGGCAAGGTCTAACTTCTCCTCCTTATGAAATTGGTAATACCAAAAGTGGTATTCCAATTCCTCAATCCACTGCCATAAGTCATCTTCGAGTTTGCGCCTCCCTTTCAAGGGATGAAACCCAATGAAATGCAGGTTTTCTTCCTCCATTTGGCACACCTACACACTTAGACAATAAAATTAGTACCACTCAATTCTCCTCACGTGTCTTAGGTGAGCACTCCATTTGCGATTAGGGACACTCGGTTTCACTCTTGCTTCGCCTCCTCCACACAAAGGCTTTCACAAGTTCTCTTAACTTGATCACACTCAACTTCAGATCAAATGCAAACATACAAGTAGGAACAAGCAATAATCTCTAGTGAAAACCGAAACTTGCAATTCAAGAAAGATAACTAGTTACTTGAAACTAGCTTTTGAGAGTTTAAGGTGAGATGGGGTTGAAAGAAGTTAGGAGTGAAGTAGAAAAGGCTATTTATAAGCACAAACACCTTTGGTGCAAGTTCATGAAATGTTTTTGGATTAAAGTCACTATTCACATGAGTTTGGTATGAACTTCATATGAACTTCTCAAGAACACCAAGAACACTCAAGAACACATGAACTTGTTCATCATTTTCTTTTTCTTCAACAACCTTTTCTTTTGCACTTAATCAACACAAGATGATACTTTCTCCACAACAAATCCGATACCACTTCTCTTTTCACTCAACTTCAATAATCGGCATTCAAATATGCACTTTGCTCTAGTCACATGAACCACGCACAAATATTTTCGGTTTCTCTTCAACAACAAAACGTTTTTCTTCAAGTGTAAGAAAGAAGGCAGTGGTTTTACTTGAAGAAAACAAACAACTGATACGGTACCTCCAGCAAGCACTTTGGGGCGGGGACGTTCGGTTGAAAACAGATTGGAGTCGTGGAAACGTCCGGAGGTGTTTGTGGAGTTTAATATTTGGGGCGGGACGTTCGGTTCCGGGCGACTCCCGGGGCTCGGGACGGGAATCCCAGGGCTCGGGATGGAAATTTTCTGACGGCTTTTGGGTAAGTTGTGTTATAATTTAAGATGGAATTTATGAGTATTTTTATAGAATTTTGGAGTGACGGAATTTCGGTTATGGTTGACACGCTCGCACGTCGGGTTTTGGTTCGGGTTCAGCGAGCTCGGTAGGACACTCTGGATTGGTAAATGAACTTTTGAAAAATGTTCTGTGAATGTTATAATATTCTGAGGGTTGTGTCCAAGTTTCGTTAATTTTGGAATTCGGTAATTATTTTTGGGCAAAAGAATTGGAACTTTCGGAAAAATTGGGAGTTAAATTGTATTTGGTAACAAAATGAAAATAATTCAGCATGGGCACAGCAGTTTTTTCGGCAGAATTGGGATGAGATAGGGACACATGTCCTTCTCTCATTTAAGAAGAATTAGCATGGGAAAAGAAGAAGATATTATATAAGGCCTTTTATGTTATAAATGAGATATTATTTCATTTCTTCTTCTTCTTCCTCCTTGCATCCGCCACCATGGAGCTCCTCTCAAGCTTTGAAGTTCTTCTCCTTTGCTGAAATCATCATGAGCTTAGCTTCAATCTTGGGTAAGTTTCCTTCCTAAGCTCTCTTTTCTTCTTGGAATCAAGTTTGGATGGATAAAGAGATGGTTTTGAAAATTATGGGTTTGTTCTTAGCTACATGTTAGGATGATTCTCTTCCTCCCATCTTTTAGTATGTTGTTCTTGGGTTGTAGGGGAGTGATAATCAAGTGTTGGATTTTGGAAAACACATCTTGGAGGAAGAACCTATGTTGGCCGAATTTTATGGATAAATTCCAAAATGGTGTGTGTTTGTTATCTTGATTCATGCTTCAAGTATGTTAGTCCTAGCATGATTCTAAGCTTATGTATGGATTCAATTTGATGGAAAACAAGTTGAGGTAAAAACCCCCATTTGGCCGATTTATTTAGGTGTATGTTCATGTTGGATTTTGTTGTTTGGATGCAATTGGATAGCATGCTTGGTTTAGAATTGAAATTGGTGGTTGGAATGGTTGTTTGGAAGCTTGAACGGATTGAATTGGAAGTTGGATAAAAAGTTGGCTAAGAACCGAATTTTGGAATGATTCTTTTTCCATGTTGGAGTTTCACTTTGGTTGAATTGGATGTTAATTTGGTGTTGGGGTTGATTTTAGGAGTGGTTTGAAGTTTGAAGCGTTGAATCCGGTTAAGAAATGGAAAAGTTGCTTTTAAGCGGGATTATCGGGAAATGTTGGGTAATTAGGGGTTTTAAGGTTGGATTTGATCAATTCTGCTTATTGGGTTATGTTTGACAATGTATAAGCTTGCATTGTCTACGTTGGTTCTGAATTCTGACATTTACGTGGAAATCACGGAATTTTACGGAAGTGCCGGATTTTCGGTTTTGGGGTCGGGGTGTAGTTTGGTAGTGTGGTCGATAAGGATTCTAATTCAACTTGGTTTGCAGATTCGAGGTTCGGAAGTTAGAAAAAGAGAGGTTTTCGGGTTTCGGGTCGTGGTGTGGAAGTCGTCGAATCGGTCTAATACTACGGACTTTGAGGTAAGGGTTTGGTTACGCTATTTTTGGTAAGATAGGTGTATGTTTAGTTTCATTTTACATTCTGCAGGTATTTCGGTGTTATATGCCTAGAGCATATTCGTAGTCTGTAGGTGTATGTATTGTAGCACTTACATTTTGCGGGTATTTGGAAATTTCGCTTTAAGGTACGTTACGTGATCTGTAGGTGTATGCCTTGTAGCATACCTGTGCATTAACCCTACGTTTGTAGGTGTATGCCTTGTGGCATACTTTGTGCATTAACCCTACGACGGTTGTGGGTTCGCTACCCGGTGGTGCACCATGCTTCCGTAATAGCTTCGGCTTGACTCCCTTAGAGGGAGGCTGTCGTTACGATTGGTTATAAGGGTTTATGGCGATTTAGTATCGCACATCCTTCGGGATATTCGATCTGTTTTTATTACATGCACGATGTTACGTATTACATTGCATATATTCGTATATTGCTATCTTTACATTTTGCGGGGTTACGTATGCTTATCTTACCCCAAATCCCTTACGGGGTCCTTTTAGGACTCACCCTTTTTGGGTTACTGTTTTTGGGTTTCGAGTAGACTTGGTAAACAACCAGCGGAGTTGGTTTCCGTGAGGCTTCGCCTTGGTTGGGTTGAGCAGCAGTACCTTACGGGCTGGGATTTTGTCTACTTGGTACGAATCCCGCGAGGTATTTTGACGTTTAGGCCTAGGGTCGGCTCTGTAGTTGCATGTGCATATTTTACGGATGATTGCGATGATTGTATAAGTATGTATATATTACATTACTGTTGCATGTTACGGCGCTTGGCGCTTGCTAGATACCCTAGGTTCTGTGAACTCTGTATATATCTATGTTTGGTGCGTAAGCACTCGTCCACGGAGGGCGGGGCTTACTCTGTTGCTAATGCATGAATTGCATGTTTAGATTTTATTTTAGTGATATGTATGGAATTTTTGTTAGTTGCTTCCACTTTCATTTCGCTCTTTGGGTCCGCTACGCGCGGCGGGTCTCGATGGACCTGCCATTCTGTATTCATTCCGGCTTCCGCTTCCGGCGTCCCGGCGCCCCCGCCTCCGCAACCGGGCTCGGGTGGCGTGCGGTGACACCAACCCTCTAGAAGGCATTGGTAGACCTATGACAAGGTTCCGATTGAAGCAAGTTCAAGCAAGTCTCAACACTTTCATAAGACTCATGGCACAGGACGATCAAGAGGAAGCTCGAGAGCGGGCCCTACGGCTTCACCAACTCGACATCACCATGGAGGAAGATAACGCGAAGGCCTATGGATCCTTGAACCTGAGTGTACTCGAAGGAGAGGGCAATGGCGAAGGACACTTTCAAACTTGCCACACAAAGGCGAAGCCCCAAAGAGAAGTCATCAATGCGAAGCCTCTCATTCACGGTCACCCCGAGCGGGTTGTGACTCGGGTGATCTGAGCTCGGTTTTGGCCTGCGGGTCACGGTTTTGGGCGGTCAGACGGCTCCCGAGACTTATCTGAGCAGTATTTCTGGGAATCCTTCAGGTTTTGGGGTCGTGTGGGTCCCCCGGACATTTTCACCGGAAATGTTTTTTGGGGCTGGGGGGGTTGTCTCGGAACGTACAGCGGGCTCGGTAACGCTCCCGGGACCTCGGAATGGGAAACCGTTTGCATATTTGGAATCGTGGGAATGTCCCGGATCTTTTTACGGAGTACAATTTTTGGGTGGGGACGTTCGGTCCCGGGCGACTCCCGGGGCTCGGGATAGAAATTTTCCGACGGCTTCAATGTAAGTTATGTTATATTTTAAGACGGATTTTATGGTGATATTTGTGGAATTTTGGCGTGTTGGGATAGTGGTTCAGGTTGGCACACGCGCACGTCGGGTTTTGCTCGGGTTCAGCGAGCTCGGTAGGATACTCTGGAGTTGTAAATAAATATTTGAAACATGTTTTATGAATGTTATGATATTCCGAGGGTTGTGTCCAATTTTCGTTTCTATTGGAGTTCGAGAGTTGCGGTTGGGCCAAAATTGTAACTTTTGGAAGAGTTTGGGAATTAAGGTTGTAATTTGGCCAAAAGTAGTAAATAATCAGAAAGGAAGGGCTGCTGAAGTCGGTTGTGTGTGAGTGAGAAGGGACACTTGGCTGATTTTAGTTTAAGTTGGAAAAGAGAAGGAAAAAGAAGAAAATATATAAAGGGATAATAAGGCATATTTCATCACTTTTTCTTCTTCTTCTTCTTCCTCCTCTCAAATCGCCATTGTTACCGTTCATCAAGCTTCTCCTTCTTCAATTCTTGGCTGAAATCAACAAGAAATTGGATTCTTTAAGTGGTAAGTTTCCTCCCCTCACCTCTTTTCAACTTGGAAACAAGAATTGATGGGAAAAAGAGATGGATTTTGAAATTGGTGTTTGTTCTTAGCTACTAGTTAGGATGATTCTCTTGCTTCCAAATTCAAGTATGTTGATCTTGAGATGGTGGGAGTAAGAATCTATGGTTGGATTTTGGAAAAACGTCTTGGTTGCAAAACCGTAGCAATGCCGAAATTATGTGGAATTTCTAAAATGGTGTATGTTTGTGTTCTTGAATCATTCCCCAACTGACCTTCAACTCGCCCCGCCCCAAGGGTAATCCCCTTGCGCTGCGGAAGGGTAACCCCCTTTTGGCTCCTTCAGGAAGGTCTATGTGTAAGACGTCCTCGCACGCCACAGCAGACCTTCCGCTCGGACTTCTCCACACAGGTGGTTGCGGGTCTCATTCCCCAACCGACCTTCAACTCGCCCCGCCCTAAGGGTAATCCCCTTGCGCTGCGGAAGGGTAACCCCCTTTTTTTGGCTCCTTCAGGGAGGTCCATGTGTAAGTCATCCTCGCACGCCACAGTAGACCTTCCCCACGGGATCCTCAACACAGCAACGGGTCTCACTCCCTAGAACCTCAGATGGTTCTCCACTTGTCTCAACAAGTGCCCTACTGCCTTCGCCGACGCGCGACTCTAGGCTCGAGGTAAACTGAGTCTTTAACTTCATTCCTATCATATAAATGAGGAGTAATCTGCAGGATCTTCTACTTGGTACACTGTACACTACCCAAGGGCTCGCTCCCTTGAAAATTACCCATGGCCTTCAAGGGTACCCCCTCTGCAAGTCCTAAAAGGGCCCTTAACTTATCTCAAACAAGTGGTCTCCATCTCAGCTTGTCTCAACAAGTGAACCCACAAATTATCTAGAAAGATATATGTGGCTCCGCCGTTGCATGGGTTTTAAGTACCTTGTCACCGGGAACTCAAACCAAGTCTCCAGCTCCTTAACAAGTGATCTCGTGGCCGCCGTTGCGAACCCCGAAGGGCTTCTCTCCACAAACGGGACTTACCCTATGGTTGTTAACCTAGCTAACGTGCCCTACATTACTATCGCAAAATAAAGCGAGACTACAAGACAGTGAAGGTAAAAGGAAATTTTACTTCATCTCATTCCCAAAAGTATGCATGAATGCAGGTCTTTACACAGAAATAGGGGACATCCACATGTTGGAGCCTCCACCCTAGTCCAAAAGGGCATACCAGGCATCGCCCATCTTCCTCCCCTGCTCCCCCCAATGGAGCAGCGCCTCTACTGTTGGCTCATTGGTATTGGCAGCATCCAGGATCCCAAGACTTAGCTGCAGGAATGCCTTCTCCACTTGGAAGCGGCATCGCGGCCAGCCCTCCTCGTAGGCTGCGCCCCGCTTCGCCTAAGGCTTGAATCTCACCAAACTTCTCCATCAATCTTGGCATCCGCTCGTGGATGGGCATCTTGATAGAAGAAGAGGACTCGGGATCCTCACTGCAAAGGGAGAAAGGCCCAAAGCCTTCTCCATCTCCTTTACCGAGGCCACCGCCTTCTCAAGGTTAGTGGCGACCTCGGGCGTGCCTTCGTGGCAGCCTCGGGCGAGCCTGCTTTCTTTTATCTTCGGTCTGCCGGGTGAGCTTGAGCGATGGCACGGCGCTCCACTTCCTTGGTTGCAGCCTTCGCTGTTCGGCTTCAGCCTTAGCTGACTGGAGAGACTCCTTCAAAGCAGCAATCTCTCCCTGCTGGGTTTCTAAGCCTGCTACCTGCTGGAGGAAGCGTTGCTTGAACGCGCCAATAAGGCTGGCCTGCTCGTACCGATATAGCCTGCTGGTTACTCGCTCCTTGTTAACGTAGTCGCACCAACTCTCTAGTTGGGCCACACGTTGGCGTGCGCCTCCTTGAGCTCCTCCTCCCTCTTCTTTGAGGCCTCCAGCTCCCTCCTAAGTGAGGCAATCTCTGTTGATGTGATCACCGAAAATGATCAACTCTTGGAAGGATCTAGCTTGGAAGATGAGCAACAATCTCTTGATAATTTCGGCTTAGCAAAGCACCTTTCAACTACAAGGTTGAACAATACTTTAGAAGCCAAGGGAAGGAGATGGATCTAGCACCTCTTAACTACTTGATCAAGCAATACTAGATATAATTCTTGAACCAAAAATTATGGAACAAGGGAATGGATTGTAGAAGTGAGAACCAAAAGCCACAATAATCTCTTATGGAAGGAGAGATTTCGGCAGCAATAGCATCAAATGAGTTCTATCTTTACAATGTCTAGTTGCTAGTTTAAATAGGAAAGGTAAGTGGAGGTTATTGTCCAAAGTGTAGTAACACTTTTGACAAACACCCTAGGGTTACTTACCATTTCCATGATACAAAAGAAATCATAATGATAATACTAAAAATGGTGAGGGAAAAGTGAAAGGTAACCACCATTTGTGGTAATGGAGGGCAAGGACCAACCATTACTACAAACTAGTGAGTAAAGACCTCCACTTTAACCTACTTTCCCTCCCATCTTCCAATAACATAAATATTGTTCAAATATAAGTCAACTAAGATAAAAATCTGATATAAAGGAGGATTGGGCGAAATTGGAGGAATTTGGGCGGCCCAACCATGGTGGCGCGTGGCCCACACGCGCGGCCTTGAAGTGGCGCGTTGCGCGTTTGGCCGGCGAGTGGGGCTACTTCCGGGCATCTCCAAGGTTGGGGAAGGCTAGGTAGCTGTCCATGGGTGGTGGCGCCTCGATCCGGGGTGGTGGTGAGCGCGTGGGGCGCGTGGGAGAGGAGTGGTGGCGCGTGGAGCGCGTGGCGCTCCCCTCGGCTTCAAGGGAAGTGTAGGTGATGCTTCCCAAATGGTTTGGGGTCTTTTCCACTTGAATTCCCATGAGTTGAAGCTTGAGGTCTTGGTCTCGATCTTCATTCCGCTCCTCGGTTTGTGCCATGATCCTCATAAACGCTTGGAGCCTCTCTTGCACCTTCTTTGACCTAGACCGTGTCATGGGTCCATTGAGGCCTTGGAATGGGCTTGGCGTTTCTTGTGTGGGAGTGAGGTGGATGTCCACATCATTCTCTCCCTCTTGAAAAGAATCCGACCTCGGATTTGGTTCTTCCGTATCACCTTCAAAAGGAAGCAAATCACAAACATTAAAAGTTGCATGAACATTATATGAACCATCACATGGCAAATCAAGAACATATGCATTATCATTGATCTTCTTTGTGATTTGAAAAGGCCCATCTCCTCTAGGTGAAAGTTTGCTCTTCCTAGCTTGTGGAAACCTTTCTTTCCTAAGGTGCAACCAAACCCAATCCCCTACCTCAAAGGTTCGAAATTTCTTGCCCTTGTTCACCCTTTTTGCATAAGACTCATTAATCTTGTTAAGTTGTTCATGAACTTTAGCATGCAAGTCTTTCATTTGTTGAGCTTTCTTTTGCCCACTTACATCAATTTGATCATCATGATTTAAAGCAATCAAGTCCAAGGGTGTTAGAGGATTAAATCCATACACAATCTCAAATGGGCTAAATGAGGTGGAAGAATGGTATGCACGATTATAAGCAAACTCAACATGTGGCAAACATTTCTCCCATTCTTTCAAATTCTTCCTAAGGATGGTTCTCAAGATAGTGATTAGGGTTCTATTAGTGACCTCGGTTTGTCCATCGGTTTGGGGATGACTAGAGGTAGAAAACATTAAGCTAGTCCCCAACCGAGACCACAAGGTCCTCCAAAAGTGTCCAAGAAACCTAGAATCCCTATCACTCACAATTGACCTAGGAAGTCCATGATATTTAACCACATGCTTGAAAAACAAATCGGCCACTTTAGATGCATCATCACTCTTATGACATGGAATGAAATGTGCCATTTTAGAGAATCTATCAACAACCACAAAAATAGCATCATGTCCATGTGAGGTTGTAGGCAAGCCACTAACAAAATCCATGCTAATATCAACCCAAGGGAGAGTAGGAGAAGGAAGAGGAGTGTACTTCCCTTTCGGTTGGAGAGTGGCTTTTGCCTTGTGACAAGTGATGCATCTTGCACACATCCTTGTGACATCTTTCTTCATGCCCGGCCAATAGAAATTTTCCTTCAAAGTCTCTAGTGTCTTTTGGACACCAAAATGGCCCATTAGGCCGCCACCATGGGCTTCTTTAGTGATGACTTCCCTCATGGAACTCCTTGGTATGCATAGCCTTTTAAACTTAAACAAGAAGCCATCAAATATGTGGTAGCCATTTCGGCCACCCTTAGCACAAGAAGCATATATCTCACCAAAATCAAGGTCATGCTTATACATTTCTTTCAAACAATCAAATCCTATAATCTTAGCATCAAGCGAGGTAAGAAGCACATATCTCCTAGACAAGGCATCGGCTACAACATTTTCTTTCCCTTTCTTGTACTTAATCACATAGGAAAATGATTCAATGAACTCTATCCATCTAACATGCCTTTTATTCAAGTTGCCTTGACCTTGGAGGTATTTCAAGGAGAGGTGATCCGTATGAATCACAAACTCCTTAGGCAACAAGTAATGACTCCACACTTGCAAAGATCTCACAAGAGCATAAAGCTCTTTATCATAAGTGGAGTAGTTCAATGTAGCACCATTCAATTTCTCACTAAAATATGCAATGGGGCGGCCCTCTTGGTGCAAAACGGCACCAATGCCAATCCCACTTGCATCACATTCAATCTCAAAGACTTTCTCAAAATTAGGTAAAGCAAGCAAGGGAGCACTCATCAATTTAGACTTTAAAGCAAGAAAAGACTCCTCTTGGGCTTTACCCCATGCAAACACATTATTCTTTTTAGTTAACTCATGTAAAGGGGCGGCAATAGAGGAAAAGTCCTTGATAAACCTCCGGTAAAAACTAGCAAGACCAAGGAATGATCTCACTTCGGTTATGGACTTAGGAATGGGCCATTCCTTTATTGCTACCACTTTACTTTCATCAACCCTAACACCATGCTTTCCCACCACAAATCCAAGAAAGTTAACTTCACTTGTAGCAAAGACACACTTTTCAAACTTAGCATACAACTTCTCAAGCCTAAGTGTATCTAAAACATGCTTCAAGTGATCAATATGCTCAACATGATTCTTGGAATACACCAATATGTCATCAAAGTAGACAACCACAAACTTTCCAATGAAATGCCTCAAAACATGGTTCATTAATCTCATGAAAGTACTAGGTGCATTGGTTAGTCCAAAGGGCATCACATTCCATTCATACAAGCCAATCTTAGTTTTAAATGCCGTTTTCCATTCATCACCCTCTTTCATGCGAATTTGATGATATCCACTTTTCAAATCAATTTTAGAGAAAACACATGAACCACTCAATTCATCAAGCATATCATCAAGTCTAGGGATAGGATGTCTATACTTTACGGTGATGGTGTTGATGGGTCGGCAATCCATGCACATCCGCCAAGTGCCATCACTTTTGGGCACTAAGATGACCGGCACGGCACAAGGCGAAAGGCTCTCTTTGATGAAGCCCTTTTGGAGCAACTCTTGCACTTGGGTTTGGATCTCCTTGGACTCTTGAGGGTTAGTCCGATAGGCGGCCTTGTTGGGAAGTGGAGCACCGGAATCAAGTCAATTTGGTGCTCAATCCCTCTATATGGAGGAGGCCGCAAGGGTCCTCAAAAACATCATCATATGCCTTCAAGAGATCCTGCACATCCAAAGAAAGAGAAGATACTTGTTCAAGGGTTAGCATGCATGAAGTTGGAACCATGAGAAAACAAGTTTTGTTTTGCAAAAGTGCTCTTTTAAAATCTCTCTCTTTGGCCAAGTGGGGTATGCACTCTTGTTTTCTCTCTTGCTCTCTTGAAGTGTTTCCCACATATGCACACTCCTTCTTTTCTCTCAAGGATCCTTGATCCTTCTCACTCTTTCTCTCTTCTCCCTTCCCATTTCCCTCCTCTTGCTTTCGGCTTTGTTAGCCAAATGGATTTGGTCTTGTAAAGCTTGAGTGGGTGTGAGTGGGAGTAGGGTTAGGTTTCGGCTTTGATGGGAGATGATGTACTTGTTGGCATTTCCATGATGAATGGCATCCTTGTCAAATTGCCATGGCCTCCCAAGTAAGATATGAGTGGCTTGCATCCTCACAACATCACAAGTGATGGTGTCTTCATACTTGCCAATTCGGATTGGCACCTCAACTTGCTTCACCACTTTGACAAATGATCTATCATCCACCCATTGGAGTTGGTAGGGTTTCGGATGCAACTTGGTTGGGAGATGCAACTCATGGACCATGTCTTCACTTGCGGCATTCACACAACTACCGCTATCCACAATGAGGCTACAAAGTGTGCCATTCACCAAGGCTCTTGTTTGGAAGAGATTCTCCCTTTGTGAAGTTTCGGTCAACCTTGGTGAACTTTGGAGAACTCTCTTTGTGACCAAGATATGCCCCTCAAGAGGCAACTCTCCCTCTTCTTCGTCGGTCTCTTCATTAGGAAGTTCATGTGGAACTTCCTCCTCATCTTCACTTGAAATGTCACCATTGGGTCGGATCACCATAACCTTCTTGTTGGGACACTCTCTTGCATAGTGTCCCTTGCCAAGACACTTGAAACATTCAACGGTTCTTGCTTGAGGTGGCGGGTTTGTAGATTTGGAGGGGTAGGGTGCTTTCGGTAGTGGGTTGGAATAGGGATTAGGGTGAGATGGGGGTTTCGGTGGTGCATGGGAGGAGTAGGGAGGCTTGGAGGTGGCGGTTTGGTAGGGTTTGGAGGTGGAAGGCTTGTTGGCGGTAGTGGGCTTGCTCCATGAGTTTCGGTTGGAAGCATGGTAGGAAGTGTAGGAACTTCCTCTCTTGAGTTGCTTCTCAACTCTTGTGGCTTTGTGCACTAGCTCTTGATAACTCCCATAATCACAAAGCTCCACCGCACGAGAGATGTCATCTCTCAAACCATACAAAAATCGAGCCATCTTTGCCTCTTGATTCTCCTTGACATTAGCCCTCATCAAGGCACTTTCAAGCTCCTTTTGGTAGTCTTCAACACTTCGGTTGCCTTGGGTGAGGTGTTGCAACCTTTGAGCACATTCTCTCTCGTAGTAGCATGGGATGAACCGAGCTCTCATGGCATGCTTGAGCTCCTCCCAAGTGGCAATGGGAGCTTGGCGGTTTCTAGCTCTTGCTTGGTGTTCTTGCTCCCACCAAATGATGGCGTAGTCATGAAGTTCAATGATAGCTAGTTTGAGTTTGGTAGCATCATTGTACCCCATGACATCAAAGACCCTTTCGGTTTTGTTCATCCAAGTGAGGAACTCCTCCGGATCACTTGAACCATAGAAAGGTGGAACTTGAAGCTTCACATTGTTGAGAGCTTGTTGATCTTGAACTTGGGCTCTTTCTCCTAGGTTTCGGTTAAACCCTCGGTGGAAGTGGCTCCTTTCATAATCTTCGGCTTCATCCAAGTCTCTTTCAAGATAGGATTTGGCTTGCACCCTATCTTGAAAGATCCGCCTTCTAGGGTTTCGGAGGGGAGGTGGTGCTTCATGGTGTTCTTCTTCTTCACTACTCTCCGAAACCTCCTCAACCATTCGGCCTCTCCTTGGTGGACCAAGAGGCCGAATGCTAGGAGCAATTTGGGGAGTCTTTTGGGGCGGTTCCCTCCTTGTGGCATCGGTCACACCTTGGGCATGGGAGCTCTCCGGTAGCTTGCCTTGAGCAATCTCAAGTCTTGTAACTTTCTCATTGGTAGTGACCATTTGCACTTTGATCTCTTTAAGCTCTTGCATGAGGTTGACAAGAGTTTCTTCCAACGTTGACTTAGGAGGAGGAGGTGGGTGTGATGAAGAAGAATCGGTTGACATACCTACAACAAAGATTCTTTCTTTTGCAATTGAAAATAGGAAGTTAGTAGTATAAACCCTCTCTTTGTGTTTGGATTCTCTCTTGTGTTTCACTCAAGGAGGATTCTCAATGGTGTATCACTCTTGATTGGCTTTAACCTCTCAAGTCCACAACCTTTTTCAACCTTGTTCAAGGAAGACACAACAATGGAAACAAGAACACACTAGTAAAAACCGAATGCAAGTAGAAAAAAAGAGAGCACTAGTTACTTGAAACTAGGTTTTGAAAAGTTTTAAAGGTAGATGGGGGTTGAAAGAAATAAGGTGTGGTAAAGAAAGGTCTTTTGCAAGCAACAAACACTTTTGGATGCAAGATGTTAAGCACTTTTGGATCAAATGTACTTTTTGTGATGAACTTTGATATGAACTCAAGATGAACTTGATGAACTTGCAAGAACACACAACTTTTCTCTCTCTTTAAGAGTTGTACTTTTTCTTGATCCCTTTTCAAAGGCAACAAACTTTTCACTTCACAACATCATAGCATCATAAAAACAACAACTTGCACTTTTACTTTGCAAGAAATGGTAACTTTTGCACTTTACAAGAAGTGGCAACTTTGCACTTCCACTTTGCAAGAAATGACCATAAGTTTCGGTCACTCTTTGAGAAAGGAAGAGAATAGTTTCTTCAAAGTTTGCAAATCAAAACAAAAGGTTTCTTTGAAGAAACTTACAACATAAACATCAACCAAGCAACAAAGCTCTGATACCACTTGATGTGATCACCGAAAATGATCAACTCTTGGAAGGATCTAGCTTGGAAGATGAGCAACAATCTCTTGATAATTTCGGCTTAGCAAAGCACCTTTCAACTACAAGGTTGAACAATACTTTAGAAGCCAAGGGAAGGAGATGGATCTAGCACCTCTTAACTACTTGATCAAGCAATACTAGATATAATTCTTGAACCAAAAATTATGGAACAAGGGAATGGATTGTAGAAGTGAGAACCAAAAGCCACAATAATCTCTTATGGAAGGAGAGATTTCGGCAGCAATAGCATCAAATGAGTTCTATCTTTACAATGTCTAGTTGCTAGTTTAAATAGGAAAGGTAAGTGGAGGTTATTGTCCAAAGTGTAGTAACACTTTTGACAAACACCCTAGGGTTACTTACCATTTCCATGATACAAAAGAAATCATAATGATAATACTAAAAATGGTGAGGGAAAAGTGAAAGGTAACCACCATTTGTGGTAATGGAGGGCAAGGACCAACCATTACTACAAACTAGTGAGTAAAGACCTCCACTTTAACCTACTTTCCCTCCCATCTTCCAATAACATAAATATTGTTCAAATATAAGTCAACTAAGATAAAAATCTGATATAAAGGAGGATTGGGCCGAAATTGGAGGAATTTGGGCCGGCCCAACCATGGTGGCGCGTGGCCCACACGCGCGGCCTTGAAGTGGCGCGTTGCGCGTTTGGCCGGCGAGTGGGGCTACTTCCGGGCATCTCCAAGGTTGGGGAAGGCTAGGTAGCTGTCCATGGGTGGTGGCGCCTCGATCCGGGGTGGTGGTGAGCGCGTGGGGCGCGTGGGAGAGGAGTGGTGGCGCGTGGAGCGCGTGGCGCTCCCCTCGGCTTCAAGGGAAGTGTAGGTGATGCTTCCCAAATGGTTTGGGGTCTTTTCCACTTGAATTCCCATGAGTTGAAGCTTGAGGTCTTGGTCTCGATCTTCATTCCGCTCCTCGGTTTGTGCCATGATCCTCATAAACGCTTGGAGCCTCTCTTGCACCTTCTTTGACCTAGACCGTGTCATGGGTCCATTGAGGCCTTGGAATGGGCTTGGCGTTTCTTGTGTGGGAGTGAGGTGGATGTCCACATCACACGGGGCCTCACGGGGACCAACCCTTTGGCCTGAAGGGCCCTCGCCTGCAAAGTACGGGCATCAGCAATTGGATAACAGAAATGCGAACTCAAAGCAAAGAAAGCACTTTCAAGTCAGAAAAACTCACCAGCAGGAGGACGCCCCCATTCATTGATTTCCAGCTGGCTGCTGGAAGGTTGGGCAATCTCCCAACCACTTGTCCTCGTAGAGGACCGTGTTACCAGACCCCCCTCCCCTGGGGCCTCGCTGTCAGAGGAAGAGGAAGTTTCCTCAACCCTCAGAATCCCCTTCCCCTTCGTTGCGGGGGCCTGCTCCCCTGAAAGAGCCACTTCAGGGATCCCCTCTCCAGGAGGGGTCGGTGCAGGGATCACATCCCTTGCATTGGGGTCTCCACCTCCTCCACAGAGTGACTGATACCTCACTGTTGGCCAGAACTCCCAATAGCCTTGACAGCTTGGATGCCCCTCCTTCTCATGGAGATCAGGATATCAGCCGCTGACATTTTGCCCTTGGGAGGGGGCACCTTTCCCCCAGAGAGGATCTCGGCAGCCACCACGTACCCGGGCAAATCCTCGCCTTGGGCTGGTGAGGGGCTTGCAAAAAGCCCAGACACGAAGGCTTCAGCAGCAGCCTCCTCAGGAGAAATAGGTTGCACCACTGAGATGGGTACAGCCTCTATGGGAGTACCGCTGTCTATCTGCGCTCCCTCTGGGCCCTCCACAGAGGGCACGGCCTCTTCAACAACGAGAGGCACCTCAACCTCCACTCTTCTGGCTTCCTCAGCCACAGGCTCTCCGGCCTTCTCCACGGTACGGGGAACTTCTTCCCCAACAGGCTCCCTAGCCTCCGCAGTTAAAAGAACTGCGGCAGGCCCCTCCGCTTCAGCAGGCCTCTCAGCCTCCCCAGTTGGCTCTTCAGCCCTGGCCCCCTCAGCAACAGCGGGGGCACTCTCTTCTCCAGGATGCGCAGCATCCACCATCTTATTCTTCTTCTCTGTCTGAGAAGACGCCATGGACTTGGTAGCAGCCCTCTTCTTGGGAGGCTTAGGGACGATACGTCCCAACACCTTCACTGCCCCAGAAGGGGCATCCCTCCCGAATGCACAAGCCAGGTGCACTCGTTGGGCAATGCGCATGGACGCTTTCTTGCCCTGGGCTTCGCCAGACTCTGCGACGACATCTACAAACATAAAGAAAGTCTTCGCACTGTGTTCTACGAGACCTCTTTCAAGTTTTACAAGTATGATTATGTGTATGCAAAGCGTACCTTTGGGCCTCGCCGGTGCGGCGTAGAAAGAATCTATCATCGTCCGCGGTGGACAGGCGCCCATCCCTCGTATGGCGAGGGCACCTCGTGGTCCAACATGAAGCCCGTCTTGATCCCAGCCCACCTCGGGGTGGTTTCATCCGATTGGGCAGGCGAGAAGGGGAAAAACTCATCGCATGCACTCCTTGACAAAACATTGTCCAACCACCCCAGCAGTTGGACATATGCCTGCCACCGCACTCCCTCATGAGTCGATTCAGGCCTCCGCACAATGCTTTGCACGGATTGTCGCGTCCTCGCCACGGGAAAGTCCCATGAGCCTTCACGGGCAAGAAGAAAAAGACCCATGCCGATTGTGGTAGGATCTTGGTGAGGCGGTGAAAGAGATGGAGTGGTTACCTCCAACGCGTTTATGGGAGTGACATAGAAGAACGCGCTCCCGCTTCTCAGTTCCAGCCGGTAAAAGCGGTTGAAGACATCGGCAAATGGCTGCACACCGGCCATGTGGCAGGCGACGACGAAGCCCGCTATAGTCAGAAAGGTATTGGGAGCCAACTGAGTTAGCGGCATCCCCACTCTGCGCATAAATCTTGCACCAAACGAGGAAGGGATACCGCAATCCGCCGCAAGCTGCGCGTGTGCTGAGCACAACACCCGGTTCTCCTTGATCTCCTCGGTGACGGGCCAACCCATCGCCCGACAAACGCCCGCACGGGACGTATATGCCGACGTTTTTTCCACAGGCCAGAAGGCCTCCACCATATCCTGGTGAATTTTCTCGAGCTTCACCGTGGTCTTCTCTAGGGGGGCGACCACTGGGCGAGCGAGCGAGGAAATACGAGAGTGAAGAAGAAAGGCTTCAATCTTCTCGGATACGCTTTTATAAGCCCGCCAAAATGAAAAAGCGCTATTTAAGCGTGATTGGCTCCTGAGGCGCCACGTGCCAGCATCCAGCGGTTATTAAGCCTCTCCCCTGCCATACAAAAAGGAGAAACACTTTTGCAAAGCGTAATCGACCCCTACAGCGCCACGTGTCGCGTCCCATAACGGTCAGTAAACCTCCCATCTTCCTTTATCTCTCCTACATTAAATGCTGAAGGGACTCTTCACGCCGTTACACTCAAACGGTCCGCAACGGCCTAAGCGCCTTCGCCACTCCAGAGGCTTGAATTTAAAGCAGTACGGGACCACTGCCCATACTCGCCTTTAGGAGGACGCATCTTGGTACACTACCCAAGCAAATGCCCCCTCTCAAACTCACAAGGATCACAAAGATCTTCACTTATGGTGCTACATCGGTCCTCGGCAAAGTACTTTCGAAAAATGGAGTACGGGACCCCGCCCATACTCCGCTCTCAGGAGGAGGCATCTTGGTACACTACCCAAGCAAACGCGCCTCACGTCATATTATAATCGTACAAGGCCTTTGAGGAAGCCTCATCCTTGTGGTCTCCAGCCTCACCTGCGCGGGGTCCTGCCCTCGCGGGCCTCAAGTCTCGCATGGGCGACGTCTCATACTCACCCTTGCGTTTCTAAGGCCTTCGCGGGCCACCCTCGCGGTCTTAGGGCGAGCCCTCGCGATCTCTTTCGCCTCCATGGGTCTTACTCCCAGTCTCCTGCCTATACCGGTGATGAGGACATCGCCCCAAAGGACCCTCAGGTTCCAGAAGACCCACAACCTCAAGCGCGCGCGACCCCTGGTCCGTTCCAAGGCCTTGGCGGACCCATGACCAGGTCCCGGCTGAAACAAGTCCAAGCGAACCTTAATGCTTTCATGAGGCTCATGGCGCAGACAATCGAGAGGAGTCTCGGAGAAGGCCTTACAACTTCGCCAACTCGGTATCGCTGGACGAAGAGTGTGCGAAGCCCCTTGAGTCTTAAGCATAAGCGTTCTTGAAGAAGGAGCAGCCCAGTCTTAAGCGCGCGAACACTTGGCGAAGGAGAAGACCTCAGCCAAGGGCAACTCACAAGGCACCCGGCGGAGGCATTCTAGCGAAGGCCTTTCGCGTAATCTCCGAGCTTCACCGGTTGACCGACCAAACGACACATGGTGTCTTTTCTCCGCCGATACTTGAAAAGACAAACAACCACTTTTATGCTAGCCTAACCTTTTTCCCTTTTTGTAAGCTTTTCACTCGGTAAGTGTGCAAAAGTAATTTATACTTTCTGCACGCATGCACATTCGAAATACTCCTTTTACTTCTTCCATTTCAATTCACTATATAAGCTAAGTGGCAGTCACCATTGTAACCTAGAACATATTATTGAATTTAAGCAATTGGCTGAAACACTCCGGGAGTCATCGGCTTTGTGTTCTCCACTCTTGCATTTCCATTTCCCTAGTGATCCAGGCAAGAGGATCCAAGCATAATATCTAGTATTGCTTGACCTTGTAGTCAAGAGGTGCTAGATCCCATCTCACTTCCCAGGCATTTTCAAGGGCATTGCCTCACCTCGTAGTGAGGAGGTTCCCTTGGCCGACTCTGTTTCCTTCGTGTTCTTCCTCTGTTCTTCGTTTCCATTCTTGCTGGAAACCGCCTCCTCCGAGCTAGATCCGAGCTCGTGATCACGAACCCCCACCGTGATCACATCAAGTGGTATCAGAGCCAAAGTGCTTGCTGGAGGTACCGTATCGCTTGTTGAGTTTTCTTCAAGCAAAACCTTTTGTTACCTTTTCTTACACTTGAAGGAATGTCGGTTGATGATCTCATTGAGACCGAAAAGTTGTTTAAAAGTGTGCTTGTTTAAGCCAAGTATTTTCGAGATAAGCCAAAAGAGTTGTCTGAGCGACAAGTGTGTAAAGAAAACGCGTTTAAAGAAAGAAATGTATTGAGCAAGTTTCGCGTTCGAAAAGTTCTTGAATGTTTTTATGTGTTCTTCCCAAAACACAAGTGAACAGTAAGATTGATCGGACAAATAGTTTCCGAACTTAAACAAGAAGTGTTTGTGACTGCAAAAGCCTTTTCTAAACTTCCAACCAAGTATCTTCCGAGCCCGATATCCCACAAAACCGGTTTCAAGTAACTAGTCATTTTCTTGAGTTCCAAGTTGCGGTTTTACTAGAGTTTTGTTTGTGTTTTCTTGCGTGTTCATCTTTGATCTAAGGTTGAAAACGGTATCAAGTTTAGAGAACTTGTAAAAGCCGTCGGTGAACAGCCGAAGTGACAAAGTTGTTGAGAGAAACACGAGAGTGAGAGTAAACACTCAGGGAGTGGTGAGCTTCTTTTCTGATTACATATCTTTAACGTAAGCGTGTCACGATGGTTTCAACAGACTCATCCCCCTCATCCATCCCAGCTAACCGTGCACAAAGCACGCTCACGAAGATCTTACGAGAGGTTGGACGAATCGGGAGCTCAAGTCGCCATGACAAATGAGCGACTAACGAAAGTAGAGGTAGCTCAAGGAAGCAACCGGAAAGCTCGCAAGCCCACGATGACGCCCATGCATCGCGGGCTCAAGATGGAGTCACCCATACCACTTTCGACCACCGCATCAACGAAGCAACAGGCTACCCCACACAGTCTTCAGACTACTTCCACAATGATAGATCGTGGTGTTGACATACTGGAAAGTGATGACAAGGATTATTACGCGGAGCCACCACCAAATCCTATTAAAAGAAGAGTCTTTCCCGATATAGCTCAAGCGAGCCTATCTCCACAGAGACCTCGAAGAAGAGGAAGAAGCGGAGCGAGGCCGAGTTCACCGAGGTTTCAACGAGACTGGGAGGCGGGCGCAAGCCCGGGACCAACAAGCCCTCGCCAACATCAAGCTTCAAATACCACCCTTCTACGGGTCCAGTGATCCGGAAGAGTACTTTACATGGATGGCTAGGACTGAGCGGATCATTGATATGATGGGATACACTGACGCTATAGCCCTGAAACTTGTGGTTATTGAGTTTCATGAATATGCTCTCACCTGGTGGGAGAAAGAGCACCACGAAAGAGCCAGTATCCGATGTCGTGCTATCACTACGTGGGAAGATATAATAATAACCATGTAGAACCGATTCGTACCCAGCTACTATGACCGAGATTGTGCTCGAGGCTGCAGCGCCTTATCCAGGGTCATCGCGGTGTCGAGGAATACCGAGAAGGACCTTGAGAGGGCCACGATGAGGGCCAACGTCAAGGAGGACGAAGAGGCTAAGTTGGCCAGATTCTTATATGGCCTACGGGAGGGCGTCGCCAAGACGGTTGAACTATGCGATTACGGGATTACCAAGATCTGGTGCATAAGGCCATTCGGGTGGAGAAACAACTACAGAAGGGAAACTCTTACTACCCTGCTCCTACCCCCGGCAGGGCCCCAAGCAGCAAGACCCCCCCCTTCACCAAACCGCTCCCGCCAAAACCATACGCATCTTCTGCGGCGATGCCATCCCCTCGCCAAAATTACCCCAACACAAGACCCTCCTCGCAACCTCAGCCGAAACCCAACGCCATCACTAATGAAGGCCCTCGGCGATCAAGGAGCATCGAATGCTTTAAGTGCACGGGCAAGGGACACTATGCGAGGATTGCCCCAACCGAAGAGCCATGGTAATGCGGCCCAACGGGAATTGTCTAGTGAAGAGGAAGGAGAGGGCTATCCCGAGCAAGAGCAACATGAGAGTGAAGGAGAAGAGGGAGAGCTCCTATGGATGGTCTCATATTAGTTACCAAGAGGGTCTGCAAAGTTCCCCAAGTGTCACCGAAAGTATTCAGCGGGAAAATCTGTTCCAATCAAGAGCCATGGTGAATGGGACTCTGTGCGATCTCATTATTGACAGCGGGAGTTGTGTCAACGCTGCCGGCCAAGACATGGTCGCTGAATTAGGCCTCCCCACCATCATACATCCTAAACCGTATCAGCTGCGGTGGGTCAACAGCGGAACCTTTGTAAAGGTTGTCAAACAAGTCGAAGTCCCAATCAAGATCGGCAAGTATGAGGATTCCATCACTTGTGATGTAGTGCGAATGCAGGCTACCCACATCCTCTTGGGCAGACCACAGCAATATGACAAGGAGGCCATAGATTATGGCAAAGCCAACAAATATGCCCTAACTCACCTCAAGAAACCATACACCCTCGCTTCCCCTCACCCCAACTCAAGCCCATCAGATCAAATCCATCCGGCTAGTAAGTCCGAGAGAAAGAGAAAGGGGAGGGCAGAGAGCGGAGAGAAAATGGTGAGAAGGTTCAAGGAACCTTGAGTGAACGGAAAGGGTGTGCATTAATGGGAAACGCACCGAGAGAGCCCACGAGAAAACAAGAGTGTCTTCCTCCCATAGCCAAAGAGAGGGATTTTAAAAGAGCGTTCTTTGGAAACAGGATCTGTTTTCTCCTGATCCCCACTCACTGCATGCTAACACTTGACAATGTGTCTTCTCTTCCTTTCTATGTGCAGAAGGTCTTGAAAGAATTCGGCGAAGTATTTGATGAGCCGCGAACCCTTCCTCCATATCGCGGCATCGAGCATCAAATCGACTTGCTTCCGGGGGCACCTTTACCCAACAAGGCCGCCTACCGGACCAATCCCCAAGAATCCAAAGAGATCCAGTCGCAAGTTCAGGAGTTGTTAGACAAAGGGTTCATCCGCGGCTTTGTCGCCATGCGCGGTCCCGGTCATACTCGTACCAAGAGCGATGGCACTTGGCGCATGTGCATGGACTGTCGCCCCATCAACTCTATCATCGTAAAGTATCGCCACCCTATACCTAGACTTGATGACATGTTAGATGAATTGAGTGGTGCTTGTGTGTTTTCAAAAATTGACCTTAGAAGTGGATATCACCAAATTCGGATGAAGGAAGGTGATGAATGGAAAACTGCTTTCAAAACCAAGATTGGTTTGTATGAGTGGAATGTTATGCCCTTCGGGTTATCTAACGCACCAAGTACTTTCATGCGTCTAATGAATCATGTTTTGAGGCATTTCATAGGGAGATTTGTGGTAGTATACTTTGATGACATACTAGTTTATTCTAAGAACCATGAGGAGCATGTTGAGCATCTGAGGCAAGTCCTTGATATGCTTAGGTTAGAAAAACTGTATGCCAAATTTGAAAAGTGTGTATTCGCATCCCAGGAAGTAAACTTTCTTGGATATGTAGTGGGTGCGAAGGGAGTCAAGGTAGACGAGAGTAAGATCAGTGCCATTCGGGACTGGCCTACTCCTAACTCCTTAACTGAGGTCAGGTCCTTCCTAGGACTTGCTAGTTTTTACAGGAGATTTGTTAAAGACTTCTCTTCCATTGCTGCCCCTTTGCATGAACTGGCTAAGAAGAATGTCGTCTTTGAATGGGGTCAGTCGCAAGAGAAATCTTTTAACGAATTGAAATCTCGTCTGACAAATGCCCCTCTACTCACTTTGCCAAACTTCGACAAAGTGTTCGAGGTAGAGTGCGATGCCAGTGGTATAGGCATCGGGCTGTCTTGCACCAAGAAGGCCGTCCCATCGCCTTTTTTAGTGAAAAGTTGAGTGGAGCCACCCTGAATTACTCCACATATGACAAAGAGCTATACGCTCTTGTGAGATCCTTACAAACGTGGAGCCATTATCTTCTGCCTAGAGAATTCGTAATCCATACGGATCACTTGTCCTTGAAGTACCTTCAAGGACAAGGAAATTTGAGCAAAAGGCATGTTAGGTGGGTAGAGTTCATTGAGTCTTTCTCCTATGTTATTAAGTATAAAAAGGGCAAGGACAATGTCGTTCGATGCTCTATCATGGAGATATGCATTACTCTTGACTCTCGATCCGTGGATTGTTGGTTTTGTGGGTTTAAATGGAATGTATGAACATGTCGTGGATTTTGGTGAAATATTTGCCAACTGTTTTAAAGGAAGCCAAAGAGGATACTTTGTTTTTTATGGTTTTCTGTTTAAGTTGAAAAGGTTGTGCGTTCCCAGAGGGTCAATGCGCGAAGTGATCATCAAGGAGGCACATGGAGTTGGTCTCATGGGACACTTCGGTGTCCAAAAGACGCTTGAGGCCGTTAAGGAGAACTTCTTCGGCCCGGCATGAAGAAGGATGTCACCAAAGCTTGCGCCGAGATGTGTCACATGCCACCAAGCCAAGTTGACTCTCCAACCGAAAGGGAAGTACACTCCTCTTCCCACACCTTCTATTCCTTGGGTTGAAATAAGCATGGACTTTATAAGTGGTTTACCTAGGACATCGCATGGTCATGATGCTATATTTGTAGTAGTTGATAGGTTCTCCAAAATGGCCCATTTCATCCCATGTCATAAAACGAAGATGCATCTCATGTGGCGGAATTGTTCTTTAATAACATCGTTAAATATCATGGCCTCCCGCGATCCATTGTTAGCGATAGAGATTCGAGATTCCTAAGCCATTTCGCGAACCCTTTGGTCTAGGCTAGGCACCGGTCGATGTACTCCACATCCAGTCACCCTCAAACAGACGGCCAAACCGAAGTGACTAATAGGACCCTCACCACTATCCTGCGCACCCTCCTTAGGAAAAATCTGAAAGAATGGGAAAAATGCTTGCCTCATGTAGAGTTTGCGTATAACCGAGCCTACCATTCCTCTACATCCCATAGTCCTTTTGAGATTGTATATGGCTTCAATCCTTTAACCCCTTTGGACTTAATCGCATTAGATTACACTGAACAGGTGGACGTAGATGGGAAAGAAAAAGCCCGACGCATGAAGGACTTACATGCTAAGATTCACAAACAACTTGAGAAAATTAATGAGTCTTACGCAAGCGAGTTAATAAGGGCAGAAAATTTAGAAGTTTTCAAGTCGGGATTGGGTATGGTTACATTTAAGAAAAGATCGATTTCCCAGGCTAGGAAAAGCAAGCGGCGCCAAGAGGCGATGGCCCCTTTCAAATCACTAAAAATAGGAGAAAATGCTTATGTACTTGACCTACCTTGCGATGGCTCTTATAATGTACATGCAACTTTTAACGTTTGTGATTTAGCTCCCTTTGAAGGACAAGCAGATTTTAAGAATCCGCGGACGGATTCTTTTGAAGAAGGAGAGTATGATGAGGACATCGCCCCAAAGGACCCTCAGGTTCAGAAGACCCACAACCTCAAGCTCGCGCGACCCCTGGTCCGTTCCAAGGCCTTGGCGGACCCATGACCAGGTCCCGGCTGAAACAAGTCCAAGCGAACCTTAATGCTTTTATGAGGCTCATGGCGCAGGACGATCGAGCGGAGCCTCGGGAGAAGGCCTTACAACTTCGCCAACTCGGTATCGCGCTGGACGAAGAGTGTGCGAAGCCCCTTGGAGTCTTAAGCATAAGCGTTCTTGAAGAAGAGAGCAGCCCAGTCTTAAGCGCGCGAACACTTGGCGAAGGAGAAGGCCTCAGCCAAGGGCAACTCCGCGAAGGCACCCGGCGGAGGCATCCTAGCGAAGGCCTTTCGCGTAATCTCCAGGCTTCACCAGTTGACCGACCAAACCTGACACATGGTGTCTTTTCTCCGCCGATACTTGGAAAGACAAACAACCACTTTTAGGCTAGCCTTACCTTTTTACCTTTTTAGAAGCTTTTCACTCTGTAAGCGTGCAAAAGTACTTTGTACTTTCGCACGCATGCACATTCGAAATACTCCTTTTACTTTTCACTTCACTATATAAGCTAAGTGGCAGTCACCATTGTAACCTAGAACATATTATTGAATTTAAGCAATTAGGCTGAAACACTCCCGGGGAGTCATCGGCTTTTGTGTTCTCCACTCTTGCATTTCCATTTCCCTAGTGATCCAGGCAAGAGGATCCAAGCATAATATCTAGTATTGCTTGACCTTGTAGTCAAGAGGTGCTAGATCCCATCTCCTTCCCCAGGAATTTTCAAGGGCATTGCCTCACCTCGTAGTGAGGAGGTTCCCTTGGCCGACTCTGTTTCCTTCGTGTTCTTCCTCTGTTCTTCGTTTCCATTCTTGCTGGAAACCGCCTCCTTCGAGCTAGATCCGAGCTCGTGATCACGTTACCCCCACCGTGATCACATCAATCGGCCCCGCCTTGAGATAAGGCCCTTGTACCCGTGTTCGTGCAACCCTCACTCCTTATTTGGCTATATTCTATCTGGGCCTTCGCCCTTACAGGCCTTCGCCCGCCACTTGCTCCACTTGGAGATAGACCACTTGGTCGTCTGACATCAACCGGCCAATAAGGAGGGCAGCACGAGCCTGGGAGATCTTCACCAGATTCATACGCCAGACATTCTCTGACAAGCGAATCACCTAAGGTGGTTTGCTGAGATCTTCATCATCACAGCCGCCTTATCTCCAATCAGTCGACACGAGACTTATCTCAACACTGTCTAAGGGCTTCAACTGGGAGGCTCTTCTCCGGCATCACTCTATAAATAGGGTGATGTCCACCCTAAATCGGGTAAGCTACTTCACGCCCCCCCACTCCTCTCTTGCTACTTCTGAGTATTCTCTTTATCTTTCACAGATTACTCTGAACAGCAAGCTTGGAGTCTCAAGAACCTCATCTTCTCCACCACTTCAACTGAGAGTCCGGGCCTTCCTTAGGAACGAGACTATCAGTTAGAGAAGCCACCAAAGACCTTTGCAAAGCTGTTTCAAGCTTGGGGATCTGTTGGGATTCGCATCGCGGGGTCCCAAAGATTTCTTGCAAGGTTCACCTTGGCGATGCCCTTGGGTAGAGTACGTCTGTTTGCGTGTATGGGTGACCTGATAAGGTCTGATGCCGTTACCTTAATAGGTTAAGCTTTTAGCCGTTTTGACCGGTCGGGTGCAGAAGGCATTTGGGCGATCGTTAGTGAGACTATTCTGCAGTAGTGTTAAGAAGTGGAGCAACATTTCATTCATTCAAGCCATGGGATTATCATGATTTACACATAGTATGGACGGAGGTCGTCCGCATGGAAGTTGCGAGGGAGGTGTTTTCCGTCCTGGTCCTGCAACTCATAGACGCCCGGCTGGACTTGTTTGTGGATGATGTAAGGGCCATCCCAGTTGGGCCGCAGGATGCCCTGTTTGGGGTCGCTAGTAGTGATGACCGATCTGAGTAGCGCGAGGCCTCCTGGTTTGAGTGACTTGGGTTTGACTTTGGCGTTGTGTTGCAAGTTGAGACGCTATTTGAGAGCGAACTGGCGGCGTGCTCCTTGCGCAGATTCTTCAAGCAGTCTAGTTTGGCGCGGAGTCCTCGAGTGTTGGCCTCATCGCTGAAGTTGATCATCCTTATTGTTGGGAAGTCTGCCTCGGTGGGGAGGAGTGCATCAGTGCCATAGACCAGGGAGAAAGGTGTCTCCCCCGTTGGCGTTCTCTTTGTCGTCCTGTAGTCCCATAGGACGTTTGGAAGTTCATCGACCCATCTCCCCTTTGCGCCAGTCAGGCGTTTCTTGAGTCCTGGGGATGCACCACTGGGGCATTGGACTGGGGATGCGCCACTAAGGCATAGAGCATGCGGATCTTGTTATCTTCAACCCATTGCTGGACACTATGGTTGGCGAACTGGCTTCCATTGTCTATGATGATAGCGCGAGGGCTGCCATATCGTCAGACGATGTTCTTTCACAAGAAGCTGATGATTTTGGAGGACGTGATCTTCACCAAGGGCTCGACCTCAATCCACTTAGTGAAGTAGTCCACGGCGACAACACAGGCTGATGCGGCTGTCGCCTTTGGCATTGGCCCAATAAGGTCAAGGCCCCAAAGGGCGAAGGGCGAGGTTTGTGCGCTGGAGATTCCGTTGATGGTAGTCGTTGGATGCGCGACTTGATCTGGCATTGATGGCATGTTCTGACCAGTGAGGTTGCGTCTTTCTTCAAGGTTGGCCAGTAGTACCCTTAGCGAAGGGCTTTGTGTGCCAGCGCCTTTGCTGCTATGTGGGCACCGCAGCTGCCCTGGTGGATGGTCTTTAGCACACTGAGTCCCTCCTTGGCGGTAAGGCAACGTTGAAGTGGTGGGGAGAACCCGCGATGCCACAGCAGCCCGTTTACGAGGACGAATCTTGTCGATCGAGTGCGAGTGCGTGGATCTGTGTCCATCCCCTTGAGTTTGGTGATGATAGGAGTTCGTCAATCGTCCGGATCCGTTGCTTCAAGTGAGCCAATGTCTACAGCTCCGTCTATAGATGGTCGCGCCAAGGTCTCCAACGTTGAAGGTGTTTTCCCCTTGGAGAGCATATCCGCAATGGTGTTCTCAGAACGAGGGATATGAATGAAGACTGCCTCCTCGAAGTTCGTCCGCAGTGAATTGACAAGCTTCAGGTATTTGACCAGAGTGGCATCCTGGCACTCTGAGCACCCCTGCACTTGGTGTATCACTAGTTGGGAATCGCTATGCACGTGTATTCGGCGAATACCCACTTTGATGGCTAGCTTGAGGCCCACGATGAGGGCCTCATATTCTGCAACGTTATTAGTCACAGGAAATTGAAAGGATACACGGACAGTGCTTTCCATACCTAGGGGTCCGTGCAAGTAGACGCCTCCTGCTGGAGATGCTGCTTTGGATGCGCCATCAACGTACATCTCGCACTCTGGGGGTGGAGGTTCGGTGCGGTACTTGTTCTTGGCGTGCCATACTCGAGGCGAGAATTCCGCCAGGAAGTCTGCGAGGGCCTAACCTTTTATTGCTTTGCGGGGTTCATAGTTGATGTCATACCCGCTTAGTTCTATGCACCACTTCGCCAGGCGCCCTGAGTGCTCGGGTCTTTGAAGGATCTCCTTGATTGGGAGGTCTGTGCGCACGATGATCGTGTGCCCTTGGAAGTAGGGCTTGAGCTTCCTTGCTGCATAGACTAATGACAAGACAGCTTTCTGTAAAGGAGGGTACCTTGTCTCTGCTGATTGTAAGGTGTGGCTGGTGTAGTAGACCGGCCACTGTTTGTCGCCTTCCTCCTTGATGAGGACTGATTCCACGCTGCTGCTCGTCGTGTTGAGTTATAGGACAAGGTCATCGCCAGGCCTGGGGCATTTGAGTGTGGGCAGCTCCTGTAGGTGCTGCTTGATGCTGTCGTATGCTTCCTAGCAGTCCTCAGTCCATTTGCAGGCTTTCTTCTTTCAGATTTGGTTGAAGAAAGGCTTGCAATGGTCGCTGAGCTTTGATATAAACCGTCCCAGGGCGACTAACCTTCTGTTAGCCTGGGACGTCTTTCAGGCCTCTTGGAACGCGAAGGCTGGCGATGGCTTCTATCTTTTTGGCATTCGCGCGAATCCCTCCCCTTGAGACTTCGTAACCAAGAAATTTCCCTTCGCCAACGCCAAAGATGCACTTCTTTGGGTTCAGGCGCATGATGTACGCGCAGAAGTTGGCAAAGCACTCTTCTAGGTCCTCCAAGTGTTTGGCGGTGGCCTTGCTCTTTACCACTATGTCGTCAACATAGGCTTCAAGGTTTCTCCCAATTTGATCTGCGAACACCCTATTCACCAAACTTTGAAAAGTCGCCCCTGCATTCCTCAAGCCAAAAAGCATGCGAATGTAGTGGTAGACTGGTTCGCCGGTTGTGAAGACGGTCTTCATGGTATCCTCAGGATCCATGAAGATTTGATGGTAGCCACTGTACGCATCAAGGAAAGAAAGCCTTTGGGTATCGCACGGTTGAGTCCACCAATGTTGACACCCTTGTCCACCAATGTTGACACCCTTGTCTATGGGAGGTAAAGGGTATGGATCTCTAGGGCAAGCCCTGTTGACACCCTTGTAGTCCACACATAGGCGCCATTCGCCGTTCTCCTTGTCGGCAAGAACAATGTTAGCGACCCACTCGAGTAATGAACTTCCTTAATTATATTAGCCTCAAGCAACTTCCGCACCTCGGTGCGTACAAACTCTTTTCGATGCGGGGCCATGCCCCTTGTTTTTCGCCTAAGCGGCTTGAAGCCGAGGAGTAATGAACTTCCTTAATTATATTAGCCTCAAGCAACTTCCGCACCTTAGTGCGTACAAACTCTTTTCGGTCTGGGGCCATGCCCCTTGTTTTCTGCCTAACTGGCTTGAAGCCAGGGAGTACATTGAGTTTGTGGGAGATAACAGAAGGATCTATCAGTCGGGCTCCATGTGAAGACGTCAATGTTGGCCTGGAGGAGGTGAATGAGGGCTTCTCTGTCTTTCTCTGGGAGGTCCTTCCCAACGCGGAATTTCTTCCCTGGCGATATCTCGACCTCCTCAAAGTCACCAGACAGGTCTAGGGCCACTTCGCCCTCTGGCACAGGCTCCTCAGCTAGTTTCTTCCTCTTTGGCTCCATGCACTGAGGCAGCTGAGAGGGGCCAGCGAGCGCATTGACGTAGTTGCCCCTCTCTACATTCTGGTTGACGTAGATGTAGGCATCGCCAGCTGAGGTGCGAAACACCAATGTTAGGGTGCGCACATCACAACGAATATGGAATTCGGTCTGTGTAGTGCGCCCAACAATGGCATTGTAAGGTGAGGGGAGATCGAGGACGATGAAGTCTATGAAGCTTGAATGGCAGACCTACTTGTTGTCCTTGGTGGTGCCCACCATCATGAACGGGAGCGTGATGGCCCCCAAGGTTGGGATTTCCTCCCTTCCAATCCCAAAAGTTACCCCCTTTACCGGTTTGATTTGGGACAGGGGTACCTTCGCCTCAACAAGTGTGTGCTTGTAAACGACGTTGGCATTAGCCCCCGTATCCATGTAGATCCGGCCGATGTCCCATCCAGTGATGCGAGTCGTGATGATGAGTGAGTCTGAGTGTGGGATTGCCATAGAAGTCCCATCGCGATGATGGATGAGACGGCTGGCTGTGTGGTCCAGCTGATAGATCTGCCTTATATAACGGCGCCTCGCAGTTGCGCCTTCGCACTGGGTGATCACATTGATGTGACCTCTGGCAGGTGGGATCTGATCAGCTCCCCCAGGGGCTCTGTTCTGCCTGTGGTGATCTCGACCGCGATCCTCTCGGTCGCCTTCGCGTTTGTACCCCCTAGGGGAACCCCTTCACGGGGAGGGGTTGCGGACAAGGAACTCGGTGAGCTTTCCTTGTGCTATCATTTCTGCCAACATGCGCTTCAGTTCCACGCATTCCTCAGTGTCGTGGCCCTTGTCGCAATGGTAGCGGCAGTACTTGTTATTTGGCCTCGCAACGCCCTTGGGAAGTGGGCGAGGCCATTTAGGGACTTCCCTCCTTTGCTCCAGGGCATGGAAGATGTTCGTACGGGAGTCCCTGAGTGGGGGCAGGGTTGGATATGCCCTATCTCTATTGCCCTATGGAGGTGGCTGCCTCCGCGGACCCTGGCCCCTGCAGTCTTGCACGTGCGAGGGCTGTCCCCTCGCGTCAGTTGCTGAGCCCTTGAGGTAGGGTCTGGTAATCTCCTCAGTATGCATGAACCTAGTCACCCTATCTAGGAACTGCTCCATGTTGTGGGGAGGGTTGGTGTGCACATCTGTGAAGAACAGGGAACCCCACTGGAGACCCTGTATCGCCGTCAGGAGACGAGTCTCCTCACCCAGGTTTGGAACCTGGATGGATTCTCCCTGGAAGCGTTGGATGTAGTCCCTCAGGGACTCATCCTTCCTCTGTCGCACCTTCAGCAGGTGCCCTGCAGTTTTTGGTGGAGGCTTGGAGACGACGAAGTGGTTAGAGAAAACACGAGAGAGTTCCTCAAAGGAGTCGAATTGCTTACCTCGAAGGGTGGTGTACCAATTTGTGACGGCTCCAGTGAGGGTAGAGCTAAAGGCCTTATAGAGAGTGCTGTCATCAGCCCTTGCGATCGCCATCGCAGAGATATAGCGCTGGAGATGGATGTCAGGGTCTGAAAGACCGTCATAGGTGTCCAGCTTGGGCTGGCGGAAGTGCTCTGGCAGCGGAGCTTCCAGGATTCTCTGGGTAATAGGCTGGGTCCAGAGGTGACCAGTCCCAAGCTGGTGGAGTAGGGTGTGTTCGCCCTTGCTTCCCTCTTCTCTATTTGTTCCGGGCGCACAGCGATGGCGGCGAGTGCGGCGGAGTGAGCCGGGTCAGGATGGACTTCCTGTTGCGGCGGAGGAAGAGGAGGTTCCTGGTGATTTAGCGGCTGCTGAATGGTCTGGAAACCTCCTACGGTCAGAACGCCGTGCAGATTTTGTACGACAGCCTCGGTAATTGCCGCAAGAATTGTGGGATCAAGATCGACAACCGCTGAGTTCTGAACGATGACATTGTGCGGCGCCCCCACCACACCGGCTGGTTGGTTGTGGTTGGTCGAGAGGGCAACACGTCTTGACCCTACGACGGCACCTGTCCCTACTGGTTGAACGATTTCTCTGGAGGGAGGGGCATTACGCTCACCATAGGATGAGCTTTCCCCGATAGAGTGGACTGACGCTCCATGGTTTGCGGCAGCAGTGGGCGGATTTCTCCTCCCACGACCATTCTGACGACTTGCGCTCCTCGTGGTAGGCATGGCTTCTGTTCTTCTGTGGTTTCTTCATGGGGTTGTTTACGTTTCCCACAGACGGCGCCAATCTGATAGCCTAGTTCCTTTACGGGACTGGGCTTCCAGATACTTAAATGGTGGAGGAGTGATCGGAACGACGATCTTGAGCTCCAGAGTAATCTGCAAGATGTAAAACGAAATACTCAGGAGCAGAAAGAGGAGTGGAGGTGTGTAGATAGGGTGTACCTTTCCCAAGCCATCCTTTTATAGGAGGCGTTGAGGTGGCGGTTGTCCCGTGATGGGAGTCGTGGAGTGCTCCTCCATGTTCCAGAGTAGTGGAAGACTGGAGATGTAATGGAGAACGTGGGTAGGTCGTGGAGATGACCGTTCCCAGCTTCCTTCTCCCAGTCTGTCATGTTACTAAGTGATTGATGGCGAAGCCCAGGGGTTGCGAAGGCCCTATCTGACGAGACCAGGAGATGCGAACCTGCGAGGTCCTGGCGAGGCCAGTAGGCGCGAAGCTCCGTTGACAATGCCTTCGCGCGATGCGGTGGGATCGCGGTGTATTTCCTTGGTTGCTGCTGATGATGATGTAAGGGGAGAGACGCGGGGGGCATTTGCTTGGGTAGTGTACCATCCTCAAACATGAAATCTAATTTTCACCATGAATCTACAATTGTAATTCACCTGTTAAAAACTAAAAAATTCGGTGACTCACTCACTAATAGTGAGATTTGAAGCCTCACTGATAAAAAAGTGAGTTTGAAGCCCCTAATGTAAAAGAGGACGGGGACTAGGGAGAACGATTGGACGATAAATAATGGTGATGTTGACGATGATCAAACTTTTGGTGTCAACCTAGAAATGACGGAGGGGGGTTTGTGACAAGCAACAAATGTGCGAGAAAAGTAAGCTGAGAGCGAAGAAAGAAACATGAACATGTAAGTTCCTTGAAAAGAGAAAACTTCTCTCTTCCTTGCCGTTGGATCTCAGGCCTCTCTCACAAGACAATACGAATGCCCGTTTCGTCGTTCCTTTCTGGTGTCTAATTTTCCATAGTCCATTGAGATCTGTAGAAAACCACACCAATTCCTCTTCAGGTAAGGTTCAGCACTCGTGAAATTTCGTCTTTAATGCTGGGTTGAAATTTGTTATCCACTGTCAATCAGTTTTCGTTTCGGAAACCGTCGAACATCTGTGAAACGGCATTCTGGTTTCGATTGGTTTTCTCAACAACAGTTCTGTGTCTGTAACTAATCCTCCATTGGATTGTTTTTATGACGCAAGCTCTCATCTTCATCTCGCGTCTTTAAAATTTGTCGCTCTACTGAAGTTTTAACTACGCATAAGGGAATGTTTTGTCTCTAGATTGCTGCGGTGCTTTGATCTATTATTCATGAGTAGGTAATGGTTTCAGAACTCAAAATCTTGGTTGCTTCAAATATCTGTTCAGAGTTGTGATGTCCATGCCTCTTTGGGTTGTTGAACTTGACTAGTTTAAGCCATAACTGTTGGTGGAAACATTTTAGTTATCTCTTGGAAATGAATTTTTCCAGTAGTTGGAACTAGTAAAATTTTCAAATTTTGTTTTACAGGGACTTGCATAAGGAAATTCCTGTCCTAATTATGTTTTCCGAAGCCTACGGAATGATGATTACTCAATGAATTTGAGCAAAACAGAACAATGGTGTTTTCTAAATTTGGAGAGGCGATGTCTGCTGCGTCAAGACATTTGTTGGGGACATGGTCTTCCACATCTCCATATATGCCCCCTGCATTGTCATCAGAGGAAGGAAAAGGATCAGCTGATTATCTTGGGTTGACCAACGTAGAAAATAAGAATAGTATGCGTTTGTCATCATCCCTTCAGGATTTCTCTTTGTACAATCGACTTGAGCCTGAAGATGCTAATCTATCTGTTGGAATGGATAGAAGCATAAACCATGTTAAACCCTTTTACAGAGAGAAAATGTGAGTTCAAGTTTCTCAAAGGAAAAGGCTTCATTAAGTGGCGTGCCGAATCTGCGAAGGAAGTGGCTGCAGATATTCCTGATTTTCCTCTTCATATTTTTGTTTCTCTCTTTGGTATACATGGTTTTCATTTACGTCTACTCAAATTTATCTCAAGGGGTATCAAAGTTCTTCGTTGTTCTTGACTGTGGGAGTACCGGAACTCGAGTATATGTTTACAAGGCATCAATTGATAACAAAAACGATGGCAGCCTACCTATTTCCATGCAGTCATTAACAGAAGGTGTTTCCAGAAAACCTAGTTCCCAGAGTGGACGTGCTTATGATCGGATGGAAACAGAACCAGGCTTCCATAAGCTGGTTCATAATAGGTCCGGATTGAAGTTTGCAATAAATCCACTTGTTTCATGGGCAGAGAAGCAAATTCCTCAAGATGCACATAAGACAACTTCGTTGTTTCTCTATGCTACAGCTGGTGTCCGTAGACTGCCCAGTGCAGATTCAAAATGGCTCTTGGATAATGCATGGTCTATATTGAAGAACTCACCATTTCTATGCAGGAGAGAATGGGTTAAGGTTATCACCGGAACAGAAGAAGCCTATTACGGGTGGGCTGCCCTCAACTATCGCACTGCAACATTAGGAACATCACCTAGGAGGGAAACATTTGGTGCACTTGACCTTGGTGGTTCATCTTTGCAGGTTACATTTGAAAATGAGCGACATCCACGTAATGAAACCAACTTAAGTCTTAGAATTGGAGCTGCGAACCACCATCTGAGTGCTTATTCTCTTTCAGGTTATGGTTTAAATGATGCTTTTGATAAGTCTGTTGTTCAGTTGTTAAAAAGGCTACCTAACTATTCAAGTGAAGATTTAGTGAATGGAAAACTGGAAATTAAGCATCCTTGCTTGCACTCAGGCTACAAGGAAAAATATATATGTTCTCAATGTGCTGCAAGGGACCAAGGAAGTGAGAGCTCTGTAGTTGGAGAGAAACATTTGAATAAAGGTGGGAAGATTGGAATAAGTGTGCATCTTGTTGGTGCTCCGGATTGGGCAGACTGCAGCACACTTGCAAAAGGTGCTGTAAATTTATCTGTATGGGCAAATCTGGAGTCAGGGATTGATTGTGAGTTGCAACCTTGTGCCATACCAGCTACTTTACCTCGTCCTTATGGCCAGTTCTATGCCATATCTGGTTTTTTTGTGGTTTACCGTTTCTTTAATCTGTCATCTGAAGCTGCACTTGATGATATACTTGAAAAGGGTAGACAATTCTGTGAAAAAGCTTGGGATACTGCAAAAAACAGTGTTGCTCCACAGCCATTTATCGAACAGTATTGCTTTAGAGCACCTTACATAGTGTCACTTTTGAGAGAGGGTTTGCACATCACTGACACCCAAGTTATTGTTGGGTCTGGAAGTTTTACCTGGACACTAGGTGTTGCACTTTTAGAAGCGGGTGCATCATTTTCAAATAGATTGGGCCTCCACAGTTATGAAATAATGTGGTTGAAGATTGAGCCTATTGCTGTTATTGCTATTCTGGTTATTTCATTGATTTTCCTTGTTTGTGCATTATCATTTGTTGGGAACTGGATGCCAAGATTCTTCCGAAGGGCTTATCTACCCCTTTTTCGGCATAACAATGCTAACAATTCATCTGTTCTAAACCTCCCGTCTCCTTTCAGATTTCAGCGCTGGAGTCCTATCAGTTCTGGTAAGATTTTGTGCCACATATTGTTTAATCTTTCCTATCTTCTGCCTCTTATACGTGTCTACAACTTTTTGTTTTATCTTATTCATTTTCATTTGCTGCTGTTTGATGGACTGGCACACATATTTCTGAACAGAGTGCAATATGTGTTGTTATTTTCCTTGAAAACCAAACTCTGAGTATGTAGATTTGTAGTTTCCTTCTCCATCAGCAATAGTCTACTGAAGAACGATAGGAAGGGGATTTGATTTTGGCTGTCTGCTCTATATACCGTTTTCTAAATGCAGTTCATATCTGAATTATATTACTAATATAGTAGCAACAGTTCAAAGTAGTCGCCAAAATGTCGATTACGATTCTGGTTGTATATAAAGTACTCATGATTGGTATATTGCTTTGCTTCCCAGGAGTCGGGTTTAATGCTTTGCTGTTATTTGTATCTGTCTTGTAATGCATTTAAGATGTTGCTGCAATTGTTGTCTCCTTCATTCATCAATTTCGCTGGATTTATGTTCTGATGTAACTTTGGGCGCACGTTAGGGTACTCAAAATTAGTTATTGGCTGCACAAAATTGGGGCTTAGTATATTATTGCTAGACTTGTAGGTAATCTAGATTGTAAATGTATCATGAATGAGATTTGAGTCTTTTACTTTATTACTAGAGATTTCAAGATAACCCACAACTCTGGGGTATACTGGGATTTTGAGATACCTTACCTATTCATTTACTTAATTAAATTAAAAAAATTGTTTCATGGTTTCTAAACAGCTCACTATTATCTGACGTGAAGGATATCATCCATGTTATGTAACTGCAATTAAACATATTGTTTTGCATGTGCCACATACATTTAGTGCATGTTTGGCAACAACTTTTGAATTAGCTGTTGCGTTTTGAATAAGCTATCTACGAGTAGCTTTTAGCTTCTAGCTGTAGCTGTTTGATCTTAGCCATTAAAAAGTATCCATAATGTTACAGCTAATTGGAAAAGTTATTCCCAAACAGGCCCTTAAGCTAGAGTGACAGATTTACTGTCTTCTGAAATGCTTCTATTAATCTATTGATGCTGGACTATATTGGTAATACTTGCACTTCATTTGTGCAATTATCCGGACTGTCATGGATTTTCTGCCACTATAATTATTCCGTAAGTCGTACTGTTTGAATCTACATATTCATCGCTTTAAAGATTTTGTCGCTACAATAATTCAGGGGATGGAAGAGTCAAGATGCCACTAAGTCCGACAGTGAACGGGTCCCAGCAGAGGCCCTTTGGTATGGGATATGGCCTTGGTGGGAGCAGCATCCAACTTGTGGAATCTTCTTTGTACCCATCAAACAGTAGTGTTTCACATAGTTATTCTGCAAGTAGTTTAGGCCAAATGCAATTTGAGAGCTCCTTCTGGTCACCTCACAGAAGTCAGATGCGTCTGCAAAGTCGGAGATCGCAGTCTAGAGAAGACCTCAATTCCTCATTAGCTGAAACGAAGGTCTAGATATGTTCAGCAGATATTTGGTATGCTTATATCTTTCCTCCAACTTTATTTTTTATAAAAAATTTATATACAAGAAAAAGATTGTCTCTATCAGTCATTCCTGCTGGTCTACTTTACTTTTATCTCTATAATAAACAATAACATCGTAGACGGATACAATTTTTGGCAAGGTGACTCAGATCTTACTAACCAGTGTCCAAAATTAAAATAAATGTGATCTGGGAGATGGTTTGCTTTTTTGCATTTGTTCAGTAAAAATAGTTCTGTAATTTTTTCATAAGCTACAGTTATCAGGTGAAATGTTACCCATTGGTATCTGGTTTCCAATCTGCTAGAGATCCTAGTCTTTTTAGTCTTAAATTCATTCCTCCCAACTGAAAACTAGTGCCTTCATGAGATAGAGCTGGGTCACAAGCAAGTACTTTCATATACTTCTACCTGCAATTTTTAAAATACTCCCGTTCCTTGATTAGCATTTAGTCTCTTTTTATCTGATGGTTGACTTGGTTGATTAAATACTAAATGATGCAATAACAGTTGAAACTTGCATCCTATGGTAGACATCTTTTAGTTTTTTCAGTAAACTATGATTATTTGCCTAATTATTATTAAAAAATAATATCTGAAAATTTGAGCGAACCCAGGTGAAGAAAGTAACACGTGAATTTTAATTGTCTTAGGGGCAATCTTTTACAGCTTAAAAGGAAAATTTTAATACGACTGAATCTTTATGATTCTTCATTTTGTCCTGCTTAGTGATTAGCCTATCGCTCCTCCTGTTCTCTAGATAATAGAGCATCTGCATGTAGTTGCTTATGTGTGACTTTTTGTGCTCCCTAGCTGTAGTTTTGACTAAAGTTGAGACTATATGCTCAATCTTTGGAATTACTTGGCCAATCTTCAAGAGTTGAATTGAAGGCTTCCAGTTTTTCTTGAAATTTATAAGTTTATTCCCTGTTTTAAAATTTTAGAACCAAAATATTTCCTGGGATACAAACTTTTAAGTGATGTGACTACAAATTGATGTAAGAGGTTTCATTATCATCATTACTACACCATATTTCCAACTAGGTTGATTGGTGGCATAAAGTTTATAGTGTCAATTATGTGTCTAGAATTAATTAACACTATAAATCCATACACAAAACAGAGTTGCAAAGTTTACATCTAATGCCCTTTCTAGTGCAATGCAACTTTCCTAAGAAAGAATGATTAGATGAAGTTTCCAAATGTCATCATTATAGGTGCTCTTCATGAACTGGGATGGTTGCTGTAGTCTTGTTTCGTTACAAGATTGATTTTGTAAAATCAACATTTAGGGCATGAACATATATCATAGTGTAAGATAGTAGTCGTTCAAAACAAAATAGTGTAAGATATTAGTGTTAGTGATATCTGTGAGAAGCTCAAATGCTTTTGTTCAGTGGGATAATAATCCCAACAAACTTGACTGTTTACCAGAAAATAAACAACACAAATATTAACAATAACAATAACAATAATAATGATAATAAAAATAATAATATTAGTAGCAGCAGCAGCAATAATAATAATAATAATAATAATAATAATAATAATAATAATAATAATAATAATAATAATGAACATAATAATGTCAATTTCTACTAATTAGGGGATTGCTGTTTTCCATTTTGAAGACTCCAAATTGCTCATCTTCGAAAGAAAGTACTTAACAATTATTTGAGCACTCAAATTAAGATAAAAGTAGAAAGTGGGTATTTAAGTAAGATAAATTTTTAAAAGATGAAGGTGGTAGAAAGTATGAGAAACTTCTGGTCATAATGTTAATGCTAATCATGAAAAGGTTTTCTAAAGCTAGTGACTACTTTGAAAAGGAAAATGTAACATTCTAAAGCTAGTGACTACTTTGAAAAGGAAAATGTAACATTGTTTCAAGAATAGCGGGAGTACCAAACACCAACTAGGTTTTAAGCATTCCATTGACAATTAATGAACCAACCTGACACGACAGAAAGATTAAAATCTGCATGGAGTAGTAGTTTCTTTCAAATCTCACCTTATCTACTTCATTTGATGCCTGTTTCTGTTAATTTTCAGGTTAATCCATTGTATACAATCAGAAAGACAGGGTTTGTCATCAGGTGATTCAAGCGGTGATTGCATCCTCACCTCTAGCTGTTTTGCACTAAACTGGTGTTTGTGAAGTATGATAGGCTACAGCTGATGAATGCTTCCCACACGTCTCGATGTTCGAACTTTATTTCTTCATTGGATGTATGATAGAGGAACTGGACCCATAAAATGGTAAATGATAGAGAATACCTGCCTAATTGTTTTGAGAAGCATTTGTTTTTCAGTTTCTGCCAAGTCGAAATGGTAATGCATTGCAACCGGAAGGAGCGGCATTGTATTTCAAAAACTTCTAACGTGTTTTTTTTAAAAAAAAGTTGGAAAACCAAATGTTACAATAAAAAAACAGAGATAGCGTTATCTACTGGATCCGGAATGTATTTTATGTTGGAATTCTTGGAGCACTAAGATTTTTTGAGATAATACTTGAGCTTATGAAGCTAAGTGTGAGCTCAAAGGAAGCTAAAGGTAGCTTACTTTAGCTCAATGCAGCTAGAAGTAGTTGTATTTAGCTCATCTCAGCTTAATTTAGCTAGAAGTAGCTAAACTAAGTTCATCTCAGTTGAAGGAAAGCTAGAAGTGGTTTCTCTCAGTTCATCTCTAGTTAGAAGTAGCTGGACATAGCTCAAGTTAGCTTAAGGAGCTCAACTTGAGCTCATACTAGCTGGAAGCAGCTAGACTTAACTCAAAAGTGAGCTCACTTCATCGAGAAGTAGTTGTATGCAGCGCAACTTGATGCGGGAGCACAAGTCAAGAGGACCAACCCTAGTCTTTGGACAACATTGGGAGTTACCTTTAGTGTGGTGGTCCAAACCCACCCGATTAAAACTTCACTTACTCTTAAGTAACTTGTAGTACAAGTAATGAGAATCATCTGAGTTCAAACATACTTATTTACACCCAGTTTGATACAAATATGATGCAACGAACTAACATGCTAGCGTTTACTTTTACAGAGCCAAAGCCTACTATCCAAAAATACCTACATATTTGGAGGGATCTGGTACACCAAGATCCTCAGACAGAACTCCACGTAGGTCACACCGCTGGTGCTAAACACAGAACATAAGACAACCATCAGACATCTCAGAATTGTATTCAAAACCATAATCAGATCTTACAGATATCACAACAGAACTGTTCCTTTCTAAGTCAGAAGATAGATTCGGAACTCATTAATACCTGAAACATAAACACCAGAAAAGCACCGAGAGTCTTTACTCCTCGGGTTTCTTATCAGCTGAGCTTGAAACAGTGAACAGAATAAGGGTGAGTCCTCGAAGAGAACTCAGTAAGGGTATGACATAGGGTAGGGTATATCAGAAAGCAGAAAACTCTGAACAGATAAACCTGCATAGAAAACACAGATACAGACAGACAAATATAACAGTTATAATGTTATTCTATGTTAGACAGATTCGGCAGACCCCTGATGCTCTCAGCCTTACAGAAGGTGATTTCAGAAATAACAGAGACATGGTACCAGCCCGGGGTCCGGATTCCCCGCTGCCGAACAGAACAGATCCAGATAGCAGAATCCCAGAACAGATCCAGATAGCAGATACAGAAGGATACTTGTCAAGCAAGTTATCCTGAGCAGATTCCCAGATCCACGCATATACCCAACCTATGCCATAAGTTAAGTTTGGTGTTGCCGAGGCTAGAGGGGGTTGAGGGTCGCATTGCAATACAGAAGTGCGAGTAAGGAAAACCCCTTGGCGAAAGTGAAGGCGAAGTTCCTCCTAGCAAAGGCGAAGGCCCAGTGCGAAGGCGAAGCCTCAGTGTAAAGGCAAGGCCTCTCCGAACAGATGCGAGGACTCCCATTTTGGGTGCGGAGTTTCTCAGAACAGATGTGAGGACTCCCATTGTGGGTGCGGTGCCTCTCAGGACAGATGCGAGGACTCCCATTGTGGGTGTGGAGCCTCTCAGAACAAATGCGAGGTCCAGATAAAGGCGAAGTCCTTCTCTATTCATTTCTCTCTCTCCTTCTATACCATTTAACCGACTTCCTTTTCCTTATAGGAGAGGAAACCTCTCAACTTTTCCACACTTACCAACTAGTCCCCAAACTTTGCAAGGTTGCGATTTCGTCCAACCGCAACTTCCACAACTTCTTAACGGAATTTCCAACGGAACTGAAACCCTGGTACTAACTCCGTGGTACACTACCCAAGCAAATGCCCCTCGCGTCTCGTCCCTCGCGTCATCATCAAAGCAACCAAGGGAACACACCGCGATACCACCGCACATCGCGAAGGCGTTATCAGGGGAGCTTAGTGTCTGCTGGCTTCGCCAGGACCTCGCGGGTTCGCATCTCCTGGCTTCGCCAGATAGGGTCTTCGCATCTCCTGATCTTCGCCATCCAACACTTAGCAACATCACAGACCAAGGAAAGGAAGCTGGGAACGGTCATCCCCACGACCTACACATGTTCTCCATCACACCTCCAGTCTTCCACTACTCGAACGTCTGTGGAAAACACGCCCTACTCCACCAGCCTGGGTCTGGACCACCTCTGGACCCAGCCTTTCACCCAGAGGATCTTGGAGGCTCCATTGTCGGAGCAATTTTGCCAGCCCAAGCTGGACTCCTATGACGGTCTTTCAGACCCGGACATCCACCTCCAACGCTACATCTCTGCGATGGCGATCGCAAGGGCTGATGACAGCACCCTCTGTAGGGCTTTCAGCTCTACTCTCATTGGAGCCGCCACCAATTGGTATACCACCCTTCGCGGTAAGCAATTCTACTCCTTTGAGGAACTTTTCCGTGTTTTCTCCAACCACTTTGTCGTCTCCAAGCCTCCGCCAAAAACTGCAGGGCACCTGCTTAAGGTGCGATAGAGGAAGGATGAGTCCTTGAAGGACTACATCCAACGATTCCAAGGGGAATCTATCCAGGTCCCAAACTTGGGAGAGGAGACTCGTCTCCTAACAGCCATACAGGGTCTCTAGTGGGATTCCCAGTTCTTCATCGACGTGCACACCAACCCTCCTCACAACATGGAGCAGTTCCTAGACAGGGCAACTAGGTTCATGTACACTGAGGAGGTCACCAGACCCTACCTAAAGAGCTCAACAACTGACGCGAGGGGGCAACCCTTGCGCATGCCAGACGCCAGGGGCCATGGGCAGCGGAGGCAACCGCCTCCACAGGGCAACAGGGACAGGGCATATCCAACCCTTCCCCCACTCAGAGACTCCCGCACCAACATCTTCCATGCCCTGGAGCAAAGGAGAGAGATCACCAAATGGCCTCGCCCACTTCCCAAGGGCGTTGCGAGGCCGAACAACAAGTATTGCCGCTACCATCGCGACAAGGGTCACGACACTGAGGAGTACGTGGAACTCAAGTGCATGCTGGCGGAGATAATAGCTCAGGGAAAACTCACTGATTTCCTTATTCGCAACCCCTCCCCGCAAAGAGGTTCTCCCAGGGGGTACAAACGTGAAGGCGATCGGGAGGATCGCAGACGGGATCACCATAGGCAGAACAGGGGTGCTGATCAAATCACACCTGCCAGGGGTCACATCAATAGGATCACTAAATGCGAGGGCGCAGCTACAAGGCGCCGCTATATGAGGCAGAGATATTAGCTGGATCACACAACTAGCCATCTCATCCACCTCCGCGATGGGACCTCTGTGGCGATTCCCCATTTAGATCCACTCATCATCACAGCTCGCATCGCCGGGTGGGACATTGGCCGGATCTACATGGATACAGGGGCTAATGCCAACGTCATTTACAAGCACACACTTGTTGAGGCGAAGGTACCCCTGTCCCAAATCAAGCCGGTGAAGGGAGCAACCTTTGGGATAGGAAGGGAAGACATCCCAACCTTGGTGGCCATCACACTCCCGTTTATGATGGTCGGCGCCACCAAGGACAATAGGCACGTCTGTCACTCCAGCTTCGTGGACTTCATCGTCCTCGACCTCCCCTCGCCTTACAATGCCATTGTTGGGCGCGCCACACAGACTGAATTCCACATTCGCTGTGACGTGCGCACCTTAACACTGGTGTTTCGCACCTCCGCCGGCGATGCCTACATCTACGTCAACCAGAACGTGGCGAGGGGCAACTATGTCAACGCGCTCGCTGGCCCCTCTCAGCTGCCTCAATGCATGGAGCCAAAGAGGAAGAAACCAGCTGAGGAGCCTGTGCCAGAGAGCGAAGTGGCCTACACCTATTTGGTGACTTTGAGGAGGTTGAGATATCTCCAGGGAAGAAGTTCCGCATTGGGAAGGACCTCCCAGAGAAAGACAAGGAAGCCCTCATTCACCTCCTCCATGCCAACATGGACGTCTTCGCATGGAGCCCAGCTGACCTCCCAGGCGTAGATCCTTCTGTTATCTCCCACAAACTCAATGTACTCCCTGGCTTTAAGCCAGTTAGGCAGAAAACAAGGGGCATGGCCCCAGACCGAAAAGAGTTTGTACGCACTGAGGTGTAGAAGTTGCTGGATGCTAATATAATTAAGGAAGTTCATTACTCTGAGTGGGTCGCTAACATTGTGCTTGCTGACAAAGAAAATGGAGAATGACGCCTGTGTGTGGATTACAAGGGGGTCAACAGGGCCTGCCCTAGAGATCCATACCCCTTACCTCCCATAGACCAACTGGTAGACTCAACTGTGCGATACCCAGTTCTTTCTTTCCTTGATGCGTACAGTGGCTACCATCAAATCTTCATGGATCCTGAAGATGCCATGAAGACTGCCTTCACAACCGGCGAAGCGGTCTACCACTACATTCGCATGCCTTTTGGCTTGAGGAATGCAGGGGCGACTTTTCAAAGGCTGGTGAACAAGGACTTTGCAGATCAAATTGGGAGGAATCTTGAGGCCTATGTTGACGACATAGTGGTGAAGAGCAAAGCCACCACCAAACACTTGGAGGACCTAGAAGAGACCTTCGCCAACTTCCGCGCATACAACATGCGCCTGAACCCAAAGAAGTGCATCTTTGGCATTGGCGAAGGGAAATTTCTTGGTTACCAAGTCTCAAGAGGAGGGATTCGCGCCAATCCCAAAAAGATAGAGGCCATTGCCAACCTCCGCATCCCAAGAGGCCTAAACGATGTCCAACAACTAACAGGAAGGTTAGTAGCCCTAGGGCGATTCATATCAAAGCTCAGCGACCGTTGCAAGCCTTTCTTCAACCAAATCCGGAAGAAGAAGGCTTGCAAGTGGACGGAGGAGTGCCAAGCAGCCTACGACACCATCAAACAGCACCTACAGGACCTTCCCACCCTCAAGTGCCCCAGGCCTGGCGATGACTTTGTCCTGTATCTCTCCACAACGAGCAATAGCGTGGCATCAGTTCTCATCAAGGAGGAAGCTGATAAGCAGTGGCAGGTCTACTACACCAGCCACACCCTACAATCAGCAGAAACAAGGTATCCTCCTTTACAAAAAGATATCTTGTCGCTAGTCTATGCAGCCAAGAAGCTCAAGCCCTACTTCCAAGGGCACACCATCACAGTGCGAACGGACCTCCCAATCAAGGAGATCCTTCAAAGACCGGAGCACTCAGGCCGCCCCGCAAAATGGTGCATCGAACTGAGCGGGTACGATATCAACTATGAACCCCGCAAAGCAATAAAAGGTCAAGCCCTCGCAGACTTCCTGGCGGAATTCTCTGTATCTGAGTGTTCCACTCCTCAGGAACACGTACCAACGCCTGAACCTCCACCCCCAGAATGAGAAATGTGCGTTGATGGCGCATCTAAAGCAGCATCTCCGGCAGGGGGCGTCTACTTTCGTGGACCCCTAGGTATGGAAACCACTCTCCGTGTATCCTTTCAATTCCCGGTACACGCAAACATGCGTACACTACCCAAGGGAATCGCCAATGCGAACCTTGCGAGAAATCTTTGGCACCCCGCGAAGCGAACCCCAACAGATCCCCAAGCTTGAAACAGCTTTGCAGAGGTCTTTGATGGTTTCGCCCATGCGAACCACACAATCCCTCAACTGATCTTTGGGGCCACGCGATGCGAACCCCAACAGATCCCCATGCTGGAAATCAACCTTCACATTGAGGTCCTTGATGGCTTCGCCCTCACGAGCCACAAGCAATCCCTCTAATCTTTGGGACCCCGCGAAGCAAACCCCAACAGATACACAACGACCTAGCCTGAAAAACTGCTAACGTCCCCTACAAAGCTATCACGGGAATGAAGGAAAAACGTGGATGATCGAGGTAAACTGTCACGACCACCCCGCCCGGTTGCGGAGGCATGGCCGGCCGTGACGTTCAGAAGCGGAAGCTACGGCAGAAAGCGCGGTAACGGTACTACCGAAACCCGCTACGTGCAGTGGTCCAATGACCCGGCCCGCAAAGTCTCGCTCTCGAAGGCCCGGTGCCTGAGAGCACTTTGCTCACTTAACAGAATGGTCGTACTACGACCCGCAACCTACAAAACACATATATGGCAAGTATACAAAACAACTTAACAATCAAACATGCAGTTCATGGAATACCGTTCATTACTCATGATAGCCAAATCACAGAAACCATCTCATACATACAACCAATATACGCAAGTCGGGGCTCCGCCCTCGACTCAGAAGACAGATACAAAACCAACACATATTCCAGAATATACATCATATACAATATAATGATCCGAAATACATGCATGCAACTACACCTACAGAGCCACCAAAGTAAACCCTAGAATACCTAGGTGCGGAATCAGGAAAACCTCTCGCCCAGAAAATTCCCGCACGAGGTACTGCTGCTGCTAAGGCACAACCAAAGAGAGGAGAGTTAGTTAACCGTAAATCCATGAACTGAAATCGAGATACACCAATCGAAACCTCTACCAGGACCACCCCTTAACCCGAACAGAACAAAACAGAACAGAGCAGAAGTTCCACAAGGGAACCGTCAATACCTGAAAACCAAAACAACCAAAAGCACCGCGGATCCCTAGTCCGCAGGCTGCTTGTGAGGTAGACCTGAAAGGTGGTAAACAGAAAGGGGTTAGTCCTCGAGAGGACCCAGTAAGGGCTGAGGTAAGATACAGTTTGCAGATGTGCTACTGAGCTGAACCTGCAAAGCAGAACAAACACAAGCAAATATATATATATATATATATATATATGCATTTATGCAAAGTCAGAGGTGAGCCGAAACCCATCGTACGCGGTCCAACCGCCAGAATGACCCTTCAAATAACAGAACGACAGCCCTCTCTAAGAGGTCAGAATATACATAACAGAAGCACGGTACCGGCTGGGGTCGCAATCCCCAAACTGTCGTAGGGTCACAGAAGTATACCTGCACTCCCGGTGCGGATATACAAAAAGTGTCGGCACCCTCTAGTGCGGACACACAGAACAAAAGTATCGGCACTCCCGGTGCGGATATGCAGAACAGAATGTCGGCACCCTCAGTGCGGACACAACAGAACAGAAGTATCGGCACCCCCAGTGCGGATACACAGAACAGAACCAAGGAGCACCCGTGGCCTCTAAGACCATCCGGGTCTCGTCACAGAACAGAACATATCATAATGCATATGCAAAACAGAACAGAATATACCAAAAACGTATAAGTATAAATATCGGCGCCTAGCGCGGATATACAGAACAGAATATAAACCCGTGGCCTCCAAGACCATCCGGGCCTTGAAGCAGAACAAGCTACAAACAGTATCCTACCATATGACAGGCCTCGGGATCATCGGACCACCGTCCTCAACCCGGAACCCGCCTCAACTAAACCCGATATACATAAAGTCCCATTTCAGAATGCATAACGAGAGAAGTTGAGCCCTTACCTCAGAAAAACCGCTCCGCAGCAAAAGTGCCGGGAAATCCTGGTTCCCGGCCCGAAATGTAGTAATATGCCTTTTAAGGTCCCGCACAACTCCACCAATGCAGAAACAAGCTGAACAACCACACACAAGTCAGAACTCACCAAAACAGACCCCCAAAAACCAAACCCGCACAATCCCGCACTTTCCCGCAAAAATCCGTAGAAAGCTTCGGTTTCACGAACCGAGCTAGAACATCGTTATTCATACACCCACAAAAACATCCAAGCCATTAAACCCCACATTCCAGACACTTTACCCGCAACCAAGCATAAAGGTGAATTTTGCTCCCATTACCCGAAAACGACGTTCCGAACATCGTTACGCAACTAATTCCATCCCCGATACCAAATCACTATCCAACCCAATCCAATTCAACCCAAACATACTGTTAGTATATTTGGTGCACCAAGATCATTTGATATGATACTTGAGCTCAGGATGTTAAGTAAGAGCTCTAAGTTTGCTATATGTAGCTAACTCCAGCTCACCTCAGCTAAAGGTAGCTGCACTTAGCTCATCTCCAGCTCACAGGAGTTGGATACAGCTCAAGTAAACTCACGTAAGCTCATTATAGCTAGAAGTAGCTGTGGCAGCTCAACTCCAGCTCAAGAGAGCTAGTCTTGATGAAGAAGTGACTTTCAGCTCGAGGTGAACTGAAAGGAGTTTATGGGAGCTCAAATATGTGTGTTATGTTCATTTGGAACATCTTTTTGATGTTTCACATGATATAACTTCCATTTACACCTTTTGGACAAAATAAAGGGTATTTTCGGAAAAGGGGCATCCTAGGTGCATGGTGTATGCACCTTACTACATGGGAATACTTCCTAGGTAGTTACATATGTCTAACTCCTCCTAGGAAGGCTGAAAGAGGCGAAGAGGTGCCTCTAGGGAGGCACCAATTCGCCAAAATGGAAGTTAGAGGGAGGTTACCATGAACCTTCCCTCCTCTTGTGACCCAAAGGGGTTGGTTACACCCTTGGGCCGAAAATACATGTATTTTCGGCCAAAGGAGTGTCTCAACCATCCCTTGGCACCTCTCTCTTACCCATATATAAAGGGAGAGGTTTCACAATTAACATAATGATCATTAATCCGAAATTCATCTTCTTGGCCGAAATTCCTAAGCACATTTGTTAGAGATTTCGGGTGAAACCGAATTGTGTTTCTATCAACACAATCCGCCTCTTGCTGCATGCATCCTCAATTCGTCATTATAGAGTAGTTGATGAAACTGAAGATTGCGGAAGATCGAATCCGAAATACTTCAACTTCATCCGGTTTCTTGAAGAACAAGGTACGTTCTTCTTCTTCTTCTTCTTCTTCTTCTTCTTCTTCTTCGTTCTTCCGATGATGAATGGTGAAGAACGGCATGATTATGAATAAAACACATCATGCGCTGTTAATTAGAATCACTATATCTAAACGTGCATGTAACATGATTGAAGTCCTGAAGAACTTTAAATCTTCACATACACCAAATCCTCCCTTTACCAATTCGGCCTCTTGCCAAATTTTCACCCAAACTTCAAATCAATCCAATTAAGGGTCCAATTACACACTTTAACCACCAATTTCATATCTTAAGCAAGATTACTAACCAATTCCACCTTAAGCAACCAAAACCAAACATAAACCCTAACTTACAAATTCGGCAAAATGGGGGTTTCTTACCCAACATGTTTTCCATCAAATTGAAACCACACAATGCCTTAGAATCATGTTAGGAACCACATATCCAAAGCATGATTCAAGAACATCACAAAATCCCAAGTTTAGAAAACAACCATAATTTCGGCATTTTAGGGTTTCACCAATCATGGTGTTTTTCCAAAATCTAAACCTTGATTCTTACTCCTCTCCATACCAAGAACAACATACTTAAACTTGGAATCAAGAAGATCATCCTAACTAGTAGCAAAGAGTTAACACAAATTGGTTTCTAAACCTTTTTTTCCAACCAAATCTCATGCTTCAACTTGCAAAACCATGGAGAAGAGAAGCTTACCAATTACTTGAGCCCAACCTTGTTGAATTTCAGCCAAGAGAAGAACTCAAGAGAGCTTGAGAGGGAGCAAGAATGGCGGATGAAGAAGGAGAGAAGAAGACAAATGAACAAAATGCCATTTTTCCATAAAATCCATCCCTTTTATATCTCTTTCCTTTCCATCTTTAACCATAATAAGACATGTGTCCTTATCCTTCCCTTAACCAGCCGACTTCCTTTTCTTCCTTTTCCAAATATTTATGATTTTTGGGTTAATTACAACTTAGTCCCCAACCTTTCCCAAAAATTGCAATTTAGCCCAATCGTAACTTTCAAACTCCAATCGGAACGAAAACTGAACACAACCCTCGGAATACCATAACACCCACAAATCATGTTTCCCATGTTTAATTATAAGTCCAGAGTGTCATACCGTGTCCGCTTAACCCGAGCAAATCCCGACGTGCGCGCGTGCCAACCCGGACCAAAAAATCCCGCCATACCAAAAATCCTCAAATATTACCATAAAATCCGTCTCAAAATATAACATATCTCACACTGAAGCTGTCGGAAAATTTCCATCCCGAGCCCCGGGATTCCCCGTCCCGAGCCCCGGGAGTCGCCCGGGACCGAACGTCCCGTCCCATAACATATACTCCATAAAAAGATTCGGGACGTTCTTACGATTACAAATATGCAAACGGTTTTCCATTTCGAGGTCCCGGGAGCGCTACCAAGCCCGCTGTACGTCCCGAGACAAGTCCCGGCCCCGAAAAAACATTTTCGGCGAAAATGTCCAGGGAACCCGTGTGACCTCAAAACCAGAAGAATTCCCAAAAATAATACCCAGATAAGCCTCAGGAACTGTCTGATCGCCCAAAAACATGACCCGCAGGCCAAAACCGAAGTCCTGGGTCACCCTGGTCACTACTCGCTCGGGATGACCGTAACATAAACTGACTTGTTCATTTATAATATTAGAACTATACATTCTTTACAGGTACAAAATTACAACGGCCAGAGAGCCAGCCTAACTAAAGTGGGGTCAAACGCCTTACCTAAAACCCCTTCCTAATCTAGCATGGCGTGCCATCCAACACCCATCTTCCTCCCTTGCTCGCCCCAGTCAAGAAGGGCACTCGCCTCAGGATCGATGGTCTTTGAGGCATCCAAAGCATCCAAGTTCAACCCAAGGTGCAACTTTTCCAGCTGAAAGCGGCATCACAGCCAGCCTTCCTCATACCCTTGCTGTTACAGTCGCCCCGAGTGGGTGGTGACTTTTGTGATCCGGGGCTCCGTTTCAGGCATGTGGGTCATGCTTCGGGTGGTCAGATAGCTCTCGAATCTTTTTTGGGTATCATTCTCGGGAATGCTTTCATATTTGAGGCCGCACGGCTTCCCCGGACATTTCCGCGGAAAATATTTTTCCGGGAGCGGGACTTGTTTCTGGGCGATCAGTAAGCTCAGTAGCTTTACCGGGACCTCGGAAAAGGGAACTGTCAGCATATTTGGGATCGTACGAGTATTCCGCATCTTTTTACGAAGTATATTTTTTGGGGACGGGATGTTCTTTCCCGGGCGATGCCCGGTGCTCGGGATTGAAGTTTTGTGACGGCTTTGGGATGAGATGTGTTATGGGCCGTGACGGGTAATATGGTGGTAACCGAGCAAGCACACACGACGGGGATTTTGGCTCGGGCAAGTACGCGCACATGTTGGGAGTTACTCGGGGGAAGTTGGCGCAGGAGTTACACCCAACACTTGGCAATTTCAGATTTTTGGCTTGTGTGTGAGTCACCATGGTGAACCATGGTAAGTAAGGGTGATGACTAAGGTGCTTGGGACAAGTGTCCTTATGACTCATTAAAGGGGAAGTGTAAAAGAGAGCATTTTAGGAAAAAAATGCCATTTATGCTCATTGTCTTCTTTCTCCTTAAGCATCCACCAACTTCTCTCATTCTTACCTCTCAAAGTGTTCTTCATCTTGCAAGGATTGATCTTGGTGTTGAGCTTGAGCTTGAGGTAAGCTTCTTCCCTTCATGGTTTAGTAAGTTTGAAGCATGGTTTTTGGGTGGAAGTTTGGATTAGAACCGAATTCATGTATGTCTTTGCTACATGATGTGTTCATCTTCTTGCTTCAATCCTTTAGTATGTTGTTCTTGGCATGGAGTAGTGTAGGAATCAAGGTTTGATTTATGGAAGAACACCATGGTTTGGAAAACCCTAATTGGCCGAATTCTAGGTTGAATTCTAAACTTGATGTTTGGTTGTCTCTTTGATTCATGCTTGAGATATGTTGTTCCTAGCATGATTCTAAGTTGATGTGTGGATTCAATTTGAAGGTGAGCATGTTGGGTAAAAAGTACCCAAATGGCCGATTTGTACTTAAGGGTTTGGGTATGATTTTGGGTAATTAGGGTGAAGTGTGTTAGTAGGCATGCTTGGAATGTTTAATTGATGAATTAAGCATGAGTTTGGAACCTTTATTGGTTTGGAATGAAGTTTGGTATAAAAAGGAAGGTTGAGGCCGAAATTGAAATAAGGTTTTGGTTATGACTGTGTTGTGTTTTGGGAATGTTTTGGTAGTGATTTGGTATCGGGAATAGAAGTAGGTAACTAACGATGTTCGGAACGTCGTTTTCTGGAATTGTGGACAATAGCGACCTACTTGCTTGTTTGCGGTGTAAATGTTGGGAAAGTGTGATTTAAATGTTTGGGTGTGGTTATGTGTGTATAGATAACAATGTTCTAGCTCGGTTTGAGAAACCGAGCTTTCTGTGGAATTTTGCGGGAAAGTGCGGGATTAGTTTCCGGGGGTCTATTTTGGTGATTTCTGACTTGTGTGTGGTTGTGCATCTTGAATCAGCAGTGGTGGAGTAGTGCGGGACTTCAGAAGTCACACTACAGCATTTCGGGCCGGACGTCGGGAATTTCCCGGGATTTAGCTGCGGAGCGGTTTTAGTGAGGTAAGGGTTCAACTTCTCTCGTTATGCATTATGGGAGGGATATCATGTATATCGGGTTTAGTTGAGGCGGGTTCCGGGTTGAGGACTCACCCGAGCGGGTTGTGACTTTGGTAACCCGGGGCTCCGTTTTTGGCTTGCGGGTCATGGTTACGGGTGGTCAGACAGCTCCCAAGTCTTTTCTGGGTATCATCTTCAGGAATCCTTCCGTATTTGAGGTCGTATGGGTTCCCCGGACATTTTCGCCGAAAATATTTTTTCGGGGTCGGGACTTGTCTCGGGACATACAGCGGGCTCGGTAGCGCTCCCAGGACCTTGGAAAAGTAAACCGTTCGCATATTCGGGATCGTGGGAATATCCCACATCTTTTTACGGAGTATGTTTTCTGGGACGGGACGTTCGGTCCCGAGCGACTCCCGGGGCTCGGGACGGGAAACCCGGGGCTCGGGGTGAAAATTTTGCGACGGATTTGGTATGAGGTATGTTATGGCTCGAGACGGATTTTATGGTGATAACCGAGGAATTTTGCATGGCGGGATTTTGGTTCGGGTTAGCACGCGCGTACGACGGGAATTACTCAGGTGGAGTTGGCGCGGGAGATGCGCCAACACTTAGCCATTTCAGATTTTTGGGCTTGGAGTGAGTCACAAGGGTGCCTAAGGTGGTGAGTCATGGGGGAGGGACAAGTGTCCTAGGTGAGTCATAAAGGAGGAAGTATAAAAGAGATGGTTTTAGGAAGAAATGAGATTTTGGCTTCATTTCTTCCTTCACAAACGTGAACTTCCCTCAACTCTCAACCTCTCAAGTGTTCTTCATGTTCAAGGATTAAGGAAGGTTTGATCAAGGTGTTGGGCTTAGATTGTTGGTAAGCTTCTTCTCTTCAAGATTTTGCAAGTTTGTAGCATGGATTTTGGTTGGAAGGGAGGTTTAGAAAACGGTTTGATGTTGTTCTTTGCTATGAGTTGTGATGATCTTCTTGCTTCCAAGTTTAAGTATGTTGTTCTTGATATGGAGAAGAGTAAGAATCAAGGTTTAAATGATGGAAGAACACCGTGGTTAAGAAACCCTAGGTTTGCCGAAATTGAGGTTGATTTCTAAACTTGGGATTTTGTGATGTTCTTGAATCATGCTTTGGATATGTGGTTCCTAGCATGATTCTAAGGCATTGTGTGGTTTCAATTTGAGGATAAACATGTTGGGTAAGAAAGCCCCAAATTGGACGAATGTGATGTTAGGGTTTATGTTTGATTTTTGGTGTTTAAGGTGGAATTGGTTAGTAATCTTGCTTAAGATGTGTAATTGGTGGTTTAAGTATGTGTTTGGAAGTTGAATTGGATTGGATTGAAGTTTGGTTGAAAATTGGGGATTGAGGCCGAATTGGTAAGGGAAGGTTTTGAATGTGTTTGTGTGTAATTGGAATGGTTTGGATAGTGTTTTGGTATCGGGGATGGAAGTAGGTTAGTAACGATGTTCGGAACGTCGTTTTCGGGTATTAGGAACAATACCGACCTTTTTGCTTGGTTACGGGTAAAATGTCTGGGAAGTGGGATTTAAGGGTTCGGATGTGTTTGTGGATGTATGAATAACAATGTTCTAGCTAGATTCGTGAAACCAAGCTTTTTGTGGATTTTTGCGGGAAAGTGCGAGATTGTGCGGGTTTGGTTTCTAGGGGTATGTTTTGGTGAGTTCTGACTTGTGTGTGGTTGTTCAGTGTGTTTCTGCGTTGGTGGAGTTGTGCGGGACCTTAAAAGGCACAGTATCACATTTCGGGCCGGGAGCCGGGATTTCCCGGGACTTTTGCTGCGGAGCGGTTTCTCTGAGGTAAGGGCTCAACTTCTCTCGTTATGCTTACTGGAATGGGACTTTATGTATATCGGGTTTAGTTGAGGCGGGTTCCGGGTTGAGGGCGGTGCTCCGATGATCCCGAGACCTGTCATATGGTAAGATGCTGTTTGTAGTTTGTTCTGCTTCAAGGCCCGGCTGGTCTTGGAGGCCACGAGTTACTTATTCATTACGTATATCCGCACTAGGTGCCGATATTCTGCTTATACCTTTTGGTATATTACATTACATTTTGCATATGCATTATGATATGTTTCGTTTCGTGACGAGACCGGGATGGTCTTACAGACCACGGGTGCTCCTTGGTTTGGTTTGGTTTGGTTGTGTCCGCACTGGGGTGCCGACATTCTGTTATGCGTATCCGCACCGGGAGTGCTGATACTTCTATTCTTTGTGTCCGCACTGGAGGGTGCCAACACTTTATGTATATCTGCACCGGGAGTGCAGGTATACTTCTGTGACCCTACGACAGTTTGGGGATCATGACCCCAGCCGGTACCGTGCTTACATTATGTATATTCCGACCTCTTAGAGAGGGCTGTCGTTCATTATTTTTAAGGGTCATTACGGCGGTTGGACCGCGTATGATGGGTTTCGGCTCACCTCTGCCTCTGCATACATGCATATATATATATATATATATATATATATATATATATATATATATTTGCTTGTGTTTATTCTGTTTTGCAGGTTCGGCTCAGTAGCACTTGTACAAACTGTATCTTACCTCAGCCCTTATTGGGTCCTCCCGAGGACTCACCCCTTTCTGTTTACCACCTTTCAAGTCGATCTGACAAGCAGCCGGCGGACAAGAGATCCGCGGTGCTTGTTGTTTTTTTGGTTTCAGGTATTGACAGTTCCATGGTGGAACCTCTATTCTGTTCTGTTCTGTTTAAGGGGTAGTCTCGGTGGAGGCTTTTGGTTGGTATATCTGAGTTCTGTTCTGTTGGTATACGGTTGACTAACTATTTTCTCTCTCTTTGGTTGTGGTTTAGCAGCAGCAGTACTACGTGCGGGAATCTTCTGAGCGAGAGGTTTCCAGATTCCGCACCTAGGTATTCTAGGGTTTCTGCTTTGATGGCTCTGTAGGTGTAGTGGCATGCATGTTAGAACACAGATCATGTTGTATATGGTATATATTCTGGGATATATTCTGATTCTGTACTGTCTTCTGAGTCGAGGGCGGAGCCCGAGACTTGCCTATATTGGATATGTTATGAAATGGATTTGGTGTTCTGTTTATCATGAGTAATGTATGTTATTCCATGAACTGCATGTTTGGTGATGGTCGAGCGCTCGCCTATTTCAGTGGGGCGGGGCTCACCATGGATTGTTAAGTTATTTTGTATACTTGTCATGTATGTGTTTTGTAGGTTGCGGGTCGTAGTACGACCATTCTGTTAAGTGAGCAAAGTGCTCTCAGGCACCGGGCCTTCGAGAGCGAGACTTTGCGGGCCGGGTCATGGGACCACTGCACGTAGCGGGTTTCTTTAGTACAGTTACCGCGCTTTCAGCCGTAGCGTCCGCTTCCGAACGTCGCGGCCGGCTCCGCCTCCGCAACCGGGCAGGTGGTCGTGACAATTGGCATGACGGGATTTTGGTTCAGGTTGACACCCGCGCACGTCGGGATTTGCTCGGGTTCAGCGGGCACGGTAGGACACTCTGGAATTCCAAATGGACTTTGGAAATAGGTTTTGGGTGTGGTATGATAGTCTGAGGATTGTGTTCAGATTTGGTTTCAATTGGGGTTAGGAAGTTGCGTTTGGGGCTAAATTGTAAAGATTTGGAGAATTGGAGGACTAAGTTGTTATTTAGCCTAAAGTCAGCAATATTTCTGTTAAAGGGAATGCTGAAGGTCGGCTGAAAAGGGAAGGGGAGGAAACTTGTCTATTTTTAGTGGAAGATGGAAAAGGAAAGAAGTATAAAACGGGTGTTATTTCATGAAAAACATTTTGTTTTTCATCTTGTTCTTCCTTCTTCTCTCTTGCCGCCATAGCTCTCTCTTCCAAGCTCCTTGTTCTTCATTTTCTTGGCTGAAAATCATCAAGGTTGGGCTCAAGAAATTGGTAAGCTTCTCTTCTCATTGGAATTTCATTTTGGAAGCTTGATTTGGGTGGAAAAAGAGGAAGTTTCAAGCTAGGGTTTACTCTTTGTTATGTGTTTGGATGATCTTCTTCCTCCCATCTTTTAGTATGTTCTTCTTGGGTTGGTGATGAGGACATCGTCCCAAAGGACCCCCAAGTTCAAGGAGGTCCGCAATCCTAAGCGCGCGCACCCCTAGATCCACTCCAAGGCATTGGCGGACCCATGACCAGATCCCGGTTGAAGCGAGTTCGAGCGAATCTCCACGCTTTCATGAGGCTCATGGCGCAGGACGACCAAGAGGAATCTCGAGCGAAGTCCTTACAGCTTCGTCAGCTCGGCCTCGCGTTGGACGAAGAGTCCGCGAAGCCCTTTGGAGCCTTGAGCATAAGCATCCTTGAAGAAGGTAGCAGTCAAACCTTGGAGCGCGAACACTTGAACCCTAAGGAGACCCCAAGTAAAAGCACATTCGCGAAGGCTCTTGGCGAAGGCATTCCCGCGAAGGCACTTGGCGAAGACATCCCGCGAAGCCTCCATACTTAACCAAATGGCCGACCAAGTCCGACAACAAGGCGTCCTTTCTCTATAGCTACTCGGGAATGTAGGCATCCCTTTTCGAGAAAAAGACACCCGAATACTTTTTAGGCTAGCTTTTCCTTTTCACCTTTTGGAAACTTTTTACTCTGCACGCATGTCAAAAAAAAGCACTGTTTGCTCTCTGCGTGCACGTACGGCTGTACTGAGCCGATTTACTTCTCACATCCCTCCACTATATAATTTAGGAACAACACCATTGTAACGTAAAACATATTATTGAATTTAAGCAATTCGGCTGAAACACTCCCGGGGAGTCATCGGCTTTTTTGTTCTCCATTCTTGCATTTCCATTTCCCTAGTGATCTAGGCAAGAGGATCCAAGCATAATATCTAGTATTGCTTGACCTTGTAGTCAAGAGGTGCTAGATCCCATCTCCTTTCCCAGGCATTTTCAAGGGCATTGCCTCATCTCGTAGTGAGGAGGTTCCCTTGACCGACTTTGTGTTCTTCGGGTTCTTCCTCTGTTTCCGTTTCCGTTTTCTGGAAAACCGCCTCCACCAAGCTAGATCCGAGTTCGTGATCACGAAACCCCATGTGATCACATCAGTTGGAGGGGAGTAAGAATCATGGTTTAAATTTTGGAAGAACACCATGGATGGTGGAAACCTAAAATGCCGAATTATTGCTTAATTTTCCAAAATTGTGTGTAGTTGTGTTCTTGAATCATGCTTGGCATATGTTGTTCCTTGCATGATTCTAAGACATTCTATGGATTCAATTTGATGGGAAGCATGCTAGGGAAGAAACCCCTCTTTGGCGAAATTGAGGTTGTTTTCTAAAGTTGGTCATTTGTTGTGTTCTTGAATCACGCTTGGGATATGTGGTTCCTAGCATGATTCTAAGGCTTTCTATGGTTTCAATTTGATGGAAAATATGTTGAGTAGAAAAGCCCCAAATTTCCGAAATTTCAAGCTAGGGTTTATGTTGATTCTTGGTGATTTAGGTGTAATTGGTTAGTAATCAAGCTTAAGAAGTGAAATTGGTGGTTAAAGTAAGTAATTGGAACCTTGAATGGATTGAATTGAAGGTTTGGTGGAATTTTGGTTAAAGGCCGAAACTATAAGTGAATCTTTATCTATGTTTGGGTTATGTTTTGGTTGATTTGGATGGTAATTTGGTATCGGGGATGGATTTAGGTGCGTAATGGAGTTTGAAACGTTGTTTTCGGATAATGGGAGAAAAAGTTACCTTTATGCGGGATTACGGGTAAAGTGTCTGGGAAGCGGGATTTAAATGTTGGAATGTGTTTGTGGGTGTATGAATAAGGATGTTCTAGCTCGGTTTGTGAAACCGAGCTTTCTGTGGATTTTTGCGGGAAAGTGCGGGAATGTGCGGGTTTGGTTCTGGCGGTCTATTTTGGTGAGTTCTGACTGGTTGGTGGTTATTCAGCTTGTTTCAGCTTTGGCGGAGTTGTGCAGGACCATTAAGGCACACTTTCACGTTTCGGGCCTGGAGCCGGGATTTCCCGGGGTTTGTGCTGCGGAACGGTATTTCTGAGGTAAGGGCTCAACTTCTCTCGTTATGCATTCTGGGAGTATTTGCATGTATATCGGGTTTAGTTGAGGCGGGTTCCGGGTGAGGGCGGTGGTTCGGTGATCCCGAGACCCGTCATATGGTAAGATGCATGTTTGTTCTGTTTCAAGGCCCGGATGGTCTTGGAGGCCACGGGTTTATGCTCTGCTCTGTATATCCGCACTAGGTGCCGATATTCGGTGTATACCTTTTGGTGTACTTCTGTTTATATTCTGTTCTGTTTTGCATGTGCATTATTATTATATGTTCTGTTCTGTGACGAGACCCGGATTGGTCTTAGAGGCCACGGGTGCTCCTTGGTTCTGTTCTGCGTCTCCGCACCGGGAGTGCCGATACTTTTGTTCTATGTCCGCACTTAGGTGCCGACGTTCTGTTCTGTGTCCGCACTGGAGGGTGCCGACATTCTGTGTATATCCGCACTGGGGGTGCCGATATACTTCTGTGACCCTACGACAGTTTGGGGATCGCGACCCCAGCCGGTACCGTGCTTCTGTTCTGTTCTGTATATTCTGACCTCTTAGAGAGGGCTGTCGTTTTGGGTCGTTCTGGTGGTTGGACCGCATACGATGGGTTCTTGCTCACCTCTGACTCTGCATACATGCATATGTGTATATATATTTGCTTGTGTTTGTTCTGTTTTGCAGGTTCGGTTCAGCTGCACTTCCACAAACTGTATCTTACCTCAGCCCTTACTAGATCCTCCCGAGGACTCACCCCTTATTGTTTACCACCTTTCAGGTCGATCTGACAAGTAGCCTGCGGACTAGGGATCCGCGGTGCTTTTGGTTGTTTTGGTTTTCAGGTATTGACAGTTCCCTTGTGGAACTACTGTTCTGTTCTGTTTTGTTCTGTTTTGTTCTATTCGGGTTAAGGGGTGGCCCGGTAGAGGTTTCTGATTGGTGTATCTGATTTCAGTTCTGTTGGATGTTGAGGTTGACTAACTCTTTTCCTCTCTTTGGTTATGGGTTAGCAGCAGCAGCAGTACTACGTGTGGAAATCTTTGGGCGAGAGGTTTTCGTGATTCTGCACCTAGGTATTCTAGGGTCTACTTTGGTGGCTCTGTAGGTGTAGTTGCATGCATGTTTTTCGGATCATGGTTTTGTATATGACGTATATTCTGGTATATGTGTTGATTCTGTATCTGATTCTGAGTCGAGGGTGGAGCCCCGACTTGCATACACTGGCTGTTTGTATGAAATGGTTTCTGTGAGTTGGTTGACATAAGTACGAAATGGTATCCCATGAACTGCATGTTGGTCGTTAAGTTGTTTTGTATACTTGCCATGTATGAGATGTAGGTTGCATGTTTTAGTTCGACTATTCTGTTGAGTGAGCAAAATACTCCGCCACCGCGCTTTCCGCTGTAGTTTCCGTTTCCGACGTCGTGGCCGGCTCCGCCTCCGCAACCGGGCGGGGTGGCTGTGACAATACTAGTCTAGGAGCGGAATTTTGGAGTAGTCCTGCAGTTCATGGATAAGTATCGGCGGGAGTTGACTTCGAAGTGCGGGCTGCTGTTTTGTGTTCTATTCCGGGTCGGTTCTGTACGGAGTCTAGCTACCTCCTTATTTGAACCACTTTGGAATGTGTGTGGAGCAGCGACGGTTCTTTGAAGCATTTCGTTAAGGTTCGAGGTACTCCGGCCAGGTTTGGGATTTTGGACTTTGGGGCGCGTAATGAAGCGAAAAGCTCGAGTGCGGGCTTCCGACATATCCGGGTACCTTTATTTTGTTGGATGGTATTATGATGTGATTCTGTGATTTTGTGATATAAACATGATCTGATTCTGTGTTTAAGATTTTGATACTTGGTTTGGTGATTCTGAAATGAATCTTTGCATCATGCATTGCATTACACTACAGAGCCTTAGAATACTGCTGCTAGCTTTTGGTAGAGAGAGAGAGTTAACTGTTTTGGACTTTATGGTTATGGGTTAAGTTGGTATTTGGTTGGATTGGTTTAAGGAAATGGTTACCACACGCAGATAGCGTGATTGGGTACCGGAGGGTCGGGATCGGGATCCCACACCTCCGAGGTTTAGGAGATGGGTTCAGCGTAACCCAGGGCCTGAACAACCACACTCACCACCCCCGAGGTTTCAGCAATCACAGGGACCCCCTCCCAATTTGGTATAAGTGTTGGGATGGGTTGGCTGTCGAGGAATTCTGTGCACATTGACTGTGCTAACCGCAGTATTACGGTTTCTGGAGAGATGTTATCTCTCACGGGTTCTGATGAGATGGAGGCGGTAAGGAGCAGCATGGAGCTGCAGGTTATGGATCGGGTTCCGATAGTGGATTCAGAGGAGTACTATTGGCATGGCGCCTTATGGGGCACTGTATAGGCGACAGTGCATGACACCACACTGTTGGACTAAGGCATCCGACAGAGTTGAGCTAGGTTCCGAGTTCTGTGAGGAGACCACAGCAAAGATCAGGACGATTCAGGCGCGGATGGAAACCGCGAATGACCGCACCACCTCATATGTGAACAAGCGTCGCAGGGACTTGGAGTTTGAGGTGGGTGACAGAGTTTGGCTGAAAGTAGCACCGATCCGAGGGACAGTCAGATTTGGTAAGTGGGATAAGTTAGCCCCAAGGCATATGGGACCTTATGAGATTCTGGAGCGAGTGGGCAAGTTGGCTTTACCCCCCCGAGTATGTCTATAACATACGATGTCTTCCAGGATGGCCTGTTGAAGGTTAGGTATAGATTCAGTACTGTCTGGGGTTGTCAGGTAGAAATACCGGCAACTGACTCGGGGCGCAACAAGATGCACCCTGAGGGTTGAGACGCCGCTGAGAGGCTCAGGATGGTAGTCTAAACTACCACTCTCGCCGCACCAGCAACGGTGGTCCGAATATGTTAGGGAAAGAGAAATAAGAATTGTGCAGACGAGTGTAGGAATTTCCATAACTACAGTCGATCAGGTTATACGGTCACCCCGAGCGGGTTGTGACTTGGGTGACCCGAGTCTCCGGTTTTGGCCTGCGGGTTATGGTTTTGGACGGTCAGACAGCTCCTGAGGCTTATCTGAGTATTATTTTTGGGAATCATTCTGGATTTGAGGTCGTGTGGGTCCCCCGGACGTTTTCGCCGAAAATATTTTTCCGGGGCCGGGACCTGTCTCGGGACGTACAGCGGGCTCTGTAGCGCTCCCGGAACCTCGGAAAAGGAAACCGTTTGCATATTTGGAATCGTGGGAACGTACCGCATCATTTTACGGAGTATGTTTTTTGGGACGGGACGTTCGGTCCCGGGCGACTCCCGGGGCTCGGGATGAAAATTTTGCGACGGCTCTGGGGTGAAGTATGTTATGGCTCGAGAAGGATTTTATGGTGATAACCGAGGAATTATGCATGATGTGATTTTTGGTTCGGGTTAGCACGCGCACACGTCGGGATTTGCTCGGGTTAAGCTGGCACGGTATGACACTCGGGACTTATAATTAAACATGTGAAGCATGAGTTGGGTGTGATATGATCGAATCACATGGCCACCCCGAGCGGGTTGCGATCGGGTGACCCGGCTCCGGTTTTGGCCTCGCGGTCACGTTTTCGGCTTTCAGCGGCTCCCGAGCCTTATCCGAGTATCATTTTGGTGAACCCTTTCATTTTTGAGGTCGTGTGGGTCCCCAGGACGTTTCCGCCGAAAATATTTTTCCGGCGCCGGGGTTGTCGGGTCGTCTCGGGACGACAGCGGGCTCGGTAGCGCTCTCGAGACCTCATATTGAGAAGCCGTTTGCAGTTTTGGAGTCGTGGAATGTCCCGGAGGTTTTTATGGAGTATAATATTTGGGGCGGGAATCCCGGGCTCGGGATGGAAATCTTCTGACGGCTTTGGGGTAAATCATGTTATAATTTAAGTTGGATTTATGAGTATTTTTGTGGAATTTTAGTGTGATGGGATTTTGGTTCTGTTGGACACGCTCGCACGTCGGGATTTGTTCGGGTTCAGCGAGCTCGGTAGGACACTCTGGAGTTGTAAATGGACTTTTGGAACATGTTTTACGAATGTTATAATATTCTGAGGATTGTGTACAAGTTTCGTTTAATTTGGAGTTCGGTAGTTATTTTTGGGCCAAAATTGGAACTTTCGGAAAAGTTAGGAGATTAAATTGCGTTTGGCCACAAAATAAAAAGTAATCAGCATGGGCAGCAACAGCTACTATTTTCGGCTGTATTGGGAGACTTTAAAGGACACTTGTCCTATTTTAATTTAAGTAGGAAGGGATGGGAAAAAAGTGTAGAAAATATATATTTGGTTATATTTTCTTAAATGAGTTTTTATCTCATTTTCACTTTCATTTTCTTCTTCTTCCTCCTTGCTGCTGCCGCCATTGATGCTCAACCTCAAGCTTGAAGTTCTTCTCCTTGGATGAAATCAAAGAGGAATTGGGTGCTTTATGTGGTAAGTACCTTCCTAAGCACTCTTTACTTGTTGGAATTGAAGTTTAGTGAAGAAAAGAGGTGGTTTTGAGAATGTTGAGTTTGTTCTTAGCTATAAGCTAGGATGATTCTCTTCCTCCCATCTTTTAGTATGTTGTTCTTGGGTTGTAGAGGAGTGGTAATCAAGTGTTAGATTTTGGAAAAACTCATTGGATTGAAAACCCCATTTTGCTGAAATTAGAAGGAAATTCTAAAAATGGTGTGTGTTTGGTTTCTTGAATCATGCTTCTAGTATATTGTTCCTAGCATGATTCTAAGCTTATGTATGGATTCAATTTGATGGAGAACAAGTTGGGTAAGAAAACCCCAATTTGGCCGAAATGTTTGTTGATGTTCAAAGTTGATTTTGGTTGTTTTGGATGCAATTGGTTAGCATTCTTGGTTTAGAAGTGTAATTGGTGATTAGAATGGTTGTTTGGTAGCTTGTTTGGATTGAATTGGATGTTGGGTGAAATATTGGTTAAGAACCGAAAAGTTTAAGTGAAACTTTATCTAGGTTGGAGTTTGATGTTGGTTGAATTGGATGTTAAATTGGTGTTGGGGTTGAATTTAGGTATAGTTTGGAGTTTGAAACGTTGATTTCGGGTAAGAAATGTAAAAGTTACTATTAAGCGGATTTATCGGAAAATGTCGGGTAATGAAGGGTTTTAAGATTGGATTTGATCAGTTCTGCTTGTTGGATTGTGTTTGACAATGTATAATTTTGCATTGTCTAAGTCGGTTCTGAATTCTGATGTTTCTGCGAGAATTTGGAATTTTACTGAAATTCTGCCGGGTTTTCGGTTTTGGGGTCGGGGGTGACAGTTTGGTAGTGTGGTTGGTAAGGTTGCTAATTTAACTTGAATTGACAGATTCTGAGGTCCGGAAGTTAGAAAAAGAGAGGTTTTCGGGTTTCGGGTCGTGGTTTGGAAATCGTCCAGAATCGGTCAAAGACTCTGGATTTGTGAGGTAAGGGTTTGGTTCTGTTATTTTGGTAAGATAGGTATATGTTTTGTTGCACTTCTGTTTTGCAGGTATTTCGGAAATTTGTGCCTTAAGGTACGTTCTGTGATCTGTAGATGTATGCCTAGTAGCATACCCTGTCTGTTAACCCTACGTTTGTAGGTGTATGCCTTGTGGCATACTTTGTCTGTTAACCCTACGTCTGTAGGTGTATGCCTTGTGGCATACTTTGTCTGTTAACCCTACGACAGTTGTGGGTTCGCTACCCCAGCTGGTGCACCATGCTTCTGTAATAGCTTCGGCTTCTGACTCCCTTAGAGGGAGGTCATGCTCTGATTTGTTATAAGAGTTTATGGCGATTTAGAATCGCACATCCTTCGGTATTCGATATGTTTCCTTTATATGCACGATATTCGTACTGCTGAATATATTCGTATATTGCTATCTTTCTGTTTTGCATGGTTACTTATGCTTATCTTACCCCAAATCCCTTACGGGTCCTTTCGAGGACTCACCCTTTGGGTTATGTCTTTGGGTTTCTGTGTAAACTCGGTAAGCAGCTTTAGCTGTACTCATGGGATGGGATTTCGTAGAGGTTGCGGTTTTGGTCTGGATCCCACGCGAGGTATCTGACTTTTAGGTTTAGGTTGGCTCTGTAGCTGCATGTGCATACTTTCTGGATTGTTGTGATGATTGTATATATATATATATATATATGTATGTATTCTGTTCTGTTGCATGTTCTGAGCGCTAGGCGCTTGTTAGATACCCTAGGTTCGGGGAATATTGTGTGTTCTATGTTATATGCGTAAGCACTCGTCCTCATAGGGCGGGGCTTACTTTGTTGTTATTACATGAACAGTATGTATGGTGATGGTGATGTTCTCGTCCGTTTTCGAGAGGCGAGACTCACCATGGGTTTTGTTTTAGTTATATGTATGAAAATTTCAGGTTGCTTCCACAATCGCTTCGCTTTTCGGGTCCGCTACGCGCGGTAGGTCTCGATGGACCTGCCATTCTGTATTCATTCCGGCTTCCGCTTCCGACGTCCCGGCGCCCCCGCCTCCGCAACCGGGCTCGGATGGCGTACGGTGACATGAACTTCACCAATATTGGCCCAAGCTTCGAGGGAAATATATCAACCTGATCCATGTGATGCGTAAGTAAGTAATCTGATGTCAGATTTTGTGAATTCAGCTCGGTTTGGAAACCGTGAACTGCTGAAGTTGGAAGTGATTATGGAATCACAAGGTTTGTTTGATTTATTGGTTTCTAAACGTTCCCGGCACCTTCTTGTGCATGTTTGATAGCAGGAGCGTAGGAAGAAACGTGCCTGAGGTGGTGCCGAAGTGTGTCTGAAAAATTTGGTGTAAAATCCAACGGTGGATTCAGTGAAAGGTAAGGATATATTTGTGATCAGAGCGAAGTTCTGATTCTGATGGTGTAATTGGTTTTGTTAGAAAGGTAGTCGAAACGCAATGAAACTCGCCAAATTTGTACCGGGACAGCTGAACGAGAATTCTGATTCGGACTTGTGTGAACGATTTGGGAAGAAGGTATGATTTAAAGGTTTGGTTGTGTTTATGGATGTATAAGTAACAATGTTCTAGCTCGGTTCATGAAACCGAGCTTTCTGTGGATTTTTGCGGGAAAGTGTGGGTCTGGTTTCTGGGGGTCTGTTTTGGCGAGTTCAAACTTGTGTGTGGTTGTTCAGTGTGTTTCTGCGTTGGTGGAGTTGTGCGGGACCTTAAAAGGCACAGTATCACATTTCGGGCCGGGAGCCGGGATTTCCCGGAACTTTTGCTGCGGAGCGGTTTTTCTGAGGTAAGGGCTCAACTTCTCTCGTTATGCAATCTGGAATGGGACTTTATGTAAATCGGGTTTAGTTGAGGCGGGTTCCGGGTTGAGGACAGTGGTTCGGTGATCCCGGGACCTGTCATATGGTAAGGTACTGTTTGTAGTTTGTTTTGCTTCAAGGCCCGGTTGGTCTTGGAGGCCACGGGTTACTTATCTGTTCTGTTTATCCGCACTAGGTGCTGATATTCTGCTTATACCTTTGGGTATATTCTGTTCTGTTTTGCATATGCATTATGATATGTTTCTGTTCTGTGACGAGACCCGGGATGGTCTTAGAGACCACTGGTGCTCCTTGGTTTGGTTTGGTTTGGTTTGATTGTGTCTGCACTGAGGGTGCTGACATTCTGTTCTGTGTATCCGCACCGGGAGTGCAGGTACTTCTGTTCTGTGTGTCCGCACTGGAGGGTGCCGACACTTTGTGTATATCCGCACCGGGAGTGCAGGTATACTTCTGTGACCCTATGACAGTTTGAGGATCGCGACCCCAGCCGGTGCCGTGCTTCTGCTATGTATATTCTGACCGCTTGGAGAGGGCTGTCGCTCGTTATTTTAAGGGTCATTCGCGGTTGGACCGCGTACGATGGGTTACGGCTCACCTCTGACTCTGCATACATGCATATGTATATATTTGCTTGTGTTTGTTCTGCTTTGCAGGTTCGGCTCAGTAGCACTTGTACAAACTGTATCTTACCTCAGCCCTTACTGGGTCCTCCTGAGGACGCACCCCTTTCTGTTTACCACCTTTCAGATCAATCTGACAAGCAGCCGGCGGACTAGATATCCGCGGTGCTTTTGGTTTTTGGTTTCAGGTATTGACAGTTCCATGGTGGAACCTCTGTTCTGTTCTGTTTAAGGGGTAGTCTCGGTAGAGGCTTTTGGTTGGTATATCTGAGTTCTGTTCTGTTGGTATACGGTTGACTAACTCTTTTCTCTCTCTTTGGTTGTGGTTTAGCAAAAAGAAGAAGTACTACATGCGGGAATCTTCTGAGCGAGAGGTTTCCAGATTCCGCACCTAGGTATTCTAGGGTTTCTGCTTTGATGTCTCTGTAGGTGTAGTGGCATGCATGTTAGAACACAGATCATGTTGTATATGGTATATATTATGGGATATATTCTGATTCTGTACTGTCTTCTGAGTCGAGGGCGGAGTTCCGAGACTTGTCTATATTGGATATGTTATGAAATGGATTCGGTGTTCTGTTTTCATGAGTAATGTATGTTATTCCATGAACTGCATGTTTCGTGATGGTCGGGTGCTCGCCTATTTCAGTGGGGCGGGGCTCACCATGGATAGTTAAGATTATTTTGTATACTTGCCGTGTTCGAGTTTTGTAGGTTGCGGGTCGTAGTACGACCATTCTGTTAAGTGAGCAGAGTGCTCTCAGGCACCGGGCCTTCGAGAGCGAGACTTTGTGGGCCGGGTCATGGGACCACTGCACGTAGCGGGTTTCGGTAGTACCGTTACCGCGCTTTCCGCCGTAGCTTCCGCTTCCGAACGTCGCGGCCGGCTCCGCCTCCGCAACCGGGCGGGGTGGTCGTGACAGCATGTTTGGTGATTGTCGGGTGCTCGTCTATTTCAGTGGGGCGGGGATCACAATGGATAGTTAGGATTATATCGTATACTTGCCATCTTTGAGTTTTGTAGGTTGCGGGTTGTAACACAACCAATAAGTTTACAAGTGACCAAAGTCTTCTCAGGCACTGGGCCTTCGAGAAGGAGACTTTGCGGGCTGGGTCATGGGACCACTGCAGGCAGCGGGTTTCGGTTGGACCGACCGTTTCCGCGGTTACCGCCGCAGTTTCCCCTTCAGACGTCGCGGGCGGCCTCGCCTCCGCAACCGGGCGCGGGCGCTCGTGACACTTGCGCTCCAAATTCGCTCTGGGTCTAGAGCTCATCAATCCTCTGCCGCAGGCGAGGCCAGCTCTCATGGATCTTAACTGTGTAAGTTGATTCATGCTCAGGATCCTCTCCAGGGTACTGCTCCAGCCCAAGGTCCCGCTAAAGCTTGAAGACCTCCCACATTGCACGCATGAGGTCTGCGAGCAGATCGACATGCTGGTTTGCAATGTCCAGCCTATCAAGCTCTGCGTTCGAGAATTGGGCCTTAGCATCCTTCAGGCGAATCTCTGTCTCTGATTTCAGAGAAGAGAGTGCCATCTTCAGAACAGCATCCTCAGCTTTCTTCTCTGAGAGCTCATCCTCCCTCTTCACCAGCTCCGCCTCGTGAAGAGGGCACCAAACCTTGAGCTTCTCCAGAAGAGCGTCCCACTTCAAATGCTCCAGGTGGGACTCCGCCTTCTCCTTGGTGAGAACGGCGCACTAAGACTCCAGCTCCGCAACTCTCCTGTTGGCCCTCTCAGTCTCAGCCTTGGCAGCTTGGGCAGCCTCAGCCTCTTTCTTCAGGTTGGCAATTTCAGCAATCTGGGCACTGTCCCTCGCGTTCGCGTAGCTTAGGAACTTGTGCCACTGGCTGAGACCGACATACTGATTAATGGCAGCCTGCATCAAGATGAGTTAGTACAGAAATCAGAGAACAGAAAATAGAGGATAGGGGAGATGCCTCACCTGAAGGTTGTGCTTGGCAGCCTCCTTCATGAACTCAACTGGAGAGTCCTGGCTACGGTCCATCAACTCCCTGTCAAAGGGGGTGCAAAGCCCTTCCAGGCAGGACAGCAGCGTGTGCTCTCCTCCCAACAACAAGGAGGACTTGTTGTTCAACAGGAAGACAGGGTCCCAGGCCCCTTCCAAATGCATGCCCTCCTCCCTATACACCTTCGCCCTGAGGTCCTCCCTCAGGGATTTCAGCGCGGCGGGATCCTCAGACCAGTTGGGGGTTTTCTGGGCAGCGATGCGTTTCCCCTCAAGGAAATGCGACCAAACTCCAGTCTCCTCAAGCATGGTCGCCGCTGCGCCCAACTCCACCACGCTCTGGCGGATCCTACCATGCGGGTTAGAAGACTCCGCCACTGCATCAAACGACTTGTTAGCACAACAAAGAGAACTTGGAACACATGCAAACGAGGGAAGGCACTCACCCGGCGAAGGGCCCTGGTCCAGGGCAAGGATGGCCTCGCCAGTGGATGGCTGGCGCTGTGGCTTCGCCCAAGCGCCACTCCCAGATGGTTCACAGGAAGTGCAAACAACTTCCCAGGCACTCGTCCTCTATGGGACCGCCTTCGCTAACAAGGCATCATTGGCGGCAGCAGCTGGGATGCTTGGGGGTACCCCCTCTGGAGCCCCTTTCCCCTGGGAAGCCTGACTGCTTGTTGAGGAAGTGCCCCTAACATCACTTCTCACCTCTGGCTGAGGGTCAGCCGACAGGGGCGCTCCACTCCCTGCAGGGGTAGCTGGCGTTTTCTTTCCTGCAGAAGCGCTGGCCTTCGCGGCCATCTTGGCTCTCCTCCTCATAGCTAGCAGGAGATCACCTGCTGAAGTTGTCTCCTTTGGTGGAGGGACAACCACCTGGGGAGAAACCTCCACCTGTGGAGCCTCAACCTGAGAAGAGGTTACCACCGCAATGCCCTCAGGGGCACTTTCGCCACTCGCCCTGGGAGGGCTCGCTAGCAGCTCGGAAACGAAGGAGTCCATTCTGGCATCTTCAGCCGATGCCGTCTCCACATCCGCAGGAGAATGACCAGTGGTCTCTACCACTGGAGTCTAGCGAACCGCCTCTTCCCCAGGGGTACTTTCAGAATTCCCCCCTTAGCCGCTTCCTTCACACTAGGAAGTGCTCCCTGGACAAGCCCTCTCGCCTTCGCCTGGTTTGACTCACGAGGAGCCTTTTCTGCGCAGGGCTGCGGCGCATCGCTAGCCTCTTTCCTCCTCTTCGTCGCACCTTGAAATGGCGCCAGGGCACTGGTTGTTGGCCTCTTCCTTCGCGGGGGAAAGGTGAATCTGCACTGCGGCGCGCATAGATCCCCTTTTGCCTTTCTCCTCATCAAGGCGAGCAGGAGCATCTAGACACCACAAGGATCAGTACATGTTCGCATAAGGAATTAAAAGAAGGCTAATCAGCGCATACCTCTTGGCCCTGCAAGGGCAGCGCGAAGTGCATCCACCACTTCACCGCGATGCGCGGGTGCCCAACCTTCATAAGGTAGAGGCACCTTGGAGTCTATCAAGTAACCCGTGCTAATGCCGACCCACCTCAGGGTCATCTCGTCCAGCTGCGCAAGGGAGAATGGGAACAGGTCATCGCAAGACCTTCTCTCCAACACATCGTCTACCCATCCCAGGAGGTGATATGATCATGGAAATGATCAATACTTGTAAGGATCTAGCTTAGAAGATGAACAAGAACAAGGTGATAATTTCGGCCAATAACCAAAGCACCTCTTCACTACAAGATGAAGCAATACTTTGAATGCCAACGGAAGAAGATGGATCTAGCACCTCTTAACTACTTGATTAAGCAATACTAGATATAATTCTTGAACCAAAATTATGGAACAAGGGAATGGATTGAAGAAGTGAGAAACCAAAGCCAAAGTGCTCTCAAAATGGAGGCAAACAATTCGGCCAAATGAGTTCTAGGGCTGAAAATGGTGAGTTGCTACCTAAATACATGAAATGGTGGTAGTGGAGGTTATTACCCAAAGTGTGACCAACACTTTTGGTAATAACCCCTTGAGTCTTCCTATCATTTTCATTCTTAAAGCAAAAGGTATTATGACACTAACTAAAATGGTGAGGAAGAGTGGAAGGATTCCACCATTTTTGGTAATGGAAGGTAAGGACCAACCATTACTTCAAACTAGTGAGTAAGGACCTTCACTAAGTCACTTTCCCTCCCATTTCCTAAATAACACAAATATAATTCAAATACAAGTCAAATAAGCTGAAATCTGATGGAAAAGGTGAAATGTCCGAATTGCCCATGGTGGGGCGTGTCCCACACGCGCTTGGGAGGAGGTGGCGCGTGGGAGCGCGTGGCAAGGCGTAGGCGCGTCCAAGCTACCTTCCGGCTTCTCCAAGGCTTGGGAACGTGGTGCAGCATTCCAGGGGTGGCGGGGCAACTTCCGCAACTTGGTGGAGGCGCGTGAAGCGCGTGGATGGAGGGAGGTGGCGCGTGAAGCGCGTGGCACTCTCCTCAGCTTCAAGGGAAGTGTAGGTGATGCTTCCCAAAAGGTTTGGGGTCTTCTCCACTTGGATTCCCATGTGTTGAAGCTTGAGGTCTTGATCTTGATCTTCATTCCGCTCCTCAGCTTGTGCCATGATCTTCATAAACGCTTGGAGTTTCTCTTGCACCTTCCTTGACCTAGATCGTATCATGGGTCCATTGAGGCCTTGGAAAGGACTTGGAGTCTCTTGCGTGGAAGTTGGGGGGATGTCCACATCAGGAGGTGAACGTATTCACGCCACCTTCGCCCATCCGTGTGCATGACAGACTTAGGAGCCACGCTCTGCATAGCCTCTGAAGTCCTCGCCACTGGGAACCCCCAGGACTCATCCCTGCAAGCAAAGAAGAAACTACCATGCCAGTCATGATGAGACTTCAGAGGAATACCAAAAGACACAGAGTTGTTCCCCCCAACACTAAGGGGGGTGACATGGAAGAACTGTCCCCCTGTTCGTAAATCCAGTCGATAGAATCGTAAGAAGACATCAGCGAACAGCTCCGCCCCAGCCAACCGGCACGCCACGATGAAGCCGACGATGTGGATGAAGGTGTTGGGCCCAAGTTGTGACGGTGGGAGACCCCATAAAGTGCACAGATCTTGGACAAGGGGAGGCAAAGGGAACCTCAGCCCAGAGGACATCTGGGCGGTATAGAGGCACATCGCAGTGCTCTCCATGTTCTCCGATGTCTGCGGAAGCTTCAGCGCCTAAAAGGGCCCACTCCGCGCCGTGAACACTGCCACTTCCTCAATGGGGAAGAAGGCCTTAACAAGATCCTGGTGAAGCTTGTCGACCTTCACGACAGTCTTGTCCACGGCGGGGACGACTGGGCGAGCAACTCCTTTAGCAGCCATTACTGCGACAGAAGAATGAAAAAAGACTGAGAAGACGAACGGTCGATCAGAAATTTAGTCGAACACCTTACATGCAAGGAACGAAGGAACAAACCCTCACCTGAGATTACGAAGACGAAAACGAATCTATGCAGAAGCAACAGAAGCGGTAGAGAAACACAAAGACAATGAGTGCTAGATTCAAGCAAATGAGCAAGGGGAGCAACAGAATACGAAGCGACAGACAAGAAATTCGAGCAAAAGAGCGAGAATGTAAAGAGTGGAAAACCGCGAACGAACTGGCTATAAATAGGCCCAACCTTAACGATGCCGAAGCGTCGTCTCAAACGGAGAACCAGTTCCAACGAGCCACGTGCCAGAAATCAATAACGGTAGGAAACGTTTGGCCTACCGCAAAATTGACTATTGCCCAAAGGTCGACTTCAAGCCAAAACGCGGAGTACAGGACCCTGCCCATACTCCGCCTGTCACGAGCACTCGCGCACGGTTGCGGAGGCGGTGCCGCCCGCGACGTCGGAAGCGGAAGCTGAGACGGAAACCGCGGAAACTGTCCAACCGAAATCCGCTACGTGTAGTGGTCCCATGACCCGGTCCGCAAAGTCTCGTTCTCGAAGGCCCGGTGCCCGAGAACACTTTGCTCACTTGTAAACTTTTTGGTCATGTTACGACCCGCAACCTACAAAACTCAAAGATGGCAAGTATACGATATAATCCTAACTATCCATGGTGAGCCTCGCCCCACTGAAATAGGCGAGCAACCAACCATCACCAAACATGCAGTTCATGTAATTATAATTCATGAGTCACTAACATCCAGAATACAGAACCCATCCGATATATATATATAACAATATGAACATAGCTCGGGTCCCGCCCTCAACTTATATGGGCGATCCCTCCAGTCAAACATAAGTACAATACCAGTGTATCCAAATTACACAACATGATCTGATCTAAACATGCATGCACATACATCTATAGAGCCGCTAAAGAAAAACCCTAGAATACTTAGGTGCAGAATCTGGAAAACTTTGAGATCAGAAGATTCCCGCACGTAGTACTGCTGCTGCTACTAAACACAAACAAAAGAAAGAGGAGTCAGGTAAATGCAAACCCATATGCTATACTTAGCATCAGAACAGAAGTCTGGAAAACAGACTGTAACCTCTACCGAGACCACCCCTAAAAACTTAACAGAAGTTCCGTATTGGAACCGTCGATACCTGATTCCCAAAGAGAGAGCACCGCGGATCTCTAGTCCGCTGGCTGCTTGTCAGGCCGACCTGAAAGGTGGTAAACAGAAAGGGGTGAGTCCTCGGGATCTCTAGTTCGCTGGCTGCTTGTCAGGCCGACCTGAAAGGTGGTAAACAGAAAGGGGTGAGTCCTCGGGAGGACCCAGTAAGGGCTGAGGTAAGATACAGTTTGCAAAAAGTGCTAGTGTGTCGTACCTGCAAAACAAAGAAAACACAAGCATATATATATATATATATATATATATATATATATATATATATATATATATATATATATAAACAGAGTCCCGCAGGACAGGGTTAGCCAGAATCCTGAAGGACGCGGTGCAGACCGCCAGAATGACCCTTAAAATAAAAATCAATAACGCATGACCCTCTCCAAGAGGTCGAAACTAAGCATGGTACCACTGGGTCGCGATTCCCATAACTGTTGTAGGGTCACGAATATACCATTAGGTATACACGTAATATCAGCACCCAAAGGCCGATACAACAATCCGAAAAGAACCCGTGGTCTCCAAGACCATCCCGGGCCTTGGCGCAGAACAGAATATATACCACAGGGTATATACAAAATATCAGCACCCAGTGCAGATATAAAGAACAGATAAGGAACCCGAGGTCTCCAAGACCATCCCGGACATTGAAGTAGAACAAACTGTACCTTACCATGTGACTGGTCCCAGGATCACCGGACCACCGTCCTCAACCCGGAACCCCCCTCAACTAACCCCGATATACATGAAATCCCTCCCAGAATGCATAATGAGAGAAGTTGAACCCTTACCTCACTAAACCCGCTCCGCAGCTAAATCCCAGGAAATTCCCGACGTCCGGCCTGAAACATTGTAGTGTGACTTCTGAAGTCCCGCACTACTCCACCACCGCTGAAACAAGCTGAACAACCACACACAAGTTAGAAATCACCAAAATAGACCCCCAGAAACTATTCCCGCACTTTCCCGCAAAATTCCACAGAAAGCTCGGTTTCTCAAACCGAGCTAGAACATTGTTATCTACACACCCATAAACACAACCAAACATTCAAATCACACTTCCCCAACATTTACCCCGCAAACAAGTAAGTAGGTCGGTATTGTCCACAATTCCCGAAAACGACGTTCCGAACATCGTTTGTTACCTACTTCCATTCCCGATACCAATTCACTACCAAAACCTTGCCAAAATACATCCCAACCCTAACCATACCCATCCTTAAATTCGGCCTCAACCTCCCTTTTTATACCAAACTTCATTCTAAACCTATTAAGGTTCCAAACACATGATTAATTCACCAATTACACATTTCAAGCATGCTTACCAACACATCTCACCCTAATCACCCAAAATCAAACTCAAACCCTAATGAACAATTTCGGCAAATTTGGTACTTTTTACCCAACATGTTTACCTTCAAATTGAATCCACACAACAACTTAGAATCATGCTATGAACAACATACCTCAAGCATGATTCAAGAACACAACCAATCAATAGGTTTAGAATTCAACATCAAATTCGGCCAATTAGGCTTTTCCCATCCATGGTGTTCTTCCATAAATCAAAACTTGATTCCTACACTACTCCATGCCAAGAACAACATACTAAAAGATTGAGGCAAGAAGATGAACATATCACATAACCATGCCTTACACCAGAATTGGTTTCAATGCTCTCTTTCACCCACCAAACATGCTCCAAACTTACTAAACCAAGAAGGAAAGAAGCTTACCTCAAGCTAAACACCAAGATTCAACCTTCCTTGAACCCTTGCAAGATGAACAACACTTGAGAGGTAGAAAAGGGAAGAAGTCACGTATGTATGGTGGAAGAGAAGAAATGAAGACAAAATTGGATTTCTTCCTAAATTCCATCTTTTATACTTCCCCTTTTATGACTCACATGGACACTTGTTGTCACGGGTGCGCCCGCGCCCTGTTGCGGAGGTGGGGCCATCCCGCGACGGCGGAAGCGGAAGCTACTGCGGAAACGGAAGTGGTTGAACCGAAACCCGCTGAGTGTAGTGGTCCCGTGACCCGTCCCGCAAAGTCTCGTTCTCAAAGGCCCAGTGCCTGAGAACACTTTGCTCACGGAGTATGAAGACAGAGTTATGCGCTTATAACCCTCGGTTGTGTTTCGACCCGCAACGTACAATTCCCAACATGACAAGCATACAGTATAAACCCTAACTATCCATGGCGAGCCCCGCCTCACTGAAATAGGCGAGCACTCTACCATCACCAAACATGCAGTTCATGGATAACATCATTCATAAAATTCACAGAATCATACAGATACAGAATGTGTCTTAACACATCAGGATATGATCATACCCCGGGTCCCACCCTCCACTGTCATGGGCGAGTCCCCAGTCCTACATAGTATCCAAAACATCTATACAAAAGCAGAATGTATCTAAGATACATAGTATGATCAGACAGATAACATGCATGCATATACACCTACAGAGCCGACCAAGGAAAACCTTAGAATACCCAAGTGCGGGATCTAGCTGAAACTCCGAGATCAGAAGATCCCCGCAGTACCACCGCCGCCGCTAACACACCAACAAAAGAGAGATAAGTTAACTATGAGTTAACCCAAATGCTATCCGTAGCATAAATCCAGAAGTCAGAAAACGGACTCTAGATTCAGACCCAGATACAGATACAGATTTCAGACAACAGATTCAGATTTCAGATATCAGTTCCAGATTCGAGACAACAAATTCAGATTCAGACTACAGACTCAGGCTAAGATTCAGACTTCATATATCATATCCCAGACTATAGTTACTCAAAGAGACTACCCCTTACAGACAGAAAAATCAGACAGAATAGAAGGGTACCTGAAACAGAATCAGACAACACACCCCAGACTCACTCTGTGGGTTGTTGGTCAGGTACTCCTGAAACGGTAAACAGAAAAGGGGTAAGTCCTCTTTGAGAACTTAGTAAGGGCATGGGGATAGGCACGGTTCATCTTTACGTAATAACCTGCAGAACAAAGACAAAGAAAATGCACAGAAGCAGCAGATAACCAACATATGCTCAATCAATGCAAAACAAACATATGCAATGCACATAAGAAGAATTGTTAGTATAGCTAATAGACACGCTCTGAAACGATAGTCCATTCTGGCCCAGCCACGTAATGAACTACCGCATACACATGAGATTGGTACCAGCTCGAGGTAGCTAACCCCATCAGATCACCACCCCCGTAGGAGTTGAATCAGAACACCACCCTCGAAGGAGTTGAATCAGAACACCACCCCCGTAGGAGTTGAATCAGAACACCACCCCCGTAGGAGTTGAATCAGAACATCAGCATCTTCGAGTCCTCGCACCTACACACCAATGCCTATCCCAACTGACCAAGTTTGGGTATCCTCGGGCCACCCTCAATCCAAACTCAGACTCGGTACACCCAGACACGCATTTCATAAAGTAATCCAAAATGCAGAATCTAGAGCAATACTGAAACCCTTACCGCAGTATTACCGACCCGCAGAAGAATCCCGGCAAAATCCCGACGCTCGGCCCGAAACGCGGTAGTGTGACTTCCGAAGTCCCGCACTACTCCACAACTGTTGATTCAAGCTGAACAACCACAGACAAATCAAAAATTACCAATCCATACCCCCGGGACTAATTGTCACGACCACCCCACCCGGTTGCGGAGGCGGGGCCAGCCGCGACGTTCGGAAGCGGAAGCTACGGTGAAAAGCGCGGAATCGGTACTACCGAAACCCGCTACGTGCAGTGGTCCCATGACCCGGCCCGTAAAGTGTCGTTCTCGAAGGCCCGGTGCCTGAGAGCACTTTGCTCACTTAACAGAATGGTCGTACTACGACCCGTAACCTACAAAACACATACATGACAAGTATACAAAATAACTTAACGATCCATGGTGAGCCCCGCCCCACTGAAATAGGCGAGCACTCGACCATCACCAAATATGCAGTTCATGGAATAACTTACATTACTCATGATAATCAAAACACAGAACCCATCTCATATGTATAGCCAATATATGCAAGTTAGGGCTCCGCCCTCGACTCAGAATCAGATACAGAATCAACACATATTCCAAAATATTCATTATAACCAACATTATGATCTGAATTACATGCATGCAACTACACCTACAGAGCCGCCAAAACAAAACCCTAGATTACCTAGGTGCGACATCTGGAAATCTCTCACCTAGAAGATTCCCGCACGAGGTACTGCTGCTGCTGCTAAATACAACAAAAGAGAGAGAAAAGAGTTAGTTAACTGTAAATAAATCAGAACTGAAATCAGATACACCAACCAGAAACCTCTACCGGGACGACCCCTTAACCCGAACAGAACAAAACAGAACGAAAGTTCCACAATGGAATAGTCGATACCTGAAAACCAAAACAGAAAGCACCGCGGATCTCTAGTCTGCCGGTTGCTTGTTAGGTAGACCTGAAAGGTGGTAAACAGAAAGGGGGTGAGTCCTCGGGAGGACCCAGTAAGGGTTGAGGTAAGATACAGTTTGCGAATGTGCTACTGAGCTGTACCTGCAAAACAGAACAGACACAAGCAAATATATATATATATATATATATATATATATATATGCATGTATGCAGAGTCAGAGGTGAGCCGAAACCCATCATACGCGGTCCAACCGCCAGAATGACCCTTAAAATAACAGAACGACAGCCCTCTCTAAGGGGTCAGAATATACAGAACAGAAGCACGGTACCGGCTGGGGTCATGATCCCCAAACTGTCGTAGGGTCACAGAAGTATACCTGCACTCCCGGTGCGGATATACATAAAGTGTCGGCACCATCCAGTGCGGACACACGGAACAGAAGTACCTTACCATATGACAGGTCTCGGGATCATCGGACCACCGTCCTCAACCCGGAACCTGCCTCAACTAAACCCGATAAACATAATGTCCCATTCCAGAATGCATAACGAGAGAAGTTGAGCCCTTACCTCAGAAAAGCCGCTCTGCAGCAAAAGCCCCGGGAAATCCCTACTCCCGGCCCGAAATATAGTACTATGCCCTTTAGGGTACCGCACAACTCCACCAACGCAGAAACACACTGAACAACCACAAATGAGTCAGAACTCACCAAAACAAACCCCCAGAAACCAAACCCGCACAATCCCGCACTTTCCCGCAAAAATCCACAGAAAGCTCGGTTTCACGAACCGAGCTTGAACATCGTTATTCACGCACCCACAAACATATTCCAACCTTTAAACACCACATTCCAGACACTTTACCCGCAACCAAGCATAAAGGTGAATTTTGCTCCCATTACCCAAAAACGACGTTCCGAACATCGTTACGCACCTAATTCCATCCCCGATACCAAATCACTATCCAACCCAATCCAATTCAACCCAAACATACACCAAATCCTCCCTTTACCAATTCGGCCTCTTGCCAAATTTTCACCCAAACTTCAAATCAATCCAATTAAGGTTCCAATTACACACTTTAACCACCAATTACACTTCTTAAGCTTGATTACTAACCAATTACACCTTAATCACCAAGAATCAAACATAAACCCTAGCTTCCCATTTCGGCAAATTGGGGTTTTCTTACCCAACATGTTTTCCATCAAATTGAAACCACACAAAGCCTTAGAATCATGCTAGGAACCACATATCCAAAGCATGATTCAAGAACACAACAAATCACCAACTTTAGAAAACAACCAATAATTCGCCAAATTAGGGTTTCTTCAACCTTGATGTTTTTCCATATTTAAACCATAATTCCTACTCTTCTCCATACAACAAACAACATACTTAAAGGTGGAAGCAAGAAGATCATCACAACTCATAGCAAAGAACAAATCAAATTCGGTTCTAACTCCCCTTTTTCAACCAAACTAAGCTTCAAACTTGCCAAAGAGATGAAGAGAAGAAGCTTACCAATGATTTAAGCCCAAATCCTTGTTAATTCCTTGCCAAAAATTGAAGAACACATGGAGCTCAATGAATAGTGAAAATGGCGGATGGAGCTTGGAAGAGGAAGAAGAAGAAAGAAAAATGAAGAAATATACAACTTCCTTCCTTATATATTTTCCTTTCTTTTCTTTTCTTTTTCTTTCTTTTTCCAACTTAAACCATAAATGGCCAAGTGTCCCTTATCCTCATTCCAGCCGACTTCAGCCCTTCCTCTTTTCCAAATATTGCTGTCTTTTGGGTTAATTACAATTTAGTCCTTAAACTTTCCCAAAAGTTGCAATTTTAGCCCAACCGCAGTTTCCAAACTCCAATTGGAACGGGAACTGAACACAACTCTCGGAATATCATAACACACCCAAAACATGTTTCACATGTTTAATTATAAGTCCAGAGTATCATACCGTACCCGTTGAACCTGAGCAAATCCCGACGTGCGTGCGTGCTAACCCAAATCCAAATCCCGCCATGCCAAAATTCCACAAATATCACCATAAAATCCGTCTCAAAATATACCATAGTTCACACCGAAGCCGTCGGAAAATTTCCATCCCGAGCCCCGGGATTCCCGTCCCGGGCCCCGGGAGTCGCCCGGGACCGAACGTCCCGCCCCAAAAACTATACTCTGTAAAAGGATTTGGGACGTTCCCACGATTCCAAATATGCAAACGGTTTCCTTTTCCGAGGTCCTGGGAGCATTACCGAGCCCGCTGTACGTCCCGAGACAAGTCTCGTCCCCGGAAAAAATATTTTCCGCGGAAATGTCCGGGGAACCCATACGACCTCAAATCCAGAAGGATTCCCAAAAATATTACCCAAATAAGCATCGGGAGCTGTCTGACCGCCCAAAAACATGACCCGCAGGCCAAAACCGGAGCCCCAGGTCACCCATATCACAACCCGCTCGGGGTGACCGTAACACTAATCCTGCACATTCTCGCAAGTTCCCGCAAAATTCCACAGAAATCTCGGTTTCTCAATCCGAGCTAGAACATTATTATTTACACTTAAACAAGCACAACCAAGCATTCAAATCATACCTTCTTCCCAAATAGTTCACACAAGTCCGAATTGAAATTCTCGTTCAGCTGTCCCGGTACAAGTTTCGGCAGAGTTTCAGCTGCGTTTGTGACTACCTTCTGTTCACATATGATCCACAGATACAGAATATATGTTCAGAATTCACAGAATCAGCAAATATCATTGGTGCCAAAACCGAGGCTCGGGCCGGGAAAAACGACTTTCACACCGAGCCTTTTCTGACAAAACCAAATAGCACAACAGACTCATCTCTTCATTTTGATCCCAAATATATCCTTACCTTTCACTGAAAGCAAAGTTGATTTTTCGCACCAAATCTTTGAACGGATTTTTGCAACGCTTCCGGCGCGTTTCTGCTCACACTCCTGTTATCAAACATACACAAGAAGGTGCCGGGAACGTTTAGAAACCAAGAAATCAAGTAAATCTTGTGGTTCCATAATCACTTTCAAACTTCAGCAGCTCACGGTTTACAAACCGGGCTGAATCTTCACAAACCGACCTTAGATTATTCACTTACACAACACGAGGATCGTTTTAGTAACCTTACCTCGAAGCTTCTTCGAGTTTCCTTCAAATTCACCTTTGGCCATTAATGGTGTTCTTTCCATGAAAGCTCACGGATGAAGAAGAAGAAGAAGAAGAAAATGAAGAAAATGAATTTTTCTTTCTTTATATATTTTTCATTTCTTCCATTTCTTTTTCATTTCTTTTTTCTTTCTTTCCTTTTCATTTCCTTCCAAGTGTCCACTTCCTTTTCTTCCTCTTTCTTCCCTTTCCCACGTTTAATCCTTCATTTTCTTTTCTTCCTTTCTTTTCTTTTACCATTATCCCTTCCTTTCCTTCTTTTCATTTTCTTTCTTTTCCATCTCTTTTCATATTAGGACAAGTGTCCCTTATAGCTCCTTAGTCACCACCATAGTCACCATGGTGACTCACCCACCAAGCCAAATCCAAAAATCATAAGTGTTGAGATGTAATCCCGTGCCAACTTCACCCGAGTAACTCCCGACGTGTGCGCTTGCTTTCCCGAGCCAAACAATCCCATCATGTGTGCTTGCTCGGTTATCACCACATTACTTGTCCCGAGTCACAACACACCTCACACCTTTGTCATCCCAAATCTTTTTTCCCGAGCCCCGAGCGTCGCCCGGGAACGAACATCCCGACCCTGAAAAATATACTCCGTGGAAAGGTACGGAATGCTCGTACGATCCCACATATGCTGAAAGTTCCCTTTTACGAGGCCCAGGTAAGCTACCGAGCTTATTGATCTGTGGTACACTACCCAAGCAAATGCGTCCTCGCATCACATCAGAATCACACAAGGCTTCGCGGTCTCAAGTCTCACCTTCGCAAGGTCCCTTATGCCTATACTGGCCCCGCCAGACAAGGCCCCGCAGGTCTCGCCCTCGCGGTCTCAAGTCTCACCTTCGCGAGGTCTCGCCCTCACGGTCTCAAGTATCGCACCCGTAGGTCTCGCCCTCGCGGTCTCACAGCTCGCCTTCGCGAGGTCCCTTATGCCTATACTGGTCCCGCCAGACAAGGCCCCGTAGGTCTCGCCCTCGCGGTCTCAAGTCTCGCCTTCGCGAGGTCTCGCCCTCACGGTCTCAAGTCTCGCCTTCGCGAGGTCTCGCCCTCGCGGTCTCAACTCGCCTTCGCGAGGTCTCTCATGCCTATCTTGGCCCCGCCTGCACAAGGCCCTTACACTCACGGTTTGTGCGACCCTTACTCTTACCTTTATCGGGCTTCGCTTTTATCTAGGCCTTCGCCCCTTCCTGGCCTTCGCCACTACATGCTCAACTAAGGAAAGGCCACTTGGTCATCGACATTAAGCAACGGGAGCTGTCTGACCAACAGAAAACATGCCCCGCATGTTTGGAACGGAGCCCCGGGATTCACAGAAGTCACCACCCGCTCGGGGTGACTGTAACACTTGTCCTCCTAGCATGTGAGTCACCACCTTAGTCACCATGGTGACTCACACACCCAAGCCAAATCCGAAAATGCTTAAGTGTTGGAGCGTAGTCCCGCGCCAACTTCACCTGAGTAACTCCTGACGTGTACGCGTGCTTGCCCGAGCCAAATTCCCCGTCGTCTGTGCTTGCTCGGTTATCACCATATTACCCGTCCCGAGCCATAACACACCTCACACCAAAAGCGTCACAAAACTTCCATCTTGAGCCCCGGGTGTCGCCCGGAAACGAACATCCCGTCCCTAAAAAATATACTCCGTAAAAAGATGCAAAATGCTCGTACGATACCAAAAATATGCTAACAGTTCCCTTTTCCGAGGTCACGGTAAAGCTACCGAGCTTACAGATCGGCCAGAAACAAGTTCCGCTCCCGGAAAAATATTTTCAGCGGAAATGTCCAGGGGATCCGTGCGACCTCAAATATGAAAGCATCCATGAGAATGATACCCAGAAAAGGTCCGGGAGCTGTCTGACACCCAAAGACATGGCCTGCATGCCTGAAACGGAGCCCCAGAACACCAAAGTTACTACCCGCTCGGGGTGACTGTAACACCGCCTCTAGGAGGAGGCACCTTGGTACACTACCCAAACAATTGCCCCTCGCGTCTCGCCCCTCGCGTCATCATCACAACAACCAAGGAAACACACCGCGATACCACCGCATCTCGCGAAGGCATTATCAGGGGAACTTCGCGCCTGCTGGCTGCGCCAGGACCTCGCGGGTTCGCATCTCCTGGCTTCACCAGACAGGGTCTTCGCATCTTGTGTTCTTCGCCATCCAACACTTAGCAACATCGCAGACCAAGGAAAGGAAGCTGGGAACAGTCATCCCCACGACCTACCCACGTTCTCCATCACACCTCCAGTCTTCCACTACTCTGGAACGTGGGGTAGCACTCCACTACTCCGGATCATGGGACAATCGCTACCTCAACGCCTCCTATAAAAGGATGGCTTGGGAAAGGTACACCCTATCTACACACCCCCACTCCTCTTTCTGCTCCTGAGTATTCTGTTTTACATCTAGCAGATCACTCCGGAGCTTCACATCGTCGTTCTCACCAGCTCTTCACCGTTCAAGTATCTGGAAGCCAAGTCCCGTCAAGGAACCAGGCTGGACGTGTTTAATTTCAAGTCTCGACATTCACAGAAACCAGAGAACATATCGGAAATCACACGAAAACTTATCTCGGAAGTCATCCGGCATATGGCGGCTGTAACACCAAATGGGTCATTTCAAGACACCATTTTATTTTTTAGGAAGAGAACTAACCAATGGAATTTGTTTCACTCGATTTGGAGCACTACAGATTTCTGGAGAAGCTTTGCAAGATCAGTGCACAAGCAACCAACGTGGTAATGTCATTGTACCGGATTGCACACCTCCTCCTCTATGTGGCATCTCCCAGCCGTTTTGGCCACCATTAGAAGGTCCAAGTCACTCCTCCAACTCACCACAAATCTGATCAAGCTTGTAGAAGTACCCTAGACTTCATTTATGGTTAATTTTGACCATGAGAATTAACTTGCTATGAAGTTTCCGAGTATCCCGAGCCAGAATGGCAACCGGTACTTCTTGATATGTCAAATCCAGTGCCAAGTGAATCTCTTCCGCAGATACAGTCTGAATCGGATCTAACAGACATTTCTTGAGCATACTAACATGGAAAACATTGTGAACTACAGACATGTCAGGTGGCAACGCCAGACGATAAGCTACCTTGCCAACCCGCTCAAGAATCACATACGGACCGATATATCTCGGGGCTAACTTGCCTCGTTTACCAAATCTGACAATTCGCCTGATTGGTGCTACCTTTAGCCATACCTTATCACCTATCTCGAATTCCAGATCTCCCTAACGTCTGTTCAAATATGAGGTGGTTCTGTTGTTGGCAACCTTCAACCATGCTTGAATCTTCTTAATCTTCTGCGTAGTCTCCTCAATAATCTCGGGACCTAAGTCCACTCTGTCCGATGCGTCTGCCCAACAATGAGGTGTCACACACCTCCGTCCATATAGAGCTTCGTAAGGTGCCATACCGATAGTACTCTGATAACTGTTGTTGTATGAAAACTCTGCCAACGGCAGGTGCTGATCCCAGTCACCTCTGAAATCTATCACACAGCTTCGTAACATATCCTCCGGAATCTGAATAACCCTTTCAGACTATCCGTCGGTCTGAGGGTGATATGCTATGCTCAGATGGATGCGCGTGCCCAATGCTTTATGGAAAGCATTCCAGAATCGTGCGGTGAAGCGCAGATCCCGATCAGATACTATGGAGTCTGGTACTCCATGTAGCCGCACAATCTCCTTGATATACATATGGGCAAGCTTCTCCAACGGATCTGTTACTCGGACAGGTAGAAAGTGAGCACACTTAGTCAATCGGTCCACAATAACCCAGATAGCGTCGTGACGAGATCTCGTCATAGGCAGAGCTGTCAGAAAATGCATCGTAACGTTACCCCATTTCCTAACCGGAATGGGCAACGTCTGCAACATTCTTGCTGGCGTTTGTGTTTGTGTTACATGTCAGAGGGTTAGGAAATGCGGAGAAAAATTGCCACCTATGTTCATTGTTTCAGGCTCAGCTGATAAGAAGCCCGAGGAGCAAAGACTCTCGGTGCTTTCTCGGTGTTTGTGTTTCAGGTGTTAACGAATTATGAATCTGTCTTCTGATTAGAGAAAGAACAGTTTTGTTTGCGATATCTGTGAGATCCGATTCTGGTTCTGAGCACGCTCTGAGAATGTCTGATGGTTATCTTACATTACGTGTTTAGCAAGATGGCGGTGTGACGTATGTGGAGTTCTGTCTGAGGATCTTGGCGTTCCAGAGCCCTCTACTCACGTAGGTATTTTGGGATAGTATGTTTTGGCACTATAAATGTAAACGCTAGCATGTTAAGTATGTTGCATCACATTTGTGTTCGGTTTGGATTTTATTTATGTATGTTTGAATTCAGATGATTCTCGTTACTTGTACTACAAGTTTACTACATAAAAACGTACCCCATTTCCTAACCCTCTGACATGTAGCACACTTGGAGACATAGGTGGCAATCTCTCTACGCATGCCAGGCCACCAGAAGTGCGTTCTTAGATCCTTATACATCTTCTCGCCTCCAGGGTGTATGCTCAATCGACTCGAATAAGCGTCTGCCATAATCTCTCCCTAGAGTGCCTGAATATCGGGCACATAAAGCCGATTCCTGAAGTACAACAGCCTTTGTCTGTACTCAAATGACTGACGCAAAGCTCCTTTGCTCTCGCCCAATATCTTCCTCAACTCTGGATCCTTTCTGTGCCTCTTGAACACTATCTAACCATCCGGATTGAATAGTCAGGGTACATACCTATGCGTCCTCCTAACGCCTCCAATCGTGCCATAAGCACACCAGATCATCCTCCTTGGCTCTATGGTTTGTGTCTCCATCCCTAACCAATCTCGTGTACATCTTGCTCAGAGCATCAGCCACAGAGTTACGTTTACCTGCGGTGTACTCGATGCAACAATCATAATCCTTGATGTACTCGAGCCACCGACGTTACCTCATGTTCAACTCCTTTAAGTGAACAAATACTTCAGACTCTTGTGGTTGGTATAAATCTGAAATTTACACCCGAGCAGATAATGTCTCTACTGATTCAGAGCATATATCACAGCAAACTGTTCCGCATCATGTGTTGGATAATTTTGATCATGCGGTCGAAGCTATCTCGACCCATAAGCAATGACAAGATATTCCCCGCAATGTAACACGCCGAGCCCGACTCGTGACGCTTCGTATAGACAACATACAAGACACTCGGATATGGTAGTATCAGACTTGGAGCATTCATTAGCCTCTGTTTAAGCTCCTGAAAACTGTGTTCACACTCGTCAGACCACTCAAAAACTTGTCCCTTCTGAGTTAGCTGAGTAAGGGGTGAGGCTAGAACGGAGAAACCCTGAACAAAACTCTGATAGTAACCAGCTAACCCCAGAAAACTCCTGATCTCACGGACGTTTGTGGGTTGCTTCCAATCTCGTACAACCCTAATCTTTTCGTGGTCTACAGACAAGCCACATTCTCGATAACATGACCCGAGAAAAGTAAACTCGCGAATCCAAAACTCGATGGTCCTGATGCGCATCCTCATCCTTGGAGTAAACCAGAATATCATCAATAAACACCACAACGAACGAATCTAGGTAAGGACGGAAGACTGTTCATCATATCCATAAACGCTGCAGGAGCGTTAGTCAGACAGAACGTCATAACCGTGTACTCATAATGTCCATACCGAGTTCGGAAAGCAGCCTTCGGAATGTCTTCCTTTTTAACCTGTAACTGAAAGTATCCGGACTGCAGGTCGATCTTTGAAAAGACCTTTGCTCCCTTCAACTGATCCAATGCTCCGTAGACCCATATCTCAGACATCGGCCAGACTCCCAAAAACATGGTCGACCAGCGTGAAACGTCCCACAACTGCGACAAGGAGGTCCAGATGGTGTTGCAACAACTCCCTTTCCTCTGTCGCTCGGTCCGGCCTTGGACGTCTGCCCTGAACCCCTGAACGGTCTACGTGATCTCTGAAATCCGGAACCTGATACGCTCTCACGAGGCCGAAAAGGAGACTCCTCCTCCGTCAGTGAGCCTTCCGAACGCCTCATGGTAAGTGGTGATACCTAGAGGTCGCAATGCCCACCTGATGTCGGGGCTCAGTCCCCACACAAACCACTTGGCCTTCTGCTCCTCAAACCCATAATATTGAGGAACAAAACGGACCAACCAATCAAACTCCAGCTCATAGTCCTGCACGGTCCTGTCGCCCTACTGCAGACTATTAAACTTCCTCTAACAAAGGTCTCGGACTGTATCACCGATATAGTACTCACGAAATGCTCGGGAAAACTCCTCCCAACCCATACCTGGGTCCTGCTCATCCCTGCGCTCGAACTGTACTCTCCTGCCGCTTTGTACACTCCTCCACCAATGATCTACCTGGCCAGTCAAATTGTATGTAGCCAGGGATACCATAGTGGTGGAAGACAAGTGTAACATCCTGAGCGTCTTCGCCATATCAGAAATCCAGGTCTCGGTGCCTTCCGGTCCTCCTTTGCAGTCAAACTTTCTCGGATTCAGTCGTAGGAACCGCTCAAGCAGTCTAACATCTCTGGACCGGGACTCCTGCTGACCTTGTCACTTGCGAGACTTGCGAGAACCCTCTGACTCATCATAATCATCACCTCTATGTCGTCGGCGATAGTGCCGACTCTCATCAACCCGATACCGCTAGTCCTCTGAGCGATCAGACCTGACCTCACGGCCAACCTCAGATCGTAACCTCCTAGGTTGAGGGGGTCTCTCAGAGTCCAACTCCTGTGATGGAGTATCTCTATGAACTGTAGCGCGAGTGACGGTATTCTCCTCACTCTGAACCTGCTGAACCCCCGGAGCAACCTGAGTCAAAATAGGCAGTAATCCTGTAACGACATCTCTGATCTGCTCCAGAGTCTGTGTGAGACCAACAGGTGGTTGCTGCTGAAGATGCAACTGCTGTTCCAGACCCTGCTCTTGTAGAACATCTCTCGGAGAGTCGGGATCCCTGCCCCGCTCACCCTAATATCTGTCTCGCTGACGGCGAGTATTGACCATACCTCCTGAAATTCACAATACTAGAAGAACATACAGATCGGTAAGTGTCTAGCAGAAGCTAGCAGCGGTGTTCTTATAGGCTCTGTAATGTAAATGCAATGCATGATGCAATCACAATCCCTCAGATTCACACAGACATATCAGAAACTCAACACTGAGCACCAGCCTCTCCTGAGGTCCTGATTTAATCCTGAAAATACCTCTCGAAGAACTGAACCCTGCTCTGACATCTCCAACAATGTTCAAGTAAGAGGGTGGCCAGACCTCTTACCGAAAAACCCTGGAATCAATGGTAGTACAGTGGCACTTCCTATCAAGCCCGCACACCGAATAGAAGACCTAATATGGACTATAACAGACTCAGAACACAACCTTACCCAATTCTCGTACTTGACTAAACCTGCTATGATACCAACTTTACTGTTACTCGCTACCGCGAGAGGAAGCCGGAGCTGGGGAGGGGTACAGCGGTCGAAGAGTTCCCTTTGGCGTGGTTGTCACAGGCGCCCGCACCCGGTTGCGGAGGCGGGGCCGTACCGCGACGGCAGAAGCGGAAGTTGCAACGGTAACCGCGGAAATGGTCCAACCGAAATCCGCTTCGTGTAGTGGTCCCATGACTTGGCCCGCAAAGTCTCGTTCTCGAAGGCCCGGTGTCACCGCACGCCACCCGAGCCCGGTTGCGGAGACGGGGGCGCCGGGACGCCGGAAGCGGAAGCCGGAATGAATAGGAAAGGCAGGTCCATCGAGACCCGCCGCGCGTAGCGGACCCAAAGAGCGAAACGATTGTGGAAGCAACCTAACAAAATTTCATACATATAACTAAAATAAAATCAAAACATACAATTCATGCATCAGCAACAGAGTAAGCCTCGCCCTCCATGGGCGAGTGCTTACGCAGCAAACATAGATACATACAGAGTTCACAGAACCTAAGGTGTCTAGCAAGCGCCAAGCGCTCAGAACATGCATGTAATGAGAATATATAAGTATATACGAATATACAATCATCACAAAGAAACCGAGAAAATATGCACATGCGGCTACAGAGCCAACCCTAGGCCTAAACATCAAAAATACCTCGCGGGATTCGGACCAAGTAAACAAAATCCCAGCTCGCAAGGTACCGCTTGCTCAACACAACCAAGGCGAAGCCTCGCGGAAACCTACCCCGCTGGCTGCTTACAAGACCTACCTGAAATCCAAAAACAGAACCCAAGAAGGGTGAGTCCTAAAAGGACCCGTTAGGGATTTGGGGTAAGATAAGTATATGTAACCTGCAAAAATGAAAGAATGCAATATACGAATATATGAAACGAGAATACGAGAATATCGTGCATGTGAAGATAACAGATCATAATCCCGAAGGATGTGCGATTCTAAATCGCCATAACCCTTATAACAAATCGAACAGCAGCCTCCCTCTAAGGGAGTGGAAGCGAAGCTATTACGAAGCATGGTGCACCAGCTGGGGTAGCGAACCCTCAACTGTCGTAGGGTTAACAGACAGAGTATGCCATAAGGCATACTCCTACAAATTACAGAACGTACCTTAAAGCAGAAATTTCCGAAATACCTGCAAAACAGAAGTGCAACAACACATACACCTACAGACTACAGAATATGCCCTAGGCATATAATACTGAAATACTTGCAGAAAAGAAAGTGAAACTAAACATACACCTATCTTACCAAAAATAGCAGAACCAAACCCTTACCTCTCAAGTCCAGAGTATCAGACCGCTTCTGGACAACTTCCATACTACGACCAAACTCGAAACCCCTCTTTTTCTCACCTCCGAACCTCGAATCTGTCAAACCAAGTTGAATTAGAATCCTTATCGTCCACACTACCAAACTACACCCCGACCCCAAAACCGAAAATCCGGCAGAATTCCCGTAAAATTCCAGATTTCCACAGAAATGTCAGAATTCAGAACCAACCTAGACAATGCATGGTTATACATTGACAAACATCATCCAACAAGCAGAACCGACCAAAACCAACCTAAAAACCCTTCATTACCCGACATTTTCCGATAAACCCACACAATTGCAACTTTTCCAACTCTTACCCGAATTCAACGTTTCAAACTTCAAACCATTCCTAAATTCAACCCCAACACCATTTTAACATCCAAATCAACCAACATCAAACCCCAACATGGAAAAAGAATCATTCCAATAATTCGGTTCCTAACCAACATTTTACCCAACTTCCAATTCAATCCATTCAAGCTTCCAAACAACCATTCTAATCACCAATTTCACTTCTAAACCAAGAATGTTATCCAATTGCATCCAAAACAACAAAACCCAACATTGAACATCAACTCATAAATTCGGCCAAAACGGGGTTTTTACCTCAACTTGTTTTCCATCAAATTGAATCCATACATAAGCTTAGAATCATGCTAGGATTAACATACTTGAAGCATGAATCAAGATAACAAACACACATCATTATTAGAATTTCCAAGAAATTCGGCATTTTGGGGGTTTTCATCCAAGGTATGTTTTCCAAAATCCAACACTTGATTAACACTCCCCTACAACCCAAGAACAACATACTAAAATATGGGAGGAAGAGAATCATCCTAGCTAGTAGCTAAGAACAAACCCATAATTCACAAATCCTTCTCTTTTTCCATCCAATTCTTGTTTCTAACAAGAAAAGAGAGCTAGGAGGATGCTTACCACAAAAAGGATCCATTTCCTCCTTGATTTGAGCCAAGATTTGAAAATCACAAAGCTTGGAAGTGAGCTCCCATGGTGGCGGATAGAGGTAGAAGAAGAAGATGAAATGAAAGTGAAATGAGAATAACTCATTTTATGGAATAATAAGTCATATTATAAATCCTCCACTTTTAACCCATACCATTTCACTTTAAAAGAAAACAAGCCATGTGTCCCTTTTAATTCTCACACAAGCTGCTGAAACACCCAGCTGCAGCTGCCCATACTGATTTTTATTTATTTTGTGCCCAACCGTAAATTAATCTCCCGACTTTTCTGAAAGTTCCAATTCTTTTTGCCCAAAAATATTTACCGAATTCCAAAATTAACGAAACTTGGACACAACCCTCAGAATATTATAACATTCACAAAACATTTTTCAAAAGTTCATTTACCATTCCGGAGTGCCCTACCGAGCTCGCTGAACCCGAACCAAAACCCGACGTGCGAGCGTGTCAACCTGAACCGAAATTCCGTCACTCCAAAATTCTACAAAAATACCCATAAATTCCATCTTAAATTATAACACAACTTACCCCAAAGCCGTCAGAAAATTTCCATCCCGAGCCCCGGGATTCCCGTCCCGAGCCCCGGGATTCGCCCGGAACCGAACGTCCCGCCCCAAATATTAAACTCCACAAACACCTCCGGGACATTCTCACGACTCCAAAACTGCAAACGGCTTCCCAAGCTGAGGTCTCGAGAGCGCTACCGAGCCCGCTGTACGTCCCGAGGCGACCCCGACAACCCCCCGGCGCCAAAAAAAATATTTTCGGCAGAAACGTCCGGGGGACCCACACGACCTCAAATACGGAAGGGTTCGCCAAAATGATACTCGGATAGGGCTCGGGAGCCGTCTGAACGCCGAAAACGTGACCGCGAGCCAAAACCGGAGCCGGGTCACCCGCCGCAACCCGCTTGGGGTGGACCGTAACATTCTCCCCCTTAGAACTCTTGGTCCTCCAAGAGTAGCACTGAACCAACCAGACAGTGTCGCTACCAACCAGAAAATATAAACATTTCTCTAACCTGAACAATCGGACCACCGTCTTGGTGCGGTGGGAGTGGTAGTTTAGACTACCATACTGAGCCTCACGGCGTCCCACCCTCCGGGTGCATCTTATTGCACCCAGTCGATGCCGGTATTTCTACCAGACAACCCCAGACAGTACTGAACCTAAATCTAACCGATTCACAACAGGCTATCCTGGAAAATATCACATAAAACAGAAACAGTTGGGGGGGAAAAACCAACCTAACAACTTACTCTGGAAACTCATAAGAACCGATATAACTCGGGGTAACTCGCCCCGCCTATCAAATCTTACTGTCTCTCGAACGGTGCTACCTCCGGTCAAATTCTATCACCAAACTCCGATTCAAGAGCCTACGGCGGCGGTTCGTATAAGCAATGGTGCGGTCGTTCGCGGTTTTGATCCGCGCCTGTATCAATCTGATCTTCGCCGTAGTCTCCACAATAATCTCGGGTCCCAGCTCAACCCTATCGAGACGCATCTGTCCAACAGTGTGGTGTCATACACCTCCTCCCGTACAACACCTCATATGGTGCCATGTCAAACGTAGTCAAAGCAATTGTTGTATGAGAACTCTATCAAAGTAATCTTTGGTCTCAAACTCCTCCAAAATCCAAAGTACAGATTCGCAACATATCCTCTAATATCAGAATCACCCGCTCCGACTGCCCGTCCGTCTGTGGGAGATAAGCTGTATTCAGATGGAGTCGCATGCCCAGTGCTTCATGATAAGCTCTCCAGAACCGTGCTGTGAAACGCAGATCACGGTCAGATACAATGGAGTTTGGTACTCCATGTAAACGCATCTTATTACGGTCACCCCGAGCGGGTTGCGGCCGGGTGACCGGGGCTCGGTTTTGGCTGCGGGTCACATTTTCGGCGTTCAGACGGCTCCCGAGCCCTATCCGAGTATCATTTTGGCGAACCCTTCCGTATTTGAGGTCGTGTGGGTCCCCGGACGTTTCCGCGAAAATATTTTTAAGCGCAGGGGTTGTCGGGAGTCGCCTCGGGACGTCTGGCGGGCTCGGTAGCGCTCTTGAGACCTCAGTTTGGGAAGCCGTTTGCAGTTTTGGAGTCGTGAGAATGTCCGGAGGTGTTTGTGGAGTTTAATATTTGGGGCGGGACGTTCGGTTCGGGCGACTCCGGGGCTCGGGGCGGGAATCCCGGGGCTCGGGATGGAAATTTTCTGACGGCTTTGGGGTAAGTTGTGTTTGAATTTAAGATGGAATTTATGGGAATTTTTATAGAATTTTGGAGTGACGGAATTTCGGTTCAGGTTGTCACGCTCGCACGTCGGGTTTTGGTTCGGGTTCAGCGAGCTCGGTAGGACACTCCGGAAGGGCAAATGAATTTCTGAAAAATGTTCTGTGAATGTTATAATATTCTGAGGGTTGTGTCCAAGTTTCGTTAATTTTGGAATCCGGTAATTATTTTTGGAAAAATTGGGAGTTAATTTGCAATGGGGTGCAAATTTAATAAAAATCAGCATAGGCACAGCAGCTGATATTGTCGGCCGCAGCAAAGAGGAGGGACACTTGTCCCTTCTTAATTTAAAGAAGTTGAAAAAGAAAAGAAAAATGAAAAAAAAAAGTATAAAAAAGGGAGGAAAATGCCAAAAGGGCATTAATTTCTTTTCTTCTTCTTCCTCCTCTCTTCTTTACCGTAAGAGGCAGCCATGGTTGCGCCAAGATGAGCTCCAAAGGTGAACTTTACAAATACTCGGCCAAGCTTCGAGGTAAGCATGTCAAAACGATCATTGTTGCGTGTAAGTGAATAATCTGAGGTCGGTTTGTGAAGTTTCGGCCGGTTTGTAAACCGTGAGTGCTGAAATTTGGAAGTGATTATAGAATCACAAGGTTTGTTTGATTTCTTGGTTTCTAAACGTTCGGCATCTTCTTGTGCATGTTTGATAACGGGAGCGTAGGAAGAAAGCGCGCGCTGTGGTGGTCTTAGAAGTGCGTCTGAACAATTTGGTGTAAAATCCAACGGTGGATTCAGCGAAAGGTAAGGATATATTTGTGATCAGAGCGAAGTTCTGATTCTGATGGTGTAATTGGTTTTGTCAGAAAAGGCTCGGTGTGAAAGCCATTTTTCCGGCCCGAGCCTCGGTTTTGGCACCAATGATATTGGCTGATTCTGTGAATTTCGAACATATATTACATGTCTGTGGATCATTTGTGAGCAGGGGTAGTCGGAAAGCAGCTGAAACTCTGCCGAAATTTGTACCGGGACGTCGAGCGAGAATTTCGATTCGGACTTGTGTGAATGATTTGGGAAGAAGGTATGATTTGAATGCTTGGTTGTGTTTATGGATGTATCGGTAACAATGTTCTAGCTCGGTCCGTGAAACCGAGCTTCGTGTAATTTTAGGAAAGTGCGGGTTTGTGCGGAAATTGTTTTACGGGGTTTGTTTGGATGTGTTACGATCCAACTATGGTTGTACAGACTTGATTCTGCGTTGGTGGAGAAGCGCGGACCCGTAGGAGCCAAGTTGTGCATTTCGGGTCGGGAGTCGGGATTTTCCGAGTGTTGAGGCTGCGGGCGGCGTTTACGAGGTAAGGGCTTAATTTGGTAAAATGTACGTTTGTTGTTTCAAGGCCGGATGACCTTAGAGGCCGGGTTCCTATTACATTACGTATATGGTTATCGGGTAATGTTACTTGTTTATGTTTATGTATTCTTATTATTATTATATGTTCTGTTCTGTGACGAGACCTGAATGGTCGAAGAGGCCACGGGTGCTCCTTGATTCTGTTCTGCGTATCCGCACCGGGAGTGCCGATACTCTACATTACGTGTCCGCCTTTGAAGAAGTGCCGACATTCTGCGTATCCGCACCGGGAGTGCCGATATTACATTACGTGTCCGCCGAAGGGGTGCCGACATTACTGCGTGTATCCGCACCGGAGTGCCGATACTTACGTTACGTGACCTACGGCGGTTTGGGGCTCGCGACCCGGCGGTACCGTGCTATACATTACATTACGATCTGTATATTCTGACCTCTGCTGAGGGCTGTCGCTACGGGTCGTTCTGGCGGTTGGACCGCATATGTTGGATTCTGATTTACGTTATGCTTTATGTTCGTATATACATGTATATCTTTGTGTTATTACATTTTGCGAGTTCGGATTGTTGCCCTGTGGGCAAACTGCACTTTTACCTTAAGCCCTTACTGGGTCCTTTTGAGGACTCACCCTTTCAGTTGTTTACACCTTTCAGGTTGTTCTGGAAAGCAATTGGCGGACTAGAGATCCGCAGTGCTTTCGGGTTTCTTGGGTTTCGGCGGCGGTAGTACCACGGGCGGAAAATCTCTGAGTGAGAAAGTTTCCGATTCCGCTGTGAGTATATATAGGTTTTGGTTTAATGGCTCTGTAGCTGTAGTTTGCATGCATGTAGTTTAGATCATGTATTTGTATAAGACGTATAATCTGAGACATACTCTGCCTTTGTTGTCTTCTGAGTCCAGGGCGGAGCCCTGACTTGCTTATATTGGAGTTGTGGTTATATCATGGATTTTGGTGTTTCTGTGTTGTGGCGATGTTTGATGTTTGACACCATGAACTGCATGTTTGGTAGAAGTTGGATTTTTTTCTAGTATGCTTGCCTTGAATGAGTATCTGGGTTGCTAGTTGCCACTTGGCTATTTGTTATTTGAGCTCGATGCTCCGCTGCCGCGTTTTCCGCCGTAATTCCTGTTTCCGACGTCGCGGCCGGCTCCGCCTCCGCAACCGGGCGGGGTGGCTGTGACAAGTTGGTATCGAGCGAGGTTGGGTCGGATTGACCCAAAGGTAAAGTATGTTTGGTCTTGATATGAAACGTGGAAGGCAAGTATACAAGTCCGAGGGTGGACTTTTGGAGTAAGTTAAGTCTGTTCATGGTTAAGTACCTGCGGAAGATGACTTCGAAGTGCAAGCCACCGTTCTACGTTTCATTGTGGGGCGGTTCTGTACGGAGACTGGCCACCTCCTTATTTGAACCGTTTCGGAATGGATGTGGAGCGTGGGCGGTTCTTTGGAGCATTTTTAAGGTTTAGAAGTTGGACTTGGTGTGATCCGGTACTTTAATTCATTGTTTGGTATATGGTGTGATTACGTGATATGAACATGATCGATTCTATGTTAAGGTTTATTATTTAGTTTCGGGATTACGAAAGAATCCTTGCATCATGCATTGCATTACACTACTGAGCCTTAGAATCTGCTGCTGGCTTTTGGATAGATGGGGAAGAGTTAGTTGATTTGGACTTTTGAATATGGGATAAGTTGGCTTTGGTTGGACTTGGGTTAAGGGAATGTTTACTACACGCGAATAGCGTGATTTGGTACCGGAGGGGCGGGACTGGGATCCCACACCTCCGTGGAATGGGATACGGGTTCAGCGTAACCCAGGGTCTAAACAACCACACTCACCGCCCCCGAGGCTTAGCTGTCGTAGGGACCCCTCTCTGATTTGGTATTACCGCCAGCCTAGGCTGGTTCGAGGCGGCGATGGCGGGGAAAATCTGTTTATGCCACGGTAGGGGCATTTTGATCAGTGGTGATAGCGAGACTTTAGCCCTTGCTCGCCATAGCTTTGGGATTGGTATGTGAGTGACTCAGGAGGATGGTCACTCGACACCTAGACTTCTCGTCGGTCCTTTTAACGACGGGAGATCGAGGCACCCGATCGCGAGGTCGGACTTACGGAGAGGTTTGAGTTTGAATCCCCGAGGTTCGGCGGCCGAGGAGGGCCGGAGGTAGTAGAGACTTGGTTTGCAGGAATTGACAAACTCACGGAGGAGGCTATTACAGTCGGTTGGCAGCAGGGAATAGCGGCTACTCGGTCGGTGCTTCAGTTACGAACCGGAGTTCGGATTGACCCGATATCGATTTCTAGTGTCTGGCGATGTCTAGGACATTTCCGCGGAAAATATTTTTGAAGTCGGGGGTTGCCGTCGGACGATTTTCGGGATTACAGGCGGAGAAAGCGGCTCGGGAGTGACCGGGACTCAGTTGCGGTTTTGAGGAAGATGCTGGAGTCGGGGATATAATTTACATTTTTACGTGAAGAAAAATGTTAAAATCGAGAAATTATGGTTTGGGCGGTTTTCGGGCTCGGGGCGAGCCAAGCTGTGACACTTGGCGAAATGTGATTAGTGGAAAGTATTGGACTTGGTCTCTTGTTATTTCTAGTGATTATGATTCACTATGATGTCAAAAAGGATGTCATGTGCAAAGCACATGACTTATTATTACAAGACTTAAGTTTTGGCAAGTCTTGCAAAAATGCAAACGTATTCTTCTTCCTTCTTCGTTGCCGAATTCTTCCTCTCTCTAAAACCACCATTGTTGTGTTTTACAAGCTTCCAAAGCTTGCTCTAGATTGCTTCTTGGTCGAGAGTTCAAGCGGGAAGGTGATCGGCAACTCGAGTACTACGTGCATGCGAGGTATGGTTCGATTACTGTTGAGTATTTGGCAATATTGGAAAGTTGATGTTCTTGGCTTAGATCTGAGTTTTGATGGAATTGAACCGTTGGATCGTTGTGTGGTTCATATATGTTGATGTTGGGTAGGTAAGGATTAGGAAATAACGTTGGATCGTTGGAAACACAACACGGGTGAGAACTCACCTTTTGGCGAATTTTTGGTGATTATGTTGGGAGTTTCTGTTGAATTTGATGTGTTACGTGGATTGATTTGTGATTATTGAAGTGAATTCTTGCATGTTACGAATCGGTTCTGAATTACGATGTTTCTGCGGAAAAGCGGAATTTTACCGAAGTCTGCCGGATTTTCGATTATGGGTCGGGGTGTAGTTTGGTAGTGTGGTTGTTAAAGATGCTAATTCAGCTAGAATTGACAGATTCTGAGGTCCAGAAGGTTGAAAAAGAAATGTTTCCGGGTTTCGGGTCGCGGGAAATATTGTTTGAGATCCACTGCGGTCGGAGTCTTGCTCAGATATCCATTCCTCCTTATCGGATGCCTATTTACGAGATGCGGGAGTAGAAGAAGTAAGCTGGAGGAATTCTGACAAAAGAGTTTCGTCCGACCGAGCACTTCAGCGTGGGGTGCTCTGGTATTGTTTGTTAAGAAGAATGATGGGACACTCGACTTTGTATTGATTACAGACGGTTGAATGCTCTTATTGGGAAGAATAAGTATCCGTTACAGGATTAACGATCTTTTTGATCAACTTCGGGGTTTGAGGTTTTCTCAAAGATTGATCTACGATCAGGTATTTTCAGCTTAGGGTGAAGGTAGAGGACATACCTAAGACTGCTTTTCGCACCCGGTTTGGATACTTTGAGTTTACGGACATGCCGTTCGGGCTGACCAATGTTCGGTGGCGATCATGGATCGATGCATCGGGTGTTCCGACCGTACTTGGACTCATTTACGGTGGTTTTATTGATGATATTGATATATTCTCGGGATGAGGACTCGCATCTGGAGCATCGAGGGTAGATCTGCGGACACTTTGGGAATATCAGCTTTATGCTAAATTCTCAAAGTGAGTTACGGATTCGGGAAGTCACCTTTAGGACACATTATATCGAGCATGGTGCATGCTGTGGATCCGAGAGAAGGTGAAGGCGATTTGGGATTGGAAACAACTTACCACGGCACGGGAGATCGAGAGCTCCACAGGGTTAGCGAGGATTTTATCGGAGGTTTGTCTTTGGGATTTTCTATTCTGGCATCTCCGCTTACGCAGTTGACCAGGAAGGGTCAACGATTTATCTGGTCTGATAAGGTGTGAGCAGAATTTTCAGGAGTTGAAACGGCAGTTGACTAACGCTCCGATTCTGACTTTTTGAGATCCGATCTTACCGTATGTGAATTATACGGATGCTTCCACATCCGGTTTGGGGTGTGTTGGCGCAGGAGCGTTTTGTGGTAGCTTATGGGTCGAGGCGGCTACGACCGCATGAGCTGAACTATCCGCCACATGATCTGGAGTTGGCTATAGTAATTTATGCGCTGAAACATTGGAAGCAATATCTGTTTGGTAATAAATTTCAGATTCTTACCGACCATAAGAGTCTGAAGTATCTGTTTACACAAGAAGGAGCTTAGCATGAGGCAGCGCAGATGTCTCGAATACATTAAGGACTATGATTGTAGTATCGGGTACATCTCGGCAAGGGCAACACGGTTGCCGATGCTCTGGCGGGAAGTATACCGGCTTAATTAAGGGAGGAAATGTTGGTGACCGATGCGAGGAGAGTGAATTGATATGCCTTTGGCACGGGGGCAGCTACGGGAGCGTGCTCGAGGTTATTACACTTATTATACATTACGAGTGGCTTGACGGGGTGCGCGAGGCGCGGGTAGAAATCCGGGGTTGAAGGAATTATACGGGGTGGATAAGAGTTCCTTGTTACCGCGTTTCGGTATGGCGAGGATTGCTATACTTCTGAGACCGCCTTTGTGTATCAGAGGATCAGGATTTCTGGAATGATATTTTAGAGAGGCACACTCGAGCAGTGTGAGCATCAGGAACCGGCAGGGACACTGCAGACTTTGCCCATTCCGATCTGGAAGTGGGGTAATGTTATGATGGACTTTCATTGCCTTTGCCACGACACGGTTTCATCATGATGCTATCTGGGTTTTTGTGGATCGGCTGACCAAGTGCGTACACTTTACGCCTATTCGGGTCATAGACCCTGCGGGAAGCTTGCCCGGCTTTACATCGGTGAGATTATGCGATTACATGGAGTACGAGACTCCATTGTATCGGCCGTGATCCGCGTTTCACGGCACGGTTACGGAGGGCTTTTCATGAAGCGGCTGGGCACGCGACTCCATCGAATACTGACTTATCACCCACAGACGGACGGGCAGTCGGAGCGGGTGATTATGATATTGGAGGATATGTTGCGAATCTGTACTTTGGATTTTGGAGGAGTTTGGTGACTAGCAGTTACTTTGATAGAGTTCTCATACAACAATTGCTTTCAGACTACGTTTTACATGGCACCCTATGAGGTGTTATGTACGGGAGGTGTATGACACCATCTTGTTGGACAGATGCGTCGATCGGGTTAAGGTGGGACCGAGCTTTTGAGAGTCTACGGCAAAGATCAGTTATTACGGGCGCGGATTAAAACCGCGAATGACTACACCACTGTTTGTACGAACCGTCGCCATAGGGCTCTGGAATCGAGTTTGGTGAGAATTAGGCGGAGGTAGCGCCGATCGGAGGACGATAAGATTGGTTAGGCGGGGCAAGTTACCCCGAATTTTATCGGTTCTCATGAGTTTCGAGTAAGTTATTAGGTTGGCCTTACCCCCTCTTGTTTACATTTTATGTGGTATCTTCGGGATAACTGTTGTGGATCGGTTAGATTTAGGTTCGATCTTATGCAGGGTTGTCTGGTAGAAATACCGGCAAGCTGACTCGGGGTGCAATAAGATGCACCGGAGGGTGGGGCGCCGTGAGGCTCTGTATGGTAGTCTAAACTACCACTCCCGCCTTGATACGGTGGTCCGATTGTTCAGGTTAGAGGAATGTTTATATTTTACGGTTGGTAGCGACACACTGCTGGTTGGTTCGAGCTACTCTTGGAGGACCAAGAGTTCTAAGGGGAGAATGTTACGGTCACCCCGGCGGGTTGCGGCCGGGTGACCGAGCTCGGTTTTGGCTGCGGGTCACGTTTTTCGGCGTTCAGACGGCTCCCGAGCCCTATCCGAGTATCATTTTGGCGAACCCTTCCGTTTTTGAGGTCGTGTGGGTCCCCCGGACGTTTCCGCCGAAAATATTTTTCTGGCGCCGGGGGGTTGTCGGGGTCGCCTCGGGGCGTCTGGCGGGCTCGGTAGCGCTCTTGAGACCTCAGTTTGGGAAGCCGTTTGCAGTTTTGGAGTCGTGAGAATGTCCGGAGGTGTTTGTGGAGTTTAATATTTGGGGCGGGACGTTCGGTTCCGGGCGACTCCCGGGGCTCGGGGCGGGAATCCCGGGGCTCGGGATGGAAATTTTCTGACGGCTTTGGGGTAAGTTGTGTTTGAATTTAAGATGGAATTTATGGGAATTTTTATAGAATTTTGGAGTAGCGGAATTTCGGTTCGGGTTGTCACGCTCGCGCGTCGGAGTTTTGGTTCGGGTTCAGCGAGCTCGGTAGGACACTCCGGAAGGGCAAATGAATTTCTGAAAAATGTTCTGTGAATGTTATAATATTCTGAGGTTGTGTCCAAGTTTCGTTAATTTTGGAATCCGGTAATTATTTTTGGGCAAAAGAATTGGAACTTTCGGAAAAATTGGGAGTTAATTTGCAATGGGGTGCAAATTTAATAAAAATCAGCATAGGCACAGCAGCTGATATTGTCGGCAGCAGCAAAGAGGAGGGACACTTGTCCCTTCTTAATTTAAAGAAGTTGAAAAAGAAAGAAAAATGAAAAAAAAGTATAAAAAGGGAGGAAAATGCCAAAAGGGCATTACTTTCTTCTTCTTCTTCCTCCTCTCTTCTTTACCGTAAGAGGCAGCCATGGTTGCGCCAAGTTGAGCTCAACGGTGAACTTTACAAATACTCGGCCAAGCTTCGAGGTAAGCATGTCAAAAGCGATCCTTGTGTCGTGTAAGTGAATAATCGAGGTCGGTTTGTGAAGTTTCGGCCGGTTTGTAAACCGTGAGTGCTGAAGTTTGGAAGTGATTATGGAATCACAAGGTTTGTTTGATTTCTTGGTTTCTAAACGTTCCTTGCACCTTCTTGTGCATGTTCGATAACAGGAGCGTAGGATTAAACGCGCTTGAGCTGGTGCCGAAGTGCGTCTGAAATATTTGGTGTAAAATCCAACGGTGGATTCAGCGAAAGGTAAGGATATATTTGTGATCGGGCGAAGTTACGATTACTGTTGGTGTAATTGGTTTTGTCGAGAAAAGGCTCGGTGTGAAAGCCGTTTTCCGGCCCGAGCCTCGGTTTTGGCGCCAATGATATTGGCTGATTCTGTGAATTACGAACATATATTACGTATCTGTGGATCATTTGTGAGCAGGGGGTAGTCGGAAAGCAGCTGAAACTCTGCCGAAATTTGTCTGGGACGTCGAGCGAGAATTTCGATTCGGACTTGTGTGAATGATTTGGGAAGAAGGTATGATTTGAATGCTTGGTTGTGTTTATGGATGTATCGGTAACAATGTTCTAGCTCGGTCCGTGAAAAGGCTTTACGTGAAATTTTAGGGAAAGTGCGGGTTTGTGCGGAAATTGTTTTACGGGGTTTGTTTGGATGTGTTACGATCCAACTATGGTTGTGACTTGATTACTGCGTTGGTGGAGAAGCGCGGACCCGTAGGAGCCAAGTTGTGCATTTCGGGTCGGGAGTCGGGATTTTCAGTGTTGGGCTGCGGGCGGCGTTTACGAGGTAAGGGCTTAATTTGGTAAAATGTACGTTTGTTTGTTTCAAGGCCGGATGACCTTAGAGGCCGGGTTCCTATTACATTACGTATATGGTTATCGGGTAATGTTACTTACTGTTTATGTTTATGTATTCTTATTATTATTATATGTTACATTACGTAGCGAGACCGAATGGTCGAAGAGGCCACAGGTGCTCCTTGATTACATTACTGCGTATCCGCTTGCAGAGTGCCGATATACATTACGTGTCCGCCTTTGAAGGGTGCCGACATTCTGCGTATCCGCACCGGGAGTGCCGATACTTACATTACGTGTCCGCCGAAGGGTGCCGACATTACTGCGTGTATCCGCGCAGGAGTGCCGATATACATTACGTGACCTACGGCGGTTTGGGGCTCGCGACCCCGGCCGGTACCGTGCTATACATTACATTACGATCTGTATATTCGACCTCTGTGAGGGCTGTCGCTCTGAGTCGTTACGGCGGTTGGACCGCATATGTTGGATTCGATTTACGTTATGCTTTATGTTCGTATATACATGTATATCTTTGTGTTATTACATTTTGCGAGTTCGGATTGTTGCCACATGGGCAAGCGCACTTTACCTTAAGCCCTTCTTGGGTCCTTTTGAGGACTCACCCTTTCATTGTTTACACCTTTCAGGTTGTTACGGAAAGCAATTGGCGGAATAGAGATCCGCGGTGCTTTCGGGTTTCTTGGGTTTCGGCGGCGGTAGTACCACGGGCGGAAAATCTCTGAGTGAGAAAGTTTCGATTCCGCTGTGAGTATATATAGGTTTTGGTTTAATGGCTCTGTAGCTGTAGCTGCATGCATGTAGTTTAGATCATGTATTTGTATAAGGCGTATAATCTGAGACATACTCTGCCTTTGTTGTCTTACGAGTCGAGGCGGAGCCCGACTTGCTTATATTGGAGTTGTGGTTATATCATGGATTTTGGTGTTTTACGTGTTGTGGCGATGTTTGATGTTTGACACCATGAAGCGCATGTTTGGTAGAAGTTGGATTTTTTCTAGTATGCTTGCCTTGAATGAGTATCTGGGTTGCTAGTTGCCACTTGGCTATTTGTTATTTGAGCTCGATGCTGCCGCGTTTTCCGCCGTAATTCGTTTAGGCGTCGCGGCCGGCTCCGCCTCCATGACCGGGCGGGGTGGCTGTGACACGTACCATTCGATATAAAGCGGGCAAGCTTCTCCGGAGGGTCCGTCGCGAAAAGTGTGCGCACTTTGGCTCCGCCTCCGAGATAGCATCATGGCGAGATTGGCGGGGGCGTAGGTAACATTGTGACATGGGCAAGGTCTGCGGTGTCCACTGCCCAGTTTCGATGCTCAAACTGCTCGAATGTGCCTCCTCTAAAATCTCATTCCAGAACTCTTGATCCTCTGGTACATATAGGCGGTCTCAGAAGTATAGCAATCCCTGTCTTACTGAAACGTCGGTAACAAAAAAAACCTTATCTTCCCCAGATAAATTCTTCAACCCCGGATCTCTACCTTGCGCCTCGCGCACCCTATCAAACCTCTCAGAAAGTATGGTAAGTGTATACCCCTGAGCACGCTCCCAGAACTGCCCCCTGTGCCAAAGGCATGTCAAATCACTCTCCTCGGATCGATCCCCAACATTTCCTCCCTTAACCAACCCGGTATACTTCCTGCTCAGTGCATCGGCAACCATGTTGCCCTCGTCAGAGATGTACTCGATACTACAATCATAGTCCTTAATGTATTCGAGCCATCTGTGCTGCCTCATATTAAGCTTCTTCTGCGTAAACAGATATTTCAGACTCGTATGGTCGGTAAGAATCTGAAATTTATTATCAAACAGATATTGCTTCCAAGGTTTCGGCGCGTAAATCACTGCGGCCAACTCCAGATCATGTGTCGGTTAGTTCAGCTCATGCGGTCGCAGCTGCATCGACCCATAAGCTACCACATTATGCTCCTGGATCAACATATACCCCAAACCGGACGTGGAAGCATCCGTATATATCACGTCACGGTAAGCTCGGATACGGAAGAGTCGAGAATCGGAGCGTTAGTCAAGCTGCCGTTTCAACTCCTGAAAATTCTGCTCACACCTATCGGACCGGATATACGGTTGACCCTTCTTGGTCAATGCGTAGCGGAGATGCGAGGATAGAACACCTTGGTACACTACCCAAGCAAAGGCCCCCCTCCTCGAAAACTCACAAGGATCATAAAGGATCCAACACTGAATATCAGGCCATAAAAGGTCATCGCGCTCCACACAAACTCGGTTACGCGGCGCTCGCCCTCAACATGGTATTTTCAAGCAGTATCTCAACACAAACTATCAGATTATGAAAGATCTTCACTTGTGACTACTACATCGGTCCTCGGCAAAGTACTTTCAAAAAGCGGAGTACGGGACCACCTGCCCATACTCCGCTCTCGGGAGGAGGCATCTTGGTACACTACCCAAGCAATCGCGCCTCGCGCTTTATCGAGAATCATACGAGGCCACAGGGAGAGGTCTCATCCTTATGGTCTCCGGTATCGCCTTCGCAAGGTCTCGTCCTTATCGCCTAAGCGAGGTCCACGCCCTCGCGGGCTTCCCGGACTCGCGGGGCGGCGTCTCATACTCACCCTTGCGTTTCTAAAGCCTGCGCGGGCCCCCTCGCGGTCTTAGGCGAACCCTCGCGGTCTCCCTCGCCTCCATGGGTCTTACTCCCGGTCTTACGCCTATATTGGCCCCGCCCAGATAAGGCCTTGGCACCCAGGTTCGTGCAACCCTCACCCCTTATTTGGCTATATTCTATTTGGGGCCTTCGCCCCTATGGGCCTTCGCCCTTACAGGCCTTCGCCCGCCACTTGCTCCACTTGGAGATTGACCACTTGGTCGTCTGACATCAACTGGCCAATAAGGAGGGCAGCACGAGCACAGGAGATCTTCACCAGATTTATACGCGGACATTCTCGACAAGTGAATCACCTAAGGCGGTTTCTTTGAGATCTTCATCATCACAGCCGCCTTATCTCCAATCGATCGACACGAGACTTATCTCAAACAACTGTCTAAGGGCTTCAAGCGGGAGGCTCTTCTCCTGGCATCACTCTATAAATAGGGTGATGTCCACCCTAAATCGGGTAAGCTACTACACGCCCCCCCCACTCCCCGCTTGCTGCTTCTGTGTATTCTTCCTATCTGTTTCAGATTACTCACGAGCAGCAAGCTCGAGTCTCAAGAACGTCATCTACTCCACCATATCAGCGAGAGTCCGGACCTTCCTTAGGAGCGAGACTATCGGTTTGGCGCCGTCTGTGGGAGCGAAAGTTCTTGCTATAAACCCATATTACAAACCACAAGCAATAAGTCATGCCAACCACCGGAGTGCCATCGAGAGCAGTCGTCGGGGAGGAGGAATCCTCCCGGGACAAGTACGAACAATGACCCACCATCGGAACCATCCCGAACCGCGTTCCCCCAACGGGAGAACTCTCTATTCACTCAACAGAGGAAAGCTCCTCCCACGTTCCCGTAACATACCTCGGGAGCGGAACACTCCGCCTCAAACACTCCTCCAACGGACTGGATCCGGCCGTCCTGCAAGCGATCACCGAGGCGGTTGCTTTCAAGCTTACGTGAAACTCTCGCCACCACTCTTGGGCGTTACGGATAGCGTTGGGCAGCTGCGGACTAATCAGCTGAGCGCCCGGCTACTCCTCCTCGGCAAGTAAGTAACCACTGATCCTTCTTCGTCATTACTTATCGCGCTTACTAGGCGATTAGAGGAAGTGGAAAAAGAGATGAAAGGGCCGGTGTCCATAATATCTCCGAGGATGAGTGCGGACCACCTCTGGACCCAACCTTTTACTCGAGAGGGTTTTAGAAACCCCTCTTAGGACGATTTCGTCAGCCTAAGCTGGATGCTTATGATGGCCTGTCGGACCCCGATATTCATCTCTAGCGTTACGTCTCTGCGATGGCCATCACCAGGGGGACGATAACACGCTCTGTAGAGCTTTCAGCTCCACACTTCCGGGGCCGCTGCCAGCTGGTACACCACTCTCGGGACAAGCGGTTTGATTCATTCGAGGAGCTATCCGCAATTTCTCCAACCATTTTGTGGTATCCAAACAACCCCTAAAACGGCGGGCACCTTCTTAAGATACGGCGGAAAAAGGATGAGCCCCTCGGAGAATATATTCAACGCTTCCGGGCCGAGTCTATCCGGGTCCCCAACACAGGAGAAGAAGCTCGCTTTGCTTGCAGCTATCCAAGGCCTCATTTGGGAGTCCCTTTTCTTTGTGGATGTCCACACTAACCCGCCCACCAACATGGAACAATTCTTAAGTACAGCGTCGCGGTTCATGAATACGGAAGAGGTCACTCGACCACTCGCGAGCCGCCACGGCGGACGCCAAGGGACAACCCTCGCGGCCGGATCCGAGGTCTCAAAGCGTACCACGCCCCGGTAGGGAAAGGGCATCCATTTCTCGTCACCCGCTATGGGAATCCCGTACCATCATTCTCGCTGCCTTGGAACAAAAGTGGGCGGTCCCCACTTGGCCTCGCCCCCTCTCCCCAGAAATAACAAGGCAAAGCAATAAGTTTTGCCGCTACCACCGTGACAAAGGTCACGACACCGAGGACTGTTTTGAGCTCAAGCGTATGATTGGAGAAATGCTGGCTCAAGGCAAGCTCAGGGAGTACTTGCTCCAAAGCGAGGACCGTAGAAGAGAAGGTGACCGTGAAGGCGCCGGCCGGAGGACCGCCGGCGGGCGCTCCCAGCAAAACCCAGTCGGGAGAATCTGGTTCGAGTCCCCCGGCAAGGGACACATCGGCGTAATCACACGGTGTGAAGGCGCTTGGCAAACGCCGTCATATGAGGCAGATCTACCGAGATAGACCACTCCTCTACTCGGTTTTTGCATCGCAGCGATGGCACCTCTGTGGCAATACCGCACGCTGACCCCTTGGTTATCACTTTGCCCGTATTGCGGGTGGGACGTCGATAGAATCTACATGGATACGGGGCAAATGCCAACGTGATCTACAAACACACTCTGGTTGAGGCAAAGGTGCCTTTGTCACAAATTCAGCCAGCGAAGGGCTACCTTTGGAATAGGACGGGATGAAATCCCAACCACGGGGTCGATCACCACCTACATGATGATGGGAACCACCAAGGAGAAAAAGCGGGTATGTCATTCGAGCTATGTGGACTTTATTGTCTGGATCTCCTACGCCATATAACGCCATCATCGGGCGGCATACTCAAAGCCCGAGTTCCATGTCCGCTGCGATGTGCGAACCACGACTCTAGTTTTTCACCTGCTGCGGTGGGGATGCCTATATATTTGTCAGCGAGAATGTGGCCGGAGGCAATTATGTCTCTGCCCTCGCCGGGCCCCGCAGCTTCCCGGCCATCCGAGCCTAAGAGGAAGGCACCCACAGAGGAAGGCTGGTCACGTGGCGAAGCTGCTCTGACTTGTCAGGAGCCTTTGAAGAAGTTGAGATCTCTCCCGGGAAGAAGTTTCGGGTGGGAAAGGACCTCGAGGAAAAAGACCAGCAAGCACTCATCCACCTCCTCCATGCCAACAGTGATGTCTTCGCATGGAGCCCCGAGGACCTACCAGGAGTCGATCCTGCTGTCATTTCTCACAAGTTAAGTGTACTCCCCGGCTTTAGCCGGTTAGACAGAAAACAAGGGGCATGGCCCCTGACCGTAAGGACTTTATGCACGCGAAGTGCAGAAATTGCTTAAGGCAAATATAATCAAGGAAGTTCACTACTCTGAATGGGTTGCGAATATTGTCCTCGCCGATAAAGAGGGCGGTCAGTGGCGACTTTGCGTGGACTACAAGGGGGTTAATAGGGCCTGCCCAAGGGACCCCTATCCTTTACCATCCATTGACCAAGCTGGTTGACTCAACCGTTCATCACTCGGTTTTTCTTTTCTCGATGCTTATAGCGGGTACCACCAAGTCTTTATGGACCGGAAGGCGGTAAAAACCGCCTTTACTCTTGCGAAGCCGTATATCATTATATCGAGAATGCCCTTCGGGTTAAAAATGCGGGGCTACCTTCCAAAGGCTTGTAAATCAAGTCTTCGCAGGCAGATTGGCGAAATCTTGAAGCCTATGTAGATGACATTGTGGTCAAAAGCAAGGCCGTCCCAACCCATCTCACGAGACTTGAGGAAACATTCGACAACTTCCGCAAATACAATATGCGGTTAAATCCAAGAAGTGTATCTTCGGCGTGGGCGAAGGAAGTTCTGGGATACCAAATCTCAAAGGAGGAATCCATGCAAATCCCAAAAAGATTGAAGCAATCACCACCTTGCGCACCCCTAGGGGGCTCGAGGAAGTCCAACACTAGCGGGAAAGCTAGTGGCCTTGGGACGATTCGTCTCTAAACTAAGTGATCGTTGCAAACCTTTCTTGATCAGATTCGCAAGAAAAAAGCTTGCAAATGGACGGAGGAGTGTCAAGAGGCATATGCCTCCATAAAGCGACACTGCAAGAACTACCGGCACTCAAGTGCCCTAGGCGGCGATGACCTGGTCCTTTACCTCGCCACCTCGGAAAGAAGTGTAAACCTGTCCTTATTAAGGAAGAAGCCGCCAAGCAATGGCCGGTCTATTACACCAGCCACACTCTCCAAGATACGAAACAAGGTATCCTCCCCTCCAAAGGCTATATTGTCCCTTGTATATGCAGCAAGGAAGCTCAAGCCCTATTTCCAAGGGCACACTATTATAGTCGAGCGGACTTGCCAATTCAGGACATCCTCGGGCGCCCCGAACACTCGGGCGCCTCGCCAAGTGGTGCATCGAGCTTGGCGGCTTTAACATCAATTATGAGCCCGAGAAAGGCAATTAAGGGCCGAGGCCCTCGCCGACTTTATTGCGGAATTCTCAAATGCTGATGTACTCTCGGCCCCTGAGCGGGGCCCCACTCCTCGTCCCACTCCTCCCGAATGGGACTTATTTGTGGATGGCTCATCCAAACTCGAATCCCCGCGAAGTGTGTATCTACGTGGACCCCTAGGTATGGAAGTATTCCTTCGTGTCTCTTTTCAATTTCAAGTAACTAACAATGTTGCAGAATATGAGGCCCTCGTGGCCGGGCTGAAACTCGCCACAAGGGCGAGGCATTCGCCGCCTCCATGTCCATGATGACTCCCGGTGGTGATTCACCGGAGTTCAAGGGTGCGCCGAGTGCAAGGACGCCACCACGATCAAATACCTTAAGTTGGTAAACACCCTACGAACCGACTTTGAAGAAGTCATCTTTATACATGTTCCTCGTTACGAGAACACTACGGCGAACATGCTATCAAAGGGAAAGACCCCCTCTACCACAGCCACTCTGACCAGTCCTTCCATCACGGAAGGTATTGATATTGCCTCTCTAGCAACGCAGGATCTAGTCACAGACTGGAGAAACCCTATCATTGCTGCTCTAAAGGCCGGCACCACAGATCCCAGGTTCGCAAGCGGGCCCTCGCTTCGTCCTCATTGATGACCAATTATGGCATCGCGGGTTTGCGGCGCCTCTACAACGGTGCCTTAGCACCCTTGAGGGACGCTCTGTCTTGGACACTCTCCACCAAGGCAATTGTGGCGCTCACATCGCTGCGGAGCGCTTGCCCACAAAGCCCTTCGTCAAGGGTACTCTTGGCCTACCTTGAAAAAGGGCGCGTGCCTTTGGTCAAAACGTGCCACCAGTGCCAAATCAATACTCGCATCCAGCGGCTACCATCCACGGAATCTCCAGCACAGACAAATCCAGTGCCTTTCTCCAGGTGGGGCATCGACCTCATTGTTCCAATGCCGACCGCTCAGTCGTGCACCGCTCTGTGTTGTAGCGGTTGATTATTTTTCCAAATGGGTCGAAGTAGAACCCCTGGTCTCCATCACTTCCGCCAAGATTATCAAGTTTCTTTGGAAGAATCTTGTCTGCGTCTGGCAGCCCTCGTGCTATTATTACAGACAATGGCACTCAGATTCGCGATCACGGTGTCCAACAATGGGCACGGGACAATAATGTCCGCATGCTTTTTGCCCGGTGGCGCACCCCGATCTAATGGGCAGGTTGAGGTCACCAACCGAACCCTCGAGAAGGCCTCGAAGCGCTGGATGGGGCCAAGGGCGCTGGGTAGATGAACTCCCAAGTGTCTTATGGGACTATCGCACCCAACGCGAACCCCACGGGAGAGACGCCTTTCTCTCTAGTATACGGCGCGAGATGCGCTCCTGCCTATTGAGGTAGACCTCCCTACAATCCGTATGATCAACTTCACTGGCGAAGCCAATGCTCAAGGGCTCCGGGCCAAACTCGACTTAATTGAAGAATTGCGCGAAGGTGCTCGCCTTCGCATGACTGCCCTCAAACAGAGGCTCAGTCTTCACCATAATTCCCGGGTAAAACCCAAGGCATGCAACAAGGAGGCCTTGCCTTACTTAAATCGGCCCTCACCGCTCGCGACCCCAAAGCGGGGTGTCCTGCGACCCAAGCTGGGGCGGGCCTTATATTGTTCATAAACAAGTCCGCCCGAGTCTATGAACTACAAGACCATGATGGTCGTCTGCTCCCCATAACTTTCATGCGGATGACTTGCGCCCATATTACGTGTAAGTCCTTAGTCTTACAAATTCAATAAAATACATATGTATTTCCTCTGTCTTACTGACTTACATGGCATTTCGAATGCCCTCTTCATCGCCCTCTGTACCCGGCCGGTCAGACTGGCTACCTGCCTGAGTTATGGCATCAGACCTTGTCAGGTCTCACTTCTCCACACAGGTGGTTGCGGGTCTCATTCCCCAACTGACCTTCAACTCGCCCCGCCCCAAGGGTAATCCCCTTGCGCTGCGGAAGGGTAACCCCCTTTTGGCTCCTTCAGGAAGGTCTATGTGTAAGTCGTCCTCGCACGCCACAGCAGACCTTCCGCTCGGACTTCTCCACACAGGTGGTTGCGGGTCTCATTCCCCAACTGACCTTCAACTCGCCCCGCCCCAAGGGTAATCCCCTTGCGCTGCGGAAGGGTAACCCCCTTTTGGCTCCTTCAGGAAGGTCTATGTGTAAGTCGTCCTCGCACGCCACAGCAGACCTTCCGCCCGGACTTCTCCACACAGGTGGTTGCGGGTCTCATTCCCCAACCGACCTTCACCTCGCCCCGCCCCAAGGGTAATCCCCTTGCGCTGCGGAAGGGTAACCCCCTTTTGGCTCCTTCAGGAAGGTCTATGTGTAAGTCGTCCTCGCACGCCACAGCAGACCTTCCGCTCGGACTTCTCCACACAGGTGGTTGCGGGTCTCATTCCCTAACTGACCTTCAACTCGCCCCGCCCCAAGGGTAATCCCCTTGCGCTGCGGAAGGATAACCCCTTTTTTGGCTCCTTCAGGAAGGTCTATGTGTAAGTCGTCCTCGCACGCCGCAGCAGACCTTCCGCTCGGACTTCTCCACACAGATGGTTGCGGGTCCCATTCCCCAACCAACCTTCAACTCGCCCCGTCATAAGGGTAATCCCCTTGCGCTGCGGGTCTTACCCCCCAGAGCCTCAGATGGTTCTCCACTTGTCTCAACAAGCGTCCTACTGCCTTCGCCAAATGCGCGACTCCAGACTCCAGGTAAACCGAACCTTTTTTACTGAATACTTATCGTATAAATGATGAGCAAACTACGGGAACTTCTACTTGGTACACCGTCCACTACCCAAGGGCTTACTCCTAAACATTTGCCTAAGAAAGGGGCTCAACAAGTAAACCCACAAGTCATTTGGAATGACTTATGTGGCTCGCCGTTGCGGACAGATTGCCTAAGAAGGAGCTCAACAAGTAAACCCACAAGTCATTTGGAATGACTCATGTGGCTCCGCCGTTGCGGATCTTGAAGTGCCTCGTCACTATAAACTTAAGACTAAATCTCCATCTCCATAACAAATAGTCCCTGTGGCTTCGCCTTCGCGGACCCCAGAAGGACATCTCTCCATGAGACAGGACTTAGCCTATGGTTATTAAACTAAGCTAACGTACCTACAAGGCTATCGCGAGTTTAAGCGAAATCTACAAAACAGTGAAGGAAAAGGGAAGTTTTCACCTCATCTATTGTTCCCAAAAGTATGTGAATGCAGGTCTTTTTACAAAATAGGGGGGGCATCCACATGTTGGAGCCTCCACCCTAGTCCAGAAGGGCGTACCAGGCATCGCCCATCTTCCTTCCCTGCTCCCCCCCAGACGGCGCCTCTACCGTTGGCTCATTGGTGTTGGCAGCATCCGGGATCCCAAGACTTAGAGCTGGAAACGCCTTCTCCACTTGGAAGCGGCATCGCAGCCAGCCTTCCTCATAGGCTGCGCCTGCCGCCCGGGGCTTGGATCTCACCAAGCTTCTCCACCGGTCGAGGCATCCGCTCGGGGATGGGCACCTTAATGGAGGAAGAGGACTCGGGATCCTCACCTTCAAAGGGGAAGGCCCGAGCCTTCTCCATCTCCCACACGGAGGCCATTGCCTTTTCCAGGTCAGTGGCAACCTCCAGGCGTGCCTTCAGGGCAACCTCAGCAGCAAGCCTGCCCTCCTCCACCTTCTTCTCCGCCAGTTGAGCCTGGACAGTAGCTTGGCTCCTCACCTCCTCAGCCGCGGCCTCTGCTGCTCAACTTGGGCCTTCGCCACTGCAAGGCGGCTTTGGTTTCTGCCTCCAAGGAAAGGAGGGACTCCTTCAAGACAGCACTTTCAAGCTGCTTGGCTTCCAGCATTGCTTCTGCTGAAGGAAGCGTTGCCATAGCGTCAAGAAGGCAGGCCTGCTCCCACCGGTACCGCATGCTTTGTGCGCCCGCTCTTGGTTGCCATAATCGCACCAACTCTCTAGTTGGGCTACGCGCTTGGCATGCTCCTCCTTGAGCTCCTCCTCCCTCCTCTTTGAGGACTCCAGCTCCCTCACGAGAGAGGCAATCTCGATATCTGGGCGTCGTCCGCTTTGTTGGCATACTTGAAGTCATGCCATTGCTCGGCAATGACATGACCTTTGACAGCCGCCTTTGCATCCCAATACTATTAAAGCGAGAAGCGAAAAGGGCTAAACTAAGCTTATACATAAAGACCAGAGGCTGTCTTACTGCAGACTTTGTTGAGCTGCCTCCCTCATGAATTCGGCGGGGAGTCCGAGGCTCCGCTCGGTCACCTCCCTATCATAGGGGGTGCGCAGCCCCTCCGAGCGGAGTTTGGAGGGTTTGCTCCCCTCCTGCAGCAATGAACTGCTATTCCTCGGGAGGAAGACCGGATCCCATGCATCTTTCGAGAGCCTCCCTTGCTCCTGTACACCACGAGTGCAGTCTGGTGCCTCTGGACTCTCAAGAGGTCGGCACTTCGAGACCACTTGGGGGCCGACTTGGCAGCAATGCGCCTCCGCTCCAAGTAGTGGGACCGGACTCCGGTCTTCTCAAGGACCTCGCTCCTGGTCCCCAAATCGGAAGGGATCTCTGTAAGGACCCCTTGGTCCGCAAGAGCCTCACGGGGACCAGCCCCTTGGCACTGAAGGGCCCTCGCCTACAAAGAACAGGCATCAAGCAACTAGGAAGCAGTATGAACTCAAAAGCAAAGAAAATGCTGCCAAGATCAAAAAGACTTACACAGAAGGGCGCCCCCATCCACCGACTTCCAGTGGCTGCTGGAAGGTTGGGCAACCTCCCAACCACTTGTCCTCGCAGAGGACCGTGTCACTGAGACCCCCTTCCTCAGGGCCTCACTATTAGAAGAGGAAGAAGTCTCCTCAACCACCGGGATCCTCTTCCCCTTCGTGGCGGGGCCTTCTCCCTGAAGGGGCCTCTTGAGGATCTCCTCTCTAAGAGGGATGGCTGCGAGGATCTCTTCCCTTGCATTAGTGGTCTCCGCCTCCCCAAGGGAATGACTGGTACCTCCTGTGGGCCGGTACTCCCAATGGCCTTTGCAGCCTGACTGCCCCTCCTTCTCATAGAGATCAGGACGTTAGCCGCTGACATCTTACCCTTGGGAGGAGGCACTCTGCCTCTGGTAATGATCTCTGCCGCGACCACATGACCGGGCAGGTCTTCACCTTGAACTGGCGAAGGGCTCGCGAAGAGCCCGGACACAAAGGCCTCGGCGGCCTCCTCGGAAGAAATGGGCTGCACCACCGAGATGGGCACGGCCTCGATGGGAACAGCGCTATCTGCTCGCGCCCCCTCTGGGCCCTCTGCAGAAGGCACGACCTCTTCAGCAGTAGGGGGCATTTCAGGCTCCACCCTTCTGGCCTCTTCAGCCTGGGGCTCCCCACTGGGAACTTCTTCCCCAGCAGGCTCCCTGACCTCTTCAGTTAAAATAACTGGAGTAGGCCCCTCTGCTCCAGCAGGATTCTCAGCCCCCCTAGCCGGCCCTTCAGCCGGGGTCCCCTCGGCACGGCGAGGGCTCTCTCTTCTTCGAGTGCATGGCAGCCACCTTCCTCTTCTTCTTCTCCGGCTGCGAAGCCATCGAGGGCTTGATACCAGCCCTCTTTTTGGACAGTTTTGGGACAATGGGTCCCAACACCTTGACCGCCATGGCAGGGGCGTCTTCCTCAAGTGCACATGCCAGGTGCACTCGTTGGGCGATGCGCATAGATGCTTTCTTACCCTGGGCTTCGCCAGACTCTGCGACGGCATCTGCAGACAAAAAAGGGACTTCAGACCAGGTTTTACCAGACCTCTTACAAATTTACAATATATTAATATGTATGCGCAGCGTACCTTTGGGCGCCGCTAGAGCAGCGAAGAAAGAATCTATCATAGTCCCACGGTGGACGGGAGCCCATCCCTCGTATGGCGGGGGCATCTGGGGGTCCAGCACGAAACCCGTGCTAATCCCAGCCCACCTTAGGGTGGTCTCGTCCAATTGGGCAGCCGAGAAAGTGATGAACTCCTCGCATGCGCTCCTCGACAGGACATGGTCCTTCCACCCCAGCAGTTGATCGTATGCCTGCCACCGCAATCCCCCGTGAGTCAGCACAGGCCTCCGCGCAATGCTTTGCAAAGATTGTCGCGTCCTCGCCACGGGAAAGTCCCATGTGCCTTGGCGGCAAGAAGAAAAAGGATCCGTGCCGGTTGTGGTAGGATGCAGGCGCAGCGGTGAAGGAGATGGAGTGGTTACCTCCAACATTTATGGGAGTGAGCGTGAAGAACGCACCCCCACTCCTCGGCTCCAACCGATAAAAACGGTTGAACACATCGGCGAAGGGCTTCACGCCGGCCATGTGGCGGCGACAATGAAGCCCGCAATACTCGGGAAAGTATTGGCGCCAAGCGAGTTGAGGCATTCCCAATCAGCACAGAGATCTTGCACCCGATTGCGGAAAGGGTACCGCAATCCCGCCGCAAGCTGCGCCGTGTCTGAGCACGGCACCGGTTCTCCTTATTCTCCTCGGTAGCAGGCCAACCCATCGCCCGACAAACACCCGCGCGGGATGCGTATACCGGCGTTTTCTCCACGGGCGAAGGCCCCCACCATTTCTGGTGAATTCTATCGAACTTCACCGTGGTCTTCTCGAGAGGAGCGACCCTTTGGGCGACCAGCTTCCTTGGAATCCATCTCTGCAAAAGAAAGAACAGATAGGCATGTAAATCGAAACAGCCCAGCAAAGGCATTTCGGCAAGCGCTCAGTGCGCTCAGAGAACTTGAAGCACTCAGTGTGCGGGAAGAAAAAACTTACCGGAATGGTTTAAAGCGGTAGGCAAGAACGAACGGAGCGGTTGGCAAATGAACAGTTGACCGGAGGAATCTCGAACGAAAAGTAGGAACCACCGCAAATCACCTCTCAACTGCCGATGAAATCGCCAAGAAACGCAAAGAATACGAAGGGGTTACTCGAAGCAGAGCGAACAAAGGCAAGAGTGGAGAAGAAAGGTTTCAATCTTCTCGGGTACGCTTTTATAAGCCCGCCAAAATGAAAAAGCGCTTTTAAGCGTGAATGACTCCCGAGGCGCCACGTGCCAGCATCCAGCGGTTATTAAACCTCTCCCCTGCCGTGCAAAAAGAAGAAACGCTTTTACAAAGCGTAATCGACCCCTACGGCGCCACGTGTTGCGTCCCATGCAGTCGATAAACCTCTCATCTTCCTTTATCTCTCCTGCATTAAATGTTGAAGAGACCCTTCGCTGCCTTCGCAATCAAGCGGTCCGCAGACGGCCCAAGCGCCTTCGCCAACTCCAAAGACTTGGAATTTGAGCAGTACGGGACCCCTGCCCATACTGCCCTCAGGAGGAGGCATCTTGGTACACTACCCAAGCAAATGCCCCCCTCCTCAAAAACTCACAAGGATCATAAAGGATCCAACACAGAATATCAGGCCATAAAAGGTCATCGCGCTCCACACAAACTCAGTTCTGTGACTGCTACTGCCCTCAACATGGTATTTTCAAACAGTATCTCCAACACAAACTATCAGATTATGAAAGATCTTCACTTGTGACTACTACATCGGTCCTCAGCAAAGTACTTTCAAAAAACGGAGTACAGGACCCTGCCCATACTCCGCTCTCAGGAGGAGGCATCTTGGTACACTACCCAAGCAATCGCGCCCTCGCGTTTTGTCAGAATCATACGAGGCCTTGGGAGAGGTCTCATCCTTATGGTCTCCAGTATCGCCTTCGCAAGGTCTCATCCTTATCGCCTAAGCGAGGCCCTGCCCTCGCGGGCTTCCAGACTCGCAGGGGCGACGTCTCATACTCACCCTTGCGTTTCTAAAGCCTGCGCGGGCCCCCCTCGCGGTCTTAGGGCGAACCCTCGCGGTCTCCCTCGCCTCCATGGGTCTTACTCCCAGTCTTACGCCTATCTTGGCCCCGCCGAATAAGGCCTTGGCACCCAGTTCGTGCAACCTCACCCCTTATTTGGCTATATTCTATTTGGGGCCTTCGCCCCTATGGGCCTTCGCCCTTACAGGCCTTCGCCCGCCACTTGCTCCACTTGGAGATTGACCACTTGGTCGTCGACATCAAGCGGCCAATAAGGAGGGCAGCACGAGCACAGGAGATCTTCACCAGATTTATACGCGGACATTCTCGACAAGTGAATCACCTAAGGCGGTTTCTTTGAGATCTTCATCATCACAGCCGCCTTATCTCCAATCGATCGACACGAGACTTATCTCAAACAACTGTCTAAGGGCTTCAAGCTGGGAGGCTCTTCTCCTGGCATCACTCTATAAATAGGGTGATGTCCACCCTAAATCGGGTAAGCTACTACACGCCCCCCCCACTCCCCTCTTGCTACTTCTGAGTATTCTTCCTATCTTTTACAGATTACTCGCAAGCTCGGAGCAAGCTCGAGAGTCTCAAGAACTTGATACAAACCTCATCTAACCCCTCCACCATATCAATCCCGAGAGTCCACGGACCTTCCTTTAGGAGAACTCACACTTTGAGACTATCATGTTCCCAAAGTGTGAATGCCACCGGAACATTGGGCAGCCCGAATGGCATGACCGTAAACTCAAAATGTCCATATCGGGTGCGGAAAGCAGTCTTAGGTATGTCCTCATCCTTCACCCTAAGCTGAAAGTGCCCGGATCGGAGATCAATCTTTGAGAAAACTCTCGAACCACGAAGTTGATCATAAAGATCGTCAATCCTCGGTAACGGATACTTATTCTTCCCAATAAGAGCATTCAACCGTCTGTAATCAAAACAAAGTCAGAGTGTCCCATCTTTCTTCTTAACAAACAGAACCAGAGCACCCCACGGTGAAGTGCTCGGTCGGATGAAGCCCTTCTGCTGTAATTCCTCCAACTGTTTCTTCTACTCCTGCCTCTCATAAATAAGCATCCGATAAGGAGGAATAGATATCGGAGCAGTACCCGATTGCAGGTGGATCTCAAACACAATTTCCCGCTCTGATGGTAATCCGGGCAACTCCTCCGGAAATACCTGCGGAAAATCCCGAACCAATGGTAAACCATCCAACTTCAACCTAATACCAGCTTCATTCAGATCATAGCATTCCCCTACACCAACTATCGACAGCTGATCCAGAATCTGTAACTCTGTACTGTGCTGTGCGATAGTCAAACCAGTCGGAGCCATGAGAGGTAGTACCTCTCCAGAAACCATAATGGTACGGTTTGCACAATCAATGTGCAAAAAATTCCTGGATAGCCAATCCATCCCAAGAATAACATCATAGTTCGGCGTGTCTAAAACCAATAAATCCGATACTATCTGATGTCCGCCTACAGATGTCGTACAACCCCGAACCATCTCATTAGAAAACAGAAACTGACTCCCAGCAGTTTTTACTAAATACGTTTGAGGCAAGGTACTAACAGACAGATACAGAAATGTAACACATTTCGGTGTTACAATGGAAACAAATGCTCCTGTATCAAATAACGCATGAACCGGTATCTCATTCGGAAATATAGTACCTTACAGAACTTCCTGCTGACTCAAGCCTCCATGCTGGCTAGTGCCTGCCTGCTGACTAGGTCCTCCCAGACCTCCCTGATGTCTAGGGCCTCCCCCCCTTAAAATGGAAAACTTGTCCTGCTCTGAGCTGCTGTGGTGGAGGGGATGGCTGAAGCTGCTGTCGCTACTGAGGTCTCGGGCCACCCTGCTGAAACCCACGCCCTCACGGCGCGTTGGGCTGTGCCCGAGACAGTGGACGCTAATAACTGCCAAAAACCCTGCCTTACAGTCAGAGGGCAATCCCGTACCCAGTGAGTGTCAGACCCGCAACGTAAACATCGGCCCTCCTGCCTGTAACAAAGTTGACCGAGGTGATACCTACTACAATTCGGACAAGATCGTGCCAGTGATGCTCCCCCTCTACCTCTACTAGACTACCCAGGCCTGTTCGGCCATCCAGAAATCTGTCGAGGTCCCTGCTGTGTGGAGCCCCTCGTACTCCCCTGACCTCGTTGCGAGGTGAGGCGACTCTCAACCTCCTCTTCCATACCATGGTACTGCGGTACGTAGTGAATAAGCCTGTCAAACTCCCGCTCAAACTCTGCAACAATCCTGTCTCCCTGATGAAACTCATCAAACTGTGCCTGACGCAGATTCCTGGCTACATCCCCACTGCACCAAGTCTCTACTACCTCTGGCCTTTCTCAGTCATTGAACCTCGGGAGGGTTCGAACTCTAAAACCTCTCCAGAAGTCTGACCTCGTCAGACTGGTGCCTCAGATCTCCCCGTCGTTAATAGGACCGATGAGAAGTCTAGGTGTCGTAGTGACCATCCTCCTCGGAGTCACTCACTTACCAATCCCAAAGCTGTGGCGAGCAGTGGCTAAAGTCTCGTTATCACCACCTGATCAGAATGCCCTTAATGTGGCATAATCAGATCTTCCCTTGCCTACTGCCACCCTTGAACCAGCTAAGCTGGCGGGTAATACCAAATCAGAGAGGGGTCCCTACGACCGCTAAACCTCGGGGCGGTGAGTGTGGTTGTTCAGACCCTGGGTTACGCTGAACCCGTATCCTATTCCACGGAGGTGTGGGATCTCAGTCCCGCCCCTCCGGTACTAAAACACGCTGTCGGCGCGTGTTAACCATTCCTGAAACATTTCGGACCAAACAGAGTCCAAAACAATCAGTTACCTCTAATCCCTACAGAAACTAGCCGCCTCTTTCTAAGGCTCTGTAGTGCAATGCAGTACTTAAATCAGAAGTTATTTTGCAAAATGATAAAATCATGCATTTCACAGAATCACAGAAGCAATTCATGCTTATTTCACCAAATCTTTTCCTAACACACAATTTTACGTACCTGAAACTTTTCCACAATCCTTTACTTGTAATACTTTTACCAAAATTCAGAAATTCTGGATTCCACACTCTGCAACTACCAGGATAACTTGAAGGACCAAACTTTGCTCCACAATTTTATTTTGAAGTGGTTCGAGTAAGGAGGTGGCCAATCTCCGTACCAAACCATTCTAAAATAAAATGTACAACAATAGTTGTCACTTCAAGTCACCACTGACGACCAATATGGTCACTTACCTGCTCTGACACCAACTTGTCACCGCACGCCACCCGAGCCCGGTTGCGGAGGCGGGGGCGCCGGGACGCCGGAAGCGGAAGCCGGAATGAATAGGAATGGCAGGTCCATCGAGACCGCCGCGCGTAGCGGACCCAAAGAGCGAAACGATTGTGGAAGCAACCTAACAACATTTCATACATATAACTAAAATAAAATGCAAACATACAATTCATGCATCAACAAAAGAGTAAGCACCGCCCTCCATGGACGAGTGCTTACGCAGCAAACATAGATACATACAGAGTTCACAGAACCTAAAGTGTCTAGCAAGCGCCAAGCGCTCAGAACATGCACAGAACAGAATATATAAGTATATACAAATATACAATCATCACAGCAATACAGAAAGTGTGCATATGCAACTACAGAGCCAGCCCTAGATCTAAGTATCAAAATACCTCGCGCGGGATTCAGACCAAGTAGACAAAATCCCGGACCGCAAGGTGCTGCTGCTAAACACAACCAAGGTAGAAGCCTCACGGAAACCTACCCCGGCTGCTTACTGCAGGACCTACCAAATCCAAAAACAGAACCCAAGAAGGGTGAGTCCTAAAAGGACCCGTAAGGGATTTGGGGTAAGATAAGTATATGTAACCCTGCAAAACAGAAAGAATGCAATATACAGAATATATGAAACAGAATACAGAATCTCGTGCATGTGAAGATAACAGATCATAATCCCGAAGGATGTGTGATTCTAAATCGCCATAACCCTTATAACAAATCGGGCGGCGGCCTCCCTCTAAGGGAGTCGAAGCCGAAGCTATTACGAAGCATGGTGCACCCGGTGGGGTAGCGAACCCTCAACTGTCGTAGGGTTAATGCAGACAGTATGCCATAAGGCATACTCCTACAAATTACGTAACGTACCTTAAAGCGGAAATTTCCGAAATACCTGCAAATCAGAAGTGCACCAACACATACACCTACAGACTACAGAATATGCCCTAGGCATATATTACCGAAATACTTGCAGAACAGAAAGTGAAACTATACATACACCTATCTTACCAAAAATAGCAGAACCAAACCCTTACCTCTCAAGTCCAGAGTATCAGACCGCTTCTGGACAACTTCCATACTACGATCCGAAACTCAGAAACCCCTCTTTTTCTCACCTCCGAACCTCAGAATCTGTCAAACCAAGTTGAATTAGAATCCTTATCGTCCACACTACCAAACTACACCCCCGACCCCAAAACCGAAAATCCGGCAGAATTCCCGTAAAATTCCAGATTTCCACAGAAATGTCAGAATTCAGAACCAACCTAGACAATGCATGGTTATACATTGACAAACATCATCCAACAAGCAGAACCGACCAAAACCAACCTAAAACCCTTCATTACCCGACATTTTCCGATAAACCCACACAATTGCAACTTTTCCAACTCTTACCCGAATTCAACGTTTCAAACTTCAAACCATTCCTAAATTCAACCCCAACACCATTTTAACATCCAAATCAACCAACATCAAACCCCAACATGGAAAAAGAATCATTCCAATAATTCGGTTCCTAACCAACATTTTACCCAACTTCCAATTCAATCCATTCAAGCTTCCAAACAACCATTCTAATCACCAATTTCACTTCTAAACCAAGAATGTTATCCAATTGCATCCAAAACAACAAAACCCAACATTGAACATCAACTCATAAATTCGGCCAAAAGGGGGTTTTTACCTCAACTTGTTTTCCATCAAATTGAATCCATACATAAGCTTAGAATCATGCTAGGATTAACATACTTGAAGCATGAATCAAGATAACAAACACACATCATTATTAGAATTTCCAAGAAATTCGGCATTTTGGGGGTTTTCATCCAAGGTATGTTTTCCAAAATCCAACACTTGATTAACACTCCCCTACAACCCAAGAACAACATACTAAAATATGGGAGGAAGAGAATCATCCTAGCTAGTAGCTAAGAACAAACCCATAATTCACAAATCCTTCTCTTTTTCCATCCAATTCTTGTTTCTAACAAGAAAAGAGAGCTAGGGAGGATGCTTACCACAAAAAGGATCCATTTCCTCCTTGATTTGAGCCAAGATTTGAAAATCACAAAGCTTGGAAGTGAGCTCCCATGGTGGCGGATAGAGGTAGAAGAAGAAGATGAAATGAAAGTGAAATGAGAATAACTCATTTTATGGAATAATAAGTCATATTATAAATCCTCCACTTTTAACCCATACCATTTCACTTTAAAAGAAAACAAGCCATGTGTCCCTTTTAATTCTCACACAAGCTGCTGAAACACCCAGCTGCAGCTGCCCATACTGATTTTTATTTATTTTGTGCCCAACCGTAAATTAATCTCCGACTTTTCCGAAAGTTCCAATTCTTTTGCCCAAAAATATTTACCGAATTCCAAAATTAACGAAACTTGGACACAACCCTCAGAATATTATAACATTCACAAAACATTTTTCAAAAGTTCATTTACCATTCCGAGTGCCCTACCGAGCTCGCTGAACCCGAACCAAAACCCGACGTGCGGCGTGTCAACTCGAACCGAAATTCCGTCACTCCAAAATTCTACAAAAATACCCATAAATTCCATCTTAAATTATAACACAACTTACCCCAAAGCCGTCAGAAAATTTCCATCCCGAGCCCGGGATCCCGTCCGAGCCCCGAGTCGCCGGGATTCCCGCCCCAAATATTAAACTCCACAAACACCTCCGGGACATTCTCACGACTCCAAAACTGCAAACGGCTTCCCAAGCTGAGGTCTCGAGAGCGCTACCGAGCCCGCTGTACGTCCCGAGGCGACCCCGACAACCCCCCCGGCGCCAGAAAAATATTTTCGGCGGAAACGTCCGGGGGACCCACACGACCTCAAATACGGAAGGGTTCGCCAAAATGATACTCGGATAGGGCTCGGGAGCCGTCTGAACGCCGAAAAACGTGACCCGCAGACCAAAACCGGAGCCCCGGGTCACCCGGTCGCAACCCGCTTGGGGTGACCGTAACACCCGGTGCCTGAGAACACTTTGCCCACTTGTAAATTTATTGGTCGTGTTATGACCCGCAACCTACAAAGGTCAAAGATGGCAAGTATACGAAATAAACCCTAGCAATCCATGGCGAGCCCCGCCCCACTGAAATAGGCGAGCACTCAACCATCACCAAACATGCAGTTCATGGAAATATCATTCACAATTCACAAAAACATCCAGATACAGAAACCATCCGATTTATACTAATATGAACACATTTTGGGTCCCGCCCTCAACTGACACGGGCACACTCCAGTCAAACAGAAATACAGAAGCAGAATGTATCTAAGATACATAGCATGATCAGACAGATGACATGCATGCATATACACCTACAGAGTCGACCAAGAAAACCTCAGAATACCTACGAGCGGGATCTAGAATAAACTCCAAGATCAGAAGATCCCCGCAAGTACCGCTACTGCTGCTAATACACCAACAGAAGAGAGAAGTCTGTTAACTGTAAACCCATATGCTATACTTAGCATAAAATCAGAAGTCTGAAAACAGACTATAACCTCTATCGAGACTACCCCTATAACTTAACAGAAGTTCCGTGTCGAAACTACAGATACCTGATTATGGAACAGAAAGCACCACGAAACTCTAATCTGTTGGCTGCTTGTTAGGTAACCCTGAAATGTGGTAAACAGAAGGGGTGAGTCCCCGGGAGGACCCAGTAAGGGCTGAGGTAAGATATAGTTTGTGTAAAGTGCTAAGTGCGCGGTACCTGCAAAACAAAGAACACATAAGCATATATATATATATATAAACAGTCCCGCAGGACAGGGTTAGACAGAATCCCGAAGGATTTGGTGCAGACCGCCAGAATGACCCCTTAAAATAAAAATCAACAGAACAACAACCATCTCCAAGAGGTCAGAAACAGAAGCATGGTAACAGCTGGGGTTGCGATCCCCTTAACTGTCGTAGGGTCACAGAATATACCGCAGGGTATATACAGAATATCAACACAAAATTAGATCATGCTCATAACACAGAATCACGTCATAAGATCAACCAAACAAACATAAAGGTACCCGGATTATGTCGGAAGCCCGCACTCAAGCTGTATTTGCCCCGTGCTTCACTACGAGCTCCAACGTCCAAAATTCCAAAACCTGCCCGGAGTACAACGAACCTCCCAGAAGTGCTACCACAGCACCGGAGTTCGGTCTTAACAAAATGCTTCGATGAACCACCTGCTGCTCCACCGCACATTCCAAAGTTGTTCAAATAAGGCGTTGATCAGCCTCCGTACAGAACCGCCCCAGAATAGACGCGGAACAGTAGCTTGCACTTCAAAGTCATCTCCCGCAGATATTCATCCATGAACTGGCATCATTGCCCCAAAAGTCCACTCCTGGACTGGTATACTTACCTCAGAAGTCCACACCAAGACTGATCATATTCCGCCTTTCTTGGGTCGATGCAACCCGACCTGCTCTGATACCAACTTGTCACGGGCACCCGCGCCCGATTGCGGAGGCGAGGCCGTCCCGCGACGGTAACCGCAGAAACGGTCCAACCGAAATCCGCTGCGTGTAGTGGTCCCATGACCCGACCCGCAAAGTCTAGTTCTCGAAGGCCTTGTGCCTAAGAACACTTTCCTCACTTGTAAATTTATTGGTCGTGTTACGACCCGCAACCTACAAAGTTCAAAGATGGCAAGTATACGATATAAACCCTAGCTATCCATGACGAGCCCCATCCCACTAAAATAGGCGAGCACTCAACCATCACCAAACATGCAGTTCACGAAAATATCATTCACAATTCACAAAAACATCCAGATACAGAAACCATCTGATTTATACTAATATGAACACACTTTGGGTCCCGCCATCAACTGACACGGGCAAACACCCCAGTCAAACAGAAATACAGAAACAGAATGTATCTAAGATACATAGCATGATCAGACAGTTGACATGCATGCATATACACCTACAGAGCCGACCAAGAAAAGCTCAGAATACCTACGACCGAAAAAATATTTTCCGCGGAAATGATACCCAGAAAAGATCCGGGAGCTATCTGACCACCCGAAGACATGACCCGCATGCCTGAAATGGAGCTCCGGATCACCAAAGTCACCACTCGATCGGGGTGACTGTAACAGTGGTGGTCCAAACCCACCCGATAAAACTGCACCTTAACGTTTTTATGTAGTAAACTTGTAGTACAAGTAACGAGAATCATCTGAATTCAAACATACTTAAATACATCCAAACCGAACACAAATGTGATGCAACATACTTAACATGCTAGCATTTACATTTACAGAGCCAAAACCTACTATCCCAAAATACCTACGTGAGTAGAGGGATTTGGAACGCCAAGATCCTCAGACAGAACTCTATGTAGGTCACACCGTTACTGCTAAACACAGAACAGAAGACAACCATCAGACATTCTCAGAGCATGCTCAGAACCATAATCGGATCTCACAGATATCGCAAACAGAACTGTTCTTTCTCTAATCAGAAGACAGATTAAGAATTCATTAATACTTGAAATACAAACACCAGAAAGCACCGAGAGTCTTTACTCATCGGGCTTCATATCAGCTAAGCCTGAAACAGTTAACATAGATGGCAATGTCTCTCCGCATTTCCTAACCCTCTGACATGTAGCACACTTGGAGACATAGGTGGCAATGTCTCTCCGCATGCCAGGCCACCAGAAGTGCGTTCTCAGATCCTTATACATCTTCTCGCCTCCAGGGTGTATACTCAGTCGACTCGAATGAGTGTCTTCCATAATCTCTCCCTGGAGTGCCTGAATATCGGGCACATAAAGCCGATTCCTGAAGTACAGCAGCCCTTGTCTGTACTCAAATGACTGACGCAAAGCTCCTTTGCTCTCGCCCGATATCTTCCTCAGCTCTGGATCCTTTCTTTGTGCTTCTCGAACACTATCCAACCATCTGGACTGAATAGTCAGGGTGCATACCTGAGCGTCCTCCCAACGCCTCCAACTGTGCCATAAGCACACCAGATCATCCTCCTTGGCTCTATGGTTTGTGTCTCCATCCCTAACCAATCTCGTGTACATCTTGCTCAGAGCATCCACCACAGAGTTACTTTTACCTGCGGTGTACTTGATGCTACAATCATAATCCTTGATGTACTCGAGCCACCGACGTTACCTCATGTTCAACTCCTTCTGAGTGAACAAATACTTCAGACTCTTGTGGTCGGTATAAATCTGAAATTTACTCCCGAGCAGATAATGTCTCCACTGTTTCAGAGCATATATCACTGCAACCAGTTCCAGATCATGTGTTGGATAATTTTGATCATGCGGTCTAAGCTGTCTCAACCCATAAGCAATGACATTATTCCCCTGCATCAGAACACAGCCGAGCCCGACTCGTGACGCATCCGTATAGACAACATACGGTACACTCGGATCTGGTAGTATCAGAATTGGAGCATTCGTCAGCCTCTGTTTAAGCTCCTGAAAACTATGCTCATGTCGCGCCCCGGGCCACAGGCGGAGGGCGGAAGCACTCGCGGGACGCGGCGGCGGCCAGGGGGAAACGACGGTGGGACGATCGGAACGGGAGCGGAGATGGGAAGCACTCCCGGTGTGGTGGAATCCAACTTTTCATCACCAAAACACTATTCACAGCAAACAAAATTTTCTTCCAAATCCTTGATTTTCGGTTTTCCTTCCAATCTTCACCCAAACTTTAAAACTTAACACTTCCATGCATAAACCTTTATATACTTCCATGCCCTAAGTAGATCAACAAGAAACTCATGCTTTCTCATGCTCAACACAACACAACATACTTTCTTCATAAACATGCTTCAAAATCTTTCCATAAATTCAAAGATCACCTTACCTTTGCAAGATGACTTGAGAGATTGTCCAAATCTCTTCTCAAAATTTCGGCCAACCTAAGAAAAGAGGGAAACATTGGTTATTTTCAAAGTTCTTTTCCATAGAACTTAACCACACAACTAAGTAGTATCCTTACCACTTAAATCTCTTCAAGAGTTGATGTTTGGTACACTTGATCCTTGATGAACACTTGAAGAAATTCCCTTCCAAGAAGCCCCTCTAAAATCGGCCTTCACAAGAAAAGAAGGAAAGAATTAGTGCTTGAAGTTGAACACTAATCATCTTTGATTAGTGATGAACAAACACCATTACCTTGCTTAATCTTCCTTGATTAAGGATCTAGGAGAGGATTAGTTCTTGATTAGTGAAGAACACTCAAGAACACTTGAAGAACACTAAAGAACACAAGCAAAGTTCATGAGGAGAGAGAGAAAAGAGAGAGAAGGCTTTCTTTCAATTTTTCAAGACTTGAATTTTGGGAAAGAAATGAAAATGAAATATTGGCCAAAAATGAGAGAGAATTTCGGCCATAAGGTGAGGGAAGAGAGAGATGTGTGATTATGACACAAGCATGGTGAATGTGTAAGAGAGGTATGGGCATAAGGAAGCCTTTCTACTCCATCTTCCATTATTGCCTCTTTTCTTCCTATTTCTTTCCTTTTAATCCTTTTCCCATAAAAAAACATAAATGGGCTATCAAAATCTGAAAAATAGAAGTCTCAAATGGGCTTAAATCCCAAGAATTTTCGGCAGCCCAAAGATAGCCCAACCCCATTCTTCTTCAACCTTCTCCATTTACACCTAGCAGATTTTGTACCAACTTGTAAAAATAAATTTCACCAGTCCTAAAATCATGAAACTTTACATGATGGTAGCCCTGTGTGTCTAGTTTAAGTAGAAATTTACAGATCTCAATTTGGATTCCTGTACAATTTACTAAAATTGTTTGACCGAACACTGGTCAAACCAGTCTTTTGGAATTTCGAATTTTTTCCAAAATTAACAGTTATCACCGAAAATCGTCCGACACTTGTAACACTTATAAACAACACCAAAATCACATCCAACAGTGAATTTTGATAAATTATCATAACCCAATGTTATTCCGATAATTTACAGAATTCGCAAATTCCGATCGACACTCGCCGGAAAGTTACAGAACGTCGGGGTGGGTGTAACAATCTCCCCCCCTAAGACTCTTGGTCCTCCAAGAGTGATAACAACCTCCGGTACTCCTCCGGGTATCTACTCAATAACTCCTGCTCTGTCTCCCAAGTCTCTTCCCGATCAGAATGATGTGACCACTGAACTTTGATCATCGGAATCGACTTGTTACGAACCCTTCGAAAATCCCTAACCAACATTGTGTTGATCTGACTGACATCCGAAATGCACTTCTTAAGTATGCTGACACGGAAAACATTGTGCACAGCTGACATCTCCAGAGGTAAAGCCCAAACTATAGGCAACCCTGCCTATACCCTCCAGAAACTCGTAACGATCAATAAACTTTGGGCTTACTTACCCCATCCGCCAAATCGGACTGTCCCAAAACTCGACCTCCCGCCTCAAATTCCAGATCTCGTCATCTCTTGTCAATGTACTAGGTGGTCCTACACCGCGGCCTTCATCCGCATCTCGAACTGCATAAAATGCCTCGGTCCCAACGTGATTTATCTCGAGCCACGAGTGTCGTCCAAAACGAACGTCCCGCTCCCAAAAAATATTTTCCCCGGAAATGTGCGGGAAGTTCACACGACCTCAAATATGTAAGCATTCTAGAAGATGTTGTCTAAGATGATCCCGGGAGTCATTTGACCGATTGAAAACATGCCCCACTTTCTTGAAATGAAAGCTCGGGACACCCAAAAGTCATTATGTCACAAGCATCTGTCCAACAGTGTTGTATCATACATCTCTAACCATACAGTACACCATACGGTGCATACCGATAGTAGTCTGATAGCTGTTGTTGTAGGAGATCTCTACTAACGGTAAGTGCCGATCCCAATGTCCTCCGAAATCCAACACAAAGTTCCCTGAGCATAACCTTGACATTTGAACTACTCTCTCTTACTTGCCCCATCCGTCTCGAGGATGGTATGTTGTGCCTGTGTGTAGTTGCGTGCCCAGAGCCTTTTAGTTCAGATGTCCCGAAGGACCAGAACAGATACAGACAACCTAGTCAGAATATCAGAACAAAATTCCATAAGCAAGTCATCGAGCATCGTGCATCAATAATGTAATCACGTAACAATGTAATCCTCTGAATAGATAGAATGTCCAGATGCACCTTAGATACGGAAATGCCGACACTTATCTGAATGATTCATACATCTATTCACCTAACATATTCGAACCACCGTTTCTGGTTTGGCAGGAGTGGTAGTTTAAACTACCATCATAAGCCTCATTGCGGGGTCCAGGCCCTCCGGGTGCATCTTGTTGTGCCCCGAGTCAGTTGCCGGTATTTCTACCTGACAACCCCAGACAGTATCGAATCTAAACCTAACCTACCTTTAACACGTCCTCTTCCCTGATACGTAGCTAAAAGTAATCTTCGAAAACACCCTAGTTCCCCTGAACTGGTTAAACAGATTATCAATCCTGGGTAATAGATACTTGTTCTTAATGGTGCTGGCATTCAGCTGCCTGCAATCGATACAGAGTCGGAGAGTCCCATACTTTTCCTGACAAATAAAACTGAGGTTCCCCATGGTAAAGTATTCTGACGGATGAATCCCTTCTCTATAAGCTTCTTTGTCTTTACCCGAGAGCTTTTTCAACCCTGTGTCTTTCGGTTGTCGGTCAACCAATCAGACTTATACAACAGAAATCTCAGAACCCAACAGAGTAATCATAACCAACACTCACAATCGGAATTTCAAAACTAGATCCACACACATATAACAGAAAGTTGATCAAACTGAATTCACATATAACATTTGTTACCCTACAGAAATTTCCATCGAATTCACCCACAAAGCAGAAATTCAGATCACACTGAATCACACACAATAACCCATACACAAAATCCCAAAAACTGAATTCACACAAACCAGAAACGTTCCCACTGATGTCATAATTTAATCAGATCTGATCCCTCGACCTTGTCCCCAAAATTTCCACCACTGATAAAGCCCATATATTCCCTACTCCAAGCATCTGCTACTGAATTTCCCTTGTCGTTGTTGTACTCGATGGTGCAGTCATGACCCTTCGTTTTCTCGATCCACCGTCGCAGCCTCATGTTCAGATCCTTTTACGTAAACCGATATTTCAAACTCCGGCGGTTAGTGAAAGTCTGAAACTTGTTGCCGAGTAGGTAATGCCTCCACTGCTTGAAAGCACAGATGATCACCGAAACTCCAAGTCATGCGTCGTATAGTCCTCGCTTTCGTGCGGTCGCATAAGCCTTGACCCATACCCGATGACATGCTGCCCTCGTATCAATACACAACCGAGACCCGTCCTCGATACGATAGCATAGATTACATAAGGTAGTACCGGGTCCGGTTGGCTCGAGAATCGGTGCCTGTGTGAACTGCCGCTTGAGTTCCCGAAAATTCTCGGATAGCATATCCCAACCACCTCTCGTGGTACAATCGGGAGAAATCCTCCCAGATTATTCCCGGCTCGGTTCGCCTTATGACTGGTGATGGCCGATAGGCTCAATCACCCGAACAGGCCTACCAAAAGGCCCAAATCAATAGCCCACCATAAGGGCCCCATTAAAAACTCAAGTGATTACAAAGACCTAAGTGATATTCCCGGACTTAATAAAACGTTTTACCCGGACAAGGCATGGGAGATTCCCGGAGAACCATTTCCCGAACAATACAGGACACTTGTGTAAATAACGGAATATTGACATATTACGATAATGCCACTCAAACCTGGAACTATAAATACATTCACTATTCATACCTAGAGGGGGGTAACGTTTTACTACTACTCAACGCGACTCGTCAAAAGAACCTCAGAGGACCTCTCTATTTCTTGACAATCGTGCCCCAGCGCACAAAGTCGACCTAATGACGTCAGTTAACATCAGAACTCGTCAGTCAAACAGGAACGTGGCGGTCGCACGCACAGATCCGCCACCAAATGGCGCCGTCTGTGGGAAAGGCGGTGGTCCCCAAAATCGAGGCGAGCGTGGGGCCATTCCGTTCCCGATCATCCAAACCGGAGGAGAAGGCTCAACCGATGGCCGCACGGCCGATCCCAGCTACCAGAGTTCCTCGAGAAAACGTCCCATGGGGCAACCTCCTACGGCCTACTTCCGGCTTCCGTCAGGCGACATTCGACACTTGGACCCTGACCTTGTCCAAGCAGTACGGATGGTTCTTCAGGAAGAGCGAAGAAACCAGGATGACTAGACTGGTCAGTCCTGTAAGCCTCGGGACAGGCAGTTACCGCGGCAAAAGTGGTCAGACCATGGTAGCCAGCGGGCAGCTTCGCAGCAAGCTGCTTCTCTGGACCGTCAAAGCCGACAGCGGTCAAGATCCCCGAGGGAGCACAAGAGAGACCGATCCCCAAGACCAGAGAGACTGGTACGAGGTGATCTGCGGGACGATGTGATTAGGCAGATGTTGCATCGTCTGGAACAAGTCAAGAGAAATTCGGGCATTCCCGGACCCAAGTGCGAAGTTATCCCCGATGATGGACCATTCACGGTAGAATTCGAGACAGCCAGATGCCCCAGTATTTAACTTACCACACCCATTGGAAATATACCAAGGTTCAGAGACCCCGATGCCTTTGTCCGGAAGTACAAGAGGGCGATGGAGTTGAAAGGTGCCAACGAGGTAGCCCTGTGTAAGTGTTTTGAGGTAGCTCTAGGAGGTCCGGCCTCTACTTGGTATAACTCTCTCCTCCCGAACTTCGGTATCATCGTTCGGGACACTGCCACCAAATTCACCACGCACTTCATCGGGTGTAAAAGATTGACAAAAAGGGCCATACAAATGTTCGACATCAAACGAGAGACCGAGCGAAGGCATTCGGGAATTCGTTGAAAGGTTCAACAGGAAGCGGTACATGTGTCGATCGACGGATAACATCCGGATCATGGCGTTCACAAAGGCGCTCCTCCCGAACTCCCAATTAGCTTATGAATTATCTCGCAAAAACTTCGCCGATGTCGAGGAAATGTACACTGTTACTCAGGAACACATGATCGCACAGGAACTGCAGTCCCAGAGGGAGGGGAAGCAGGAAAACAGAGACTGTTCACTCTATTCGTTACATTCGGGAATATGAAACATGACAAAGATCCGGACCGTTGAGAAAAGGCATGAATAATGAAGCGGTGAAAATGAAACATCAAACCGACTTAGTTTCCCGGACATTCTTGTAGGGAAACGGTTACAGAAGCTCGAACCATATTTAGACCAAAGGAGGATAAGGCATTCTCATTTTCCCGGACATTCATATTGGGAGACGACCCCAAAAGCTTGAAACGCAACAGCTCAATGACGTATCATTCTCAGTTTTCATATTGGGTTTCCCGAATGTTAACTGAGGGAAACGATTTCAAAGGGTTTCGAAGGTTAACTCGAGGGAAACAGATTTAAAAGGTTTCGAAGGTTAACTCCGAGGGAAGCGATTTCAAAAGGTTTCGAAGGTTAACTTTGAGGGAAACGATTTCAAAGGTTTCGAAGGTTAACCTCGAGGGAAACGGTTGCAAAAGGTTTCGAAGGTTAACCCGAGGGAAACGGTTTCAAAAGGTTTCGAAGGTTAACTCGAGGGAAGCGATTTCAAACGGTTTCGAAGGTTAACTCGAGGGAAACGATTTCAAAGGGTTTCGAAGGTTAACCCGAGGGAAACGATTTCAAACGGTTTCGAAGGTTAACCCGAGGGAAACGGTTTAAAGGTTTCGAAGGTTAACCTTCGGGAAGCGATTTCAAAGGGTTTCGAAGGTTAACTTTGAGGGAAACGGTTGCAAAGGGTTTCGAAGGTTAACTGAGGGAAGCGATTTCAAACGGTTTCGAAGGTTAACTCGAGGGAAAGCGGTTGCAAAAGGTTTCGAAGGTTAACCCGAGGGAAAACGGTTTCAAAAGGATTCCCGGAGATTAACTGCAGGGAAACGATTTCAAAGGGTTTCGAAGGTTAACTGAGGGAAACGATTTCAAAGGGTTTCGAAGGTTAACTCGAGGGAAAGCGATTTCAAACGGTTTCAAGGTTAACCCGAGGGAAACGGTTGCAAAGGTTTTCCCGAAGGTTAACCCGAGGGAAACGGTTTCAAAAGGTTTCCCGAAGGTTAACCTGAGGGAAACGATTTCAAAAGGTTTCCCGAAGGTTAACCTGAGGGAAACGATTTCAAAGGGTTTCCCGAAGGTTAACCTGAGGGAAACGGTTGCAAAGGGTTTCGAAGGTTAACTCGAGGGAAGCGATTTCAAACGGTTTCGAAGGTTAACCCGAGGGAAACGGTTGCAAAAGGTTTCCCGAAGGTTAACCCGAGGGGAACGGTTTCAAAGGTTTCCCGAAGATTAACCTGAGGGAAACGATTTCAAAGGGTTTCCCGAGGTTTAACCTGAGGGAAACGATTTCAAAGGGTTTCCCGAAGGTTAACTGAGGGAAGCGATTTCAAACGGTTTCCGAAGGTTAACTCGAGGAAAGCGGTTTCAAAGGTTTTCGAAGGTTAACCGGAGGGAAGCGGTTTCAAAAGGTTTCCCGAAGGTTAACCGAGGGAAGCGATTTCAAACGGTTTCGAAGGTTAACCTGAGGGAAACGATTTCAAAGGGTTTCCCGAAGGTTAACCTGAGGGAAACAATTTCAGAGGGTTTCCCGAAGGTTAACCTAAGGGAAACGGTTAGAGGTTTCCCGAAGGTTAACCTGATGGAAACGGTTTCAAAGGGTTTCCCGAAGGTTAACCTGAGGGAAACGGTTTCAAAGGGTTTCCCGAAGGTTAACCTGAGGGAAACGGTTTCAGAGGGTTTCCCGAAGGTTAACCTGAGGGAAACGGTTCCAAAGGTTTCGAAGGTTAACCCGAGGAAAGCGGTTTCAAAGGTTTCCAAGATTAACCCGAGGGAAAGCGATTTCAAAGGGTTTCGAAGGTTAACTGAGGGAAACGATTTCAAGGGTTTCGAATGTTAACTTTGAGGAAAGCGATTTCAAACGGTTTCGAAGGTTAACTCGAGGAAAGCGGTTGCAAAGGTTTTCGAAGGTTAACCGGAGGGAAAGCGGTTTCAAAGGTTTCGAAGGTTAACTGAGGGAAAGCGATTTCAAACGGTTTCGAAGGTTAACCCGAGGGAAACGATTTCAAAGGGTTTCGAAGGTTAACTTTGAGGCAAAGCGATTTCAAAGGGTTTCCGATGGTTAATCGAGGAAAGGTTGCAAAGGGTTTCCGAAGGTTAACCGAGGGAAAGCGATTTCAAAAGGTTTCCCAAAGGTTAACTCGAGGGAAAGCGGTTGCAAAGGTTTCGAAGGTTAACCCGAGGGAAAGCGGTTTCAAAAGGTTAACTGAGGGAAAGCGATTTCAAAGGGTTTCGAAGGTTAACCCTGAGGGAAGCGGTTGCAAAGGGTTTCGAAGGTTAACCTGAGGGAAGCGATTTCAAACGGTTTCGAAGGTTAACCCGAGGGAAGCGGTTTCAAAGGGTTTCGAAGGTTAACCCGAGGAAAGCGGTTTCAAAGGGTTTCCGAAGGTTAACCCGAGGGAAAGCGGTTTCAAAGGGTTTCGAAGGTTAACCCGAGGGAAAGCGATTTCAAAGGGTTTCGAAGGTTAACCCGAGGGAAAGCGGTTTCAAAGGGTTTCGAAGGTTAACCCGAGGGAAACGGTTTCAAAGGGTTTCGAAGGTTAACTGAGGAAACGATTTCAAAGGGTTTCGCGAAGGTTATCCTTCAGAAACGGATTCAAAGGGTTTCAAGGTTATCCTTCGGGAAACGGATTCAAAGGTTTCGAAGGTTATCCTTCGGGAAACGGATTCAAAGGGTTTCGAAGGTTGACCTCGGGAAAGCGGTTTCAAGAGGGATGCAAAATCCCTATTCCAAATTTCCCGGACATTGTTGGTCGGGAAAATTTCAAAAGGGATGAAAAATCCCTATTCCAAAATTCCCGGACCTTGTTGGTCCGGGAAAATTTTAAAGGAGGGATTGGAATTTGTGTTGGCTACATGTTTGCCCGAATACGTGTACGGTGCATTGCCCGAACTACATGGTGCATTGGCACACATGCATCATCCTCACATGCATCATTGCCCGGATAGATAGCCCGAACATGTGCTTGTTATCTTCACATGCACATGTGTTTCTAATTTAGCTAAGTAGGCTTAATTAAGTTAGTTTCTCCGGGGAATAAGATCTTGGTGGCGGATCTTGCCCGAATGCATGCTTGCTATTCATGCATGGGCTGACCGAATACATGTATTAATACATACATACATGATCACATTTAGGCGCTTGTTCGGTGCAGGAAAATTTCAAAAGAGGGATGCAAAATCCCTATTTCAAAAAAAATTCCCGAACCTAGTTGGTCCGGGAAAATTTCAAAAGAGGGATGCAAAATCCCTATTACAAAAAATTCCCGAACCTAGTTGGTCCGGGAAAATTTCAAAAGAGGGATGCAAAATCCCTATTTCAAAAAAAAAAAAAATTCCCGAACCTAGTTGGTCCGGGAAAAATTCAAGGAGGGATGAAAAATCCCTATTCCAAAATTCCCGGACCTTGTTGGTCCGGGAAAAATTTCAAAGGAGATGTTCGGGCATTGTTGTTCGGGAATGTTTGTATGTATATACACATGCATATGCATGTTGATTGCAACACACATTCGGGAAAATGTTGATTGCATATTGATTGCATGTTCGGCTCCATACATGCAACATACATGTTAATTGCATGTTCGGCTCCATTTCACAGCAATCAACATTTGCCCGGACATACATTCATTTGCCCGAACATATATGCATATTCAAGCGACATACATGTTCGGCTCCATGCATTCATTTGCCCGAACTTGCATCAACATGTCCATACATCATTGCTCCCGAACATGAACTTGCCAAAGTCGCACAATTGTGTTGCCCGGATTACATGTGTTTCCCGAACACATATATGCATCATATACATGCAAACGTTTCCCGAGCATGCATGAACATGTATACATGTGTCCGAACATGTTTATTGCCCGAACAACGTTTCTTTTCCTTTATAAATGTTAACCAACATAGGCAACATGCACATGAGTTTGCCATGCTTGCCATATATTCGGGCAACATTCACATGTGCATGCATAAGCCAGCCGAACACCATGTGCATGTTCAGACATGTCAAACTTTCTTTTCCCGAACAATTGTCATGTGCTTTAATACATATTCGGGCAAATTCCCGGACCTTGTTGGTCCGGGAAAAGTTCAAATGGGGATAAGTAAATATCCTCAGTTCAAAATCCCGAACCAGGTCGGTTCGAGGACTTCAAAGGGAGGATAAAATCCTCAGTTCAAAATCCCGAACCAGGTCGGTTCGAGGAATTCAAATGTAGTATAAAATCCTCAATTCAAAATCCCGAACCAAGTCGGTTCGAGGAATTCAAAGGGAGGATAAAATCGTCAATTCAAAAAACCCCGAACCAAGTCGGTTCGAGGAATTCAAAGGGAGGATAAAATCCTCAATTCAAAAAACCCCGAACCAGGTCAGTTCGAGGAATTCAAAGGGAGGGTAAAATCCTCAAATCAAAATCCCGAAGCTATTCGGACTCCTTACAGTCGGCCGCATGACAAAGGGGGGACTTGATGGCCGATAGGCCCAATCACCCGAACAGGCCTACCAAAAGGCCCAAATCAATAGCCCACCATAAGGGCCCCATTAAAAACTCAAGTGATTACAAAGACCTAAGTGATATTCCCGGACTTAATAAAACGTTTTACCCGGACAAGGCATGGGAGATTCCCGGAGAACCATTTCCCGAACAATACAGGACACTTGTGTAAATAAACGGAATATTGACATATTACGATAATGCCACTCAAACCTGGAACTATAAATACATTCACTATTCATACCTAGAGGGGGGTAACGTTTTACTACTACTCAACGCGACTCGTCAAAAGAACCTCAGAGGACCTCTCTATTTCTCGACAATCGTGCCCCAGCGCACAAAGTCGACCTAATGACGTCAGTTAACATCAAAACTCGTCAGTCAAACCGGAACGTGGCGGTCGCACGCACAGATCCGCCACCACCTGGTACCGTGTTTTCCGATCCTGGACTATCCCCTACCTCCGGTTGTGAGCAGCGTCACGCAGATAAAAAAGTGGCAAGAGACACCATCACCTCGGATGGTAGTCCCAATCTGATCAAAAGATGCTTCATGTCTCACAACCAGCTCTCGGCTGTAATCGCCCCGACTTGCCCGAACACTTGAGCGGTTAAAGCGCTGCGGCGCTCCAACATCCCGACCTCGTCCAATCCCGACGGAGCTCTCTGCGCGGCCTTGGAATCACTCGGGTATCCCGAATCAGATCCGTAATCAGAATCGAATCAGAATTGGAATTACGATCATCCCTAGATCGGTGATGACAGATCGGTGATCGCTCCCTCCGAATCGTGGGGTAGCCGGCCCAGCAGCAAAGGCTGGCCGCTGCCGGGATCCGCCTGTTGTGGGGCGATCCCTCAACTCAGAGTGAACCTCCTCAAGATTGTAACGTCTGGAGACGGTATACATGGTCTCGGTGTCAGAAGGTGTAGTAATCAGCGCAGAATAGTCGCCAACGCTCTCCCGATCCAACTGTAAATCCTCAGAATCAAAGACATCGCTCAAACCGTTGCATAACTGTTCCAGAACTTCCACGAGATTGACGTGCTCTTGGCGTCCTACAGATCTCAGTCGGGGCTGAGGTAAAAGTCGTGAAGTGGGCAGTCAAGCCCCGCGGTAAACCCTCCTCTCCGGTCACTAACAGGAGGGGGGTCAGAAACGACGGTACGAGTGGCGCAGTGTGCCTCGTACAAACAAACAGAAATTCCCAACAAAACAGACGGAAAAGACAGTTAATCTCCATGTTAGCAAACATCAGGTTTCCTAATGGCTCTGTAGTGTAGATGATATGCATATTAATTAAAACAGAGAATTTCAGCAGCAATTCCTTTACTTGCTTACTTTGAAAAGACTCAGATAATCCACATCCTTCGTGGTTCATCCAGGCGCGATATCTGTTTTAAACCACTTAATTGAATTTCAGATTATGCTAGGTTCTGGTGTCAACTAACCAACCCTAAACCTACCTAAAGTTCTTGAATAATTTTAGTAAAAGTTGATCAGTCTTTTAGTTAAATTACCCCAGAACTAATAGCGTAGTTTAAGTCGGAAAGTCTAACCATTCCTAACTTTAAACCTTAAGCTCTGATACCAAATTGTCACCCCACCGCCCCCGGAACTGGCGGAAGCATCTTTCTTGCAGAGGTTGGAGGTATCGGCGGCGGGTGATCGCGGAATTTTCTCTTAAAAGGGTTTGGTCCCAAAAACCCATCCCTTAAAACGTTATCTTTCGGTTTTAAGGTTGTTACGTGTTTGCAGATTTTTACGACGTCTTACAAGTCCTAAACCTGCACCCGAGACACGTTAGTGGTTCTTACAATATATCGCGCGCAGAAAACTTAAGCAGAATACAGATAATACAGGCAGAAGGAGTTCCGCCCTCTGCGTAGGGTCGGAAACTCCCACGAATAAACTATACAAACCAGAAATCCGAATGCAGAGATAACTAATATGCATACTACGCCTACAGAGCCGAGACATACGACGGAATTATACTTCGCCAAACAAAACTGTTGCTGCTGCTAAACATACAAAGGAGAAATAACGTCAGACAGAACAAATAGTCCAAACGCAGATCACAAAAGGGATCTAACGAGAAATAACCCCCAGTCATAAACAGATAAATACCTCGTAATGCATGTAATGCGTAAGCGAACACCGCGGAGGTCTACTCCGCAGTCGCTTGCCCAGATCCCCGAAAAATGTTATATATGTGGGGTGAGTTCTCGAAAGAACCCGAAGGGGGTAGGTACGAAACGGTCAAAACAAAACTTTAAAAACATTTTTTTGCTCGCACAAAAGGGTTAGCATGCAATGATCTAGCAGATATCCCAATCCTAAAAAGTATTATGATATGCGAGTCATGATGCTCAAGTCCCGTCGGACCGTGTTAACGACCATGGTTGGCATACGAGAATCACCGGCGTTCCCATCACCGATAACATGTGGTACATAACCCATACAGTGGTCCCCGACCCGACAAAGACTCCTACGGCGGCTTGTTAAGCTCACGCCGATTATCGGGATCAGAGCGCATGGTACCAGCGAAGGGGCGTACGTCCCCTAACTATCACAGAAACGGCCTAAGCCGGTACAGAACATATAACGGGTCCGTTGTCGACCCCCGATATGCAGATCCGATATAGCAGAAGTCCAGAAATAATAACAGAAATGGGTCCGTCGTCGACCCCCGATATGCATATAGTCCAGAAATAAAAACCCTGCAAACCACTACGTACCTTGTGACTAGCCCCGGGAGTCACTGGGCCCCACCCTCGACCCGAGTACTAGCCCTTAACTAACCTAATACACATAAATGCGCATTAAGAAAGTTAAACCCCTTACCTCGGTAAATCAGATATCTCTGGGGCCCCCGACGCACAAGCAAGTATCCCAGAAAATGCAGAATCAGTCTGCCAGAATCAGAGACATACAAATAACTTTAGTTATTTCACTAAAGTTTCAAGTGTTGGGAATTTATTATTAATTACAACCTAAGTCCTCGAACTTTTCAGAACTTGCAAAAGTACCCCAATTTTCACAATTCTAGCAACTTCCTTCCATTAATAACAAGTTTACACTTTTACCCAAACTTTTCCATATTACACACTTTGGTCCTCCAATTTCCATAAAAAGGTCAACTTTACCCGGTTTGGTCAACTTGGTCAAAATAGGTCAACCTTTATCCATACTTTCCCAAATTTGACCCAAGCCCATATTTTCGGCCCAACTTCCATCTCAACCCAAATCTTTTCTAAACTTCACACTTTAGTCACTTTCTTTTAATCCTTCATGTTAAACCATTTTTAACATGTTTTAACCAACTTTTCATCACCAAAACACTATTCACAGCAAACAAAATTTTCTTCCAAATCCTTGATTTTTTTCGATTTTCCTTGCAATTTTCACCTAAACTTTAAAACTTAACACTTCCATGCATAAACCTTTATATACTTCCATTTTTCAACACTTTAACACTTAAATCTTCAACAAAACATCATCAATCACACAAGCTCATATTTTCGGCCCTAAGTAGATCAACAAGAAACTCATGCTTTCTCATGCTCAACACAACACAACATACTTTCTTCATAAACATGCTTCCAAATCTTTCCATAAATTCAAAGATCACCTTACCTTTGCAAGATGACTTGAGAGATTGTCCAAATCTCTTCTCAAAATTTCGGCCAACCTAAGAAAAGAGGGAAAGATTGGTTATTTTCAAAGTTCTTTTCCATAGAACTTAACCACACAACTAAGTAGTATCCTTACCACTTAAATCTCTTCAAGACTTGATGTTTGGTACACTTGATCCTTGATGAACACTTGAAGAAAATCCCTTCCAAGAAGCTCCTCTAAAATCGGCCTTGACAAGAAAAGAAGGAAAGAATTAGTGCTTGAAGTTGAACACTAATCATCTTTGATTAGTGATGAACAAACACCATTACCTTGCTTAATCTTCCTTGATTAAGGATCTAGGAGAGGATTAGTTCTTGATTAGTGAAGAACACTCAAGAACACTTGAAGAACACTCAAGAACACAAGCAAAGTTCATGAGGAGAGAGAGAGAGAGAGAGAAAGCTTTCTTTCAATTTTTCAAGACTTGAATTTTGGGAAAGAAATGAAAATGAAATATTGGCCAAAAATGAGAGAGAATTTCGGCCATAAGGTGAGGGAAGAGAGAGATGTGTGATTATGACACAAGCATGGTGAATGTGTAAGAGAGGTATGGGCATAAGGAAGCCTTTCTACTCCATCTTCCATTATTGCCTCTTTTCTTCCTATTTCTTTCCTTTTAATCCTTTTCCCATAAAAACAACATAAATGGGCTATCAAAATCTGAAAAATAGAAGTCTCAAATGGGCTTAAATCCCAAGAATTTTCGGCAGCCCAAAGATAGCCCAACCCCATTCTTCTTCAACCTTCTCCATTTACACCTAGCAGATTTTGTACCAACTTGTAAAAATAAACTTCACCAGACCACCAGCCCTAAAATCATGAAAATTTACATGATGGTAGCCCTGTGTGTCTAGTTTAAGTAGAAATTTACAGATCTCAATTTGGATTCCTGTACAATTTACTAAAAATGTTTGACTGAACACTGGTCAAACCAGTCTTTTGGAATTTCGAATTTTTCCAAAATTAACAGTTATCACCGAAAATCGTCCGACACTTGTAACACTTATAAACAACACCAAAATCACATCCAACAGTGAATTTTGATAAATTATCATAACCCAATGTTATTCCGATAATTTACAGAATTCGCAAATTCCGATCGACACTCGCCGGAAAGTAACAGAACGTCGGGGTGGGTGTAACATAAGGGGTGATCCCAGTAGAGGTTTCTGATTTGATATATCTGATTTCAGTTCTATTGGATTTACGGTTAACTAACTCTCCTCTCTTTGGTTGTGGTTTAGCAGCAGCAGTAGTACTACGTGCAGGAATCTTGAGCGAGAGGCCAGGCGATTCCGCACCTAGGTATTCTAGGGTGTACTGGTGGCTCTGTAGGTGTAGTTGCATGCATGTTAGTACTCAGATCATGTTATGGCCGGGCGGTGGGATATATTCTGATTTTTGGATGTCTTGAGTCGAGGGCTTTGAACCCCATTCGGATATGTTATAGTATGGATTGGTCTGTTTGCTTGAGTAATGAATGGGATTTCCATGAATGCATGTTTGATTGTTAAGTTGTTTAGTATAATTGCCATGTATGTGTTCCGTAGGTTGCAGGTCGTCGTCGACCATTTCCCGGTTGAGGGCCGAGTCATGGGACCGTGCGCATGCAGCGGGTTTCGGTAGTACCGATTCCGCATTTTCTGCCGTAGCTTCCGCTTCAGAACGTCGCGGCCGGCTCCGCCTCCGCAACCGGGCGGGGTGGTCGTGACAAGTTGGTATCAGAGCAGGTCGGGTCGGTGTGACCCAAGAGACAAGGTATGATCAGTTTTGGTATGGGTTTTGGGAGGCAAGTATACTAGTCCAGGAGTGGACTTTTGGAGCAAGTCATGCCAGTTCATGGAGAAGTTTCTGCGGGAGATGACTTCGAAGTGCAAGCCACCGTTCTACGTTCTATTCCGGGGCGGTTCTGTACGGAGTCTGGCCACCTCCTTATTTGAACCACTTTGGAATGTGTGTGGAGTAGCAGGCGGTTCTTTGAAGCATTCTGGAAAGTTTGGGGTAGCACTGTTGGATCGAGGTTTAGGTTTTGGGATTTTAGCGCAAAGCTCGAGTGCAGACTTCTGACATAATCCGGGTACCTTTATGTTTGTTGGGTGTTATATGATGTGATTCTGTGATATGAACATGATCTGATTCTGTGTTTAAGGTTTTGGATTTTGGTTTTGTGATTCTGGAAAGAATTTCTGCATCATGCATTGCATTACACTACAGAGCCTTAGAATACTGCTGCTAGCTTTTGGTAGAGAGAGAGAGAGTTAACTGTTTTGGATAATTGGTTATGGGATAAGTTGGTTTTGGTTTGGATTTTTGGATATGGTTATATCGGTATTTGGTTGGTTTGGTTTAAGGATTGGTTACCACACGCAGACAGCGTGATCGGGTACCGGAGAGTCGGGATCGGGATCCCACACCTCCGAGGTTCAGGAGTTGGGTTCAGCGTAACCCAGGGTCTGAACAACCACACACACCACCCCCGAGGTTTTCAGCAGCCACAGGGACCCCTCCCAATTTGGTATAGGTATTGGGATGGGTTGGCTGTTGAAGAATTTTGTGCACGTTGGTTGTCCTAATTGTAGCCTTACGGTTTCTGGAAAGGTGTTACCTCTTATGAGTTCTGATGGGTTGGATGCGGTAAGGAGCAGCATGGAGCTGCAGGTTCTGGAATGTGTTCCGAACGTGGACTTGGAGGAGGATCAGAGTGCGCAGAGCAAGCGTAGTGGGCCCAAGGTATATCGGTCTTTAAGAGATTCTGGAGCGAGTGGGCAGGTTGGCTTTACCCCCCGAGTATGTCTGTAACATACGATGTCTTCAAGGATGGCCCGTTGAAGGTCAGTTGGGTTTAGATTCGATGCTGTCTGGGGTTGTCAGGTAGAAATACCGGTAACTGACTCGGGGCGCAACAAGATGCACCCGGAGGGTTGGGACGCCGCTGAGAGGCTCTGGATGGTAGTCTAAACTACCACTCCCGCCGCACCAGTAACGGTGGTTCGATTATGCTTAGTAAAAGAGTATATATATTCTGGTTGGTAGCGACACCTGTATGGTTCAGGTTACTCTTGGAGGACCAAGAGTTCTAAGGGGGGGAGAATGTTACGGTCACCCCGAGCGGGTTGTGACCCGGGTGACCCGGGGCTCCGGTTTTGGCCTGCGGGTCATGTTTTTGGGCTGTCAGACGACTCCCGGGACTTATCTGAGCATTATTTTTGGAAATCCTTCGGGTTTTGAGGTCGTGTGGGTCCCCCGGACATTTCCGCCGAAAATATTTTTTCGGGGCCGAGACTTGTCTCGGGACGTACAGCGGGCTCGGTAGCGCTCCCGGGACCTCGGAATGAGAAACCGTTTGCATATTTGGAATCGTGGGAACGTCCTGCATCTTTTTACGGAGTATGTTTTTTGGGGCGGGACGTTCGGTCCCGGGCGACTCCCGGGGCTCGGGACGGGAATCCCGGGGCTCGGGATGGAAATTTTCCGACGGCTCAGGTGTAAGGTATGTTATATTTTAAGACGGATTTTATGGTATTATTTGTGGAATTTTGGCATGGCGGGATTTTGGTTCGGGCGGGCGCGTCGGGATTTGCTCGGGTTGGGGCCCGGTAGGACACTCTGGATGTAATTGAACATGTGAAAGATTAAATGTTTAAGATTCCGAGGGTTTGTTCATGTTCATTTGGATGTTGGTGACTGCGGTTGGGATTGCAACTTTTGGGAGGGACTAAGTGTAATTAGACTCATTAAAGTGGACAAAGAGGAAGAGAGAAGTCGGCTGCTAAGTGGAGATAAGGACACTTGTCCTATTTATGGTAAAAGATGGAAAAGAAAAGAAAAAAGAAAAGGAAAAAAAGAAAATATTTAAGGAAAGAAAGGGATTAAATTCTTCATTTTTCTTCTTCTTCTTCTTCTTAAACTTCATCCGCCATTCTTGCGCCTTCTCCAAGCTCCCAAGTGTTCTTCATTTTGGCAAGGAATCAACAAGGTTTTGGGTTCAATTAGTTGGTAAGCTTCTCTTCTTCATGATTCTAACAAGTTTGAAGCATGATTTTGGTTGAAAAGAGGGGTTTAAACCGAATTTGTGTTTGTTCTTGGCTACAAGTTGTGATGATCTTCTTGCTTCCATCTTGGAGTATGTTGTACTTGGTATGGAGAAGAGTAGGAATCAAGGTTTAATTGATGGAAGAACACCATGGTTAAGGAAACCTAATTTGCCGAATTTTATGGTGATTTTCTAAACTTGGTGTTTAGTTGGATTCTTGAATCATGCTTTGGATATGTTGTTCCTAGCATGATTCTAAGGCATTGTGTGGTTTCAATTTGATGGAAAACGTGTTGTGTAAAAAGCCCCAAATTGGGTGAATAGTGACAATTAGGGTTCATGGTTGATTTTGGGTGATTAAGGTGGAATTGGTTAGTAATCTTGCTTAAGAAGTGTAATTGGTGGTTAAAGTATGCAATTGGAACCTTAATTGGATTGAATTGGAAGTTTGGTGGAAATTTGGTAAAGGGCCGAATTTATGAGAAGGAACTTTCTCTATGTTGGGGTTTGATTTTGATTGATTTGGATGGTAAATTTATATGGGGTTGGATTCAGGTGCGGTATGTTGTTTGAAATGTCGTTTTATGGTAATAAATGTAAAAGTTACCTTTATGCGGGATTACGGGTAAAGTGTCTGGAATGAAGGGTTTAAAGGTTGGAATGTGTTTGTGGGTGTTTGAATAACAATGTTCTAGCTCGGTTCGTGAAACTGAGCTATCTATGGATTTTTGCCGGAAAGTGCGGGATTGTGCGGGGTTGGTTTCCGGGGTCTGTTTTGGTGAGTTCGACTCAATTGTGGTTGTTCAGCTTGTTTTGAATTGGTGGAGTAGTGCGGAACCTTAAAAGTCAAGTTGTCACATTTCGGGCCGGAGCCGGATTTCCCGGGGTTTGTGCTTTTACGAGGTAAGGGTTCAACTTCTCTCGTTATGCATTTGGGAGGATTTGCATGTATATCGGGTTTAGTTGAGGCGGGTTCCGGGTTGAGGACGGTGGTTCGGTGATCCGGGACCCGTCATATGGTAAGATGCATGTTTTGTTCTGTTTCAAGGCCCGGATGGTCTTCGAGGCCACGGGTTCTATTTCATTCGTATATCCGCGCTAGGTGCCGATATAACTGATTATAAGTTTTGGTATATTATATACTGTTTTGCATATTTGTGTCCGCATGCAGGGTGCCGACATTACTGGTATCTGCACCTGGAGTGCCGATACTTCTGTTCTGTGTTTCCGCACTGGAGGGTGCCGACACTTTATGTATATCCGCACCGGGAGTGCCGATATACCTTTGTGACCCTGCGACAGTTTGGGGCTCGCGACCCCGGCCGGTACCGTGCTTCTGTTCTGTATATTCTGACCTCTTAGAGAGGGCTGTCGTTTTGGGTCGTTCTGGCGGTTGGACCGCGTATGATGGGTTCCGGCTCACCTCTGACTCTGCATACATTTATATATATGTATATTTGTGTTTGTGTTTGTTCTGTTTTGCAGGTTCGGTTCAGCAGCACTTGTACAAACTGTATCTTACCTCAGCCCTTACTGGGTCCTCCCGAGGACTCACCCCTTATTGTTTACCACCTTTCAGGTTGATCTGACAAGCAGCCTGCGGACTAGGGATCCGCGGTGCTTTTGGTTGTTTGGGTTTTCAGGTATTGAAAGTTCCCTTGTGGAATTTCTGTTTTGTTCTGTTTTGGTTCTGTTCGGGTTAAGGGGTGATCCCGGTAGAGGTTTCTGATTTGGAATATCTGATTTCAATTCTGTTGGATTTACGGTTAACTAACTCTCCTCTCTTTGGTTGTGGTTTAGCAGCAGCAGTAGTACTACGTGCAGGAATCTTCTGAGCAAGAGGTTTTTCTGATTCCGCACCTAGGTATTCTAGGGTGTACTCTGGTGGCTCTGTAGGTGTAGTTGCATGCATGTTAGTACTCAGATCATGTTATGGTTTCTGTATACTCTGGGATATATTCTGATTCTGTATCTGTCTTCTGAGTCGAGGGCGGAGCCCCGACTTGCACATACTGGATATGTTATAGTATGGATTCTGTGTCCTGTTTGGTTCGAGTAATGAATGGGATTTCCATGAACTGCATGTTTGATTGTTAAGTTGTTTTGTATACTTGCCATGTATGTGTTCTGTAGGTTGCAGGTCGTAAACGACCATTACATTATTGAGGGCCGGGTCATGGGACCACTGCACGCAGCGGTTTTCGGTAGTACCGATTCTGCGCTTTCTGCCGTAGCTTCTGCTTCATAACGTCGCGGCCGGCTCCGCCTCCGCAACCGGGCGGGGTGGTCGTGACAGTAAACATATAAGGGTGAGTCTCGGGAGGACCCGGTAAGGGCTAAGGTAAGATACGGTTTGTACAAGTCTTCTTGAACCAACTCGCAAAAGCAGAACAAACACAAGCACAAATATATACATATATATATATGAATGTATGCAGAGTCAGAGGTGAGCCGGAACCCATCATACGCGGTCCAACCGCCAGAATGACCCAAAACGACAGCCCTCTCTAAGAGGTCGAATATCTGAGCGAGCGAAGCACGGTGCAGTGGGGTCGCGATCCCCAAACTGTCGTAGGGTCACAGTATACCTGCACTCCCGGTGCGTGTATACGTAAAGTGTCGGCACCCTCGGTGCGGACACACGAGCAGAATATCTGCACATGGCCGCCCGAGCGGGTTGCGGCCGGGTGACCGGGCTCGGTTTTAGCCTGCGGTCACGTTTTCGGCGTTCAGGCGGCTCCCGAGCCCTATCCGAGTATCATTTTGGCGAACCCCTCCGTATTTGAGGTCGTGTGGGTCCCCCGGACGTTTCCGCCGAAAATATTTTTCTGGCGCCGGGGGGTTGTCGGGGTCGCCTCGGGACATACAGCGGGCTCGGTAGCACTCTCGAGATCTCAGTTTGGGAAGCCGTTTGCAGTTTTGGAGTCGTGGAGACGTCCCGGAGGTGGTTGTGGAGTTTAATGTTTGGGACGGGACGTTCGGTTCCGGGCGACTCCGGGGCTCGGGGCGGGAATCCCGGGGCTCGGGATGGAAATTTTCTGACGGCCTTGGGGTAAGTTGTGTTTTAATTTAATATGGGATTTATGGGTATTTTTATAGAATTTTGGAGTGACGGAATTTCGGTTCAGGTTGACACGCTCGCACGTCGGGTTTTGGTTCGGGTTCAGCGAGCTCGGTAGGACACTCCGGAAAGGTAAATGAATTTCTGAAAAATGTTCTGTGAATGTTATAATATTCTGAGGGTTGTGTCCAAGTTTCGTTAATTTTGGAATTCGGTAATTATTTTTGGGCAAAAAGAATTGGAACTTTCGGAAAAATTGGGAGTTAATTTGCAAATGGGTGCAAAATTAATAATAGAGAGTATGGGCTGCAGCAGCTGATTAATTCGGCAGATTTTTGGGAAGGAGGAAGGGACACTTGGCCATTTTTAATTTAAGGAAGAGAAGTATGGGCTAAAAGTAGGGAAAATATATAAGGCTTAGTATTTGCATAAAATGAAACTTATTTCATTTCTTCTTCTTCTTCATCTTCTCCAAGCTCTGCCGCCACACTTCTTCTTCTTCAAGCTCCAAGTTCTTCATCTTTTCTTGCTGAAATTACAAGGATTTAAGCTCCTAAATTGGTAAGCTTCTCCCTTTCATCTTCTTTCCAAGTTGGAATCATGTTTAAGGTGGATAAAGAGAGACTTTCAAGTTAAGGGGTTTGTTCTTCACTACTTGCTAGAGTGATCCTCTCCCTCCCATCTTTTAGTATGTTGTTCTTGGGCTTGAGGGGAGTAGGAATCTATGGTTGAATGTTGGAAAAACTCCATGGAAGAGGGAACCCTAGTGGTGCCGATTTTAGGTGTGATTTTCCAAAATTGTGTGTGTTTGTCTTCTTGAATCATGCTTCAAGTATGTTGTTCCTAGCATGATTCTAAGACTATCTATGGTTTTAATTTGATGGAAAACAAGTTGAGGGGAAAGCCCTCTTTGGCCGAATTGTTAGTGAAGTAGTTTTGGTTATTTAGGTGAAATTGGTTAGTAATCTTGCTTAATAATTGCAATTGGTGATTAAAGAGTGCTAATGGAACTTTGTTTGGATTGAAATGGAAGTTGGGTGAGAAATCCCCATTAAGGCCGAATTATTCAAAATTGGGGTTTTGTTGTTTTGATGCAATTGGTTAGTAAGTTTGGTTAGGAAGTGAAATTGGTGATTAGTGGGATTAATTGGAAGCTTGAACGGTTTGAATTGGAAGTGTGGTGAAAAATTGGTTAAGGATCAAATTGTTGAAGTGATTCTTTTTCTATGTTGGTGGTGTGTGTTGATTGAATTGGATGCTAAATTGGTAATGTGGGTGGAAGTAGGTGCGTTATGGTGTTTGAAATACCATTTTCGGGTTAGAAATGAGAAAGTTAGTTTTATACGAGTTTACCGGGAAAAGTGTCTGGAATGCGGGTTTAAGGGTTGGAATATGTTTGTGGGAGTTGGAATAACAAGGTTCTAGCTCGGTTCGTAAACCGAGCTTTCTGTGGAATTTTTAGGGAAAGTGCGGGTTTGTGCGGAAATTGTTTTACGGGGTTTGTTTGGATGTGTTACGATCCAACTATGGTTGTGTGACTTGATTCTGCGTTGGTGGAGTAGCGCGGACCCGTAGGAGCCAAGTTGTGCATTTCGGGTCGGGAGTCGGGATTTTCCGAGTGTTGGGCTGCGGGGCAGCGTTTCTGAGGTAAGGGCTTAATTGGGTAAAATGTATGTTTGTTCTGCTCCGTATATGTTATCAGGTATGATACCTTTGTTGTATTCGTATATTTTATTATTATATGATCGATTACGTGACGAGACCCGTATGGTTGGAGAGACCACGGGTGCTTCTTGGTTACATTACTGCGTATCCGCACCGGGAGTGCCGATACGTTACGTGACCCTACGACGGTTTGGGGATCGCGACCCCCCGGTACCGTGCTATCTGCTCGCATTACGATCTGTATATTCGACCTCTGTTGAGGGCCGCCATGTAGTCGTTCGGGCGGTTGGACCGCATGCGTTGGTTTATGATTAACTATATGCTTTATGTTCGTATGTGCATTTATATGCTGTGTTATTCTGGTTTGCAGGTTCAGATAGTTGCCATGTGGGCAAACTGCACTTTTACCATAAGCCCTTACTGGGTCCTTTCGAGGACTCACCCTTTTATCTGTTTACCACTTTCAGGCCGTCACGACAAGCAACCGGCGGAGTAGAGGTTCGCGGTGCTTCTTTCATTTTGAGGTTGGGTTGCAGCAGTACCACGTGCGGAGGTCGCTTGATTCGCGCTAGGTATTTATAGGATTTTGATTACGGCTCTGTGAGCTGTAATCGCATGCATATAGTTCAGATCACGTAGTTGTAAATGTTTACAACTTGAGATATATTCTCGCTTCGTTGTCTTGAGTCGAGGCGGAGCCCGACTTGCCTATATTGGTAATCTTTGTTTAATTGTGTTGCCTGGTGATTTTTGTGTTTGTGGCAATGATATATGTTGGATAAACCATGAACGCATGTTTGGTAGTAGTTGGGTGGTTGCTCATGCTTGCCTTGTACGTTTTTTTAGGTTGCTAGTCGATACTCGTTTGTTACGTATTTGAGCTCGATGCTCATTGCCGCGTTTTCTGCCGTAATTCCTGTTTCCGACGTCGCGGCCGGCTCCGCCTCCGCAACCGGGCGGGGTGGCTGTGACAAGTTGGTATCAGAGCGGGTCGGGTCGAAGTGACCCAAGAGGTAAAGCATGGTTGGTTAAAGTATGGGTTGTGAAAGGCAAGTCATGATAGTTCATGGGTAAGCTTTACAAGTAATGACTTCGAAGGGCAAGCTACTGGTTTACACCTCATTCTGGAGTGGTTCGGTACGGAGCCTGATCAACTCCTTATTCGAACCATTTCGGAATGCGTGTGGAGCGGTGGCGGTTCTTTGGAGCATTATGGAAGGTGTGGGTGTTATATGAAGTGATTGCGTGATTATAAGCATGATCGATTCTATGTTAAGGTTTATTATTTAGTTTGGGATTACGAAAGGATCCTTGCATCATGCATTGCATTACACTACAGAGCCATAAAATGCTGCTGCTAGCTTTAGGAAGAGAAAGTTTATTATTGGGTTATATGGTTTTGGGTTGATCCATTTTCAGGTATGGCTAGAACGCGCCGCCAGCGTGAGCAAGAACAGGAGGGTCGGGACCGGGATCCCACACCTCCAAGGGTTAGAAGGCGGGTTCAGAGAAACCCGGGATCTGAGCGGTCACACACACCCCGAGTGATCAGCGATCGAGGGACCCGCTCACGATATACTACAGGTGTTGGGTCAGTTCGGCGATTCATCGAGTACCGTAGTACCAGCCCAGTGGATTCGAGGGGCGGCGGGCACGGGGAGGCCGGACAGGCCACGGCGGAGACAGCTGGTACAGGAGGTGGGCAGCAGCCACCTCGGTGCGCGAGATCAGCAGGTAGTGGTTACGAGGAGGGAGATCTGCGCAGTGCTGAGAGTTCTCGTCGGTCCCACCACCGACGGAAGAGCTGAGACGCCAGTCTGATGAGATCAGACTTGGAGCGGTTTCAGCGTTTGATCCCCCCGAGGTTCAACGGCCGTGGAGGACCTGAGGCAGGCGAGGCATGGTTTGCGGGAGTTGACAAGCTCCTTGGGAGGTTACACCTTCCGTCTGAGGTGAGAGTCTCGTTGGCTACATTCAATCTGCAGGACAGTGCAGATCATTGTTGGAGGAGCCTCCAGGGCCGTCTGAGAGCCGAGGCAGCACGTGATGGGGGGCAGGATTCGGACTTGACTTGGGAGCGGTTGCCTACTACTTCCATCAGCGATACATTGGGGATGCCGTCGGGGACCTCCGTCGAGCACGATTTGATGACTGGAGCGGGGCACGGGACCGTTAGTGAGTACTGGCGGGAGTTTGACCGATTGGTCCGCTATGTGCCGCAGATTATGGCATGGAGCAGGAGAAGGCTAAGCGGTTCATTCGCCGCTTGCGTCCCGAGTATCGGTGGGCTTTGAGACCTCTCGGACATCACTTCTTACCATGAGGCATGCGAAGGCCCAACTCCTCGAGCGGGGAGGAGGTTGAGAGTCGGTACCTACCGCACCGACCCGGTGATAGAGGAGGGCTTCGCACGGCGAGGTTCAGGCGAGGTCTTCGGGGAGGTCGGGTAGGTGCAGGCGAGCGGCGAGGGGCAGCGGGACTACGCCCGGCATCCCGACTTGTGCGAGTTGTGGCGGGCAGCACCAGGCCGGCCATGTTACAGCGATCGGGGCGAGTGTCTGCGATGTGGGTCTAGCGATCATTGGATTCGTGATTGTCCTCGACGCTGGGACAGGGTCAGCAGTGCTACACGTCCACAGCCTCGGTTTCAGCCTAACGCACCCCGGGGGCGCGGTTCACAGCGGGGCGGACCGAGGCCACCACAGCAGCCGAGACGACCGTTTCAGCCACCTCCTCCGCCACAGCAGCCTGGAGTAGGACGTGTATTCCAGGTGGAGCGGGGTGAGACATCGCAGCGTAAGCCTCCACCACGGCAGCCGGAGCGGGACTGGTGTTTTAGATCGAGCGGGAGAGACTTCGCAGCGTGGGCGCCCAAGGTACTTTACTTCGAGCGATACTCCTGTTCGTGCATTATTTGACACTTGGCGTCTGTTTGATTGTGGCACAAAAGTGTGTCGAGTCTCTCCACGACTACCGGTGGACTTCCGAGCGTCTTCATGGTGAAGGCGGTGGGAGTCGGCCGCTTTCAATGAGATGGTGCGGGACTGCGTGCTATCCATTGGCGATCACCGGATTATGTCGGATCTGTGGTGTTGAACACACCGAAGTATGGCGTTATTCTTGGGATGGATTGGCTGTCCAAGAATTCCGTGCATATTATTTGTGCCAACCGTAGTGTTACGGTTTACGGAGAGGTGTTACCCTCTCGAGTTCGAGATGGGGACGAAGGCGGTCGGGACCGACATGGAGCTGCAGTTACGGATCAGGTCCCGATAGTGGATTCGGAGGAGTACTACGGTCTGAACACGTCGATACTCGGTTGGAGCTGGATAAGATTCCAGCTTGTCCGAGATTTTCCGCAGTATTTCGGAGGACTTGCCGGGATGCCCCAGGCGGGAGATCACGTTTGAGATCCGATTGCGGCTGGTTCTACTCCCATTTCCATTCCACCTTATCGGATGCCGATAGTGGAAATGGTGGAGCTGAAGAAGCGATTAGAGGAACTGCAGGAGAAGGGCTTCATCCGTCCGAGCACTTCACCATGGGGTGCTCGATTCTATTCGTGAAGAAGAAGGATGGGTCACTCAGGTTGTGTATAGATTACAGACGGTTGAACGCCATCACCATCAAGAACAAGTACCCATTGCCGAGGATCGACGATCTCTTTGATCAACTGAGAGGCGCGAAGATCTTTTCGAAGATCGATCTGCGATCGTCGTACTTACACTAGCGATAGAAGGACTAGGACATTCCGAATACAGATTTCCGTAAGCGGTATGGGCACTATTATTATACACTGATGCCGATTGGTTTGACTAATGCACCGGCTGCGTTTATGGATATGATGAGCGAGTGTTCGGCCGTATCTGGACTCATTTGTGGTAGTGTTCATCGATGACATTCTGATTTACTCTCGGGATGAGGATTTACAGGAGCATCGAGGATTGCAGACACTTTGGGAACACCGACTTTACGCTAAGTTCTCAAAGTGTTACTTCTCGATCAGAGAGGTGTCTTTTCTGGGGCATATCAACGGTGAGCACGGTTTGGCAGAGGATCCCGAGAAAGTTAAGGCGGATGCAGAGTGGAAGCGGCCAACCTCGTTGCGGGAGATCGGGGAGTTTTACGGGGTTAGCGAGGCTACTACCGACGGTTTGTGCGAGTTTTCCGTTTTGGCTTCCCACTCACGCAGATTAACCAAGAAGGGGCAGCCATTTGTGTGGTCGAGAAGTGTGGCGGAACTTTCGGGAGGCTGACGGCAGTGACCAACGCACCGATCTTGGTCCTACCCGACCGAGTCTACCTTATGTGATCTACACGGATGCATCTAGGTGCAGGTTGGGATGTGTTTTGATGCGGGGCGGAACGTGATAGCTTATGGGTCGCGGCGGCTTCGACCGCATGAGCGAGAACTATCCTACGCATGATCTTGAGTTGGCTGCGGTGATCTATGCGGCCCGAAGCAATGGAGGCACTACCTCTTTGGGCAGCAAATATCAGATTTTCACAGATCATAGGAGTCTGAAATATCTGTTCACTCGAAGGAGTTGAACATGAGGCAGCGCAGTGGCTCGAGTACATTAAGGACTACGATTGCACCATCGAGTACACCGAGGGCAAAGGTAATCTGATGGCCGATGCTCTGAGTAGGAAGTACACTGGGGTTGTCGAGGAGGCGAGGCGAGGATCGGACCGAGGAGAATGATCTAGTGTGCTGTGGCACCGGTGGGAGCACTTGGGAGCGAGGCTCAGTATACACTTTGACCATTCATTCGGAGTGGTTGGGACAGAGTGCGAGAGGCACGGGAGAGGATCGAGCTGAAGAAGCGTCCGGAGAGGACAAAGGGGCTTGCTACCGGCATTTGATGCAGGCAGGGGCTCTGTACTTGAGAGATCGGTTGTATGTGCCGAGGATCGAGCACTACGGGATGAAATTGAGCGGAGGCACATTGAGTCGATTGAGCATTCATCCCGGTAGCGAGAAGATGTATCAGACTTGCGTACCCATTTCGGTGGCCGGGTATGCGGAGACACATTGCCACACATGTGTCTAAGTGTGCCACTTGTCGGCGGGTGAAGGTGGAGCATCGAAACCGGCGAGGGCGTTACAGACTTTGCCCATTCCGGTCGGGAAGTGGGGCAACATCACGATGGATTTTCTGATTGCACTACCCCTGACCCGGTCTCACCACGATGCCATCTGGGTTATCGTGGACCGTTTGACGAAGACTGCTAACTTTCTGGCAATTCGGACGACAGACTCTCTGGAGAAGCTTGCCCATCTGTACATCAGAGATTGTGCGGTTACATGGAGTACCGAGACTCCATTGTGTCGATCGGGATCGCGTTTTACCGCACATTTCGGGGCGCCTTTCATAAGGCACTTGGGCACGCGACTCCATCCGAGTACAGACTTACCATCCCCAAACCGACGGTCGATCGGGCGGGTGATTCAGTCTGGAGGATATCTTTGCGGAGGCTGTACCTTGGATTTCGGAGGATTGGGACAAGCGATTGCCGTTGGTAGAATTTTCATATAATAACAGATATCAGTACCATCGGCATGGCACCGTTTGAGGCGTATGATGGACGACGGTGCATGACACCGCCTTTGTTGACCGAGGCGTCGCGAGATTGGCTGGGTCCCGAGCTCATTGAGAGACCACCGCAAAAATCAAGTTGATTCAGCGCGGTTGAAGACCATGACGACCGCACCACCTCATATGCGAGCAGCGACGCAGAGACTTGGAGTTTGAGGTGGGCGGCGAGGTTTGGGCGAAGGTGGCGCCGATTCGGGGGACAGTCGGGTCGGCAGACGGCTAAGTTAGCCACAAGGTATATCGGACCGTCACGAGATTACGGAGCGGATAGGCAGGTTGGCCTACTGAGTTGGCTCTACCTCCGAGCATGTCTGCGGTGCACAACGCGTTTTCACGTCGGTATGTTGAAGAAGTGCATCCTGGATCTGTGCGACGATTCCGGTGGAGGAGGTTCATTTGGAGCACGATTTGTCGTATCGGGAGTACCGATTGCCTTTACGGGACGCGATACTCGGAAACTCGGGCAAGTTGATTCCCATGGTCAAGGTTCGGTGGTCACATCATACGGACCGGGAAGCGACTTGGGAAAGCCGAGCGAGGACATCGAGAGCGATACCCCGAGCGATATCGGCGTTTGATGCCCCTCTTGGAGGACCAAGAGTCCTAAGGGGAGGATGTTACGGTCGCCCGGCGGGTTGCGGCCGGGTGACCGAGGATCCGGTTTTAGCTGCGGTCACGTTTTCGGCGTTGACGGCTCCCGAGCCCTATCCGAGTATCATTTTGGCGAACCCTTCCGTATTTGAGGTCGTGTGGGTCCCCCGGAAGTTTCCGCCGAAAATATTTTTCTGGCTCCGGGGGGGTTGTCGGGGTCGCCTCGGGACGTACAGCGGGCTCGGTAGCACTCTCGAGATCTCAGTTTGGGAAGCCGTTTGCAGTTTTGGAGTCGTGGAGACGTCCCGGAGGTGGTTGTGGAGTTTAATGTTTGGGACGGGACGTTCGGTTCCGGGCGACTCCCGGGGCTCGGGATGGAAATTTTCTGACGGCCTTGGGGTAAGTTGTGTTTTAATTTAATATGGAATTTATGGGTATTTTTATAGAATTTTGGAGTGACGGAATTTCGGTTCAGGTTGACACGCTCGCACGTCGGGTTTTGGTTCGGGTTCAGCGAGCTCGGTAGGACACTCCGGAAAGGTAAATGAATTTCTGAAAAATGTTCTGTGAATGTTATAATATTCTGAGGGTTGTGTCCAAGTTTCGTTAATTTTGGAATTCGGTAATTATTTTTGGGCAAAAAGAATTGGAACTTTCGGAAAAATTGGGAGTTAATTTGCAAATGGGTGCAAAATTAATAATAGAGAGTATGGGCTGCAGCAGCTGATTAATTCGGCAGATTTTTGGGAAGGAGGAAGGGACACTTGGCCATTTTTAATTTAAGGAAGAGAAGTATGGGCTAAAAGTAGGAAAATATATAAGGCTTAGTATTTGCATAAAATGAAACTTATTTCATTTCTTCTTCTTCTTCATCTTCTCCAAGCTCTGCCGCCACACTTCTTCTTCTTCAAGCTCCAAGTTCTTCATCTTTTCTTGCTGAAATTACAAGGATTCAAGCTCCTAAATTGGTAAGCTTCTCCCTTTCATCTTCTTTCCAAGTTGGAATCATGTTTAAGGTGGATAAAGAGAGACTTTCAAGTTAAGGGGTTGGTTCTTCACTACTTGCTAGAGTGATCCTCTCCCTCCCATCTTTTAGTATGTTGTTCTTGGGCTTGAGGAGTAGGAATCTATGGTTGAATGTTGGAAAAACTCAATGGAAGAGGGAACCCTAGTGAGGCCGAATTGTTGGTGATTTTTCCAAAATTGTGTGTGTTTGTCTTCTTGAATCATGCTTCAAGTATGTTGTTCCTAGCATGATTCTAAGACTATCTATGGTTTTAATTTGATGGAAAACAAGTTGAGGGAAAAAGCCCTCTTTGGCCGAATTGTTAGTGAAGTAGTTTTGGTTATTTAGGTGAAATTGGTTAGTAATCTTGCTTAATAATTGCAATTGGTGATTAAAGAGTGCTAATGGAACTTTGTTTGGATTGAAATGGAAGTTGGGTGAGAAATCCCCATTAAGGCCGAATTATTCAAAATTGGGGTTTTGTTGTTTTGATGCAATTGGTTAGTAAGTTTGGTTAGGAAGTGAAATTGGTGATTAGTGGGATTAATTGGAAGCTTGAACGGTTTGAATTGGAAGTGTGGTGAAAAATTGGTTAAGGATCAAATTGTTGAAGTGATTCTTTTTCTATGTTGGTGGTGTGTGTTGATTGAATTGGATGCTAAATTGGTAATGTGGGTGGAAGTAGGTGCGTTATGGTGTTTGAAATACCATTTTCGGGTTAGAAATGAGAAAGTTAGTTTTATACGAGTTTACCTGGGAAAAGTGTCTGGAATGCGGGTTTAAGGGTTGGAATATGTTTGTGGGAGTTGGAATAACAAGGTTCTAGCTCGGTTCGTAAAACCGAGCTTTACGTGGAATTTTCCGGAAAGTGCGGGTTTGTGCGGAAATTGTTTTTCGGGGTTTGTTTGGATGTGTTGATCCAACTATGGTTGTACTGACTTGATTCTGCGTTGGTGGAGTAGCGCGGACCCGTAGGAGCCAAGTTGTGCATTTCGGGTCGGGAGTCGGGATCTTCCGAGTGTTGGGCTGCGGGGCAGCGTTTCTGAGGTAAGGGCTTAATTGGGTAAAATGTATGTTTGTTCTGCTCCGTATATGTTATCAGGTATGATACCTTTGTTGTATTCGTATATTTTATTATTATATGATCTGATTCTGTGACGAGACCCGTATGGTTGGAGAGACCACGGGTGCTCCTTGGTTCTGTTCTGCGTATCCGCACCGGAGTGCCGATACTTCGTTACGTGACCTACGGCGGTTTGGGGATCGCGACCCGGCCGATACCGTGCTATACATTACATTACGATCTGTATATTCTGACCTCTGTTGAGGGCTGTCGTAGCGGGTCGTTCTGGCGGTTGGACCGCATGCGTTGGTTTATGATTCACTATATGCTTTATGTTCGTATGTGCATGTATATGCTGTGTTATTCTGTTTTGCAGGTTCAGATCGTTGCCCTGTGGGCAAACTGCACTTTTACCTTAAGCCCTTACTGGGTCCTTTCGAGGACTCACCCTTTTATTTGTTTACCACTTTCAGGCCGTCACGACAAGCAACCGGCGGAGTAGAGGTTCCGCGGTGCTTCTTTCATTTGAGGTTGGGTTGCGCAGCGGTACCACGTGCGGAGGTCGCTTGATTCCGCGCTAGGTATTTATAGGATTTTGATTCGGCTCTGTGCTGTAGCTGGATGCATATAGTTCAGATCACGTAGTTGTAAATGTTTACAACTTGAGATATATTCTGCTTCGTTGTCTTCGAGTCGGCGGAGCCCCAACTTGCCTATATTGGAAATGCTGTCTAATTGTGGTGCCTGGTGATTTTGGGTTTGTGGCAATGATAGAGGTTGGATAAACCATGAACTGCAGGTGTGGTAGAAGTTGGGTGGTTGCGCATGCTTGCCTTGTACGAGTTTTAGGTTGCTAGTCGATACTCGTTTGTTACGTATTTGAGCTCGATGCTCGCCGCGCGTTTTCCGCCGTAATTCCTGTTTCCGACGTCGCGGCCGGCTCCGCCTCCGCAACCGGGCGGGGTGGCTGTGACATGCACTCCTTGTACGGATACAAATAGAATGTCGGCACCGTCAGTGCAGACACTGCAGAACAGAACCAAGGAGCACCCGTGGCCTCTAAGACCATCCGGGTCTCGTCACAGAACAAAACATATCATAATAATAATGCATATGCAAAACATAATAGAATATATACCAAAATGGCATAAGTAGAAATATCGGCGCCTAGCACGGATATACAGAACAGAATACCAACCCATGGCCTCCAGGACCATCCGGCCTTAAAACAGAACAAATACAAACATGCATCTTACCATATGACAGGTCCCGGGATCACCGAACTACCGTCCTCAACCTGGGAACCCGCCTCAACTAAACCCGTATACATAAAGTCCTATACCAGTGATAAAGCTAATTTTGTCTATATATTTCTATATTTATTTTCCCTATTTATTATTGGATTGATATTACAATGATTGGATTTTACTCTTTATTATTTTCAGGTCTCTAAATTGGACAAAGAAGAATTTTGGATAGGAATGCAAATCTACATCATTTTTTGGACTAAGGAGCAAAAGGTGTCCATTGTAAGGAAGAATTGGTTGACAAGAAGACACAGACGAAGGATCTAATTGAGAACAAGTGGAAACTAATCCTAATTTTATTAGGAATTCTCTCCTTTTCTCTAGGGTTAGAACTATTTTACTAGTATAAGTACTAATAGTTTCAGCCAAGTAAAGGGCCTCTTTCATACGTACAAACTAGGTACGTTGAAAATAGAAGCCACAAAAGCGGCAGTAGTTTAATTCTCTCTTTCAATTGGTAAACTCTTTCATAATAATTTTCTTTTGTTGATTAAAGCCATGTGTGGCTAATTTAATCTCTTCTAGCCAAGATTATCAAGGGTTGATTCATGATTAAATTGTGAGAATTTTGTTCTTAATATTTTCTTTCAAATATTTGAGTATTCTCGCTTTTCTTGAGATTCTGTTTGATTAATGCATTGACGTCATGTTTTGATTGAATGGAATCGCTTTTGGATCAGTAAATTCGTTTTGTTTATTTGATTCAATAAAAAGGCAAATTGACACACTTGATGCAATGTATCGTCGTGGTGATTGTTGATGGGAATATTTGATCCACTCTAAATAATCGAGCTTGTGTATTATTGGGTGTAATTGGTCACTTTCCTAGTTCTTAATGTTATTTTCAATTTAAATCCTAAGAGCTTGTTTAGGGTTAATTGTGAAATAAAGTTTAATTGGAGAGCTTGTTCCTTTTAAATACAACCTAAGGGAGGGTAGAGTATTAGAGCTTGTTAATATTCATAACCAATTTATTTGAAGAGAAAATTTACATCTTTTGACATTCAAGGATCAATTTACATGAATCAATACTAAGATATATCTTGGCTGGAATTTTGCTCATTGATATTTTTCTTACTAGACTTGTTGCTATTTCTTTTCTTGTAACATCTTAGTTTAATTCACAAACAAATCCCCCAATTTTATTTTTCTTGTTTAAAATTCAGATTTGATAATTCAGCTAGTCCCTGTGGAGTACGACCTTACTCACCACTGTCTACAAGTAATTGTTTTGCAGGAGTAGGAATTTATTTTTGGCGGATTCGACACCCACCAACCAGTATGTATAACGAGAGAAGTTGAACCCTTACCTCGAAACACTGCCCCGCAGCACAATTCCCGGGAAATCCCGGCTCCCGGCCCGAAATGTAGCAACTTGCCTTTTAAGATCCAACGCAACTCCACCAACGCAGAAACAAGCTGAACAACCACAACCAAGTTAGAACTCACCAAAACAAACCCCCAGAAACCAAACCCGCACAACCCCGCACTTTCCCGCAAAAATCCACAGAATGCTCGGTTTCCCGAACCGAGCTAGAACATTGTTATTCACACACCCACAAACATTTTCCAACCTTTAAATCCACATTCCAGACACTTTTACCCTTAATCCCGCATAAAGGTAACTTTTCCATTTCTTACCCGAAACCAACGTTTCAAACACCATACCGCACCTAAATCCAACCCCGATACCAATTTACCATCCAATTCATCCATAACACAACCCAAACATAGATAAAGTTTCCATTTTCAATTTCGGCCCTTTACCACTTTTCCACCAAACTTCCAATTCAATCCAATTAAGGTTCCAATTGCATACTTTAACCACCAATTACACTTCTTAAGCTTGATTACTATCCAATTTCACCTAAATCACCACAATTCAACATGAACCCAAATTGCACTATTCACCCAATTTGGGGCTTTTCTACTCAACCAATTTTCCACCAAATTGAAACCATAGAAAGCCTTAGAATCATGCTAGGAACCACATATCCAAAGCATGATCCAAGAACACAACAAATGATCAACTTTAGAAACAACCCTAATTTTTGCCAAAATATGTTTCTATCCTCCATGATGTTTTTCCAACTTCTAATCATAGATTCCTACTCCTCTCTCTCTCAGGAACAACATACTAAAAGATGGAAGCAAGAGAATCATCCAAACACATAGCAAAGAACAAACACAAAATCCTCTCTAAACCCATTTTCCACCAAAACCTAGGCTTCCAACTTGCAAAGAGAAGAAGAGAAGAAGCTTACCATTGATTTGCACCCAAAACCTTGTTGAATCCTTGCCAAAAATGAAAAACACCATGGAGAGCTTGAGAGAAGAAGAATGGCGGATGAAGATGCTAGGAAGGAAGAAGAAGAAGAAAATGAAGAAAATATGATTTTTCTTTCCCTTTATATATTTTCCTTTCTTTTCTTTTCTTTTTTCTTCCTTTTTCCACAAATGGGACAAGTGTCCCTTATTCTTCCCATTTCATTTCAGCCGACCTTCCTCTTCCTTTCCAAATATTGCTGACTTTTGGGTTAATTGCAACTTAGTCCCTCAACTTTTCAAAAAAGTTACAATTTCGTCCAACCAAAGTTTTCAACCTCCAATTTGAACGAAACCTGAACACAACCCTCGGGATATCATATCACACCCAAATCCTGTTTCACATGTCCAATTACAAATCTAGAGTGTCCTACCGTACCCGCTGAACCCGATCAAATCCCGACGTACACGTGTGTCGACCTGAGCCAAAATCCCGTCATGCCAAAATTCCACAAATATTACCATAAAATCCGTCTTAAAATATAACATACTTTACACACAATCCGTCGGAAAATTTCCATCCCGAGCCCCGGGATTCCCGTCCCGAGTCCCGGGAGTCGCCTGGGACCGAACGTCCCCACCCAAAAATTATACTTCGAAAAACAATCCGGGACGTTCCCACGATTCCAAATATGCAGACGGTTTCCTTTTCGAAGGTTCCGGGAGTGCTACCGAGCCCGTTGTACGTCCCGAGACAAGTCCTGGCCTCGGAAAAATATTTTCGGCGGAAATGTCTGGGGGACCTACACGACCTCAAAACCCGAAGGATTCCCAGAAATAATACTCAGATAAGTCTCGGGAGCCGTTTAACCGCCCAAAACACGACCCGCAGGCCAAAACCGGAGCCCCGGGTCACCCGGGTCACAACCCGCTCGGGGTGACCGTAACATTCTCCCCCCCTTAGAACTCTTGGTCCTCCAAGAGTACACCTGAACCATACGGGTATCGCTACCAAACAGAATATATATTCTTTCCCTTAACTCAGCATAATCGAACCACCGTCCTGGTGCGGCGGGAGTGGTAGTTTAGACTACCATCCTGAGCCTCTCAGCGGCGTCTCAACCCTCAGGGTGCATCTCGTTACGCCCCGAGTCAGTTGCCGGTATTTCTACCTGGCAACCCCAGACAGTACCAAATCCATACCTAACTGACCCTCTATAGGTCATCCTGGAAGACATCCTGTATAACAGACATAGTCGGGGGGTAAAGCCAATCTGCCTACTCGCTCCAGAATCTCATAAAGACCGATATACCTTGGGCCCACTACGCTTGCTCTGCGCACTCTGATCCTCCTCCAAGTCCACGATCGGAACACATTCCAGAACCTGCAGCTCCATGCTGCTCCTTACCGCCTCCAACCCATCAGAACTCATGAAAGGTAACACCTTTCCAGAAACCGTAAGGCTACGGTTAGCACAACCAATGTGCACAAAATTCTTGAACAGCCAACCCATCCCAATACCTATACCAAATTGGGAGGGGGTTCTTGTGACTGTTGAGAACTTGGGGGTGGTGAGTGTGGTTGTTCAGACCCTGGGTTATGCTGAACCCATCTCCAAAACCTCGGAGGTGTGGGATCCCGATCCCGACTCTCCGGTACCCAATCACGCTGTCTGCGTGTGGTAACCAATCCTTAAACCAAACCAACCAAATACCGATATAACCATATCCAAAAATCCAAACCAAAACAAACTTATCCCATAACCAATTATCCAAAACAGTTAACTCTCTCTCTCTACCAAAAGCTAGCAGCAGTATTCTAAGGCTCTGTAGTGTAATGCAATGCATGATGCAGAAATTCATCTCAGAATCACAAAACCAAAATCCAAAACCTTAAACACAGAAGCAGATCATGTTCATAACACAGAATCACATCATATACCAATCAACAAAACAAAGGTACCCGGATTATGTCAGAAGTCTGCACTCGAGCTTTGCGCTTCACTACGCGCACTGATGTCCAAAATCCCAAAACTTGCCGGAGTACCTCAAACCTTAACAAAATGCTTCAAAGAACCGTCCGCTGCTCCACACCCATTCCAAAGTGGTTCAAATAAGGAGGTGGCCAGATTCCGTACCGAACCGCCCTAGAATAGTACACAGAACAGCAGCCCGCACTTCGAAGTCATCTCCCGCAGACACTTATCCATGAACTAGCATGACTTACTCCAAAAGTCCACTCCTGGACTTGTATACTTGCCTTCAGAAACCCATACTGAAACTGATCATACCTTGTCTCTCGGGTCACACCGACCCAACCTGCTCTGATACCAACTTGTCACAGCCACCCCGCCGGTTGCGGAGATGGGGCCGACCGCGACGTTCGGAACTAGAACCTATGGCGGAAAACGCGGTGGCGGAGCATTTTGCTCAAATAGCAGATTAGTCAGGACTCGACATGCAACCTACCAAAACTCATACATGGCAAGTATACAAGTAACTCAGCAATTACCAAATGTGTAGTTCATGGAATATCAAACCGCACGTAGTACCGCTTCGCTGAGAACCCAAAATGTCAGGAAGCACCGCGGATCTCTAAACCGCTGGTTGCTTGTCAGTCCGACCTAAAAGGTGGTAAACATATAAGGGGTGAGTCCTCGGGAGGACCCAGTTAGGGCTGAGGTAAGATACAGTTTGTACAAGTGCTGCTGAACCGAACCTGCAAAACAGAACAAACACAAGCACAAATATATACATATATATGAATGTATGTAGAGTCAGAGGTGAGCCGGAACCCATCATACGCGGTCCAACCGCCAGAATGACCCAAAACGACAGCCCTCTCTAAGAGGTCAGAATATACAGACCCGAACCGAAGCACGGTACCGGCTGGGGTCGCGATCCCCAAACTGTCGTAGGGTCACAGAAGTATACCTGCACTCCCGGTGCGTGTATACGTAAAGTGTCGGCACCCTCCAGTGCGGACACACAGACCAGAATATCGGCACTCCCAGTGCGGATACAAATATAATGTCGGCACTCTCAGTGCGACAACCGCAGAACAGAACCAAGGAGCACCCGTGGCCTCTAAGACCAACCGGGTCTCGTCAGAGAACAGAACATATCATAATAATAATGCATATGCAAAACATAATAGAATATATACCAAAATGGCATAAGTAGAAATATCGGCGCCTAGCGCGGATATACAGAACAGAATACCAACCCGTGGCCTCCAAGACCATCCATTCCGTTAGAAACAAAACCGTGAGGGAGAAATGGCTGGGCCGTAACCCCAAAGCGGACAATATCTTGGCACTGTATACGGTCTGTAACAATTGGTATCAGAGCCAGGTTGTACAGTGCACAATTGTTACAGACCGTGTACAGTGCCAAGATTTTGTCCGCTTTGGGGTTACGGCCCAGCCTTTTCCTCCTCACGGTTTTGTTTCTAACGAATGGATACCAAGAACAGAATACCAACCCGTGGCCTCCAAGACCATCCATTCCGTTAGAAACAAAACCGTGAGGGAGAAATGGCTGGGCCGTAACCCCAAAGCGGACAATATCTTGGCACTGTATACGGTCTGTAACAATTGGTATCAGAGCCAGGTTGTACAGTGCACAATTGTTACAGACCGTGTACAGTGCCAAGATTTTGTCCGCTTTGGGGTTACGGCCCAGCCTTTTCCTCCTCACGGTTTTGTTTCTAACGGAATGGATGGTCTTGGGGTTACGGCCCAGCCTTTTCCCCTCAATCCAACATCCGTTAAAAGGCCTCTTGAAGGGAAGGAGGGTGATGTACATTATATACACCATAATCCCCCTTTAAACCTTCCATGTGGGATGTAACATCCACCCCCCAGGGAGCCTGGCGTCCTCGCTGGCACATGTGCACTGTACTACCTGGGCTCTGATACCAATTGTTACACCTTTTCCCCCTCAATCCAACATCCGTTAAAAGGCCTCTTGAAGGGAAGGAGGGTGATGTACATTATATACACCATAATCCCCCTTTAAACCTTCCATGTGGGATGTAACATCCACCCCCCCCAGGGAGCCCAGCGTCCTCGCTGGCACATGTGCACTGTACTACCTGGGCTCTGATACCAATTGTTACAGACCGTGTACCATGTACAGAAAGGGGGTAAGTCCTCTTTTGAGAACTTAGTAAGGGCTCGGGGATAGGCATAGTTTATCTTTACGTAACAACCTGCAAAAAAAAGACAAAGAAAATGCACACAAGCAGCAGATAACTAACATATGCTCAATCAATGCAAAACAAACATATGCAATGCACAAACGCAGAGTCGTTAGTATAGAAAACAGAGACGCTCCGAAACGGTAGTCCATTCTGGCCCAGCCACGTAATGAACTACCGCAGACTCATGAGATTGGTACTAGCTTGAGGTAGCTAACCCCATCAGAACACCTCCCCCGTAGGAGTTGAATCAGAACACCACCCCCGAAGGAGTTGAATCAGAACACCACCCCATAGGAGTTGAATCAGAACATCAGCATCTTCAAACCAATGCCTATCCCGACTGACCAAGTTTGGGTATCCTCGGGCCACCCTCAATCCAAACTTAGACTCGGTACACCCAGACACGCATTTCATAAAATAATCTGAAATGCATAATCAAGAGCAATACTGAAACCCTTACCGCACTATTACCGACTGCAGAAGAAACCAGGTAAAATCCCGACGCTCGGCCCGAAACGCGGTAGTGTGACTTCCGAAGTCCCGCACTACTCCACAACTGTTAACTCAAGCTGAACAACCATATACAAGTCAGAAATCACCAATCCAGACCCCCGAAATCTAATCCCGCACTTTCCCGCAAAATTTCACAGAAAGCTCGGTTTCTCAAACCGAGCTAGAACATTGTTATCCAAACACCCACAAACACAACCAAACCTTTAAATCCCACTTTCCAGACATTTTACCCGTAAACAAGCAAGTAGGTCGGTATTGTTCCTAATACCCGAAAACGATGTTCCGAACATCGTAACTAACCTACTTCCATCCCCGATACCAAAACACTATCCAAACCAATACAATTACACCACAAACATACACAAAATCCCTCCTTAACATTTCGGCCTTAACCCCAATTTTCAACCAAACTTCAATTCAATCCAATCAAGGTTCCAATTACATGCATAAACCACCAATTTCACAACATAAGCATGCTTACTAACCAATCTCACCTTAATCACCCAAAATCAACCACAAACCCTAACCATCAAATTCGGCCATTTGGGGGATTTTCACCCAACATGTTTTCCTTCAAATTGAATCCATACAACACCTTAGAATCATGCTAGGAACAACATATCCAAAACATGATTCAAGAACACAACTAAACACCAAGTTTAGAATTTCATCATAAATTCGGCCATTTTAGGGTTTCTTAACCATGGTGTTCTTCCACAATCTAAACCTTGAATCCTACTCTTCTCCATACCAAGAACAACATACTTAAACATGGAATCAAGAAGATCATCACAACTAGTAGCAAGGAGTAACCTCAAATCGGATTCTAAACCCATTCTTCATCCACAAATCATGCTTCAATCTTACTAAACCTTGAAGAGAAGAAGCTTACCAATAATTTGAACCCAAAACCTTGATGATTCCTTTCCAAAAAGAAGAACTCAAGAGAGCATGGTGAAGAGCCAAAAATGGCGGATGACAAGGGAAGAAGAAGAAGAAGAAATAAGCCAAATACCCTTTTCAACATAAAAGGCTTCCCTTTTAATACTTATGAAGTGGTGAGTCATGGGACACTTGTCCCATGCACCTTAGTCACAATCATGACTCACCCCTTAGCCACAAAAATATGAAATGGCTTAGTGTTGGCGCACAAATCCCGTGCCAACTCCAACCGAGTAATTCCCGACGTATGTGCGTCTAAACCCGAACCAAAATCCCGCCATCCAAAAATTCCTCGGTTATTACCATAAAATCCGTCTCGAGCCATAACATACTTCACACCAAAGCCGTCGCAAAATTTTCATCCCGAGCCCCGGGAGTCGCCCGGGACCGAACGTCCCGCCCCAAAAAAATATACTCCGTAAAAAGATGCGGGACGTTCCCACGATTCCAAATATGCAAACGGTTTCCTTTTCCGAGGTCCCGGGAGCGCTACCGACCCCGCTGTACGTCCCGAGACAAGTTCCGGCCCCAGAAAAATATTTTCGGCGGAAATGTCCGGATGACCCGTGTGACCTCAATACCAGAAGGATTCCCAAATATAATACCCAGATAAGACTCGGGAGCTGTCTGACCACCCGAAAACATGACCCGCATGCTGAGTAAAGCGGAGCCCCGGGTCACCGAAGTCACAACCCGCTCGGGGTGACCGGACATTCGTGGGTTGCTTCCAATCTCGTACAGCCCAAGTCTTTTCAGGGTCTACAGACAAGCCACGTTCTCCAATAACATGACCCGTAAAAGCAACCTCGCGAATCCAGAACTCACACTTGGAAAACTTGGCATACAGCCAATGTTCGCATAGTGTCTGTAATACTATCCTCGGATGGTCCTTGATAGCCTGGTTCCTTGACGGGATTGGGCTTCCAGATACTTGAACGGTGAAGAGATGGTGAGAACGATGATGTGAAGCTCCGGAGTGATCTGCAAGATGTAAAACGGAATACTCAGGAGCAGAAAGAGGAGTGGGGGTGTGTAGATACTTGAAACTAGCTTTTGAATGATTTAAGGTTGGTTGGTGGTTGAAAGAAGTTAAGGAGTGATATAGAAAAGGCTTTTCAGAAATACAAACATTATAAGTTCAGGTTTTGAAACTATTTTCGATCTGTGAGTACTGTTCACTTGAGTTTCGTGATGAACTCTTCAAGAACACTTATGAACTTTTCCAAGAATTTATGAACTGGTTTGAAACTTTCTTTTCTGCAAACTCTTGTTCTTTTGCACACAGGGAAACTCTTTTCTTTTTAAATCCGAAATAACTCACAGATTCATAAACCTTTCAAGAACTTCAAACAAAGATAACAACTATTCGGTTTCTCTCAAGAGATCATTACCCGATAACTTTTCTTCAAGTTTCGAAAGAAATCAAAGAGCTTTACTTGAAGAAATTAAACAACTGATACGGTACCTCCAGCAAGCGCTTTGGCTCTGATACCAACTGATGTGATCACACCGGGGTTGTATGACCACGAGCTCGGATCTAGCTCGATGGAGGTGGTTTCCAGCGAAAGGGAAACGAAAATAGAGGGAGGAAACGAAGAACACAAAGTCGGCCAAGGGAACCTCCTCGCTACGAGGTGAGGCAATGCCCTTGAAAATGCCTGGGAAAGGAAATGGAACCTAGAACCTTTTGATTACTAGATCAAACAATGCTAGGTATTATATTGGATCCTCTTGCAATGGATCACTAATGGATTGGTGGAGCAAGATTTGAGACCCAAGAAGAACAATATGGCCGATTCGCGGCGGATATGTGTTCTTACAATATATGAGTTCTAGGTTTACAATGGTTACAAGCCTTCCTTATATAGGGTGGAAATGCAAAGAAGGAAAGAGCTTGACTTGACTGGGGAACCATCTTCCTTGTTTTATGGTGGGCGAAATGAGAGGTGGCAGATGACGGGATGTTGTAGGCTACCTGTTCTGGCGGCGTCCATTTCCCCAGAATTGGAGTTGGCGGGAAATGGGAGAAAGGGCCTCTGCTGAAGTTGAATGATTCACCTGACGTCCTTTCGCTTACGTCATCCTACTGATTCTATCGACTTGATCTGCGAACAAGGGGACAGTTCTTCCATGTCACCCCCTTAGTGTTGGGGGGAACAACTCTATGTCTTTTGGTGTTCCTCTGAAGTCTTATCATGACTAGCACGGTAGTTTCTTTTTTGTTTGCAGGGACGAGTCCTGGGGGTTCCCAGTGCCGAGGACTTCAGAGGCCGTGCAGAGCGTGGCTCCAAAGCCAGTTCTGTACACGGACGGGCGAAGGTGGCGTTAATACGTTCGTCTTTTGGGATGGCTAGACGATGTGCTGGCAAGGAGGTCCTGCGATGACCTGTTCCCTTTCTCCCTCGCGCAGCTAGACGTGGTGACCCTGAGGTGGGCTGGAATAAGCCCGGGTTACTTGATCGACCCCAAGGTGCCTCCACCTTATGAAGCCTGGGCCCCCGCGCACCATGGTGAAGTGGTGGACGCACTTCGCGCTGCCCTCGTAGGGCCAAGAGGTATGCGCTGAGTAGCTTTCCTTTTATTTCTTACGCGTGATAGCCTGGTTCCTTTACAAGACTGGGCTTTCAGATACTTGAGTGATGAGGAAATGACCAGAACGACGATCTTGAGCTCCGGAGTAACTGCAAGATGTAAAAGGAATACTCGGGATCGAAAGAGTAGTGGAGGTGTGTAGATAGGGTGTACCTTTCCCAAACCATCCTTTTATAGGAGGCGTTGAGGTAACGGTTGTCCGTGGTAGAGTGGTGGAGTGCTCCCCACGTTTCAAAGTAGTGGAAGGCTGGAGATGTAATGGAGAACGTGGGTAGGTCGTGGAGACGACTGTTCCCGCTTCCTTTTCCCGGATTTATGACGTTGCTAAGTGATGGGTGGCGAAGACCAGGAGATGCGAAGGCCTTGTTTGGCGAGGCCAGGAGATGCGAACCCGCGAAGTCCTGGCGAAGTGCCTTCGCGATGCGGTGGTATCGCGATGTGTTTCCTTGGTTGTTGCTGATGATGACGCGAGGGGCGAGATGCGAGGGGCATTTGCTTGGGTAGTGTACCTAGGTGCCTCCTCCTAGAGGCGGAGTATTGGCAGGGTCCTGTACTCCGCGTTTTGGCTCGAAGTCGACCGTTGGGAACAGTCACTCTGACGGTAGTCCAAACGTTTCTTACCGTTAGTGACACCTGACACGTGGCTTGCTGGGATTAATTCTCCGCTTAAGGTGACGTTTCGTCTTCGTTAGGGTTGCGCCTATAAATAGCCGTGTTCTTAGCGGACCTGCATTCTTTGTGTCACAGCCACCCCGCCCGGTTGCGGAGGCGGAGCCGGCCGCGGCGTCGAAACAGGAATTACGGCGGAACACGCGGCGGCGAGCATCGAGCTCAAATACGAGAACAAACGAGAATCGACTAGCAACCTACAGAACCCATACATGGCAAGTATACATGATAACTCAACAAAATACCAACCAAGCAGTTCATGGTATACCAAACATTGCTCATCGCAACAACCACAGAAACACTGAATTCATATCATAACAAATCCAATATAGGCAAGTCGGGGCTCCGCCCTCGACTCAGAAGGCATCAAAGGCAGAATATATTTCCGATCATATGGCATATACAAATTCATGATCTGATCTACATGCATGCAGCTACAGCTACAGAGCCATTAAACAAAATCCTATAAATATATACCTAAGTGCGGAATCAGAAGCCTCTCGCTCAAGGATTCCCGCACGTGGTACTGCTGCTGCTACAGAACCCAGAATGTCCGGAAGCACCGCGGATCTCTATTCCGCTGGTTGCTTGTCAGACTGCCTGAAAGATGGTAAACAAATAAAAGGGTGAGTCCTCGAAAGGACCCGATAAGGGCTTAAGGTAAAAGTGCGGTTTGCCGGGCGACCATCGAACACGCAAAAGCAGAATATCACAACATATGCAAGTACATATAAACATAAAGCATAACGTAAATCAGAATCCAACACATGCGGTCCAACCGCCGAGCGACCAGAACGGCGGCCCTCAGCAGAGGTCGAATATACAGATCGAATGAGCAGATAGCACGGTGCAGGCTGGGGTCGCGAGCCCCAAACCGTCGTAGGTCACAGAACAAAGTATCGGCACTCCGGTGCGGATACGCAGAATGTCGGCACCCCTTGATGCGGGCACGCAGAGCAATGTATCGGCACTCTGGTGCGGATACGCGAGAATGTCGGCACCCCTTCCGTGCGGACACAACAGAACATATAATAATAATAAGAATACATAAACATAAACAGAAATAACATTACCTGATAACCATATACAGAACAGAATAGGAACCCGGGCCTCTAAGGTCATCCGGGCCTTGAACGAAACAAACATACATTTTACCAATTAAGCCCTTACCTCAGAAACGCTGCCCCGCAGCCCAACACTCGGAAGATCCCAACTCCCGACCCGAAATGCACAACTTGGCTCCAATGGTCCCACGCTACTCCACCAACGCAGAATCAAGTCATACAACCATAGTTGGATCGAACATATCCAAACAAACCCCGAGAAAACAATTTCCGCACAAACCCGCACTTTCCGGAAAATTCCACGTAAAGCTCGGTTTCTGAACCGAGCCTGAACATTGCTATTCATACACCACCAAACCCATTTCAACCTTTAAACCCGCATTCCGGACACCTTTCTGGAAAACCCGCATAAACCTAACTTTTCCTACCATTGTCCGAAAATGATGTTTCAACCACCATTATGAACCTATTTTCACCCACAATACCAATTTAGGACCCAAACCAACCTAAACACAACCTTAACATGGAAAAAGTTTCATTTGAACATTTTGACCCTTAACCAATTTTTCACCACACTTCCAAATCAAACCATTCAAGCTTCCAATTAATCCCACTAATCACCAATTCCACTTCCTAACCAAACTTACTAACCAATTGCATCAAAACAACAAAACCCCAATTTTGAATAATTCGGCCTTGATGGGGATTTCTCACCCAACCTTCATTTCAATCCAAACAAAGTTCCATTAGCACTCTTTTATCACCAATTACAATTATTAAACAAGATTACTAACCAATTGCTTCAAAATCAATAAAACCTATTCATTCCACATTTCGGCCAAAGAGGGGTTTTTAACCCAACTTGTTTTCCACCAAATTGAAACCATAGATTGTCTTAGAATCATGCAAGGAACAACATATCTCAAGCATGAATCAAGAACACAAACATACACAATTTTGGAAATTCTCACACAAAATCGGCACCCCTAGGTTTCCTCCTTCCATGGAGTTTTTCCAACATTCAACCATAGATTCCTACTCCCCTCAAGCCCAAGAACAACATACTAAAAGATGGAAGGGAGAGGATCACTCTTTCAAGTAGACAAGAACAAACTCATACTTTGAAAACACCTTCTTTATCCACCCAAATCATGTCCTCAACTTGGAAAGAAGAAGAAAGGAGGAAGCTTACCAATTGAGGAGCTTTAATCCTTGTGATTTCAGCAAGAAAAGATGAAGAACTTGGAGCTTTGGATGAAGGTTAATGGCGGCAGAAGCATGGAAGAAGAAGAAGAAGAAAATGATTTTTCATTTATGCAATACTAGCCTAAATATATATATATATATATATATTCTTTCCTTTATCCCATTCCTTTTCCATCATAAATAAAAATGGGACATGTGTCCCTTATCACACACACACACATGCTTGCTGCCGAAACTGATTGCTACTGCCCATGCTGAATACTTTTGATTTTTGTAGCCAATTACTAATTAACTCCCAATTTTTCCGAAAGTTCCAATTCTTTTTGCCCAAAAATAATTACCGGATTCCAAAATTAATGAAACTTGGACACAACCTTCAGAATATTATAACATTCACAGAACATTTTTCAGAAATTCATTTGCCTTTCCGGAGTGTCCTACCGAGCTCGCTGAACCCGAACCAAAACTCCGACGTGCGAGCGTGTCAACCTGAACCGAAATTCCGTCACTCCAACATTCTATAAAAATACCCATAAATTCCATCTTAAATTATAACACAACTTACCCCAAAGCCGTCAGAAAATTTCCATCCCGAGTCCGGGGATTCCCGTCCCGAGCCCCGGGAGTCGCCCGGAACCGAACGTCCCGCCCCAAATATTAAACTCCACAAACACCTCCGGGACGTCACCACGACTCCAAAACTACAAACGGCTTCCCAAACTGAGGTCTCGAGAGCGATACCGAGCCCGCTGTACGTCCCGAGGCGACCCCGACAACCCCCCGGCGCCAGAAAAATATTTTCGGCGGAAACGTCCGGGGGACCCACACGACCTCAAATACGGAAGGGTTCGCCAAAATGATACTCGGATAGGGCTCGGGAGCCGTCTGAACGCCGAAAAACGTGACCGCAGCTAAAACCGAGCCGGGCCACCGGTCGCAACCCGCTCGGGGTGACCGTAACATTCTCCCCCTTAGAACTCTTGGTCCTCCAAGAGTAGCTGAACCAACCAGACAGTGTCGCTACCAACCGTAAAATATGTACATTCCTCTAACCTGGAACAATCGGACCACCGTCTTGGTGCGGCGGGAGTGGTAGTTTAGACTACCATACCGAGCCTCACGGCGTCCCACCCTCCGGGTGCATCTTATTGCACCCGAGACAGCTTGCAGTATTTCTACCAGACAACCCCAGACAGTACCGAACCTAAATCTAACCGATCCACAACAGGCTATTCTGGAAGGTACCACGTAAAACAGAAACAGTTGGGGGGGGGAAACCCAACCTAACAATTTACTCTGGAAACTCATGCTAACCGATAAAATTCGGGGCAACTTGCCCCGCCTATCAAATCTTCTTGTCCCTCGATCGGCGCTACCTCCGGTCTAGTGCATCACCAAACTCGGATTCCGAGCCCTACGGCAGCGGTTCGTACAAGCGGTGGTGCGGTCGTTCGCGGTTTTAATCGCGCTGTAACAATATGATTCTTGCCGTAGACTCCTCAAAAGCTCGGGTCCTAGCTCAACCCCATCGGACACATCTGTCCAGCGGTATGGTGTCATACACCTCCTCCCGTACAACGCCTCAAATGGTATCATGCCAATCGTAGTCTGAAAGCTGTTGTTGTACGAGAACTCTATCAACGCAACTGCTAGTCCCGAACTCCTCCAAAATCCAAAATACAGATTCGCAACACATCCTCCGATATCGGAATCACCCGCTCCGACTGTCCGTCCGTCTGTGGGTGATAAGCTGTATTCAGACGGAGTCGCGTGCCGATGCTTCATGAAAAGCAATCCAGAATCGTGCTGTAAAACGCGGATCACGGTCAGATTCAATGGAGTCTGGTACTCCATGCAAACGTACAATTTTCCTGATGTAAAGCCGGCAAGCTTCTCCAGAGGGTCTATGACCCGAATAAGCAGAAAGTGTGCGCACTTTATCAGCTGATCCACAATAACCCAGATAACATCATGGCGAGGCGTGTCGGGCGGTGCGGTCGAAAGTCCAAAGTAACATTACCCCACTTCCAGACCGGAATGACAAAGTCTGCAGTGTCCTGCCGGTTCGGATGCTCAAACCGCTCGAGTGTGCCTCCTCGAAAATCTCATTCGTAACTCCCCGATCCTCGGGTACATAAAGGCGATCTCGAAGTATAGCGATCCCTACCTATCTTGAAACGTCGGTAACACATAAACCCTTATCTTCCCAGATAACTTCTTCAATACCAAATCTCTACCTTGCGCTTCGCGCATCCTATCAAGCCACTCAGAATGTATAATAAGTGTAATAACCTGAGCACGCTCCCAGAGCTGCCACCTGTGCCAAAGGCATGTCAAATCACTCTCCTCAGATCGGTCACCAACATCCCCTCCCTTGACTAATCTGGTATACTTCCTGCTCAGAGCATCGGCAACCGTGTTGCCCGTGCCAGAGATGTACACGATACAACAACCATAGTCCTTAATGTATTCGAGCCATCTATGCTGCCTCAAATTAAGCTCCTTTTGCGTAAACAGATATCCCAGACTCTCATGGTCGGTAAGAATCTGAAATTTATTACCAAACAGATATTGCCTCCAATGATTCAACGCATAAATCACTGCAGCCAACTCCAGATCATGTATCAGTCAGTTCAGCTCATGCGGTCGCAGCTGCCTCGACCCATAAGCTACCACAAAACGCTCCTGCACCAACACACATCCCAAACTAGATGTGGAAGCATCCGTATAATTCACATACGGTAAGATCGGATGCGAAGAGTCGAGAATCGGGCGTTAGTCAGCTGCCGTTTCAACTCTTGAAAATTCTGCCCACACCTATCGGACCGGATAAATCGTTGACCCTTCTGGTCAATCTGCGTAAGCGGAGATGCGAGAATAGAAAGTCCCGGTACAAACCTCCGATAAAGATCCTGCTAACCCTGAGGAGCTCTTGAACTCCGTGCCGTGGTAGGTTGTTTCCAATCCCAAATTGCCTTCACCTTCTCTCTGGATTCACGAGACGGACCATGCTCGAAATAACGTGTCCCGAAAGGTGACTTCCCGAATCAGAACTCACACTTTGAGAATTTAGCATAAAGCTGATATTCCCAAAGTGTCTGCAGATCTACCCTCGGATGATCCCGATGCGAATCCTCATCCCGAGAATATATCGAATATCATCAATAAAACCACCGAGAAATGAGTCCAAGTACGGTCGGAACACCCGATGCATCGATCCATGAATGCCACCGGAACATTGGTCAGCCCGACGGCATGACCGTAAACTCAAAGTATCCAAACCGGGTGCAGCAGTCTTAGGTATGTCCTCTACCTTCACCCTAAGCTGAAAATACCCGGATCGGAGATCAATCTTTGAGAAAACCCTCAAACCCCGAAGTTGATCAAAAGATCGTTAATCCTCGTAACGGATACTTATTCTTCCCAATAAGAGCATTCAACCGTCTGTAATCAATACAAAGTCGAGTGTCCCATCATTCTTCTTAACAAACGAACTGCAGCACCCCACGCTGAAGTGCTCGGTCGGACGAAACTCTTTTCTTTGTAATTCCTCCGATTACTTCTTCTACTCTTGCATCTCGAAATAGGCATCCGATAAGGAGGAATAGATATCGGAGCGATGCCATTGCAGTGGATCTCAAACACAATTTCCCGCGACCCGAAACCCGGAAACCTTTCTTTTCCAACCTTCTGGACCTCAGAATCTGTCAATTAAAGCTGAATTAGCAACATTACCAACCACAAAACCAAACAACACCCCGACCCAAAATCGAAGATCCTAGAATTTCGGTAAAATTCCGCTTTTCGCGAAACATCGAATTCAGAACCGATTCGAACATGCAAGGATTCACTTCAATAATCACAAATCAATCCACGAACACATCAAATTCAATGAAATTCCCAACATAATCAGTCAAAAATTCGGCCAAAAGGTGAGTTCTCACCCGTGTTGTGTTTCCAACGATCCAACGTTATTTCCTAATCCTTACCTACCCAACATCAACATATATGAACCACACAACGATCCAACGGTTCAATTCCATCAAAACTCAGATCTAAGCCAAGAACATCAACTTTCCAATATTGCCAAACACTCAACAATCGAACCATACCTCGAGACAGGACGTAGTACTCGAGTTCTTGATCAACTTCTCGATTGAACTCTCGGACCAAGAAGCAATCTAGAGCAAGCTTTGGAAGCTTGTAAAACACAACAATGGTGGCTTAGAGAGAGAAAGAATTCGGCAGTGAAGAAGGAAGAAGAATACGTTTGCATTTTTGCAAGACTTGCCAAAACTTAAGTCTTGTAATAATAAGTCATGTGCTTTGCACATGACATCCTTTTGTCATCATAGTGAATCATAATCACTAGAAATAACAAGAGACCAAGTCCAATACTTTCCACTAATCACATTTCGCCAAGTGTCACGGCTTGGCTCGCCCGAAAACCGCCCAAACCGTATTTTCCGACCCGAACATTTTTCTTCACGAGAAAAATGTAAATTATATCCCGACTCCAGATCTTCCTCAAAACTGCAAATCTGAGTCCCGGGTCACTCCGAGCCGTTTCTCCGCCTGAGAATCCCGAAAATCGTCCGTGGCAACCCCGGCCCGAAAAATATTTTCCGCGGAAATGTCCTAGACACCGCCAGGACACTAGAAATCGAGATATCGGGTCAATCCGAACTCCGGTTCGAGAATCTGGAAGCAATCGGCCGGAGTAGCCGTTGGCCCGTGTGCCAACCGGCTCAGAATAGCCTCCCTCCAGGAATTTGTCAATTCCTGCAAGCCAAGTCTCTACTACCTCCGGCCCTCCTCGGCCGCTGAACCTCGGGGGGGGATTCAAACTCTGAAACTTCTCCAAAAGTCCAACCTCGTCAGACTGGTGTCTCAGAAGTCTCAGATCTCCCCGTCGTTGATAGGACCGACGAGAAGTCTAGGTGTCGTAGTGACCACGCTCCTCGGAGTCCCTCACTTAACAATTCCAAAGCTGTAGCGAGCGGTGGCTAAAGTCTCGCTATCACCACTGATCGTAATGCCCTTACCGTGGCATAAACAGATTTTCCCCGCCTCTGCCGCCCCTGAACCCGGCTAGGCTGGCGGTAATACCAAATCGAGAGGGGTCCCTACGGCGGCTAAGCCTCGGGGCGGTGAGTGTGGTTGTTCAGACCCTGGGTCACGCTGAACCCGTATCCTATTCCACGGAGGTGTGGGATCCCAGTCCCGCCCCTCCGGTACCAAATTACGCTATCAACGCGTGTTAACCATATCTCAAAAATTTCCGACCAAACAGAATCCAGACAAAAGTCGGTCACTCCTAATCTCTACAGAAGCTAGCAGCAGTTTTCTAAGGCTCTGTAGTGTAATGCAATGCATGATGCAAGGATTCTTTTCAGAATCCCGAAACTAAATAATAATCCTTAACATAGAATCGATCATGCTTATAATCACGGAATCACTTCATATAACACCCACACCTTCCATAATGCTCCAAAGAACCGCCACCGCTCCACACGCATTCCGAAATGGTTCAAATAAGGAGTTGATCAGGCTCCGTGCGAACCACTCTGAATGTGGTGTAAACCGATAACTTGCCCTTGAAGTCATCTTCCGCAGGTACTTAACCATGAACAGACTTATCTTACTCCAAAAGTCCACCCTCGGACTTGTATACTTGCCTTCCACATTTCATATCAAAACCAAACATACTTTACCTTTTGGTCAATCCGACCCAACCTGCTCGATACCAACTTGTCACAGCCACCGCCCGGTTGCGGAGGCGGAGCCGGCCGCGGCGTCGGAAACAGGAATTACGGCGGAACACGCGGCGGCGAGCATCGAGCTCAAATACGAGAACAAACGAGAATCGACTAGCAACCTACAGAACCCATACATGGCAAGTATACATGATAACTCAACAAAATACCAACCAAGCAGTTCATGGTATACCAAACATTGCTCATCGCAACAACCACAGAAACACTGAATTCATATCATAACAAATCCGATATAGGCAAGTCGGGCTCCGCCTCGACTCGAAGGCATCAAAGGCAGAATATATTTCCGATCATATGGCATATACAAATTCATGATCTGATCTACATGCATGCGGCTACGGCTACTGAGCCATTAAACAAAATCCTATAAATATATACCTAAGTGCGGAATCAGAAGCCTCTCGCTCAAGGATTCCCGCACGTGGTACTGCTGCTGCTACAGAACCCAGAATGTCCGGAAGCACCGCGGATCTCTATTCCGCTGGTTGCTTGTCGATCGCTGAAAGATGGTAAACAAATAAAAGGGTGAGTCCTCGAAAGGACCCAGTAAAGGATTAAGGTAAAAGTGCAGTTAGCCCACAGGGCAACCATCTGAACCAGCAAAACAGAAAATCACAACATAAGCAAGTACATATAAACATAAAGCATAACGTAAATCAGAAACCAACACATGCGGTCCAACCGCGAGCGACCATGTAACGGCATGACCCTCAAGCAGAGGTCGAATATACTGGTCGAGCAGAGCAGATAGCACGGTGCAGTGGGGTCGCGAGCCCCAAACCGTCGTAGGGTCACGAACGAAGTATCGGCACTCCGGTGCGGATACGCGAATGTCGGCACCCCTTGATGCGGGCACGAGCAATATCGGCACTCACAGTGCGGATACGCAGAATGTCGGCACCTTCGGTGCGGACACAGAACAGAACATATAATAATAATAAGAATACATAAACATATACAGAAATAACATTACCTGATAACCATATACAGAACAGAATAGGAACCCGGGCCTCTAAGGTCATCCGGGCCTTGAACGAAACAAACATACATTTTACCAATTAAGCCCTTACCTCAGAAACGGCGCCCGCAGCCCAACACTCGTAAGATCCCGACTCCCGACCCGAAATTCACAACTTGGCTCCTACGGGTCCGCGCTACTCCACCAACGCAGAATCAAGCTGTACAACCATAGTTGGATCAGAACATATCCAAACAAACCCCAGAAAACAATTTCCGCACAAACCCGCACTTTCCCGGAAAATTCCACAGAAAGCTCGGTTTTACGAACCGAGCCTGAACATTGCTATTCATACACCACCAAACCCATTTCAACCTTTAAACCCGCATTCCAGACACTTTTTGTCACCGCACGCCGCCCGAGCCCGGTTGCGGAGGCGGGGGCGCCGGGACGCCGGAAACGGAAGCCGGAATGGAAAGGGGTGGCAGGTCCATCGAGACCCGCCGCGCGTAGCGGACCCGAAAACGGAAGGATTGTGGAAGCAACCTACAAATATTTCGCGCATATAACTGAAAATAAAACCAAAACATGCAATTCATGCACTAATAACGAGTAAGCCCCGCCCTCAGGTAGGCGAGTGCTTACGCACCAAAACACATATACATACGAATTCTGAGAACCTAAAATGTCTAGCAAGCGCCAAGCGCTGAGAACAGATATAGAACAAAATATACAAATGTATATACGGACATACAACCATCATAGCAATACGAAAGTGTGCATATGCAACTACTGAGCCAACCTTAGAACCTATGTAACAAAGTACCTTGCGCGGGATTAACACCAAGTACACAATACCGGACCGCAATGTGCAACTGATTCACAAAACACCCAAGGTAGAACCCTCTCGGAATCCTACTCCGCAGTCGCTTATCAGGTCTACGAAACCCAAAAACAGAACCCAAAGAAGGGTGAGTCTAAAACCAACAATCAATGTGCACAATCAATGTACGGGTTGCACAATCAATGTGCATGAAATTCCACTCCGCAGTCGCTTAACACCAAGTACGGGTTGCACAATCAATGTGCACAGAATTCTTGGATAGCCAGTCCATCCCAAGAATAATATCATAGTTCGGCGTGTCTAAAACCAACAAATCCGATACTATCGAGATGTCCGCCTGAGACTTCCTGCAGTTTTTACTAAATGCGTTTGAGGCAAGGTACTAACAGACAGATACAGAAATGTAACACCTTTCTATGTTACAATGGAAACAGATGCTCCTGTATCAAGTAATACATGAACCGGTATCTCATTCGGAAATATAGTACCTTACAGAACTTCCTGCTGACTCAAGCCCCCCCTACTGACTAGTGCACAGTATGCTAACTAGGTTCTCCCCGATAACCGAGGCCTCCCTTCGAAAAAGGAAAACCCGTCTGCTCCGAGCTGCGATGACGGAGGGTGGCTGAAGCTGCTGTCGCCACTGATGTCTCGGGCCACCCTGCTGAAACCCACGCCCTCGCGGCGCGTTGGGTTGCGTCCGAGACTATGGACGCTGAAGACTGCCAAAACTTAAGTCTTGTAATAATAAGTCATGTGCTTTGCATATGACATCCTTTTTGACATCATAGTGAATCGTAATCACTAGAAATAACAAGAGACCAAGTCCAATATTTTCCACTAATCACATTTCGCCAAGTGTCACAGCTTGGCTGCCCAAAACCAGCCCGAAACCGTAATTTCCAACCAAGTACATTTTCTTCACGAGAAAAATGTAAATTATATCCCGACTCAGATCTTCCTCAAAGCGCGTCCCGAGTCCCGGGTCACTCCCGGGAGCCGTTTCTCCGCCCAAAATCCCCGAAAGTCGTCCGACGGCAACCCCCCGGCCCCGAAAAATATTTTCCGCGGAAATGTCCGGTACACTGCCAGGACACTAGAAATCAGATATTGGGTCAATCCGAACTCCGGTTCAGAATCTGGAAGCAATCTGACCGGGGTAGCCGTTGGCCCGGCCAACCGGCTCAGAATAGCCTCCCTCCAGGAGTTTGTCAACTCCTGCAAACCAAATCTCTACTACCCCAGACCCTTCTCGGTCACTGAACCTCGGGGGGGGATTCAGACTCTGAAACCTCTCCAAAAGTCCAACCTCGTCAGACCGGTGTCTCAGATCTCCTCGTCGTTAATAGGACCGACGAGAAGTCTAGGTGTCGTAGTGACCACCCTTGTCAGAGTCACTCACTTACTGATCCCAAAACTATGGCGAGCGGTGGCTTAAGTCTTGCTATCACCACACGATCAAAATGCCCTTACCGTGGCATAAACAGATTTTCCCACGCCTCTGCGCCGCCTCGAACCGGCTAAGTGGCGGTAATACCAAATCGAGAGAGGGTCCTTACGACCACTAAACCTCGGGCGGTGAGTGTGGTTGTTCGGACCACAGGTTACACCGAACCCGTATCCTATTCCACGGAGGTGTGGGGTCCCAGTCCCGCCCCTCCGGTACCAAATCACGCTATCTACGCGTGTTAACCATATCTCAAAAATTTCAGATCAAACAGAGTCCAGACAAAAATCGGTCACTCCTAATCTCTACAGAAGCTAGCAGCAGTTTTCTAAGGCTCAGAGTGCAATGCGACTTGACACGAAGTTACTTCTCGAATGATAAAATCATGCATTTCACGAGAATCACGAAGCGGTTCATGCTTATTTCACCAAATCTCTTCCTAACACACAATTTTACTGTCACCGCACGCCGCCCGAGCCCGGTTGCGGAGGCGGGGGCGCCGGGACGCCGGAAGCGGAAGCCGGAATGGAAAGGAGTGGCAGGTCCATCGAGACCCGCCGCGCGTAGCGGACCCGAAAACGGAAAGATTGTGGAAGCAACCTACAAATATTTCGCGCATATAACTGAAAATAAAACCAAAACATGCAATTCATGCACTAATAACAGAGTAAGCCCCGCCCTCCGTGGACGAGTGCTTACGCACCAAAACACATATACATACAGAATTCACAGAACCTAAAATGTCTAGCAAGCGCCAAGCGCTGAGAACAGATATAGAACAAAATATACAAATGTATATACAGACATACAACCATCATAGCAATACAGAAAGTGTGCATATGCAACTACAGAGCCAACCTTATAACCTATGTATCAAAGTACCTTGCGCGGGATTAACACCAAGTACACAATCCCGGACCGCAAGGTGCAAGCGCTACACAACACACCCAAGGTAGAACCCTCACGGAATCCTACTCCGCAGTCGCTTATCAGTCTACAGAAACCCAAAGCAGAACCCAAAGAAGGGTGAGTCCTAAAAGGACCCCGTAAGGGATATGGGGTAAGGTAAGTATATGTAACCCTGCAAAAGCAGAAAGATAGCAATATATGCAACGAGAATACGGAATAGCATGCATGTACGAGAAAATAAATCGGAATCCCGAAGGGCGTGCGATTCTAAATCGCGAAACCTTATAACAGATCGGGCAGCGGCCTCCCACTAAGGGGAGTCGAAGCCGAAGCTATTACGAAGCATGGTGCACCGGTGGGGTAGCGAACCCACAAGCTGTCGTAGTGTTAGCAGACGAGTATACCATAAGGCATACTCCTACAAACGTAGGATTAACGCAGGCAGTATGCTACAAGGCATACACCTACGAGATCACAGAACTTACCTTAAAGCGAAACCTCCGAAATACCTGCAAAAGCAGAAATGCTACAATACACATACATTTACAGACTACGAGAATATGCTCTAGGCATATAATCTTGAAATACTGTAGAACGAAGCTGAAACCAAAACATATACTTAGCTTACCAAACAACGAGAACCAAACCCTTACCTCAAAATCCAGTATTGGACCGATTCTGGATAACACCTACACCGTGCCCGAAACTTAGAACTCCTCTTTTCCTAACCACCGAAACTCAGAATCTGCCAAACCAAGTTGATTTAGCATTCTTATCAACCACACTACCAAATTACAACCCCCGACCCCAAAACTGAAAATCCGACAGAATTTCCGTAAAATCCCAGATTTTCACAGAAACGTCAGAATTCAGAACCAACCTAGACAATGCAAGATTTCACATTGACAAACATCATACAATAAGCAGAACTGATCAAATCCAACCTTAAACCCTTCATTACCCGCCATTTCCGATAATCCCGATTAATTGTAACTTTTCCATTTCTTAACCGAATTCAACATTTCAAACTTCCATCCACTCCTAAATTCAACCCCAACACCATATTAACATCCAATTCAACCAAAATGAACCTCTAACATTGAAAAAGAATCATTCAAAGATTCGGTTTTCAACCAACTTTTATCCAACTTCCAATTCAATCCATACAAGCTTCCAAATAATCATATTAATCACCAATTCCACTTCCTAAGCATGCTTACTAACCAATTACACCAAAATCAACAAAACCCCTTCACTTTTCAATTCGGCCAAAGAGGGGTTTCTCACCCAACTTCCATTTCAATCCAAACAAAGTTCCATTTGCACTCTTTAATCACCAATTACATTCCTAAACCATGAATGCTATCCAATTGCACCCAAACAACAAAATTCATCATGAACATACACTTACACAATTCGGCCACAAGGGGGTTTCCACCTCAACTTGTTTTCCATCAAATTAAATCCACACACAAGCTTAGAATCATGCTAGAACTAACATACTTGAAGCATGAAGCAAGATAACAAACACACATAATTTTGGAATTTCTTCCATAATTTCGCCAAACCTCAATTTCCACCCAAGATGTGTTTTCCAAAATCCAACACTTGATTAACACTCTCCTACCACCCAAGAACAACATACTAAAACATGGGAGGAAGAGAATCATCCTAGCTTATAGCTAAGAACAAACCCATCAAATGCAAAATCTTCTCTTTTAACCACCAAACTTCAAAACTAATATGAAAAGAGGAGTTAGGAAGGTACTTACCACAAGTGGCAAGCAATTCCTCTTTGATTTCCACAAAGATGAAGGAAGTCAAGCTTGGAGGAGCTCTCCAATGGAGGTTTTCGGCAGAGGCAGCAGCAAGGTGAAGAAGAAGAGAAGAAAGAAAGAAATGAAATATATTTACATGAAATTATATGCCTTATATAATTTCCATACTTTTTGCCCATACCATTCCATCTTTAATAAGAGCTAGCCATGTGTCCCTTATAAATCACACACTCACACACTTCTGCCGAAAATAAAAGGGCTGCTGCTGTACCCATGCTGATTTCCTTTTTAATTTGCACCCATTTGCAAATTAACTCCCAATTTTTCCGAAAGTTCCAATTCTTTTTGCCCAAAAATAATTATCGGATTCCAAAATTAATGAAACTCGGACACAATCTTCAGAATATTATATCATGCACAGAACATTTTTCAGAAATTCATTTGCCTTTCCGGAGTGTCCTACCGAGCTCGCTGAACCCGAACCAGAACCCGACGTGCGAGCGTGTCAACCTGAACCGAAATTCCGTCACTCCAAAATTCTATAAAAATACCCATAAATTCCATCTTAAATTCAAACACAACTTACCCCAAAGCCGTCAGAAAATTTCCATCCCGAGCCCCGGGATTCCCGTCCCGAGCCCCGGGAGTCGCCCGGAACCGAACGTCCCGCCCCAAATATTAAACTCCACAACCACCACCGGGACGTTTCCACGACTCCAAAACTACAAACGGCTTCTCAAACTGAGATCTCGAGAGCGCTACCGAGCCCGCTGTACGTCCCGAGGCGACCCCGACAACCCCGGCGCCAGAAAAATATTTTGGCGGAAACGTCAGGGGACCCACACGACCTCAAATACGGAAGGGTTCGCCAAAATGATACTCGGATAGGGCTCGGGAGCCGTCTGAACGCCGAAAGCGTGACCGCGAGGCTAAAGCCGGAGCCGGGTCACCCGGTCGCAACCCGCTCGGGGTGACCGTAACATTCTCCCCCTTAGAACTCTTGGTCCTCCAAGAGTAGCTGAACCAACCCGGACAGTGTCGCTACCAACCAGAAAATATAACTATTCCTCTAACCCGAACAATCGGACCACCGTCTTTGGTGCGGCGGGAGTGGTAGTGTAGACTACCATACTGAGCCTCACGGCGTCCCCCCCGCCGGGTGCATCTTATTGCACCCGAGTCGATTGCAGTATTTCTACCAGACAACCCCAGACAGTACCGAACCTAAATCTAACTGATCCTCAATAGGTTAACCTGGAAGACATCACGTAATACAGAAATAGTTGGGGGAAAAAAAAATCAACCTAACAACTTACTCTAGAAACTCATGAGGACCGATAAAATTCGGGGTAACTTGCCCCGCCTACCAAATCTTACTGTCCCTCTGATCGGTGCTACCTCCAGTCTAATTCTGTCACCAAACTCAGATTCAAGAGCCCTACGGCGGCGGTTCGTATAAGCAGTGGTGCAGTCGTTCGCGGTTTTAATCCGCGCCTGTAACAATCTGATCTTTGCCGTAGACTCCTCAAAAAGCTCGGGTCCCAGCTCAACCCCATCAGACGCATCTGTCCAACAGTATGGTGTCATACACCTCCTCTCGTACAACGCCTCAAATGGTATCATGCCAATCGTAGTCGAAAGCTGTTGTTGTATGAGAACTCTATCAAAGCAAGCTGCTAGTCCCAAACTCCTCCAAAATCCAAAGTACAGATTCGCAACATATCCTCCGATATCAGAATCACCCGCTCCGATTGTCCGTCCGTGCATGGGTGATAAGCGGTATTCAGATGGAGTCGCGTGCCCAATGCTTCATGAAAAGCAATCGAACCGTCTTTGTAAAACGCGGATCACGGTCAGATTCAATGGAGTCACGGTGCTCCATGTAAGCGTACAATCTCCACGATGTAAAGCCGGGCAAGCTTCTCCGAGAGTGCAGCGGACCTGAATAGGCGAAAGTGTACGCACTTTGTCGGCCGATCCACAAAAACCCAGATAACATCATGATGAAACCGTGTCGGGCGGTGCAGCCGAATGTCCATCATAACATTACCCCACTTCCCAGTGGAATGGGCAAAGTTTCTGATGTCCCTGCCGGTTCTGATGCTCACACCTTTGCTCGAGTGTGCCCCCTCTAAAGTATCATTCCGAACTCCCGATCCTCACGGTACACAAAGGTGGTCTCGAAGTATAGCGATCCTGCCATACTGAAACGTCGGTAACAAAGAACTCTTATCCACCCCGGATAATTCCTTCAATACCAAATCTCTACTTTGCGCTTCGCGCATCCTATCAAGCCACTCGGAATGTATGGTAAGTGTATATACCGAGCACGCTCCCGAGCTGCCATCGGTGCCAAAGGCATGTCAAATCACTTTCCTCGGATCAACCCCCAACATCTCCTCCCTTAACTAATCTGGTATACTTCTGCTCGAGCATCGGCATCCGGGTTGCCCTTGCCAGTGATGTACACGATACTACAATCTTAGTCGTTAATGTATTCGAGACATCTGGGCTGTCTCATGCTAATCTCATTCTGTGTAAACAGATATTTCAGACTTATGGTCGGTAAGAATCTGAAATTTAGTACCAAACAGATATTTTTTCCAATGTTTCAGCGCATAAACTATTATAGCCAATTCCAGATCATGTGCCAACCGGTTCAGCTCATGCGGTCGCAGTGCCTCGACCCATAAGCTACCACAAAACGCTCCTACACCAACACACATCCCAAACCAGATGTGGAAGCATCCGTATAATTCACATACGGCAAGATCGGATCTGAATGAGTCAGAATCGGAGCGTTAGTCAACCGCCGCTTCAACTCCTGAAAATTCTGCTCACACCTATCAGACCAGATAAGCGGTTGACCCTTCTTGGTCAAGCTGCGTGAGCGGAGATGCGAGAATAGAAAACCCGTGCGAATCTCCGATAATATCCTGCTAACCCCGAAGCTCACGATCTCCTGTACCGCGGTAGGTTGTTTCCAGTCCTGAACTGCCCTCACCTTCTCCGGATTCACAGACAGACCATGCTCAGATATAATGTGTCCCAGAAAGGTGACTTCCCGAATCCAGAACTCACACTTTGAGAATTTAGCATAAAGCTGATGTTCCCAAAGTGTCTGCAGAACTACCCTCAGATGATCCTGATGCGAATCCTCATCCCGAGAATATATCAGAATATTATCAATAAAAACCACCGGGAATGAGTCCAAATGCGGTCGGAACACCCGATGCATCGAGATCCATGATTGCCGCTGTAGCATCGGTCAGCCCGAATGGCATGACCGTAAACTCGAGTGTCCCAATCGGGTGCGGAAAAGCAGTCTTAGGTATATCCTCTTCCTTCACCCTAAGCTGAAAATACCCGGATCGGAAATTAATCTTAGACGAAACTCTTGAACCCGAAGTTGATCAAAAAGATCGTCAATCCTTAGCAACGGATACTTATTCTTCACAATAAGTGCATTCAACCGTCTATAATCAATACCAAGTAAGAGTGTCCCATCATTCTTCTTAACAAACAGAACCAGAGCACCCCACAGTGAAGTGCCCGGTCGGATGAGTCCTATGTCTATAATTCCTCCAGTTGCTTCTTCTACTCCTGCATCTCAGAAATAGGCATCCGATAAGGAGGAATAGATATCGGAGCGATGCCATTGCGGTGGATGTCAAACACAATTCCCGCTCTTATGGTAATCCGGGTAACTCCTCCGGAAATACTGCGGAAAATCTCGAACCAATGGCAAACCATCCAACTTCACCCTAATACCGGCTTCATTCAGATCATAGCATTCCCTACACCAACTATCGACGGTGATCCAGAATCTGTAGCTCCTTACTGTGCTGTGCGATAGTCAAACCAATCGGAGTCGTGAGAGGTAGTACCTCTCCAGAAACCATAATAGTACGGGTTGCACAATCAATGTGCACAGAATTCTTGGATAGCCAGTCCATCCCAAGAATAATATCATAGTTCGGCGTGTCTAAAACCAACAAATCCGATACTATCAGATGTCCGCCTACAGACTTCCTGCAGTTTTTACTAAATGCGTTTGAGGCAAGGTACTAACAGACAGATACAGAAATGTAACACCTTTCTATGTTACAATGGAAACAGATGCTCCTGTATCAAGTAATACATGAACCGGTATCTCATTCGGAAATATAGTACCTTACAGAACTTCCTGCTGACTCAAGCCCCCCCTACTGACTAGTGCCTGCATGCTAACTAGGTTCTCCCTGATAACCAGGGCCTCCCTTCAGAAAAAGGAGAACCCGTCCTGCTCTGAGCTGCGATGACGGAGGGGGTGGCTGAAGCTGCTGTCGCCACTGATGTCTCGGGCCACCCTGCTGAAACCCACGCCCTCGCGGCGCGTTGGGTTGCGTCCTTTTTGACATCATAGTGAATCGTAATCACTAGAAATAACAAGAGACCAAACCCAATATTTTCCACTAATCACATTTCGCCAAGTGTCACAGCTTGGCTGCTTGAGCCCCAGCGCCGAAACCGTAATTTCCGACCCAGTACATTTTCTTCACGAGAAAAATGTAAATTATATCCCGACTCCAGATCTTCCTCAAAGCGCAAATCGAGTCCCGGGTCACTCCGGGAGCCGTTTCTCCGCCCAAAATCCCGAAAGTCGTCCGGCGGCAACCCCGACCCGAAAAATATTTTCGCGGAAATGTCCGGTACCTTTGCCGAGGACACTAGAAATCAGATATCGGGTCAATCCGAACTCCGGTTCAGAATCTGGAAGCAATCTGACCGGGGTAGCCGTTGGCCCCGGCGGCCAACCGGCTCAGAATAGCCTCCCTCCAGGAGTTTGTCAACTCCTGCAAACCAAATCTCTACTACCCCAGACCCTTCTCGGTCATTGAACCTCGGGGGGGGGATTCAGACTCTGAAACCTCTCCAAAAGTCCAACCTCGTCAGACCGGTGTCTCAGATCTCCTCGTCGTTAATAGGACCGACGAGAAGTCTAGGTGTCGTAGTGACCACCCTTGTCGAGTCACTCACTTGCGATCCCAAAACTATGGCGAGCGGTGGCTTAAGTCTTGCTATCACCACCTGATCAAAATGCCCTTACCGTGGCATAAGCAGATTTTCCCCGCCTCTGCCGCCCCGAACCGGCTAGGTGGCGGTAATACCAAATCGAGAGAGGGTCCTTACGACCACTAAACCTCGGGCGGTGAGTGTGGTTGTTCGGACCACAGGTTACACCGAACCCGTATCCTATTCCACGGAGGTGTGGGATCCCGATCCCGCCCCTCCGGTACCAAATCACGCTATCTACGCGTGTTAACCATATCTCAAAAATTTCAGATCAAAGCGAGTCCAGACAAAAATCGGTCACTCCTAATCTCTACAGAAGCTAGCAGCAGTTTTCTAAGGCTCTGTAGTGCAATGCAGTACTTGACACAGAAGTTACTTCTCAGAATGATAAAATCATGCATTTCACAGAATCACAGAAGCAGTTCATGCTTATTTCACCAAATCTCTTCCTAACACACAATTTTTCGTACCTGAAACTTTTCCACAATCCCCTTACTCGTAATAACCTTACGAGAATTCCAAAAATCCCAGTTCCGAAATCTGCAACTATCAGGATAACTTGAAGGATCAACTTTGTTCCACAATTTTATTTTGAAGTGGTTCAAGTAAGGAGGTGGCCAATCTCCGTACCAAACCATTCTAAAATAAAATGTACAACAATAGTCGTCACTACAAGTCACCACCGCGACCAATATGGTCACTTACCTGCTCTGATACCAACTTGTCACCGCACGCCGCCCGAGCCCGGTTGCGGAGGCGGGGGCGCCGGGGCGCCGGAAGCGGAAGCCGGAATGGAAAGGAGTGGCAGGTCCATCGAGACCCGCCGCGCGTAGCGGACCCGAAAACGGAAAGATTGTGGAAGCAACCTACAAATATTTCGCGCATATAACTGAAAATAAAACCAAAACATGCAATTCATGCACTAAAAACAGAGTAAGCCCCGCCCTCCGTGGACGAGTGCTTGCGCACCAAAACACATATACATACAGAATTCACAGAACCTAAAATGTCTAGCAAGCGCCAAGCGCTGAGAACAGATATAGAACAAAATATACAAATGTATATACAGACATACAACCATCATAGCAATACAGAAAGTGTGCATATGCAACTACAGAGCCAACCTTAGAACCTATGTAACAAAGTACCTTGCGCGGGATTAACACCAAGTACACAATCCCGGACCGCAAGGTGCAAGCTACTACACAACACACCCAAGGTAGAACCCTCACGGAATCCTACTCCGCAGGTCGCTTATCAGTCTACAGAAACCCAAAAGCAGAACCCAAAGAAGGGTGAGTCCTAAAAGGACCCGTAAGGGATATGGGGTAAGGTAAGTATATGTAACCTGCAAAAGCAGAAAGATAGCAATATATGCAACGAGAATACGGAATAGCATGCATGTACGGAAAATAAATCGGAATCCCGAAGGGCGTGCGATTCTAAATCGCGAAACCTTATAACAGATCGGGCAACGACCTCCCACTAAGGGGAGTCGAAGCCGAAGCTATTACGAAGCATGGTGCACAGGTGGGGTAGCGAACCCACAAGCTGTCGTAGTGTTAGCAGACGAGTATACCATAAGGCATACTCCTACAAGCGTAGGATTAACAGCAGTATGCTACAAGGCATACACCTACAGATCACAGAACTTACCTTAAAGCAGAAACTTCCGAAATACCTGCAAAACAGAAATGCTACAATACACATACATTTACAGACTACAGAATATGCTCTAGGCATATAATACTGAAATACCTGCAGAACAGAAACTGAAACCAAAACATATACTTAGCTTACCAAACAACGAACCAAACCCTTACCTCAAAATCCAGTATTGGACCGATTCTGGATAACACCTACACCGTGCCCGAAACTTAGAACTCCTCTTTTCCTAACCACCGAAACTCAGAATCTGCCAAACCAAGTTGATTTAGCATTCTTATCAACCACACTACCAAATTACAACCCCGACCCCAAAACCGAAATTCCGGAATTTCCGTAAAATCCCGATTTTCACGAAGCGTCGAATTCAGAACCAACCTAGACAATGCAAGATTTCACATTGACAAACATCATACAATAAGCGAACTGATCAAATCCAACCTTAAACCCTTCATTACCCGCCATTTTTCGAAAATCCCGAGTAATTGTAACTTTTCCATTCCTTAACCGACTTCAACATTTCAAACTTCCATCCACTCCTAAATGCAACCCCAACACCATATTAACATCCAATTCAACCAAAATGAACCTCTAACATTGAAAAAGAATCATTCAAAGATTCGGTTTTCAACCAACTTTTATCCAACTTCCAATTCAATCCATACAAGCTTCCAAATAATCATATTAATCACCAATTCCACTTCCTAAGCATGCTTACTAACCAATTACACCAAAATCAACAAAACCCCTTCACTTTTCAATTCGGCCAAAGAGGGGTTTCTCACCCAACTTCCATTTCAATCCAAACAAAGTTCCATTTGCACTCTTTAATCACCAATTACATTCCTAAACCATGAATGCTATCCAATTGCACCCAAACAACAAAATTCATCATGAACATACACTTACACAATTCGGCCACAAGGGGGTTTTCACCTCAACTTGTTCTCCATCAAATTAAATCCACACACAAGCTTAGAATCATGCTAGAACTAACATACTTGAAGCATGAAGCAAGATAACAACCACACACAATTTTGGAATTTCTTCCATAATTTCGGCCAAACCTCAATTTCCACCCAAGTTGTGTTTTCCAAAATCCAACACTTGATTAACACTCTCCTACCACCCAAGAACAACATACTAAAACATGGGAGGAAGAGAATCATCCTAGCTTATAGCTAAGAACAAACCCATCAAATGCAAAAACTTCTCTTTTAACCACTAAACTTCAAAACTAAAGTGAGAAGAGGAGTTAGGATGATACTTACCACAAGTGGCAAGCAATTCCTCTTTGATTTCCACAAAGATGAAGGAAGTCAAGCTTGGAGGAGCTTCTCCAATGGAGTTTCGGCAGCAGCAGCAAGGTGAAGAAGAAGAGAAGAAAGAAAGAAATGAAATATATTTACATGTAATAATATGCCTTATATAATTTCCATACTTTTTGCCCATACCATTCCATCTTTAATAAGGGCTAGCCATGTGTCCCTTATAAATCACACACTCACACACTTCTTCCGAAAATAAAAGGGCTGCTGCTGTACCCATGCTGATTTCCTTTTTAATTTGCACCCATTTGCAAATTAACTCCCAATTTTTCCGAAAGTTCCAATTCTTTTTGCCCAAAAATAATTATCGGATTCCAAAATTAATGAAACTCGGACACAATCTTCAGAATATTATATCATGCACAGAACATTTTTCAGAAATTCATTTGCCTTTCCGGAGTGTCCTACCGAGCTCGCTGAACCCGAACCAGAACCCGACGTGCGAGCGTGACAACCTGAACCGAAATTCCGTCACTCCAAAATTCTATAAAAATACCCATAAATTCCATCTTAAATTAAAACACAACTCACCCCAAAGCCGTCAGAAAATTTCCATCCCGAGCCCCGGGTTTCCCGTCCCGAGCCGGGAGTCGCCGAACCGAACGTCCCGCCCCAAATATTAAACTCCACAACCACCACCGGACGTTTCCACGACTCCAAAACTACAAACGGCTTCTCAAACTGAGATCTCGAGAGCGCTACCGAGCCCGCTGTACGTCCCGAGGCGACCCCGACAACCCCCCGGCGCCAGAAAAATATTTTCGGCGGAAACGTCCGGGGGACCCACACGACCTCAAATACGGAAGGGTTCGCCAAAATGATACTCGGATAGGGCTCGGGAGCCGTCTGAACGCCGAAAACGTGACCGCAGCTAAAACCGGAGCCGGGTCACCCGGTCCGAAAATGATGTTTCAACCACCGCAACCCGCTCGGGGTGACCGTAACAGTTTTTAACCCAACTTGTTTTCCACCAAATTGAAACCATAGATTGTCTTAGAATCATGCAAGGAACAACATATCTCAAGCATGAATCAAGAACACAAACATACACAATTTTGGAAATTCTCACACAAAATCGGCACCCCTAGGTTTCCTCCTTCCATGGAGTTTTTCCAACATTCAACCATAGATTCCTACTCCCCTCAAGCCCAAGAACAACATACTAAAAGATGGAAGGGAGAGGATCACTCTTTCAAGTAGACAAGAACAAACTCATACTTTGAAAACACCTTCTTTATCCACCCAAATCATGTCCTCAACTTGGAAAGAAGAAGAAAGGAGGAAGCTTACCAATTGAGGAGCTTTAATCCTTGTGATATCAGCAAGAAAAGATGAAGAACTTGGAGCTTTGGATGAAGGTTAATGGCAGAAGCATGGAAGAAGAAGAAGAAGAAAATGATTTTTCATTTATGCAATACTAGCCTAAATATATATATATATATATTCTTTCCTTTATCCCATTCCTTTTCCATCATAAATAAAAATGGGACATGTGTCCCTTATCACACACACACACATGCTTGCTGCCGAAACTGATTGCTACTGCCCATGCTGAATACTTTTGATTTTTGTAGCCAATTACTAATTAACTCCCAATTTTTCCGAAAGTTCCAATTCTTTTTGCCCAAAAATAATTACCGAATTCCAAAATTAATGAAACTTGGACACAACCTTCAGAATATTATAACATTCACAGAACATTTTTCAGAAATTCATTTGCCTTTCCGGAGTGTCCTACCGAGCTCGCTGAACCCGAACCAAAACTCCGACGCCATGCGGCGTGACAACCTGAACCGAAATTCCGTCACTCCAAAATTCTATAAAAATACCCATAAATTCCATCTTAAATTATAACACAACTTACCCCAAAGCCGTCAGAAAATTTCCATCCCGAGTCCCGGGATTCCCGTCCCGAGCCCCGGGAGTCGCCCGGAACCGAACGTCCCGCCCCAAATATTAAACTCCACAAACACCTCCGGGACGTCACCACGACTCCAAAACTACAAACGGCTTCCCAAACTGAGGTCTCGAGAGCGCTACCGAGCCCGCTGTACGTCCCGAGGCGACCCCGACAACCCCCCGGCGCCAGAAAAATATTTTCGGCGGAAACGTCCGGGGGACCCACACGACCTCAAATACGGAAGGGTTCGCCAAAATGATACTCGGATAGGGCTCGGGAGCCGTCAACGCAGAAAACGTGACCGCAGTTAAAACCGAGCCCGGGCCACCTTGGCCGCAACTCGCCGGGGTGACCGTAACACTTTGCTTTCTCGTTCTCTCGCTCAAACTTACTCGTGTTTTTGTTTTCTGTTTGATTCTTCCGTTTCTTCATTTGTGCTTGAATCGATATTTGTGGGGCGTGCTTGACCCCTTGTTGCACCTGTTGCTCCTGCATTGGTCTGCTTTCTTCTTCGCGATTTCAGGTGAGGTGCCGCTCTTTTGTTCTTCGCATGCAAGGTGTTCGAAAAAATTACCAGTAGATTGTTCATTTTTCTAGTCTCATTCGTTTCTCCTGCAGTAATGGCCGCCAGAGATGCTGCTCGCCCAGTCGTTCTCGCCGTAGGCAAGACCGTCATGAAGGTCGACAAGATTCACCAGGATCTTGTCAAAGCCTTCTTTCCCATTGAGGAAGTTGTGGTGTACGTGGCGTGAGCGGACCTTGTAAGGCTGAAGCTTCCTCGACGTAGGAGAATCAAGAATGACGCATTGTGCCTCTACACCGCCCAGATGTCTTCTGGGCTAAGGTTTCCTCTTCCCCCCTTGGTCAATGAGCTGTGTGCTCTATGGGGTCTCCCACCATCACAGCTTGGGCCCAACACCTTCATCCACATTGCTGGCTTCGTCGTGGCGTGTCGGTTGGGCAGGCGAAGCCGTTCGCGACGTCTTCTTGCGGTTCTACCCTTGATCTGCGAACAGGGGACAGCTTCTTCCATGTTACCCCCTTAACGTTGGGGGGAACAACTCTATCTCTTTCGGTGTTCCTTTGAAGTCTCACCATGACTGGCATAGTAGTTTCTTTTTTGTTTACAGGGACGAGTCCTGAGGGTTCCCAGTGGCGAGGACTTCATAAGCTGTTCAGAGCGTGGCTCCAAAGCCGGTTCTGTGCAGAGACGGGCTGAGGTGGTGTGAATACGTTTGCCTTCTCGTGATGGTTAGATGATGTCTTTGGCGAGAGTTCTTGCGATGACCTGTTCCCATTCTCCCTCGCGCACTGGACGAGGTGACCCCGAGGTGGGTGGCAGCGACGGGTTACCTGATAGATTCCACGGTGCCTCCCCCTTATGAAGGTTGGGCCCCCGCGCATCGTGGCGAAATGGTGGATGCACTGCGTGCTGCCCTTGCAGGGCCGAGAGGTATTTGCTGTTTTGCCTTCTTTTGATTTTTCATTCGAACCTGCTCTGATCTTTTGCGCTGTCCAGATGCTCCTGCTCGCCCTGACGAGGAGAAAGGGAAGAGGGGATCCATGCGCGCTGCAGTTCAGATCCACCTTGCTTGCGCTTATAAGCAGAATGCTCCTCCAGGTGCGGAGAAGGTGCTGGGTGCCATTGGCCCCCCACGAAGGAAAATGCCAACCACCAGCCCCTTTGCACTGCATGCCGCACTGAAGAGAAAAAGGATGGCTGATGATTCAGCGCAGTCTCTTGAAGGAAGTGCTTTTCCTGAGTCAGACTAGACGAAGGCGAGAGGACCTGCCCAGGCAGTTCCTCTAGCATGAAGGAAAATGTCGGGGGACTTCAAGGTATCCATGGAGAAGAGGGGTACGCGAGACTCAGTGATGGCGGCCGCTGGCCCTTCGTGAAGGCGGCGGCACCGGCCGAGGACGCCAGACGGATGCCTTTGTTTCGGGCTGCTAGCGAGTCCCCCTAGGGTGGGTGGCGAAATCCCCCCTAAGAGTGCTTCTGTGTCAACTCCTCAGGTGAGATTCACTCCCAGTTGGAGGTTTCCCTCCAGGTGAACGCATCCCTCCAGGTAGAGGCTTCTCCTCATATTGAGGCTTCCCCTCAGATGGAGGGACCCCCCCAAAGAAGGCAATCTCAGCCGGCGATCTCCTGCTGGCCATGAGAAGGAAGTCCAAGTCTGCAATGAAGGCCAGCAGTTCTACTAGGGGCCAGGTCTCAGCAGGCCCGACGGGGAGATAAGGGGAGATGCTGGGGATGCTCTCCCAACAAGCAGCCAGGCTTCCCAGAGGGAAGGGGCTCTAGAGGAGGTACCCCCAACCGTTCTAAGCGGTGCTGCTAACGACGCCCTAGTGGCGAAGGAGATCCCTGAGAAGAAGAGCGCTTGGGATGTAGTCCGCACTCCCTACGAACCGTCCGGGAGTGGCGCCTGGGTGAAGCCGCAGTGCAAGCCACCTACTGGCGAGGCCATCCTTGCCCTGGATCAGGGCCCTTCGCCAGGTGAGTTCCTTTCCTCGTTTGCTTGTGTTCCAAGCTTTCTTTGTTGTGCTTACAAGTCGTTTAATGTAGGGGCGGAGTCTTCTAACTCGCCATGCAGCATTCGCCAAAGCATGGTGGACTTGGGTGCAGCAGCGACCGTGCTGGAGGAGACCGGGGTTTGGTCGCACTTCCTTGAGGGGAAGCGTGTTGCTACCCAGAAGACACCCAAATGGTCTGAGGACCCTGCTGTGCTGAAATCCTTGAGGGAGGACCTCAGGGTGAAGGTCTATAAGGAGGAGGGCATGCCCCTAGAAGGGGCTTGGTACCCTGTCTTTCTCCTAAACAACAAGTCCTCCCTGTTGTTGGGGGGAGAGCGCGCGCTGCTGTCTTGCCTAGAAGGACTTCGCACCCCCTTCGACAGGGAGCTGATGGATCGAAGCCTGGACTCCCAAGTCGAGTTCATGAAAGAGGCTGCCAAGCACAACCTTCAGGTAAAGCATCTCCTTTGCTTTCTTTTTTTTGTTCTCTAATTTCTGTACTGACCCATCTTATTGCAGGCTGCCATCAATGCGTACACTGATCTCAGCCAATGGCACAAGTCGCGAACCAACTTGCTGACTTGTTTTCGGACCTCATGCGCGTGATGCAGGAAGTCTTCGCGCTTGAACGAGACCTTGGGTTGGGGCAGTACCCTGGAGAGGATCCTGAGCTTGAGCTAACTTACACGGCAAAGATCCATGAGAGATGGCCGCGGCTGAGGCAGAAGGTTGATGAGCTCAAGACCCAGGGCGAAGTCGCAGTGCAAGGATATGAGGAAGGTTGGTTGCGATGTCACTTTCAACTAGAGCAGCTGCACCTGGATGACTCCAAGACTGATGACCCCGAGGCGAGTACTTTGCTTGATGCGGTGAGCAAGGGAAGAAGATGGGTGCAGGGTGGCACGCCATGCTAGATTTGGAAGGGGCTTAGGTCGTGTGTTTGACCCCCCTTAATTAGGCTGGCCCTTCGGGCGTCGTAATTTTGTACCTGTAAAGGATGTACAGTTCCAATATTATAAATGAACAAGTCAGTTTACCTCGATCGTCCGCATTTTTTATTCTCGCGATAGCTTTGAAGGGGACGTTAGCAATTTGCTAGGCTAATTCGTTGTATACCTGTTGGGATTTCGCATGGGTCCCAAATGTTTGAGGGATTGCTTGTTGCTCGCGTGGGCGAAGCCGTCAAGGACCTCAATGTGAAGGTTGATTTCCAGCATGGGGATCTGTTGGGGTTCGCATCGCGTGGACCCAAAGATCAGTTGGGGGTCAAAGACCTCTGCAAAGGTGTTTCAAGCTCGGAGATCTGTTGGGATTCGCATCGCGGGTCCCAAAGATTTCTCGCAAGGTTCGCGTTGGCGATGCCCTTGGGTAGTGTACGCATGTTTGCGTGTATGGGCGACCTGACAAGGTCTGATGCCGTTACCTTAATAGGTTAGGCTTTTAGACATTCTGACCGGTTGGGTGCATAAGGCGTTTGGGCGATCGTTGGTGAGATTATTTTGCAGCAGTGTTAAGAAGTGGAGAAACATTTCATTCATTCAAGCCATGGGGTTTCCATGATTTACACATAGTATGGACGGAGGTCGTCCGCATGGAAGTTGCGAGGGAGCTGTTTCCCATCTTGGTCCTGCAACTCATAGACGCCCGACCGGACTTGTTTGTGGATGATGTAAGGGCCATCCCAGTTGGTCGCAGGATGCCCTGTTTGGGGTCGCGAGCAGTGAGGACCGATCTGAGTAGCGCGAGGCCTCCTGGTTTGAGTCCCTTGGGTTTGACTTTGGCGTCATGTTGCAAGTTGAGACGCTGTTTGAGAGCGAACAGGCGAAGGCGTGCTCCTTCGTGCAGTTCTTCGAGTAGGTCTAGTTTGGCGCGAAGCCCTCGAGTGTTAGCTTCATCGTTGAAGTTTATCATCCTTGTTGTTGGGAAGTCCACCTCAATGGGAGGAGCGCATCGGCGCCATAGACCAGGAGAAAGGTGTCTCCCCATTGGCGTTCTCTTTGTCGTCTGTAGTCCCATAGGATGCCGGGAGTTGATCGACCCATCGCCCCTTTGCGCCAGCTAGGCGTTTCTTGAGTCCTTCTCGATCGTATGCGGTTTGTCACCTCAACTTGGCCATTGGATCGGGATGCGCCATGGGGCATAGAGCATGCGGATCTTGTTATCTTCAGCCCATTGCTGAACGCCGTAGCCGGGCGAACTGGCTTCCATTGTCTGTGATGATGGCGCGAGGGCTACCATATCGGCAGACGATGTTCTTCCACAAGAAGCTGATAATTTTTGAGGAAGTGATCTTCACCAGGGGCTCGACCTCAATCCACTTAGTAAAGTAGTCCACGGCGACAACACATAACTGGTACTGTCCTGTCGCCTTTGGCATTGGTCCAATAAGGTCAAGACCCCAAAGAGCGAAAGGTATAGGGTTCGTGAGCGCAGGAGATTCCGTTGATGGTAGTCGTTGGATGCACGAGTTGATCTGGCATTGCCGGCATGTTCTAACCAGTGAGGTGCGTCTTTCTTCAAGGTTGGCCAATAGTACCCTTGGCAAAGGGCCTTGTGTGCCAGGGCCTCTGCTGCAATGTGGGCACCGCAGCTGCCCCGGTGGATGGTTTCCAATACACTGAGTCCCTCCTTGGCGGTGAGGCAACGTTGAAGTGGCGAGGAGAATCCGCGATGCCACAACTGTTACAGTTACCCCGAGCGGGTTGTGACTTTGGTGATCCGGGGCTTCGTTTCAGAAATGCGGGTCATGTCTTTCGGTGGTCAGACATCTCCCGAATCTTTTTTGGGTAACATTCTTGGGCATCCTTTCATATTTGAGGTCGCACGGGTTCCCCGGACATTTCCGCGGAAAATATTTTTTCGAGAGCGGGACTTGTTTCGGGACGTTCAGCAGGCTCGATAGCTCTACCAGGACCTCGGAAAAGGAAACCATCAGCATATTTGGGATCGTACGGGCATTCCGCATCTTTTTACGGAGAATATTTTTGGGATGGGATCGACGGGCATTCCGCATCGCACGGGGCTCGGGACGAAAAACCCGGGGCCCGGGATGAAAATTTTGCGACGGCTTTGGTGTGAGTTATGTTATGGCTCGGGACGGGTATTTTGGTGACAACGGAGCAAGTATGCAAGGCGGGATTTTTGGTTCGGGCTAGCGCGCGCACGTCAGGAGTTACTCGGGTGGAGTTGGCGCGGGACTAAGGTGGTGAGTCACAAGGGTGACTAAGGTGGTGAGTCATGGTGGAGGGACAAGTGTCCCCTTGACTCATAAAAGGGGAAGTATAAAAGGAAGGCTTTTATGAAGAAAATGGCAGTTGCTCTCATTTTCTTCCTTCTCTCCCTTCCATCCGCCACCATCTTCATCTTCTACCTCTCTAGTGTTCTTCATGCAAGGGTTTAAGGAAGGCTGAATCTTGATACTAAGCTTGAGGTAAGCTTCTTTCCTTCTTGGTTTAATAAGTTTGGAGGATGTTTGATGGCTGAAAGAGAGCTTTGAATCCGAATTGGTGTTTGTCTTTGCTACATGCTATGTTAATCTTCTTGCTTCAATCTTCTAGTATGCTGTTCTTGGTAAGAATAAGTGTAGGAATCAAGGTTTAATTTATGGAAGAACACCATGGATTAAGAAACCCTAAGTAGCCGAAATCTAGGTTGAATTCTAAACCTAGTGTGTGGTTGTGTTCTTGAATCATGCTTGTGATATGTTGTTCCTAGCATGATTCTAAGGTGTTGTATGGATTCAATTTGATGGTAAACATGTTGGGTAAAAAGTACCCAAATTGCTGAATTGGTCATTAAGGTTTGAGGTTGATTTTGGGTGACTAGGGTGAGGTGTGGTAAGCATGCTTAAACTGTGTAATTGGTGAATTAAGCATGTGTTTGGAACCTTAATTGACTTGGATTAAAGTTTGGTGAAAAAGAGAGGTAGAGGCCGAATTGAAATGAAGGTGTTTGGATATGTTTGTGTTGTGTTTTGGATTGGTTTGGTAGTGATTTGGTATCGGGATTGGAAGTAGGTAAGTAACGATGTTCGGAACATCATTTTTGGGAATTGTGGACAATCCCGACCTACTTGCTTGTTTGCTGTGTAAATGTGGGGAAAGTGGGATTTGAATGCTTGGTTGTGCTTTTGGGTATTTGAATATCAATGTTCTAGCTCGGTTTGAGAAACCGAGCTTTCTGTGGAATTTTGAGAAAGTGCGGGATTGTGCGGGATTTGTTTCCGGGGTCTATTTTGGTGATTTCGACTTGTGTGTGGTTGTTCACTTGAATCAGCGGTGGTGGAGTAGTGCGGGACTTCGACGAATGTGTATTCGGCGAATACCTACTTTGATTGCCAACTTGAGGCCCGCGATGAGGGCTTCATATTCTGCAACGTTATTAGTCACAGGGAATTGAAGGGATACACGGAGAGCACTTTCCATACCTAGGGGTCCACGCAAGTAGACACCTCCTGCTACAGATGCTGCTTTCGACGCGCCATTAGCGTACATTTCCTACTCTGGGGGTGGAGGTTCAGGTGCCGGTGCTTGTTCCTGAGGCGTGCTATACTCAGGAACTGAGAATTCCGCCAGGAAGTCTGCAAGGGCCTGACCCTTTATTGCTTTGCGGGGTTCATAGTTGATGTCATACCCGCTTAGTTCGATGCACCATTTCGCCAGGCGGCCTGAGTGCTCCGGTCTTTGAAGGATCTCCTTGATTGGAGGTCCGTGCGCACGGTGATCGTGTGTCCTTGGAAGTAGGGCTTAAGCTTCCTTGCTGCATAGACTAATGACAAGATAGCTTTCTGTAAAGGAGGATACCTTGTCTCTGCTGATTGTAAGGTGTGGCTGGTGTAGTAGACCGGCCACTGCTTGTCACTTTCCTCCTTAATGAGAACTGACGCCACGCTGCTGCTGGTTGTGGAGAGATACAGGACAAGGTCATCACCAGGCCTGGGGCACTTGAGTGTGGGCAACTCCTGCAGGTGCTGCTTGATGGTGTCGTACGCCTCCTGGCAGTCCTCAGTCTACTTGCAGGCTTTCTTCTTCCGGATTTGGTTGAAGAAAGGCTTGCAACGGTCGTTGAGTTTTGATATAAATCGTCCCAGGGCGACTAACCTTCTTGTTAGTTGTTGGGCGTCTTTCAGGCTTCTTGGGATGCGAAGACTGGCGATGGCTTCTATCTTCTTGAGGTTGGCACGAATCCCTCCTCCTGAGACCTGGTAACCAAGGAATTTCCCTTCGCCAATGCCAAAGATGCACTTCTTTGGGTTCAGGCGCATGTTGTATGCGCGGAAGTTGGCGAAGGTCTCTTCTAGGTCCTCCAAGTGTTTGGCGGTGGCTTTGCTCTTCACCACTATGTCGTCAACATAGGCCTCAATATTTCTCCCAATTTGACCCGTGAACACCATGTTCACCAACCTTTGAAAAGTCGCCCCTGCATTTCTCAAGCCAAAAGGCATGCGAATGTAAGGGTAGACTGCTTCGCCGGTTGTGAAGGCGGTCTTCATGGCATCCTCAGGATCCTTGAAGATTTGATGGTAGCCACTGTACGCATCAAGGAAAGAAAGTACTGGGTATCGCACGGTTGAGTCCACCAGTTGGTCTATGAGAGGCAAGGGGCATGGATCTCTAGGGCAAGCCCTGTTGACCCCTTTGTAGTCCACACATAGGCGCCACTCTCCGTTTTCCTTGTCAGCAAGCACGATGTTAGCGACCCACTCAGAGTAATGAACTTCCTTAATTATATTAGCTTCAAGCAACTTCTGCACCTCGGTGCGTACAAACTCTTTTCGGTCTGGGGCCATGCCCCTTGTTTTCTGCCTAACTGGCTTGAAGCCAGGGAGTACATTGAGTTTATGGGAGATAACAGAAGGATCTACGCTTGGGAGATCAGTCGGGCTCCATGCGAAGACGTCAATGTTGGCCTGGAGGATGTGAATGAGGGCTTCCTTGTCTCTCACTGGGAGGTCCTTTCCAATGCGGAACTTCTTCCCTGGTGATATCTCGACCTCCTCAAAGTCACCTGGTATTGGGATTGGAAGTAGGTAACTAACGATGTTCGGAACGTCATTTTCGGGAATTGTGGACAATCCCGACCTACTTGCTTGTTTGCGGTGAAAATGTGGGGAAAGTGGGATTTGAATTCTTGGTTGTGCTTTTAGGTGTTTAAATATCAATGTTCTAGATCGGTTTGAGAAACCGAGCTTTCTGTGGAATTTTGCGGGATTGTGCGGGATTGGTTTCCGGGGGTCTATTTTGGTGATTTCTGACTTGTGTGTGGTTGTTCAGCTTGATTCAGCCTTGGTGGAGTAGTGCGGGACATCAAAAGTCTCACTACCACATTTCGGGCCAGGAGCCGGGATTTTCCCGGGATTTTCTTTGTGGAGCGTTGGTGGCCAGAGAGTTTTCCGTTTGGCTAAGGTAAGAGGTTTAACTTCCTTAATGCGCATTTATGTGTATTAGGTTAGTTAAGGGCTAGTACTCGGGTCGAGGTGGGGCTCGGTGACTCCGGGCTAGTCACAAGGTACGTAGCGGTTAGCGTGGTTTTATGTTTATGGACTTATTACATATCGGGGGTCGATGACGGACCCATTATCTGCTATGCTTTCTAGACCTCTGCTATATCATATCGGACTTGCTTATCGAGGGTCGACAACGGACCCATATTTATGTTCTGTATGTGAGAAGTCCGTGAGTTATGGCTGACGGGAATGCCGGGACCTAAGCCGGTATGCCAACCGTGGTCGTTAACTCATGATGTTATGTGCCGCCATTGTGCTGCTTTATGTCCGACAGTTATGTACCACCTGTTATCGACTGATGGGGACGTCAGTTGGACTGGTATGCCAACCATGGTCGTTAACTAAGTTGGATCTGTTTATCGGCTGATGGGGACGCCAGTTGGACTGGTATGCCAACCATGGTCGATAACATCACCAGTCCGACGGGACTTCTGAGTATCATGACCTTACATATCATATTTCTGTTTATATATTTAGGATTGTATTACCTGCTAGATCATTGCACGCTAACCCTTTCATGCAGGTAAAAATGTTTCTAAAGTTTTCGTCTGTTATCGTACCTACCCCCTTACTGGGTTCGTTCGAGAACTCACCCCCAAATATTAAACATTTTCAGGGGATCCGGGCAAACGACCTGCGGAGTAGATCTCCCGCGGTGCTCGTTCTGTATTTCTATTTGTTTGAGGTATTGGTTTGTTTATGATTGGGGGTATTCTCGTTAGATCCCTTTTGTGATCTGTTTGGGTAATCTGACTCCTCTCTCTTCTGTTTGTGGTTTAGCAGCAGCAGTAGTACTACGTGCAGGAATCTTCTATTCGGGAAGTTTTCCAGATTCCGCATCTAGGTATTCTAGGGTTTTACGTTGGCGGCTCTGTAGATGTACTTGCATGCATGTTTAGATCAGATCATGTTGCATGTTATGTATTTTGGGATACATTCTGATTTTGTACTTCTGTTTGACTGGAGGGCTCGCCCATTTCAGTTGAGGGCGGGACCCGGGCCATGTTCAGATTGGTTATATACATAAATCGGATGGTTTCGTATCTGGATGTTTTGTGAGTTGTGAATGATATTTCCATGAACAACATGTTGATGAGTGCTCGCCTATTTCAGTGGTGCGGGGCTCGCCATGGATAGTTAAGGATTATATCGTATACTTGCCATCTTTGAGTTTGTAGGTTGCGGGTCGTAGTACGACTAATGCTTATCAGTGAGCAAAGTGTTATCAGGCACCGGGCCTTCGAGAACGAGACTTTGCGGGCGAAGGATCCAGGAGACCAGCCCTTCAACTAGGCGGTCGCCCGGGCAGGCGAAGTTCCAGGCGACCCCAATCTCCAGCCAGGCGGTCGCCTGAGCCCCATCTGATGATGTCCCGCGAGCTGGGCGAAACCCAGCGACCCAATGCTTCAAACAGGCGGCCGCCCGGACCAGGCGAGAGGAACCAGGCAACCCCATCCTCCAGTCAGGCGGTCGCCTGAGTCCAACTACAGTGATGTCCAGCCAGTTGGGCGAGACTCCAGGCGACCCCACTCTCCAAGCAGGCGGTCGCCTGAGTTCCGGAAAAGCCTTTCCCTCCAACTTTTGAAACCATAGCCATTAATGTTGACTTTTCAAACACTTCAATTTTATGCCTATTTTGTAAAACCTTTAATTTCCGTAAACCATATAATATCCAATATGAATTATGGAAAATAAAGAAGAGGGATTCAACCCTTCCCATCCATCTCTCACACCTCTCACCTCACCCACCTTAATCTTAGGGTCTTTCTCCCTAAGCCACATCTCTCCTCTTTCCCCTCACCATTTTAGGAAGCTTGTAAGTCATTTGGACATTCAGAACTCATTTGCAAAGAACACCATTGTAGCCGAAATTCTCCAAGGCTTGAGGTTCTTCATTTGTTCTCAATTCTTGCTTCATCAATCCATTAGTGATCCATGCAAGAGGGTCCAATTTAATACCTAGCATTGTTTGATCTAGTAATCAAAAGGTTCTAGGTTTTATTCTCTTACCTTGGCCGATTTGTTGCTCCCATTCCTTGGAGTTCACCTCACTCAAGCTAGATCACAAGTTCTTGATCATACACTCCCTGTGTGATCATACCAAGTGGTATCATAGCCAACTTGCTTGATTGAGGTAAATGTTGATTTGTGTGATTTTCTTCAAGTTAACCTCTTGAATTTCCTTTTAAAACTTGAAGAAAAATAAAATTTGGTTTGTATCTCTTGTGAGAGGCCGAAATTTCTGAGTTGTCCATGTGCCTAGGACAAGCTTGTTTGGTTCATGTGATTAGGGCAAAGTTCATTGTTGGATATTGATTGTTGAAGTTGTGTGAAGAAAAGAACATTTTCGGATTTGAAGTTGAAAAAGGAGAAAGTTGTTGTGATTGTGTACAAAAAAGAACATTTGAAGAAAGAAAAGTTCAAGAATAAGATTATGTGTTCTTGAGTGTTCTTGAGTGTTCATATCAAAACACATGTGAATAGTGACTTTGATCCAAAAATATTTTATGAACTTGCACAAAAGGTGTTTGTGTTTATAAAAGAGCCTTTCTACATCACTCCCAACTTCTTTCAACCACTAAATAGGATCTTTTTTTTTGCATTACTCATTTCGGTTTTGCTAAGATTTTATTGGACCCTCCTTGTGTGTTTGCATTTGATCTTAATATAAGATTGGTGACAAGTTTTGAGACTTGTGAGAACCATTGTGTTCCAAACACGAGAGAAGAGTGTAAACACTTAGGGAGTGTGAAAGGATTGTGTGTGATATATATTTGTTGTGAATTGCCGCGGAGGCAATCTTCTTTGTTGTAGGAATGGGCTTGTCACGACCACCCCGCCCGGTTGCGGAGGCGGAGCCGGCCGCGACATTCGGAAGCGGAAGCTACTGCGGAAAGCGCGGTAACGGTACTACCAAAACCCACTACGTGCAGTGGTCCCACGACCCGGCCCGCAATAACAGAATGGTCGTACTACGACCTGCAACCTACAGAACACATACATGGCAAGTATAGAAAACAACTTAACAAACCAACATGCAGTTCATGGAATACCTTTCATTACTCATGATAACCAAATCACAGAAACCATTTCGTACATAAAACCAATATAAGCAAGTCGGGGCTCTGCCTGATGGCTGCCGGTCACAATATGCATAAAAGCCTAACAAAAGGCCCGCACATAAGCCCGAAATAAGGGCCCCATTAAAAATCTAGTAAATAAGTAACCCGAATAAAGCTTAAGGACGTTCCCGAATCCATACTTCCCGAACCATACTTCCCAAGTGCCTATAGGACCTAAAATACATAATCACCTTATATTGAGATATTACAATAATACCACTCAGACCTGGAACTATAAATACATTCACTATTCATACCTAAAAGGGTAACGTTTTAACAACTACTTGACGCGACTCATCAAATCACTATCTGAGAGGATCTCTCTATTTCTCGACAATCGCGCTCTAGTACGCAAAGTCGACCTAATGACTTCTGTCAACGTCGTGACACGCAAGTCAAACCGGAACGTGGCGATCACGCCAAGATGCATCCGCCACCAAATGGTGCCGTCGTGGGAAAGGCGGTGGTCCCCAAAATCAGATTAAACGTGGGGGCCATTCCCGTTCCCGATCATCTAGACCGGAGGGAGAAGGTTCCACCAACGGCCGCATGGCCGACCCCAGTTACAAGAGTTCCTCACAGGAAACGTCTCATGGAGCGACCTCCCTACGGCCTACATCTAGCTTCCGTCGAAGCGACATTCGACACTTGGACCTTGATCTTGTCCAAGCAAATGTGATCAGGCAAATGTTGCATCGTCTGGAACAAGTCGAGAGAAACTCGGGCATTCCCGAACCCAAGTGCGAGGTCATCCCCGATGATGGACCATTCACTGCCAGGATTCGGGATGCCCAGCTGCCCCGAATATTTAACTTACCGCACCCATTGGAAGTATACCAAGGTTCAGGAGACCCTGACGCTTTTGTCCGCAAGTACAAGAGAGCGATGGAGCTAAAAGGAGCCAACGAGGCGGCCCTGTGCAAGTGTTTTTTAGTAGCTCTAGGAGGTCCGGCCTCACTGGTATAACTCGCTCCTCCCGAACTCGGTATCATCGCTCGGGACCTGGCCACCAAGTTCACGACACAATTCATCGGATGTAAGAGGTCAGCGAAAAGGGCCATACAAATGTTCGACATCAAACAGAAACCGAACGAGATTATCCGAGAGTTCGAAAGGTTCAACCGAGAAGCCGACACGCGTCTGATCTGACGGACAACATTCGGATCATGCCATTCACTAAGGCGCTCCTCCCCAATTCGCGCCTGGCCTATGAGCTATCCCGAAAGAACTTCACCAACGTCGAGGAAATGTACGCAGTAACGCAAGAGCATATGATCGCGCAAGAAATGTTGTCCCAACGCGAAGGGAAGCAGGACAACAGAGATAATCGTGAGCCGAGGAGGGAGAACACGAGGAGTCAGCAGGTCAAACAGTCTGGGAACTGGGAGGACAGAAGAGAACTTTCGAGAGAATTCCGAATTTCACCCCCCTCAACACAACTCGGGCTAGCATCCTCGCAGCCCTCCAGAGACAAGGTGCAGGGAACATTAACTGGCCCAGAGCCATGCCAGAAGGAGCGAAGCGCGATTCATCCAAGTACTGCCAGTTCCATAGAGATACCGGGCATGAAACTGAGCAGTGCCACCAGTTGAAGAGGTACATTGAACATCTGATCAAGATGCCTCGGAACGAAGAAACTTCCCGAGGCAAGGGGAAAGTCAAGAGGACACATCGGGACCGAACAAGAAGGGCAAAGAGAAGAAATCTCCACCCCAGCCAACCGGGGTACTGAATACCATAACGACCACCCTGGGCTCGAATGCAAGGAAGAGGAAAGTGAGGGAGATAGCCTCACTCAGCTACGGGGATCCATCATCAAGAGTGAAGCGGGCGGACGGGTCCGAAGTGCGTTTCCCGCATTACGACCCGCTCATAATCACTCTCCGAATCGGAACCATAGATGTCAAGAGGGTTCTCTGCGACGATGGCTCAAACGCAGATGTATTATTCGAAAAGCATATGAAGGCCTCAAGCTTAAGTCAAGCCGATCAACCCCGCCAAGACAAAGAACCTATGGTGTAGGCCCGGATGAAATACCAGTGCTTGGCTCTATCGAGCTCCCAGCGATGTTCCTCGGAGTCGGTCCCGAAGGTGAATCCCGATACACGACGTTGATGGTCAAATGGCTTGTTGTCGACGTCCCCTCTGCGTACAATGCTATCATCGGGAGAGAAACCAAGGTGGCCATCCACATGAGAACTGACGTGAAATACCTCACTATCACCTTCGCTACAGATGAGGGAGATGCCTCGATCTACGTGAGCCAAAGAGAGGCCAAGAACGTCATGGCGATAGCTCAGAAGGATGCCACTCCGAGCTGCTCGAAGGAGGACAAGGGGAAAGAAGATACCGAAGAAGTCGTCTTGGAAGGAGATAGGACAACAAGAATTGCGAAAGACTTGCCCGAGGGCAGTAAGGAAAATCTTGTAAATTTGCTTCAAATGAATAAAGACTTGTTCGCCTACTCTCCGAGTGATATGCCCGGGATTGACCCGAAAGTCATCCAACACAGCCTGCACATTGACCCGAATTCAAGACCTATAAGACAGAAGAAATGGAATATCGCCCCCTTCAAAAGGGCCTTCATCAAAGAGTAAATCTCGAGCTTCTCGATGCTGGGGTCATAAGAGAAGTGTCGTATCCCGAATGGCTAAGCAATCCCGTAGTTGCAACCCGAGAAGACAGCGATAAGTTGCGCATGTGCATCGATTTTACGAACGTAAACGATGCTTGCCCGAAGGATTCATACCCAACTCCTCCGATCGACAGGCTTGTGGATTCCACGGCCGGACACGCGAGGCTCTCTTTCCTCGATGCTTACAGTGGTTATCATCAGATCA